>CM076147.1:11032500-11632500 GCA_038025085.1 Tetragonia tetragonoides | reverse complement strand
AGCATCATTAATGACTCAGTTAAGTGGATTTCATGTCTTGAGATCGAGACTTACTGTGAAGGTTATTGTGAGTATAGATGTTTTATTGATATTGAAAGCAGTAAGAGGATGGAGTTACTCAATGGCCCATTTGATACGAAAATGTGGTTCCTGAGCTGGATAAGAATGTGAACGAGTAATATTGTATTTTTGGCAATGTTTGGAGTTGGAAGGAAAAAACAAAATAGAAAAATGGAGAAAACACAAAGAAAGAAATGCACAATGTTCTACGGGACTTATCTGTACTGGCCTTTTGAAGGAGAAACAAGTTTTTGGATTCCTGGTAAATGGAATCTTGAACATATTAATATGTACTCCATTTAAACATAATGAAATATATTTATATCCTCTAGACAGCCTGTGTAATTATAATGAATACTAAGCTGGAGCTTTGGAGAGATACCATAGAGCAGAAATAGCTCAAATGAGTAGAACAAGGACACAGTACGTACATGGGATGTGACTTTAGTGATAGCAGGAACACTACCGGTTTTGAAGTTAGGATCCATAGACAGGGCATCCAGAAAAGATTGCTTATCTGTCTCACATCGTGCATCCAAGACAATAGACAGCTAAAAGAAAACAACATAGAGGCTTCAATAAAGGAGTGCCTTAGGAGTCTTGTGTGGCAAATAGATCATCTACTTAAACTCAAGGAGAAGTTGAAACATATGTCATGCTTTGAGAATCGTCTCATTTGCTCTCCAAGGTTATGAAATCAAGATTTCTCGATATGAGCTGCTTATGCACGAGACACTGTTTGTTAAGTCTAATGCACATGGAGGACTCCTATTCCTTTTAGGGGATCATTAGTTCAGTGGAGAATGCTATTTCAAGTAGAGTCTCTCCAATGGAGCGTGTTGTATTTGTTGATTTTGATGATGATAGAAAATTGATACTTATCTAGCTAATGATTATATCTGAGTTTTGTGAATACAAGGAACCCAAGACAAGTAGATGTTGTTGATCTTGAATGCATATGATATGAAGGTTGATCTGGAAACAACACTACTTGAAGATGACATGAAGTTGGAAGAAAGAGCTTTACTGTTTTATTAGACTTCATGTAAGGGAAGTCGTGTCTTAAGGCGTTGAAGTTTAATCATAGGTACAGTTGCAGTGGCGGATCCAGGAATCACAGAGTGGGTATGCACAATTTAACACAAAATGTAACGTCTACGTAGTATAATTATACTATTTGAGATGTCAACTAAATATTGAAGCTTAAAACACCCAAATATTATTCCCACACAAATATTTTATCAGTAATGTTAAAAAACTTGTTAATCCTTAAAGCTCATGTTAATTCATTCACTAATCACTAATAAGAATAAGGATTACACTACAAAAATAAATTAATGTGAAAGAGAGGAAGTGGGCTGATGACAGCAAAGCAAAAACAAAATAAACTAAACCAAATGATGGCTTTAGGAATCGAACCAGGGTCTTGAGTAAGAACAGCAAAGAGCCAAACCAATTGCTCCAGCACCAAGATTACATACTATTATGCACAACTTTTATTTATTATAGGGTATGCAAGTCCATACCCTTATGCTGCTTTAGATCCGCCACTGTACAGTTGGTAACAGAGGAAGTAACAGCCTAGGAACAGATGTGTGTTACCAAGTATTTTTAAGTACATAAGTCTTTACGTGCTATTTGTGAAAACGTTTGACAGAATTTATCTCTGGATAAATTGCTTTCCTAAAACTGTTTTCAGAAATAATTCTTTTGTACTTATAAAATCTTTCTTGAAAATATTTTTAAAAGAAGCCTTGCTATACAAGGACTCTTTGTTATTCTGTAAAAGATCTTGTGATTAAAAGATTTTATCTCTGTATTATCTTTTAGTGATTTATTCTGATTCAAAGAGCTTAGTTTTCCTAAACAGAAAGATATTCTCATTGAAACCTAGTTGATCTCTACTTGTGATTAGGTCAGAAAAATTCCCCTTTATATAGTCTGTTAACTACTGAGTTGAAAGGTCACGGAATCATAGAGCATAGAGCGTTAGTTCATTATTTACGTGATTTCATTGAGGACTCTTGGCTGTTACTGAACGAGTTACCTCACTGTTACCTTGGCATTCCTCTTGGCACTTAAGCACGTTTCTCATAAGGTTTGATTGTACCATTCTTGCTTATTGAGAAGCTTACTGGTAATATATTATTGTTTAGATTACGGCTACCATAGCAGGTAGTTTGGTTCTCGAGTTCCACGCTGAATTCGAGAATTACGGCTCAACGATAGATTAGAGTCTATTGTATGAGTTTGGTTTATAGGTCTTAGTGGAGTTTTGAAAAATCCCGGTCGTGGTTTTACTTCTTCGTTGAGCTCAAGAAGGTTTCCACGTAAAATCTGTGTTCTTTATTGTTGCTTTGTTATTGTGTTGCTAATAAACAAACGTAATAATATTAAGCAATCGGATTTTAAGTACTAAAATTGTTAATTTGCGAAAAAGTTTGAAAAACTCCCTAGACTCAATTCCCCCCCCCTCTTGAGTCTATTGTTAGGTGTAACAATTGGTATCAGAGCAGGTTCTCTTGAGTACAGGTTAATCTCTGGAGAGTAGATCGCTAATAATGGACTCACTAAGTTACGGAAACCTTGAAGAAGGTTACTCTACTAATCGACCTCCACTATTCGAAGGTAAGCACTTTGGTTTCTAGAAAAACCGAATGGAAATATTCATCAAAGCCACGAACTACCAAATTTGGAGGGTCGTCGAATATGGTAACTATGTACCAACAAAGACCAACGAGAAGAACGAAGTTGTTCCCAAAGACTTTGCTGAATATGAGGCTCATGACTGGAAAAATCTTGAGCACAATGCAAACGCAATACGAATGATACATTGTGGTCTTGGAACTCAGAAACACAATCGTGTTATGGGTTGCAAAACTGCTAAACAGATGTGGGAACTTCTACAGGTAACTCATGAGGGAACGAACCAGGTAAAAGAGTCAAAAATAGATTTATTATTGACTAAATATGAATTGTTCTCCATGAAATCTAAAGAACCTATTCAGGACATGATGACTCATTTCTCTAGTATCATTAACGAGTTAGAATCTCTTGGTAGGAAAATTTCTTGTCAAGAACAGATCAGGAGGGTACTGTGTGTGTTACCTATGGAAAGCTGGATGCCCAAGGTAACAGCCCTCCGGGAAAACAAGGACTTTAGCACTTTTACTATGGAAGAGCTAACTGGGTCCTTACTGACATATGAGATGCAACTGGAGAGTCAAGGGAAGGATCTGTATGAGAAGAAAGAAAGAGGCATAGCACTCAAAGCCGAAGAGATTGAAGGTTCCGATGATGAAGATGAAAAATTAGCTCTCTTTGTAAAAAAGATGGCTAAGATCTATTGCAACAACAAGTTTGATGCAAAGAAGGGAACCCAAGGCAAAGGCAAAACCTCTAACTTTAATAAGTCTGATGATCTGTGTCATAAGTGCAGGCAATCAGGACACTTTATCAAAAATTTCCCACTCTGAGAAAACGGCAATCAAGCTAAGGAGATACCAAAGGGACAACAGTTGGACAGAAAATTCCGCAAGGAAATTAAGGCAATGGGTCTGCCTTTGGTGATGAAGAGTCAGATGAGGAACCAACTGGGAACTCAAACTCAAGAGCTTTTGTCTGCTTGATGGCTCACACGGACAAAGAAGAAAATCAGGAGGAATGAGAGGTAAACCTTGAAACCCTTAAACATGGAATGCATCTGCTTAACAAAGATGAATTAATGGATGTATTAGGAACTTGCATTGATGATTACTTGTGTTTAAAAAAAGAAAAACTTCAACTAGATGACGGTTTTGTCTCCTAAAAGATGGATGTGAAAATTTTGGTTAATGAAATCTCTGTGCTTGAAAAGAAAAACAAATTTTTCATAGATGAAATCTCTGAGATGACAAAAGCTAATTGGAAACTTAAAACCGAAAAGAATTAGATGATCTGTGTCATAATTTCTAAAGAATTAGATGGGTTGAAAATTGACTATGATATTAATAGAAAAATCAACTCTTGTGATTCAACAATTTACAACGGGATGAAACTTGATCTAGATCAGTTGAAGGCTGACTTTAATTCTCTTAAAGAACAAGTAAATCCCTGTAAGTCGTTTGAAATTAAAAACCAAACAGTTGTTAGGTCCACAGGTAACAGTCAGGCAGCTTTCGCTGAATGTTATCAGAGTTACCCGCCATTAGGTAGTCAGTCTGTAGGTAACAGTCAAGGAACCTCTGCTGAATGGTTCCAGAAGTACCGTAACAGAAACAAGCATGGGTTGGGATATACACGACGAGTGATAGGGTATGATCCCAAAAGTAAATATGTGAACTTACCTGAATGGAAATTATGTATGTATTGTGGTAAGACAGGGCATATGAGAATTGATTGCCCAAAGAGAGAAAAGGCCTTCAAAGGTAACAGTGAATATACTGATGACAGAGGTACCTTTGACATAAGAAGGGTCAAACAAATCTGGGTGAAAAAGTCTGAATTGAATGATAAATTTGTGAGAAAGGGACCTAAACAAATATGGGTTCCTAAGACTAATCTCTAATTTGATTTTGCAGGCACGAGTGAGGGGGAGCAACCTATGGTACCTCGACAGTGGGTGTTCCAAGCACATGACAGGAGATAGATATAAATTTCTCTCACTCAAAGCCTTCTCGGGTGGTAATGTGACTTTTGGAGACAATAAGAAAGGAGAAATCACAGGTACAGGAAATGTTGGTAAGTCTCTTTCACATTCCATTGAAAATGTATTTATGGTCGAGGGGTTGAAGCACAAGTTACTAAGCGTTTCTCAATTTTGTGACAAAGGAAATGAAGTGGTTTTCAATTCTGAGAAAAGTTTAGTATGAAGGGCCAAAACCAATGAGGTCATCTTAGTTGGAAAGAGATATAATGATATATATCATGTTGATCTAGATACTCTTCCAAATGCGTCTCTAACTTGTCTAAGTGTAGTAGAAGATGATCCATTGTTATGGCATTCAAGGTTGGGACATGTAAGTCTTTCACTGTTACAAAAGATGAGCTCATAGGAACTTGTAGTTGGCCTACCCGCTGTAAAGTATCACTGTGACAAAGTGTGTGACGCTTGCATTAGAGGAAAACATGTCCGCATATCCTTTAAATCAAAGAACATGGTAGGTTCTACAAGACCACTAGAGCTCTTACATATGGATCTTTGTGGTCCTATGAGAGTGGTAAGTAGAGAAGGTAAGCGATATATTCTTGTAATTGTTGATGACTCTTCACGATTTACATGGACTATTTTTCTATCCTCTAAAGATGAGACTTTTGCTGAATTCCTAGTATATGCTAGGAAGTCTCAAAAACTTCAAGGGAACAACATATTGCATATTCGTTTTGACTATGGCACGGAGTTTGAAAACTCCAAGTTTGATGAGTTTTGCAGGGAGAATGGAGTAGATCACAATTTCTCGGCCCCAAGAATACCACAACAAAATGGGGTTGTGGAGCGCAAGAATAGAACTTTGGAGGACATCGCTAGAACCATGCTAATCGCTAGTGGTCTTCCAAAGAACTTTTGGGCCGAGGCAGTCAATACAGCCTGCTACATCATCAATAGGGTATCACTAAGGCCAATACTCAAGAAGACCCCTTATGAACTGTATAAGGGGAGAAAGCCCAACATCATGCAGTTGAGAAGTTTTGGCTGTAAGTTTTACGTGCACAACAATGGTAAGAATAATCTGGGAAAATTCGATGCAAGAAGTGATGAGGGAGTATTCCTTGGATACTCATCTCATAGAAAGGCATATAGAGTTTACAACAAAAGGACCATGTGTGTTGAAGAAAGTGTACATGTGGTTTTTGATGAAACTAACTCTGTACGTGACAGAGATATGCAGGTCCATATAGATGAAGATGATTTTGAGATCGGAATGGTAAGACAAGATATGAATCTTGATGAAATTGATCAGAGTACAATGGAGAAAGCTACTGAGGTACGCGAAGCAACAATTCAGGGGGAACAACCAGGAGTAACAGAAGGGGTGAGTAGCGATGACGCACTGAACTGGGTGGAGAACACTGCTGAGCTTAATCCCAACGCTGTTACAATAGAACTTACCCCAGATGTTACCCCGGAAGTTACCCCTGATGAAGGTCAAACGCCCACAGGAAACTTTGTTCCAAAGGCGTGGAAGCATCAGAGTTCACACCCCCTGGAATCAATAATCAGTGATATCAACAATAGTGTGCAGACAAGATCGAAGCTTTAAAACTTTTGTGCTCATTCTGCTTTTTTATCTTTGGATGAACCTACTAACCATGTTGATGCTTTAACTGATTCTGATTGGATATTGGCTATGCAGGATGAATTACACCAATTTGAGAGGAACAAAGTCTGGCATTTGGAGCCTCGTCCTAATGACCATACCGTCATTGGTCTTAAGTGGGTTTTTCGAAACAAACTTGAAGAGTACGGCATGGTTATTAGGAATAAGGATCGACTGGTAGTAAAAGGTTATAACAAGCAAGAGGGAATTGATTATGAGGAAACATTTGCTCCAGTTGCTAGGCTTGAAGCCATTCGAATTTTAGTGGCTTTTGCATCTTACATGAGTTTTAAATTGTACCAGATGGACGTCAAAATAGCTTTCTTAAATGGCTATCTTAAGGAAGACGTCTATGTGGAACAACCCCCTGGCTTTGAGAATCCCGAATTGCAAAATCATGTGTATAAGTTGAACAAAGCTCTTTATGGCTTAGAACAAGCTCCTAGAGCTTGGTATGAAAGTTTGTCTACCTTTTTACTAGAGAATGGATTCAAAAGAGGCACAATTGATAGAACCTTGTTCTTAAGAACAAAGGGGGAACATTTATTAGTAGCACAAATATATGTCGATGATATAATTTTTGGTGCTACTGACGATTCTTTGTGCAAGGAGTTCGAGGACTTGATGCGAAGCGAATTTGAGATGAGTATGATGGGTGAGCTCAATTTCTTTTTGGGCTTACAAAAGCAAAGTGATAAAGGCTTCTTGATCCACCAACATAAATATCCTAAGGAACTCCTAAAAAAGTATGGAATGGGGTCTTCAAAGCCATATGACAAGCCTATGGCAATGGCATGTAAGCTTGTGAAGACGCAAACGGTAAGGCCGTGAATAACACCATGTATCGTAGTATGATTGGTTCACTTTTATATCTTACTTCTAGCAGACCTGACACTGTGTTTAGTGTGGGACTTTGTGCTCGATTTCAATCAAGTCCAAAGGAATCCCACTTGAAATAGGTCAAACTTTTATTAAGGTATTTAAAGGAAACTAACGATCTGTCCTTATGGTACCCTAGAGGTGGTAACTTTGACCTTGTAGGGTATACGGACGCTGACTTTGCAGGTGACCTTGTGAACAGGAAAAGTACATCAAGTATGGCTCATTTTCGTGGACCTTGCTTGGTCTCTTGGGCTTCAAAGAAACAAAACGCTGTTGCCTTATCCACGACCGAGGCCGAGTACGTATCCGATGCTGCGTGTTGTGCGCAATCTCTATGGATAAAGCAACAGTTGATGGATTTTAAAGTGGATGTTGGTTGTATTCCTATTATGTGTGATAATACTAGTGCAATTAGCATCTCCAAAGATCTTGTTCATCATTCTCGTACCAAACACATTCATATTAGGCATCACTTTTTAAGAGATAATGTTGAGAAAGGCCTAATCAAAGTGTGTTATTGTGGTACTAAGGATCAAATTGCTGACATTTTTACGAAACCGTTAATTAGAGAGCAATTTGAGAAGCTTAGATTGGAACTTGCATTCTTAAACTGACCTAAATGCTTCATGACTTCGACCTCGATGATTGGCTAGTGGGCAGAATACTTGCAAACATGTGTATCTTTTGAATAAATTAAATCATAAGCATTTGAGAATCATTGTGTAGGTCATAGACAATTAGCGTGCCGTAATTGGCATAACCACCTGCGCCATGTGTAAGTAATGACTCGTGAAAGGTCTAACGATATGACCCTTACGCTTCAAACATCGTACCTGGAAAGTAAGGTATGAGCTTCATATATGATTTATTGTGTGCAAATAAACAGCCTTGTTACCCTCTGTATCCTCCCTTTAGCCTATCTACTAGTTGAACTGCTTATGTTTTGGCGCTGAACTTTAAAAAAAAAAAAAAAAAAAGGTTCAGCTCAACACCCCCACTCTTCAACTGCCTTTCCACTACCCAATACACAACCGAGTCAAATTTAATTCCCAAAACCCACCTCCCATTAATTCCCCAAACCCATTCCAAAATCCCCAAATCCAATTCAAACCACCGCCTTCTTCAATTTCTCTCTCTACCGACCTCCCATCCTCACCATGGCTCACACACGGAGCTCCTCCACCACCAAAGCCACCAACCCATCGTCATCATCACCCAAACCACCACCATCGACCGTCAAACCACCATCGACAGCAACTAAACCACCCACCTCAAAAACCAAAACCCTAAAATCTATGAAATCAACCACCACCCCAGTACCTCCGGCCACCAACACGCCACAAACCACCACCAAATCCCCTGCCTCGCCCATAAAATCGGCGATTTCCACCACCAAAACACCATCTCCGTCCACTAAAAATCCCCCCATCACCATGCCCACAACCACCACAAACCCTAAACCCTTACCTGTCACTTCCACCATCCTTCGCCCATCTCTCACCTCACGCCCAAAACGGCAGCAACAAGGGTCCAAGAAATTCTCGTCTTTATCCCTGAATGTCCGCAAGACTGCTCAGGTTCTACGAAACACTCTCGCCGGGTTGAGGAAAACTGTGACTGAGGTGGAAGAAGAGACGGTCAGTGAGCACTCCACTGATAATGAGAATTTTGCGGGCAATACCGAGCACCATAGTGAAACAGAGAGTGAGACAATTGAGTCTCTTGCTCATAATCGCAAGAAACGGACCCGGGGTGCTTTGGATTTTCCTGAGGTCTCCTCGTTGGCCCCCAAGAAGGCCAAGGTATGTGCGGATGCTTCTTTTTCCATTTCTCCTACAAAAGCCCCTTTATCTGTGTTTACAAAGCGTATTCAATCCAAGTGTATGGCTGTTGATTTTGCTTGGTTTTGTGATAATGCTGGGTTATCATTTGTTGAGATGTTTGAGAAACAAGGGTGGGAGTATTTGTTTGGCACTGTTTTGAGAAAGGATGTTTATCCTATGGTTGTAGCTCAATTTTATCATGGTCTGCATATGAGTGGAAATACTGTGATTACTAAAGTGAACGGGATTGAATTGCGTTTTGATGTGCGTAAATTGGGTAAAATTCTGCGTGTTCCATGTCAAGGGTATTCCATTCATGACAAGTCTGGGACGCCTTCTTTGGGGTATATAGACAATATTGCTTTGGATAGGAAGTTAGGTTACACTGGTGATAATGGTAAATTCAATCAATCTTACCTTACTCCTTTGTACAAGTTAGTATATTATATTGTGCTCCGTAGTATTGTTCCTAGGAAGGAAAAGCGAAACCTGGTCGAATTACTTGATGCTATATATATTGAGCTGCTGCAATCTCATAAGCCAGTTGCTTTTCCATCTATTGTACTTTCCCATATGGTGTTTATGCGCAGTGGTCACAAGTTCTCGTTACCCTATGGTCCTGTGATCACAACTATCATGGAACATTTTGCTGTTCCCTTTGGCAATGAGAAGGGTGTTCCTTTGAGTGAGGGTGATTTGATGGATGGTGCTGCTTTGGGAAGGTTACATGTTGGCTTGAGTAGTGGCCAGTTTGTTACAACGAAGGTGAAGAGTACGCACAAGGCAAAGCAAGTTGTTGCTTCTGGGAAGGATGTGACAAGTTCTGTAATGGCTCTCCTAACTCCTAAGCTTTCTGACCTTGAGAAGGCAATCAGTGACAAGTTCACTACGTTAACCACTTCCTTGACAGACTTGGTACTCACCTGACTACTCTTGAGACAAAGGTCTCGTCCATTGCCACTAAGGTGGACACTATTCAGGTTTCTGTCTCAAGTCCTAATGGGGCTGTCTTAAAGCAAATCAGAGTGGTCAAGGAGGTTGTGCGTGATAAGAATGGAACTGTCTTGTCCTTGATCCGCGAGTTTTAGGCTTCTGTGGAAGAGCGCCTGGTTGATGATGATACTACTGGTGGGGACACTGATGCTGCTACTGCTCCTACTCCCTGAACCCTGCCACAATTCCCTTTCCTCTAGCCTAAGCCATTCCCTATTTTTTTTGCTAAACTCTTAACCTTGTTTAGTTTGCACACTTTGGTCTCTTTTATACTTTAACTCTTATGACTTGTTGTTTGATTGGTTTGAATGGCTTATATATCTAGATTAACCACTTGAGCTAGTTGACTGCATGGTTCACTGGGCAGGTGCTTAAACCCCGGTGGTGGTGTCTGTGTCTTATTGCGGTTCAATGTGTTTCTGGTTTTTGTGTTCTGTGCACACTTTACAGGTTGTTCTGTTTTTCGATGATACCAACAGGTGGAAAAGTTGTGATGCTTAAAGGTCATGTTTAGCTACGTTATGTTCTGTTTTGAACCTCTTAGGTTATATTGCTTTTCTGATAGGTTACTTGTGAGCATTAGTCACATTTTGTGACGTCTCATGTTACTCTCTGTGATCTGAAGCATGCTGCTGGGAATGTATATTGCTTGCTTAGGAGAGTAGATTCCTTGGTTATGTCTGTCCGCTGACTGCATTGGCTTTGTGCTTAATTATTGGATAAGCATCAATTGGTTGTCATCATCAAAAAGGGGGAATTTGTTGTATTTGTTGATTTTGATGATGATAGCAAATTGATACTTATCTAGCTAATGATTATATCTGAGTTTTGTGAATACAAGGAACCCAAGACAAGTAGATGTTGTTGATCTTGAATGCATATGCTATGAAGGTTGATCCGTAAACAACACTACTTGAAGATGACATGAAGTTGGAAGAAAGAGCTTTACTGTTTCTTTAGACTTCATGTAAGGGAAGTCGTGTCTTAAGGCGTTGAAGTTTGATCATAGGTACAGTTGGTAATAGAGGAAGTAACAGCCTAGGAACAGATGTGTGTTACCAAGTATTTTTAAGTACATAAGTCTTTGCGTGTTATTTGTGAAAACGTTTGACAAAATTTATCTCTGGGTAAATTGCTTTCCTAAAACTGTTTTCAGAAATAATTCTTTTGTACTTATAAAATCATTCTTGAAAATCTTTTTAAAAGAAGCCTTGCTATACAAGGACTCTTTGTTATTCTGTAAAATATTTTGTGATTAAAAGATTTTATCTCTGTATTATCTTTTAGTGATTTATTCTTATTCAAAGAGTTTAGTTTTCCTAAACAGAAAGATATTCTCATTGAAACCTAGTTGATCTCTACTTGTGATTAGGTCAGAAAAATCCCCCTTTATATAGTCTGTTAACTACTGAGTTGAAAGGTCACGAAATCATAGAGCATAGAGCGTTAGTTCATTATTTACGTGATTTCATTGAGGAGTCTTGGCTGTTACTGAACGAGTTACCTCACAGTTACCTTGGCATTCCTCTTGACACTTAAGCACGTTTCTCATAAGGTTTGATTGTACCATTCTTGCTTATTCAGAAGCTTACTGGTAATATATTATTGTTTAGATTACGGCTACCATAGCAGGTAGTTTGGTTCTCGAGTTCCACGCTAAATTCGAGAATTACGGCTCAACGATAGATTAGAGTCTATTGTACGGGTTTGGTTTACAGCTCTTAGTGGAGTTTTGGAAAATCCCTCGGGGTCGTGATTTTACTTCTTGGTTGAGCTGAAGAAGGTTTCCACGTAAAATCTGTGTTCTTTATTATTGCTTTGTTATTGTCTTGCTAATAAACAAACGTAATAATATTAAGCAATCGGATTTTAAGTACTAAAATTGTTAATTTGCAAAAAAGTTTGAAAAACTCCCTAGACTCAATTCCAACCCCCCCCCCTCGTGAGTCTATTGTTAGGTGTAACAGAGCGTTCTTAGTCCTCTACGTGTGCTATCTCCAACTGCTCTTAAAGGGATTTGCTAGATATCCAGATATGACTTTGTTACTTGCTCAAGATTAGGTCCCTCTTTGAGGTTTAAGAGATATAGTTCTGCTGCTATTTGGAATCTACTTTCAAGTAATGGCATCAACACTATGTATTGCAGCTACTCCAAAACTCCTTATTTAAGGAAAGAATGATTCCTCTTAAACTAGGCAAACCCTACATACCCAACTAGTTAGTGTACCATGTTTGAGGGCTCATTCTCATCTCGGTCCAGATTATTTTTAGGTGCAATCCCGCTTGATTGCGATTCTTAACAAATCTAGATTGATGGTTCAATTAGCCCAAGGGTAAGTTCAACCTAGCTCAGAAGCAACATGTGCATATTGTCAAGGAGTGCGCATGCAGTTATATATGATCAGCACTCCACGTATGACATGGAAATTTGCCTGTTAACTTTTAGTTGGGATCCTGAAGCCCAGTTTTGGTGAGGAAGTATACAAGGTGGTAAAGTTTGTTTCTGTGAACCATTGTAATCATCTAGTGTCAATAAGACCATCCTAAGTCTGTTTCCAGCACTTGTGTACTAGGTTGGGTCATTTACTAACACTTTCATTTGTTCGATTATTATGTTGGGCTAGTTTAGGTCATTTTCTGTCACTTTGATTGCTTAGTTTATTGTATTTGACTGATGTGTTTTAGATTATCTTCCTTGAGTACCAATGAGTAGAACTGAGTCCCTAGGACGACAAAGGTCACCCTGTAACCAGTTCGAGGCAGGGAAGGGATTGATGTTGATGAATTCCTTAAGGATGTTTGTGTGTAAATACTTGTTTGCAAATCATTATATCTTTTATCTCTGTTATAACCTTTGGAATCATGGGTGGTTATTATAACCTGGAGAGTTGATCAATAACTTGTTTGCTAATGGGATCAAACTCCTTCGATCTGGACATCAACTCTCTAGGAAATGCATTTAAAGAGCCAAAAGTGCTCACACAGGAGGGAGTAGATCGAGAGTGATGGTTTTTGTGAAGCCTGATGAATTGTTGAATTGTTATTTGAAAATTGAGACTGCTTTTCATACCAGGATTCATATCCTATCATGCACTACTTTATTTCAAGCATGTCCTTGTTTCGCATCATACACTAATTAACACGATCAGTATCTGCAACCTATCAGTATTTGCATTGTGATTTGTGAATGTATTGTGTCGTGACTTCTCTTCATCCTCTGGATTGAACAGTCAGTGCCTTTTGGATGCTTCTTCCCAAGGAAATTGTAGAAGAAGAAGAAGAATCAATCTAATCCCAGCAGTCATTCGTCCAGTTCTATAATTAGATGATTATAAGATTGCATTCTGTCCATACTACAATGTCTTTACGTTCCAGAAAGGTTATCTTATAACCCATGGACTACTGATTATCGAAGCTCCTCTTCTTACACGCATTCTTTACTCCCTCTCCAACATCTACTTCTGTTGAGTTATACGTTTTGATGATGATAAATAATTGACACTTATCAAGCTAACATTGTCTAGCTAAGTGTTGTTTATAAGGAATCAATAACGGAATCAAGAACGTTGTGATTGATAATCTTAATGTTGATACAGTGAAGATTGATTCAAGAACAACATGGCATGAACTTGGAAGTTGGAGCTTTATTGTTTTTATTAGACTTCACGTAATAGAAGTCGTGCTTGAGTCATTGAGGTTGGACTCGAAGGTACAGTTGGTAACAGATGAAGTAACAGTGCGTGAGTTACCAAGTATTATTGAGTACATAAGTTTTATACGTGTATTTATGAAAATGGTTTTAAAGGGTTTTCCTTTATAAAATAACTTAATTAAAAGTGTTTTCAAAAATATCTTTTTAGTACTCAATATTATCTTTTTAGTACTCAATATTATATACAAGAGATTTATTTAGAAAATCCTTTTTAAAAGAAGTCTAGTTGGATTAGAACTGTTTGTTTTATGGAAAGTCTATTTTGCTTGGAAAACAAACTATTGTGTTTTAAACCTAATTGGTTTCTAGATTGATTTAGGTTGCCTATATAAACCAATGTTCACAGACTTCATAACTGCCGAAATCATAGAGCAAAAAATGTGATATTTATTGATTGATTTCATAAGAGGTATCCTGGTTGTTACTGCACGAGTTACCTTCACTGTTACCTTGCAATTCCTCTTGATACTTGAGCACGGTTTCTCATAAGGTTTGATTATACCACTTTAGCTTATTGAGAAGCATATTGGTAAGATTTGTTTGTTTAGAATACGACTGCCATAGTAGGTAGTTTGGTTCTTGAGTTCGGGGTTGAATTCAGGAAATACGGCTCAATGGTAGATTAGGGTCTATTGTATTGAGTTTGGTTTACTGCTCTTAGTGGAGTTTGGAAAATCCTCCAGGGTCGTGGTTTTACTTCTTGGTTGAGCTTAAGAAGGTTTCCACGTAAAAATCTGTGTCTCTTTATTTATTTCTTTGTTATATTGCTTTACTATTAACAACGTAGTAATTAATAGGTTAATAGATTGTGCTTAAATTGATAATCCGCGAAAAAATTGAATCACTCCCTAAGACTCATTTCACCTCCCCTCTTGAGTCTATCCTTGAGTATAACAATTGGTATCAGAGCAGGTTCTCTTGAGTACAAAATTAATCTCTGGAGAGTAGATCACAAGGATGGATTCAATAAACTACTGCAAGTTGGAAAAAGAAAATAAGATCATGACTAGTGAGTTGAATAAATTATAAATTGAAATTGATGCTAGTTGAAATACCAACTTATGTGATTCAACTGATTGCAAAGAGATGAAACTGAATTTTGATAAATTAAAATATGATTTTAATATGCTGGAAAAAGAAAAGGTTGATCTTTGCAAAAAGTGAAAATCGAATGGGGAAACAGGTACGTCTGCAGGTAACAATCAGGGAACTTGTGGTGAATGGTTCCAAAGTTACCAGCCAATAGCTAGTAGGTCTGCAGGAAACAATCAGGGAACTTCTGCTGAATGGTTCCAGAGTTACCATAACAGAAATAAGCAAGGCTTGGAATATAAAAGACCTTGGGTAGGTTATGATCCTAAAAGCAACTATGTGAACCTACCAGAATGGAAACTTTTCATATATTGTGGTAAAATAGGTCACATGAGAGTGGAATGCACAAAGAGAGAAAAAACCTTTGAGTGTTATAATGGTTATGCTCAAAAGAGTAACAATGACTATGTGAAAAAGGTGAAGCAAATATGGGTTAAGAAATCTGATTTGAATGTTAAATTTGTGAGAAAGGGACCCAATCAGATATGGGTTCCTAAGACTAAACCCTAATTAAGTTTTGTAGGCACGAGTGAGGAGGAACGACCTATGGTACCTCGATAGCGGTTGTTCCGTGTATATAACATGAGATAAATTAAAATCATTCTCTCACTCAACGCGTTTGCATGTGGAAGTGTGATGTTTAGAGACAATAATAAATGTGAAATAACCTTATGTAGGTAAGTTAGGTAAGTCTCTCATACACTCTATATATAATGTTCTTTGTGTCGAGGAAATTTGGTGAGCTTTGCAGGATGATCAAAGTAATGATTTTGAGATTGGACTACTACGCTCATATCTAGTTGAGAAAACAATGAATAATGAGAATTTGAAGGAGCAAGTTGCTAAGCTCCGAGATGCAATAGCTGAGGGGAACAGCGAGGAGTAACAGACGGGGTAATAAGCGATGACGCACTGAAACGGGTGTAAAACACTGCTGAGCTGTTCCCGGCCTGTTACCTCAGAAGTTTCCTCAAATCGAGATGTCATATTCTTCATGTAAGTCTGTCTTGAAGCATGAGAAATCATGGTTCGCTTCTATCAACTTAATCATAAGTGACATTGACAGGTAAGTACAAACTCGATCTTAATTTCTTTTGTATGCTCATTATGATTTCTTATCTTTTGGTGAGCTTACTAATATTCATGATATCTTAGTGGATTGTATTTGCAATATGGATCAAATTGTTGACATCTTTACAAAAAAAACCTTTGATTAGAGAACAATCTGAGAGATTAAAACTTGAGTTAGACATGATTAGACTGACCTAAAGATTCATGGTTCATACCCCCAATGATTGGCTAGTTTATGTGGAAACTTGCAAACAAGTGTATTTTTTTGTGTGAATATACCATGTGCATATGTTATCTTTTTGTAGGTCACAAGCAACTCGCGTGCCGTAACTGGCATAACCACTTGCACCAAGTGTAAGTAATGACTCACAAAAGATCTGATGATATTACCCTTACGCTTCAAACGTTGAAACTGAGTAACAAGGTACGAGTTCATATGTACTACCATTGTTGCCCCAGCTGTTACCTAGCCATCAGTTACCTACTATTAAAAAAATCGTCTTATTCTTTTCCGCAACCCTGCTCCATTTTGATATATCCATAAGACGGTTCTACTTCTTATATCTTCCCAATTATCCCATTCACCCAACTTAGCCCAAACACTATCTTTATCCTTTCATATATAAAAACACACTTCTCTCTCCTATTTTTTTGTCTCTTTCCTTCAAGGTTGTTTCAACAATGAGAAGAAGGTGAGTTGAAGTTGCGGTAGTGTTTGGCATGTGATTCATGTAATTGAAAGGAAAAAAGTGAAAGTGGGTTGTGAAGAATAAATGGGGAGTTAACATGAAGATGGTTGTGATGATGGTTCTACATGCATTAACATAGGGGGAATTAGATGGAAACACCAAAGTCGAAGAAAGTTCTACTATGACCAATATATGTTCTTCAAGAGGCTAACTTTCTTTTACAATTGCTTGAGTATATATATATTGTTGAAATCACCAGTGTTCTTAGTTAAACATATAGAGTGGTTAAAAAAAAAAAAAAAAAAGAACCACTTGTATGGAAATCATTGTGCAATTCTTATTTAATACTGGTTGATTATTATTATCTTGTCAAGCAATTATTGAATTCACTTACAATAGGTGAATAGCTCTACCTAAACTAATTGAAGGTTGCCTGTTTATTAAGAAGGTTAAGTAGAAATATTTTTGGTGATCTTATGGATGGTTTTGATGATTCTATTGAAGACATAAGCAAAAGGAATGGTATGGAGGTAGAAGAACAAGTTTCAGTGAACTTGATATGGATGCTGGAATTTTTGTAAGGTTCAATAAGGGAATTTGAATGTCAAGACGAAAAGGAGAGAGGGAACCCGCAATCATATGTTCCTTGTTCCCAACCAATTTATTACTTGTTCCCTGAGCCTTTTAGCCTATTTTCATCATACACTTTATCTTCCCAAGTGGTTTGCATTTGAGCTTATTACTCTTACTGCTTAGTCTTTGACTGGTTTGAATGGGTAATATCATTAGATTGCTTGTTTGAGCTAGTTGATCACTTGGTTTACTTTTGCAGGTGCTTAAACCCTTGGTGGTGATGTTTGTGACTTACTTGGCTTAAATATGTGTGTGTTATTTGCATTCTATTTCATTATGCAGCTTTTGCTTTTCGATGATGCCAAAAGGGGGAAGAGTTGTGATGCTTATATGGTCGTGTCTAACTATGTTTAGTTAAGGTTATTAGTTTCTTACTTATATTGTTTCTCTATAGGTCTTTGTTAGATGCTTGATTGATGTATACTTTCTGTTTATAAGTTGATTCCTTGAACATGTTGGATTTTATTGTTTATGCTTAATGTTTGGATAAGCATCAAGTGTTTGTCATCATCAAAAAGGGGGAATTTGTTGAGCTATAATGATTTTGATGATGATAAATAATTGACACTTATCAAGCTAACATTGTCTAGCCAAGTGTTGTTTACAAGGAATCAAGAACGGAATCAAGAATGTTGTGATTGATAATTTTAATGTTGATACAATGAAGATTGATTCAAGAACAACATGGCATGAAGTTGGAAGTTGGAGCTTTATTGTTTTTATTAGACTTCATGTAAGAGAAGTTGTGCTTGAGTCATTGAGATTGGAATCGAAGGTACAGTTGGTAACAGATGAAGTAACAGTGCGTGAGTTACCAAGTATTACTGAGTACGTAAATTTTATACGTGTATTTATGAAAACGGTTTTAAAGAGTTTTTCATTATAAAATAACTTAATTAAAATTGTTTTCAGAAATATCTTTTTAGTACTCAATATTATCTTTTTAGTACTCAATATTATATACAAGAGTTTTATTTAGAAAATCCTTTTTAAAAGAAGTCTAGTTGGATTAGAACTGTTTGTTTTATGGAAAGTCTATTTTGCTTGGAAAACAAACTATTGTGTTTTAAACCTAATTGGTTTCTAGGTTGATTTAGGTTGCCTATATAAATCAATGTTCACAGACTTTATAACTGCCGAAATCATAGAGCAAAAAACGTGATATTTATTGATTGATTTCATAAGAGGCATCCTGGTTGTTACTGCACGAGTTACCTTCACTGTTACCTTGGAACTCCTCTTGATACTTGAGCACGGTTTCTCATAAGGTTTGATTGTACCACTTTAGCTTATTGAGAAGCATATTGGTAAGATTTGTTTGTTTAGAATACGGCTGCCATAGTAGGTAGCTTGGTTCTTGAGTTCGGGGTTGAATTCAGGAAATCAGTCTCAACGGTAGATTAGGGTTTATTGTATTGTGTTTGGTTTACGCCTCTTAGTGGAGTTTGGAAAATCCTCCAGGGTCGTGGTTTTACTTCTTGGTTGAGCTCAAGAAGGTTTCCACGTAAAAATATGTGTCTCTTTATTTATTGCTTTGTTATATTGATTTGCTATTAACAACGTAGTAATTAATAGGTTAACAGATTGTGCTTAAATTGATAATCCGCGAAAAAATTGAATCACTCCCTAAGACTCAATTCACTCCCCTCTTGAGTCTATCCTTGAGTATAATAACTTCACTTGGATCAGCAAATTGATGCGCGTGATAAAGGCTAGTTCGCAAGGTCCCCTTATAATTGGGAACCCTAGGACACTTCTTTTTTTTTCTTTCTCTTTATAATGGTTTATATATATTTCCCGCACTTTCGCTCTAAGAGCATGTACTGGAAAATGTGCTCTACGTGCAGAGTCAATTCAAGTGTAAATGGAAATTTCCTTATTGACATTTTGTTATGTGTATATCTTGAAGTGAATATGCATGATCGTCGAAGTGTAATTTCAGGGAAAAGAACATTGGTCCTTTTTGTGTGTCAATGGTCTGGTACTATTTGGTTATAATATGACCTTGTGAAAGATGAGTGATACAGAAAATTTAGTTCTGCAGTAATAAATGGTCAAGTGTTGATTCAGCTAAGCATCCAGATACTTTAACCCAAACTCTCTGTTTTCTCTCGTGTACTCTCTGTACTCTGTAGCTCATTGGTGATTATTCTGTTCTTTACCGAGCAAAAAAAAAAGATTACTCTGTTATTTAAATTTGCCGAAAAATTAGTAATATTTTGAATAGATTGTCTCCAATCTTCATTGATCCCTGGATTTCTGGGCAGTGGGAAAGAAAAAAAAAAAAGAAAAAAAAGAAAAAAGGAAAAAGCAACCGCTTACAACAACCTACTCCCTCTGTCCCATAATCTTTATCGGAGTAATTGATTGATCATGACATTGTCACACAACAATTATTTTGATTTTGTTTTTCGGTTGTACTAGTTTTTTCATAAACAGTGGTTAGCTTTACGAAACAATTATATATTGATGCGGCCAATCTTGTCATTTTCCATTAAGTAATATTATTCAAAAATTTAGTAAGATGTAGAGAGTAGTATGTATCAAGATTATCGGCCATGCTCTTACGAGACAGTTAATGTCATGACGAGGTCAAAACACTCAAATATATCATTCTTGGTCCAAAAGTATACTTATATTAGAGACAAACCAAAATAGAAGTGCCTAGGTGTGTCTCTTTGACCGTATTATGACATGAGGCTGCCTCAAATCAATTTTTTTTTTCAAGATTCTCATATTCGTTTGTAAGAAAATACTCACAAAAACTACTAGCACACATAACAATAACATTCCGTAACTAATTAGAGTATGGGCTGTAAATAGTACTCCCATTTCTTGCCCCCAATCTTGTATGAATTTTAGATGAAATAACAAAACTAAGCTTTGATTTGCAAGAATCAAGAAATCATCATAAAACCAACTCGTTTCTTTATCAATTCCGATCCTAGCACAGGTACAGAATTAGCATACTACGACGGGTAAAACACCCTTACTACTACGGTTCCGCTCCAAGTAGCAACCGTAGTAAATACGACCGACGTAGTAAGTCAGCAAATCTACGACGGTTCATAAACCTTAGTAGATTACATGAATCTACTACGGTTGTGATACGGAACCGTAGTAAGTGGGTGATCTACCATGGTTGGACCTTGTAACCGTCGTAAATTATATATCTTTTACCACGGTTGAAACTAAGGACCCGTCGTAGATAGTGGTTATTTATTTAAAAAAAAAAAAAAATTGATTGCAATGATTTCACCTGAAATGCACTGTAAAAATATATATTCATTTGAACCAATGTACTTTAGTGCTCTAAACTTTGATATACAAGTACATAACTAATACTAAATAGGATTTTTATAAATAAAAACATAAAATAACTACACAAAATGTACATAGCTCATTAAGAACGTGCCTTTTAAGGGCTCTTCCAAGCTTACAGATAATTCCAGTTGGTATTTTAGAATGTTAGCAAATACATTTACTCCTGCTAAGTCCATTTACAGCAACAAAACCTCCAAGCAGAAGCACTGTTGTGAGCTCTGACTATCATATCTCCGAAAGATAATATGTATGTGCACTCGCCCCTCCATCTGACGAATTAGAGACAACCAAAAGAAAATCAACTTCATGATAAGATTTTTCCTACATTACATGCTAAGAACATTAAACAAAAGAAGTTCAACACATACAACTTGCCAAATCTAGATTTAAAACATGCACATATAAACAGTTAGCTCAAAATTTGTGGTTTCAGCTTCGAAAATCAACACTATCTGGTTTCAAATAAGAACTTGCACAACCGGACAGCATCTGAGGTATAACCAAGCATGATTCAAGGGAGTTTAGCCTTTTACCCATTACCAAAACAAATCAAAATGAACAAGATATACAGAAATTAATGCGCTATACAGCACGTCCTGCGCAAGTTGCACAAGTCTAAAACTTTAGGCCACGTTATTGAGCCAAGTACCAAGGGTACCTCCCTTCTTGAGACATTCCAGACTTTGGCTGAAATTACATTCAACCGCCTAGTGTTCCAATTGGACTGTACTTCAGTTCGACCTTATTGTTCTCCCTTTCAGGAAGGAAAAAAATGACAACTTGGTGTAGCCGAAACCATCTAGCAGGTGAGTAGTATAATCAAAACAAACAATCAAAACAAATTTAAAGTAAAGACTCGATCATTGATAACTCAATATTTCACCACTTTCCCAAAGCATAAAAACCAACACACACAATAAGGTCATCCAATTACCAGCGAACATGAGCCTCAAATAAATCCTCAATTTTCTTGAACTCATAGAGAACACAGAACAAAAACAACTAAACTTCAGTGAGTTATGAGATGCAAAGAGCCTTCATTACAGTGAATGGGAGGGATTGGCTGAGAACGGTAACAAACCTTGTGACTGGCCCTCGTCTCGAGCCATTCTGCTATGGTGAAAAGAAAAACAATCGTACCAGCTTCTGTGTAATCCCTCATCACAATTGTGCCAACCACTGCAAAATACCACATTTAACATGTAAGAATGTATGAGAGCAAACAATAGTAGTCAATAATAGCTACCATTTCTGAGAGTCATCACATACCCACATCAAATAGGAAACAAAAAACAGGAGCAGAAATTCCAAGAGGTGAAATCCAATCTGATTCAATCACTAACGATCACTAATGATCTTATTCTGAAATTCAATTTGTTAAAGTGATCATTCTCTAAACCTGCCATTATTCAATACAAAAGCTAGCCTTACAAAATCCTTTCTTTTTTCCATTATGGTATAGAATATAATTGTAATTTTGCAAAATAAAAACCTAGATAACAATCTGACCAACAAAACTCCATAATTAAACCCTCTTAACAACTAAATTTCATATCCACAAACCTGAAACCCTAACTATCAACACCAAAAGGAAAAAATCAATATATAAAATTATAGGAACTAACCAGAGGTCCTCTGAAACAAGAAAGAGACCCCAAAAGTGCGAAGGCCTTCGGCAGAGGTGAAGTCGAGGCTGAAGTCCATCGTGACTACCTCGAGCAAAACAATGGCCATTTAACGACCCCATTTTTTCGTAATCAAATTTGACGACCTCAAAAATTCTGTAAACCAGAAAACAACAACTAACGCAGCAAAACAGCACGCTAAGTTTCACATAGACAAAACGTCGAACATGTTATATCCACCCATAATTCAATTCGCCAAAAACACATTATCTTTCTTTTTAAACGAGATCCACCATATTTAACTTAAAATCAGCTTCAAAGTCAGTAGAATTTCAACAAAAAAGTATATTGGCAACTATACAAAACCCACAAATTTACTTAAATTGAAACGCAAATGTCAATCGAATCAATAAGAGAGAAAAATAAGAAAATCACCTTTGGCATAGACCACGCACTGGTGATGAAAAATCGCTTCGAAATAGTTGGGACAGAAGAAATCCGAAAATTGGACAAGGTGGAAGAGAGCTTCCATGTCTTCTTCTCTTGTCGTTGCTATCTCCACCCCCAACCACCGCCATCATTACCCAAACAGAAGAGCGACCAGCATCCCAGAAGAGGTTCGGATTAACCCTAGAATTTCCCCCAAACACTCAGATCTGGGATTTCAGATTATTAGAAAGAAAGTTGAGGCTGGAGAGAGAACACTCAGATCGCTTTTCCGCAGTGAAAGAAGAGAGAGAAGTGAGCGAGATATTTTGGTTTGGGGCTTAGGGCTCAGCAGCTCCTATTAAGGTGAGCAAAACATGAGCCATCAACTACTACTTATATCACCCGTAGTAGGAAATATTATCTACGACGGTTTCACTTCAATCCGTAGTAGATACTGCCTCAAATATTACGAAATTGCCATCGTCTCTATAACTACCACGGCTTAATGCGGAACCGTAGTAGTTTAGAAACGTAGCTTCTCCTTTTTGCACTAGTGTAGCTAAGACTACCATACTACAAATACATCCTATCATATCCCTAATATACGTACAACAAATTACTCAAAATTACCTGAAAAACCAACCAAATCAAAAAAACCAAAAAAAAAAACCACTTCAAGACCAACAACAATATGGAGATCATTCAAAACCATACTCTTACAACATGTTCAGTTACGATGAAAAAAGTACACCAAACACAAATCTCACAACAAAAGACCCTGTAATCGTAATTCGTCTTTATTTACGTTACTGACATGACATTCACGGTCGATATCGCAAAGACCCTAAGTCACCTTTCCCTGAAGATCATGTTACAGCTCATTGAACCAGGCTTCTATGGTGCATTATTGGTCGTACCACTCGATTTCGACACGCTCGATTTTAACTTGGCTATAGCGTTTGATGATGTTAAGCCAACAACATTGCCTTATTTTGTTAGTGTTCCTGTACTGTGGGAGTACGTTAAAGTGACGGTATACAATTTTCTTATTGATAATGTGAATTTTGATGATCAAGAGGTTGGTCTTCATATTGTTGGTGTTGTTGATATTTCTAATGTTGTTAATGCTGCAAAGCCTGTTGTTGTTACTTGCTGATGATGATCGTATGATAATCGAGTTCGTTCCGTCGCTAATTTCGGTTGCAATAAGCCCGTTTTCTTGAAGATGTTACGTTGTTCATGATGCTGGATTTTGGAAGAGCAGACAATTTCATTTCTTGAAGATCTTGGTTTCTTGTTGATGTTATAGCTTGTATATATAGTTTAGTATATATTATTTGGTTGACATTTGAGAAATTTAGATAGTATTAGTAGTTTAGTACTACTATTTTTTTTCTTCTGATTAGTAAAATACACAAGGTTGTAGGCAAGTACTTGCTCAAATATTTGTATTTTGTTAGTATGTCACATATATTCAGTTTAATTGTCATATATTGATTAGGTATGATTTTAATCAAATTGGTAACTGTCATACCATGTGTCATAGTCAAACTAATATATTTGGAGAATTTTCCTTTGGTCCAAATCATTTTCTTTCTTATTAATTGTGTTATATGACCAAAAATCTGTATAAACAAACCCTTTTTGATCTTTTTTTCTTAATTCAGAAGACACTTGAAGTTGAATAATAGTAGCATGCACTAAAATTTTGAATTATTCAAGCTTGAAATGCAAGATAAATAAATTTGTTGGAAATTTGGGTCTTTATACTCTACCAACAAAGAAGACCTTCTGATGGAAAGATTAGTAGTGATGCTTTAGTAACAGTAGGGAGAGATCGATTTTATAAAGTGGAAAATCGAGGTTGATGGGGATGAGCCTATAGGAGATGACTTACTCCCCAAAAAAAAAAAGGTAAAATTGTATCTGATAAAATTAAACGAGAGATTATCAATATGAGACCGATTCAAAAATGGGGCTGTAGTCATAATTCGTAGACGGTTTAAAAAAAACTCGTAAAAATAAACCAAAAATAAACAAATTAAAATAAAATAAAAAAACTTTACTGGGCACCTGCTTAAGTATATAAATAACTACAGTATATTGATAGAATTTTTATCAATGCATGCATATTCCAGAATTTCCTAAATTATTGGAATTATATGGAAGCCTCTATGCACAATAGCACATGTAAGGATGTACCTTGTGAATGGACGAAGAGGGAAAGGCAAAGCATTTATTCATTTAGACATACACTTACATTTAAGAGTGACAAAAATTCAACTTTACATAGACCACTTATGAATCTTGGAACCTTATCAAATGACATTATTCGTTTCTTTCTCTAAGTTTCTCTTTCTTGTTGACTTAAGCAATGCAAAACTTTGGTTTACTTACATAGTTATTCTTTGCTTCAATATTACTAACAATTTGCATAGCTTTCTTATGTACTACAGTATGTATTTATACACATGTTTCACTATATCAGAACAATTAGGAGATCAAAAACTATATCAGAAGAAGAACAAGATCAAAAAAAAAAAAAAAAAAAAAAAAAAAAAAAAAAGAACACTACATTTGAAATGGGTCTCTTAGCAAAAGCTGCTCGGAATTTCGATGCACTAATTGGGTTAGCCTTTTGTTTTCTTGTCTCTTGATAAAACTAGCTGTTGTTGGGACCTTTACTTGTTGAATTATTGTACAAAATTCAAATGCTTATGAAACTGATTATTATTTATGTGGCTAAATAGTTTGTTTTTGTGAATTGTGGTAATTCCCATTGGGGGGTTTCCTTTATATTATTTTCAATATATACTGACTGAATACAGAGTAGGTTACAAGGTAATGGGCCTAAGCCTAATAGGAATTAATATTTACAATATTTTCCTATATACATATTCTATCACACCCCCGCAGTCGGAGCGAGAGGTAATCGGACGCTCAGACTGTAGCGAAAGTCATTGAACAGAGTCGTAGGAAGGCCCTTGGTAAAAATATCTGCATACTGGGAGCTAGATGGTACGTGTAGAACACGAACCTGACCAAGGGCGACCTTTTCACGAACAAAGTGAATGTTAATCTCAATGTGTTTGGTCCGCTGGTGCTGCACAGGGTTAGTGGAAAGATAGACTGCACTAACATTATCACAATATACAAGGGTGGCACGAGTAACAGGGCAATGCAACTCAAGAAGCAAGTTGCGTAGCCAACAAGTCTCAGCCACGGCATTGGCGACACCCCTGTATCCAGCTTCGATACTGGAGCGGGAGACTGTCCCTTGACATTTAGACGACCAAGAGAGTAAATTGTCACACATAAAGATGCAGTAACCGGAAGTCGAGCGCCGAGAGTCCAGGCACTCGGCCCAATCGGCATCAGAATAAGCACTGAGGCCAGTGGTGGCAGAAGGGTACAACTGAAGACCATACTCGAGAGTACCCTGAATATAGCGAATGATTCGCTTGAGAGCCCCCAGCTGAGGTTCCCGGGGGTCATGCATAAACAAGCAAATCTGCTGCACGGCATAGGAGATGTCAGGACGGGTGAAAGTGAGGTACTGCAACGCCCCGGCTAAGCGGCAGTAGAGCTCCGGATCGGAGACCGCGGGGCCGGTGGACGGACCAAGCTTGGACTTGGTGTCCACGGGCGTGAGGCAGGGCTTGCAATCTGACATGCCGGCACGATCAAGGATCTCAAGGACATATTTGTGCTGGGACAAGAATAGACCGCGAGAGTTGCGAGTGGTCGTGATGCCGAGAAAATAGTGGAGAGGTCCGAGGTCGGTCATGGAAAACTTGGAACTGAGAGTAGCAATGATGCGCTGCAGGAGTGTCAGAAGAGGCAGTAATAACAATATCATCAACATATAGCAGTAAATAAGCAGTGTCAGGCCCATGGCGATAGATGAACAAAGATGTGTCGAACTTGCTGTTGGAGAAGCCAACACAAGTCACATAATCTGCAAACCGCTGAAACCAGGCCCGTGGAGCTTGTTTGAGGCCATACAGAGATTTCCGTAGGCGGCAAACATAGCCGGGATGGGCGGGGTCAACAAAGCCAGGGGCTGATGCATATAAACTGTTTCCTGCAAATGACCGTGAAGAAAAGCATTCTTGACATCGAACTGGTGAATAGGCCAGGCATGAGATAAAGCCAAACTGAGGACAGTACGGATGGTCGCTGGTTTGACCACAGGATTAAAAGTCTCGTCACAGTCAATACCGAGACGCTGAGATTTACAATTAGCAACCATGCGGGCTTTATGGCGCTCAAGAGAACTATCAGAGTTGAACTTATGCTTGAAAAGCCGCATTGAACGAACCACATTAACCCCTGAAGGTCGGGGTTCGAAGTCCCAAGTGTTATTTTTAATTAAAGCATCATATTCCGACTGCATAGCAGCCCGCCAGTGATGGTCTTTGAATGCCTGGACATGAGAGCGGGGAAGGGGAGAGGGGGAAGTGGTGGGAGAAGTGGTGGTGTGGAGAGTGAATATTTTGCGAGGTTTGAAGATCCCAGCTTGCCAGCGTGTAGTCATGGTATAAGTGGGGGGGTTGTGGTGGTGGGGGGGGGGGGGGAGGAGGGGGAGGGGCGGTATGGGCACGGGCATTGGGGGGGCGGTTGACGGGTCGGGTACGGTCGTGGGGTGGGGGGCCGTAGGAGGTGGTTGAGGGGACTCGTCAGGAGAGGAAGGGTGTGAAGGGGGAGGCGACACCCCCAGAGACGGAGCAGGGGTAGCCGGGGGGGTGGGCGGTGCCGTGGGAGGTGTGGCACCTGGGGTGAGTAAAAGCTCGCGACAGAGCGGGGAGGGAGTGTCGTCAGAAGCGAGGAACTCATAGGAGGGCGATGGGGAAGTGGTGAGGGAGGAGAAAGGGAACGTGGACTCGTCAAATGTGCATGACGGGAGATGATAATTTTGCGTGAGGCAAGATCAAGGCATCGATACCCGCGGTGGTTGGATGGATATCCAAGGAAGACACAAGGAGTGGATCGAGGGGCTAATTTGTGGGGGGTAGAGGATGAGAGATTGGGATAACATAGACACCCGAAGACACGGAGG
The DNA here is from genome assembly GCA_038025085.1 of Tetragonia tetragonoides. Lineage (NCBI taxonomy): Eukaryota > Viridiplantae > Streptophyta > Magnoliopsida > Caryophyllales > Aizoaceae > Tetragonia > Tetragonia tetragonoides. The sequence continues at coordinate 11,604,812 of CM076147.1, read as the reverse complement.
TGAGTGTAGGAGGGTTTTTTTTTGAAGAGACGAAAGAAGGGAGTTTCTTTGGAGATGGTGGTGGAGGGGATGAGGTTAAGAAGATGGGTGGCCACATGGAGGGCTTCAACCCAATAAATGGAGGGTATTTGGGCGTGAAAAGGGAGAGTACGCACAATGTTAGTAATGGTACGAATCATACGTTCAGATTTGCCATTTTGTTGTGAGGTACGATGACATGAGAAACGGAGAACCATGCCATTGCAAGAGAATAAATTGAGGAGAGGTGTATTATCAAATCCCCCCCCCCCATGATCACATTGAAAGGATTTGATCTCACAATTAAATTGGGTGCGTACGTAAGCCCGAAAGTGATGAAATTTAGAAAATGCATCACTTTTACGACTGTAGACGCCAAAAAAGCGTCTTCAGATTTCTCCGCAAAAGCCCGATGATGGAAGGAGTAATTTTTAAGCTTGAACTGCTATTTTGCTTTAATAGTTAAGATAAGGTCTCAGGTTTTTCCCTCCAAACACTCCTTCATTTCATTCCATTCAGAAGCCCCGTTCAAGAGCTTTCCAATGACACGTCTCATGCCTCATTCCGACTCTCGGTCGCCAAGTTGCGATTTAAGGGTAAAACCGTCTTTTATCGTTCAGGGGTAAAACGGTCTTTTTATGTTTTTCAGAATATTTAAAATACAGCCGTCAGCGGCCCTGGGGAAAGTCCTAGGGTTGCTAACGGCGCTGACCAATTTTCAGCGCCGCTAGCGGCGCTGACTTCCCTTCGGGCCCGACTCATTTTTCAAGTCCGTCTCATTTTTCAGCTCAAATTCGACCGTACAACCCTACTTTTCCACGCCTATATAAACAACCCTTCACCCTCATTTCAAAACACACAGTCTACAGTTGACAACCTCTATTCTCGGGAGTATTGACACCGAGCTTCCCCCTCTTTCTTCCAAACTTGAGATCTATTTTTACTATTCTTGTCAAATATATCCTACAGTTCAGGTACAAATTCCTGAGGGCTCAAATTAAATTACTTGCTTAATTGTTTATTTTCTAAGTAGTCATAATGTAGATATCATGCTAGGTCACGTTTTTATTGCTTCCTAAATACTGTCTGTCTAGTCGTTGTGCTGCTCAACTTGTCAATCAAATGCATGTCTAAATAAGGGTTAAAAATAAATGTTGTGATGCTTGTGATACACCAATTAATAGTCTAAGTCTAGGTTGTTAATTCGGTTTCGCATGGGAATTATGTCTTTAAATTATTAAGCAAACTTGAGTTAGTAGAGGCCGTCATAATACGGGCGAGTTGGGTGCCTAACACCTTCCCACCTCGTACCTTCGCCCCCGAACCCTTTATTCTTGGGTACTTATATGTTTTATATAAGCGGGAGTCTTTCTAAAAACATGATTAGCTCACTTATCGCGTTGTTGGGTTGTCCCTTCGGTTTGTCCCTTCAATAAAACGCCGATAGCAGATTTGTGACCTCTTTCATGGTTTTTTTTTATTCAATTCAAGTCTTTCAAAAGCTTTTCTTACTCGATGGTCCCTTGAACTTATCTAAGCCCCAACTGACAAATTTTCTATAAGGACGCACTCTTTGGAAACCAGGATTGGAAAAATCCCGGGTCCTTATAATGGCGACTTCACTGGGGACTTATTTAAGAGGGTGAGACTCGAAAGTCAAGTTTGCTTAATTGTTTAATAACATGTTCCATATTTTTGCATCATTTGCATCATTTGCATGTGCTTTTGCACAACCTTTTGACCCTTATCGACCGACGAGGAAGTTTGTGTCGCAACTTGTAGACAACCCGTATATCTAAAGGAATATACAGTTGTCCTATCGTGCAAATCGACGCTTCCTCACCCATGACTCATCAATCCTTTGTTGATGAAAAGAATTACACAATCGATGTGTCGACCATCCGCCGAATGGGAATTGTAATTTGTCGTGGTAACCTCACAGGAGCCAAAAGCCTCTAACCCACATTCGTGCATCCGCTTGCTTGTTGTGCATGTTTCGTTGTAATGCCCGTCTGATCACATGTTTGCCTGTAAACTACGTTGTTATTGTGCTTGCATGAATGCAATCGTGATTATGTGCCAATATGTACTTATTACGTGCTAGCAGTCATTTCTTTTTATTTTTAGCTAGTTCCTAATGCCCAAAAATGGTGCGAGAATTCAAATTCAATGAACACTCATCATTTTCCCAATGATATATTCTAAACGTCATGGACAATTTCTAGGATTTTTTTAGTAAAAAAAACCAGTCAGTTTTTCAATTTCCCCTCTCCCTTTTTCTTATTTCTGTATTTTCTTTTTTCTTTTTCTTTTGATGTAATTCAGATTCGCTCAAAAAAAAATCAAAAAAGTAAAAAAAAAAAAAAAAAAAAAACCGGCAAAAACAAAAATGCCGAAAAATAAAAAAAAAATCAATAAAAAAAAGGGGACCGAAATTTCTTTTTATTTTATTTTATCCCATTTTTCATTTTCTTTGAGTCTAAAAAAAATAAAATTAGGATAGTCATCCTTTTCCATTATTTTTCTTATTTTCGTTCACTGACTTTGTTTTCCTTGAATATTAGGGAAATATTTGGGCATTTAGGCTTAAGGACTTTCTTTTCCCTTTTAGGACAATGTGCTTTCTATGTGTGGGTCAATTTTTCATTAGATGAGAGTCTCGTGGTTTTTGTTACTAAGTGCTCCGTGCTTCTGGTTCAGGATAGGGGGTCCAAAGAAGAAAGGAAATCTTAAGAAAAGTTGGGCTCGGCCTTCGGCGAGGCTGGTTCGTCTGCAACCGTCTACACCACCAGGTCCTCGTTTACCTACACCACAAACAGATTCACCATCAATAAATTCACCGTCACTACATACCTCCTTCTCCACACCAATCACCCCTCCTAACTTCACAATGCCTAAGACCATGGATGAAAGATTTGATGACCTCATGGGCGAGTTAGAAAGGGTTCGACTCAAAGTTGAAGATATAAAAAGAAAAAGAGAAGAAGAAGCAAGGGTCCCTTCCGATTCCGATTCTGAGGAAGAAGGGTCAGATGCCATGCTGGCTAAGATCACTTTTGTGATCAAGAGTAGCGGCTTGATCTCCAACTATAGTGCTAACGTAGGAAAGTTTGACACTAAAATCAAGGGTAAGCTTCCGGCCAAATTCTCTATGCCTGAAGTACCCACCTTCACGGGAGTTGACAACCCGCAGGATCACCTGAAATCCTTCACTACTACTATGGCTCTAAGGGGAATCAACAAGAAACTCTATGCCCATCTGTTTCCCCAGACCCTTGATACACATGCTCGATGATGGTTTTACTCCCTAGACCTAGAAAGCTACCCAACTTGCTCTGATTTTACCACGGTCTTCCTGGCTCGATACAAGGACAACGCTACTCTCCCCATCACTTTGAGGGAGCTTGAAATTACCACCTAAGAGAGAAATGAGGGATTCACTAAATTCCTCCATTGATGGAAGTCCAAGATAGCTGAAATGGTGGAAAGGCCCTCCGAAACTGAGCAGATCAGGCATTTCATTAAGAACCTGCAACCGGCTTATAAGAGTCACCTTCAGTATCAGGCCATTGACTCATATCAGCGTCTATATGACGTTGGCATCCTCATTGAAGATGATATCAACAAAAATAAGGACCATGCCACCCTTAAGCCCTTCACTTATGGGAGAGACAAAAGGGCAACTGCCGGAACCTCTTCTGGTGCTCAGGTCAATGAGGTCGCTGCTGTGAATACCTTTGCCGAAAGAAAGCCACAAAGAGAATTCACCCCTCTTGGAATGACTGTGTCACATGCTCTTGAAAGAATGATCAAAAATAATCTGCTGCAGCCCATTGAACCTACCCCGGAACCATCTGTTAAGAGCCGCAACTGGAAAGAAGGGGAATACTGCAAATACCATCAAGGAAAGGGGCACGACACCGACAACTGTTGGGCTCTCAAACATGCTATCCAGGATAGAATTGAGAACGGTACCATACCCTTACCAAAACCTGCTCAAGCACCCAACAACTCGAATAACCCTTTCGGTGCCGTTCTGCACATAAGTGTTGAGGATGCCTTGGGATTTGAAATTGCTGGAATATGGGACAGTGATAAAGAAGATGTATGAGAGATCCAAACCAGATCGCCTGTAGGAGTGGCCCACTTTACACGCTCCTGTCTTCATTATAGACCACCAAACATCTATAATGACCGAATCCAACCTCCAGCTGAAGAAGAAGTGGAAGAAGTCCCCGCAAAAGATAAAGAGTCTCCCATCACAGGACAACTCAAGAGAATCAAAGCCGGTATTTCTATTTGGCAACTATTAGCCTCATCCTATAAACATCGCCAGGCCATTTTGGAAGCCTTATCAAAAGTTTCAGTATCACCGAATATGAGACCCGACGAACTGGTCAATTTCTTGGTAGGAGTAAAAGTCGGCCATCCATCACCTTCTCTGACAATGAGTTACCTCTAGAAGGGTCTTCACACAATAATGCTTTATACTTGACTGTATTCGCCATGGGCAAGTATGTGCCCATGACCCTAGTGGACAATGGCTTGGCCGTAAATGTATACCCATTGAGAACCGCAGCAAAACTGGGCATCAATATCAACAATTTGGCTCACTCAGCACAAGGCTTGCACGCTTATGACAGTTCCAGTCGAAAGGTTTTAGTCACCATAACCATGAATGTCACCTCTGGGGCTATAGAGAAAATGGTCCAGTTTTATGTGATGGATATTCCAGCTACTTTCAACTTGTTGTTAGGGCGACCTTGGCTCCATGGTTTAAATGCTGTAGCCTCTACCCTGCACCAGAAGGTCAAGATGATGTTGGAAGGAGAAATTGTGGAAATTGAAGCTAACCCCATCAAGGCAACTATTGACAAGACTCCTGTCTTGAAGATAGAACACGATAGTGAAGACATTGACCTGTGGGGATTCTCCCCTGAAGAGGTAGCCCTCATAGAAGAAGACACTAAATCTCACAGCTCAGACAGTTCTAGGGAATTCGAGACCTATCCTTCTGAAGAAATAGGAGAACCGGATGAGTTTGAGGAAGTAAAGGAAACTATCGAGGGAATGTCCATCTACGTGGCACACCAGCACCATGCAATTCAGAGGATGAAAGAGAAAATTACCTCGTTGGAACAACCCACAGAATGCTATATCATTCTTGCCAAAGGAGAAGCTTGCTTCCAACAAGATGAAATGTTCAGCAAGATGGTTAAGTATGGATATGCCCATCCAAGGAGGCCTACCCCTCGCATACTTCCCAGGGACGGAAACCCCTATCTTCGATGCAAGTACTGTGAAGCTAATGGGCATCACACCAACCAATGCAAGCATCTGAAGAGGGTAATCACCACTTTCATTGATCATGGAACCATGTGGTCGCCCAGCTCTTGGGATATAAAAGGATGGCGCCGCTTTGACCAAAAGCAGTATACGCAGCTGAACGTCCCCATCGGCAATGTCATGAACACCCTCATATGGAGAGGAGACCTTAAATCAACAACTCCCGCTGACAATCTCCAGGAGGTGAATAAAGATCAAGACTCTTACTGTCGCTATCACCAGATTTTTGGCCACTACATGGATGACTGCACTCGCCTGAATGATGACATACAGAAGATCATAGATAGTGGGGAAGTACCACCGCCTCTAAAGGAAGAAGAGGAACCCTGGAACTGATTGGTTACTTGTAGGAGCTAGAGGAGTCAAGTCTGAGTCTCCAAGGTTTTGTCGAGTTAGGGTCCTAGCTAAATCTTTAGGTTGAGTCTTGAATAGGGGGTGTTCCCCTTTTATTTTCCTTCTAAGTCTAGTTTCTTTTTGACGTGTATTAGAGACCCCCATTCTCTAAAGTCATGTGTGCCTATCTATTTTTGCAAATCAATAAAAGTCATCTTGCCCATTTCTTTGTTTATTTAACTATTGACAAATCCAATGAATACAAAGTTGCACAAATCATTAACTAATTAATTTAAGCAATGTAAGTAAACTTCGCAAAAGCAAGAATACAGATTTTCACTTTTACAGAAATTTGAGTAGCTGAACACCCTGAACGATGCCACTCCAAAAAAAAGGAAGCGAACCATCCTTTTGCAACAACCTCGACACAGAAGTTACTTTGGCTCCGATCGAAGAAGATCCTTGGTACCAAGACGTCTTCAACTACATCACCAAAGGAGTATACCCTCAAAATGCAACACTAAGAGCTCAACGGGTCATCCGTCGCTTAGCGGCGCAGTACATAGAATACAAAGGGGTTCTGTACAAGAAATCTCACAACGAGGTTAATCTCAAATGTGTGAACGCCGAAGAAGCTGCAGAGATTATGGACGAGGTACATAATGGGGTGTGCGGACCACACATGAACGGGCGAATGCTCTCCAAGAAGGTTCTACGACTAGGATACTACTGGACTACTATGGAAAGGATTGTTACGACAACGTTAAGAAGTGTAAGAAGTGTTAGATATATGCCAACCTGCAGCATATGCCACCCTCGATGCTCCACAACTTCCCATCTCCTTGGCCATTTTCTGCATGGGGAATGGACATCATTGGAAAGATCACACCGAAGGGCTCGGGAGGACATGAATACATCCTAGTAACCATAGATTATTTTACCAAGTGGGTTGAAGCCCAGTCCTATGCCATCCTTACCTCCAAACAAGTGTCCAAATTCATAAGGAACAACATCCTTTGCCGATATGGTGTTCCACATGAAATCATAAGTGACCATGGATCCCACTTCAAAGCCGAAACAACCACCCTTCTCAAAAGCTACAAAATCCAGCACCACAAATCATCCCCTTACCGTCCCCAAACCAATGGCGCAGTAGAGGCCGCCAACAAAAACCTCAAGACTATCATTGAAAAGATGATAGAAAACTATAAAGATTGGCCCATAAAACTCCCATTTGAACTTTGGGGGTATAGGACATCCATGAGATCCTCTACGGGAGCAACACCTTACTCCCTAGTCTATAGAATGGAAGCAGTTCTACCCATAGAAGTCCAACTACCCTCCATGCGCAAAGCCTTAGAAGGAGACATTCCTGAAACCCAATGGTTGCAAGCCCGCTATGAAGAGCTCATGTTCACAGATGAAAGACGCTTACGGGCCCTAGACCATTCCCACATGTATCAACAACGCATGGCAAGAGCGTTCAACAAAAGGTTCGACCTCGAAATTTAAAGGAAGGGGACTTAGTTTAGAAAGAATTACGAGCCCCAGTAACCGACCCTAGAGGCAAATTTCGACCAAACTGGTCCGGACCATTCATCATCAAAGACATCCTATCAGGAGGCGCCGTCAGACTCATGGATATTGATGGCATCGAGTTCAGCCAGCTCACCAATATGGATCAACTAAAGAAGTGTTACGTCTAAAAAAAAAAAAAAATCGAAAACTTAAAAAAAAAAGAAAAGACGTACACTATTTGAACGAACTACGCAGGCTTGATTCCACACTGGATACGTAGGTAACCCTTTCAAAGGGGCCCGGCCAAAATCAATCCAAAAATTCCTTTCAACACATTCAAAAAAGGGACAATCTTTATTCAAACTGAACGAATAAGCTTACATTGCAAGAATTAAAACTTCCTAAGGAAATAATGCAACTATGAGGGTTTAAGCTAAACAAATTCCTAATATTATTTTCCTTTGAAAACTAGACTTGCTTTCCTAGAAAACTACTTTTATCCTTCTTCCCTTTAGAAGGCATCGTTGAAGAGTTCTTCTTTGAAGGACCCTGGCTTGAGGACGACCTGTGATCGCTTCCTTGAGGTGGGGGCTTGCCTCTCTTCAGTACGTGATAGTCTCCCATTTGAGACAGCTCCTTTCTTTTCTTGCCTCATGTTTGTGAGTCATATCTAGGCTTTAGTTGGTCCCACTCCTCATGACGAAGGGCTCGTCTCACTTCTCCATCACTGCAAGAAAGCCAGTTTAGGTAGATCTCAGAGACCTGAGTTGGGGCAATCACCCGAGGTACAGTCCAGCGATGCCAGCTACGCCAATACTTTCCCTACTCCGCAGCAAATTCAGTGGTTAAGGCAACGACATTTGCTCTCGTAGTCTCCTGACAGGGGATCACCTGCTTCAAACTGTATTGCCTCATGACCCTAGAGGGAAAGAAAAAAGTGGTCCTGTATAGACCCAGTACGGTAGTATGAAGGATCAAGTCATCCCAAGCCACTAAAGAAGTTAAGCTCTACCAGGGCACATGCCAACAGACGATAGGTCCCGCTTGGAAAAAGGCATCCCATTCAGCAAGGGACTTTTCAGAATATAGCCTTTTCCTAACCAGAAAGCTAGCAGTAGTATAGGTTTTCTTTGGCCAGGTCCGAGGAACACGAATAATCAGATTATCTGTTGACTTTATCAACCTCAGATGCTCACATAACCAGATCTGAAGCAGCAGGGGGCTGCCCGAGAAAGATTGGTTGGGAGATGTTATCAACCTGTCAAGCCCAATAATGGTTTCCCCTACGACCAAATGTAAGGGAGAATGTCCTTCAACCATTTGATTAACCACTCGCAACAATGAAGCTCTACCCAAGTTGGAAGATTCTGCATTAACAAACAACATGCGGTTTAATAGGCACAGTACAAAAGCCTGTCGACGGCAACGCCGGAATATGGCATCTTTTTCGGAAGAAATAGCGAACTTTTCGCAAAGTTGAACCAAGTCCACATCGACACCAAGCACCATCTTTTTGGCTTCTGCAGATGACAAACCCAGGGATTTCCTGTTTGCACAGCTGGGGGAAGAACATCAGGAATATTAGTGATCGCAGCAAATTCCTCAACCGAAGGGCATAGTTCGGAATTACCAAAACGGAAAACATGCAGGTCAGGATCCCAATAATTCAAAGCAGGCCGAAGAAGGGGCCACAGTATTTTGGTTGGTTTTAAAGTCAGCAAGGTAGAAACGTGAAAGGGGGTAGTTCAAGCTTATCTTCTACGGTCAGATTTTTGCACCAGACATCGAACAGATCTTCAAAGGATTTCACCATGGCAGAAAATTGGAGAAGTTTGGGAGAGCTAAGGTATACAAAAAAAAAGTGGTACAACATCAAGCATCCCAAAAATCCTACTTATAGATAGGAACGCGGGCCGAAAAAGCTAGAAATCCGCAAAAAAGAGCCGTCAGCAGCACTGGTCAGCGCCGCTAGCGGCCCAGACCTTGGCCCGGTCCGGATTTCCCTTTTGCTCCAGTTCGCGCTTTTGATCCAGACGACCCGATTTCGGCCCAGTTTTAATACCCGCGCGGAATTACAAAGCCCGAGACTCTATTAGATTTATCTTTTTTTCATTTTTCTTTTCTTTTTTTTCTTTTTCAATTTTTTTAGCGGGTATAATATGTGTAATTTTTGCTTTCTCCTTTGCATTTTTTTACCTTTTTACCTTTTTCTTTTTTATTGTTATTATTTCCTAAATTATGGCTTTGGCCTACTGCATAACACGTTGCATAATTAGATCAGACGGGCATAATTGAGTCATCATAGTATATCATACATATCAAAAAAAAAATGTGTTGCACCAAAAACAGGAGTTCGAAATTCCAAGGCCAATGTTTACAAAAGTGGCCCAACATTGTTCAACTGGAATCGTTGTTGTCAGCCTCATTATCAATGAACGGCCCCTGACCATAGTTTCCGGTCGAATAGTGGAGAGAAGAGCTATATATGGGCCTGCTGTTCTCAGGCCTCATGTCCCGTCCATCATACGCTGGGGCTCGCATAGGAGTACCTGCCAAAAACCCCAAGGCAAAGAAGTTCGCCGTGGCCTGACTGGCGAAATCTATAGCCACATCCTGATGAGAAGGCCCAGCATATGACATATCCCATCCAGGGGCGTTCGCCCAATCTCCAGCCAAGGGCGTAGCAACGGGCAGCCTATCAAGAGAAGGCCGAAAATCAGCAGGAGAGAACATCTCAGGAACATACGGGACCGAAGCCCCGGGCGCCTCATCAACAGGAGGCCTGGTCACCATCACAGGAGGAGAACGAGCAGTAGATGGTCTACTCGCCGAGGAAGCCCTCGCAGCAGAAGAGTGGCGTGGTCCTACCGAAGATGAAGACTGAGACTTCTGCAGATAATCAAAGTAAAAATGTTAAGTTAAGCACTTCACTTAGCTAAATGAAAAAAAAAGAGAGAAGAGAGTTTGCTTACATCAACGGTCTTAGACCGAGAACTCTTTCCCTTGCCCATCACTCGACCGTAGCCTTTCTTCAACAAATGAATGAGCTTGAAACTTGAGAGGTCTGCTCCAGGTTCAGCTACAAAAGAGAGAGAGAGCCACAAAATAAAGTCAACACTCAAAAGCAAACACAAGTACAAAAGAGAGAGAGAGAAGAAAGCTTACCCCCGTGCAACCATCAGACAAGGGCAAGCCCTCCACCGCCTCTCCGTCAGCAATATGGAGGGGGAACTCCTCCACTATGCGTCCCCCACTCTCCCCAATGTACCTCACCTCATTGGTCGGCAAGGTCACACTTGGGGGCTGACCCCGAGAAGCTCTGGAATGAGACCTCCTAGGACCCGGAGGAGCTAGACGATCCCCCTACAAGACACAAGGAGTCAGTATATTGCGCATACAGTTAAAAGATGCAGATAAGTTTCTTACCTCAGAAGTGAGGTCTGGCATCAAGCGGTCAAAGCAATAGGCCAGGTACATGGCTGTCTGGTCTAAGCCAACGACCTCCGGCACGATAAACTTCTGCGCCGCCCTACCACGGATCATGACCCCCAGGTCCCGCACACTCAGACCACGCAGGTAAAACATGGTCAAAGGAGGATCCTCCGGAACCAGATGAGTACCCAGGGAGGGATAGACCAACCGAGTCAAACGATCCCCTGAGTACCGTACAAAGCCGAATGGCCCCTCGAAGACCACTCGTAGAGAAGATACCCTAAAAGATTCTAGGGTAATGTGGGTAGGAACCCCAGGAACATCATCAAAAGCGGACCACAACACCTGCAGATTACCAATTCAAAATTCATTCACACAGAATGAACAAAAGGGAATGCACAAGTCAACAACCACGTACCGTAGACGTAGCGTGACTCTCGAAGGTGGCCCGGAAATGCTCCAGAGAGGAAAACGGATGGGCATCCCTACCAACCCATCGTGAACCTAAAGGGAACATTCTCAAACCAGGACGATGAGGACCAAAAGCTGGAAAATACTCAAAGAACCACAGCTGCCACACAAGCAAACACAAAAAATGATTTCCACAATTGAAGACATAGGCAAAAAAAGAGGAGTAAAAAAAAGAAGCCTACCTCTAGTATCCTCCATGGGCCCGTGATAGATGTCCTCTCACTCGTCTCCTTAGGCCTACAGGCCCGACGACACCACTTCACCAAAGAAGCATAAGCAACAGCACCAAGGTTGTACTCACGCACCTTGGTCAAATCCTCCAAGCATGTTAAGAAAACGACTTGACACACGCTCTTCTTTTGAGCAAAGATCGTCGACCCCAGCAAACAAGCCAGGAAAATACGAGCCCTCTGCTCCTCGGTAAGCCCCTGCGCAGATACGGCCTCCCACAACCGCGCCAAGGAAACATGATCCTTATCAAATTGGATGGATACGGGCCCGTAAAGATCCAACAAGGTGTCAATCCGTCGCCAATAGCTCGCGTCGTACTGAATACGACGCCCTCTAAAAGATAACCCCGTCAGCACAACAAACTGATAAGGGGTAGGAAACATCTCTCCCACAGGTGTATAGAAAGTGTTTGTAGAATCCCAAAATCTCTCCAGTAACCCCCGGGCAACAATCCTAGAATCCCCCGAGTGACAAGCAGGTATAACAGTCAAAAAATCAGCGAGACCTGAGTCCAGTACCCAATTCCTGGCCTCCTCCGAAAAGGTCCCCAACATCATAGCCCAGTGGGAAGTAGTCCCATGAGCCTACAGCAAAACCCCGACACCCTAGCCAACCAATAAAATTTTCTCAATACCCCATATACCACAAATACAGCTAAAATAAATTCCACACAACTTATATATACAGCTGACCACCAATCCAGTACAAGTCCCAATTTGTTCGTGTGCCGAAGCACTAACAGTTCCAATTTTCAGTTTTAATATACTTAACAAAAAAAAAAAAGAATAGCAGAAAACATACTATTCTCAAGTCAGACAAATGGCTCCGTCTATCCGGCATGATTACACTGCGGTTCCAAACTCCAGGAGGGCGCCAATCCAACCGCATAAAAGAATCCTGGTACAGTCGAGCCCCATCTGCGTGACCGGTCGGAGGCCCTCGGGTAGAAGGTAACCCGGTGAGAAAAAGGCTCCAGTCATACTCCTCGTCACTCATAGGACGTTTCCCTTTGTCTACGGGAGCCATGGGAACACAATGGAACTTTCTCTCTCTAGAAGTGGGAAAACAAAAGTTTCAGATTCGCAAGAAACAAGCACCCATTCAACAATGCAACCCAAAATTCAGCAACTAGGCGGAAAAATAATCAAGTTCAAGACAAAAAACGAAGCAAACGGACAAGAATCGACTTACCTCAAGTGGAGTGAAGCACTCAACAATGGAGGAACATGCTCTCGACAATCGCTCGGTGAGGAAGAAGCACAAAACGCGAAAAGAAGAGAGAGAAAGCGCCGAAGTGCTTTTTATTTGGCTCAAGCCCAGCGGCGCTGGCCAGAGCCGCTAGCGGCCTTACAACCAGGCCCAGTGCCGCTAGTGGCCCTGCAGACCTGCAGCGCGGGCCCCACTGCTGACCCATGGCCCCGTTTTCCAGTCCAGAGTTCGTTATTACAGTTCATTTTGAGGCAATATCAGTACCAAGCGCGCGGGAGCGAAGCCCCTGGCCCACAGATTCAAATTCGACAGTTGGCCCATTTTACGGTACCAACTATTTACAGGTAAACTAACCCGTTTATTTTTGCAGGTCCCAAATACTGAAACCCGAATCTACACTGCGACGACTCTCACCGTGTAACACCCCCGAATTCGCAACGATTTCCTGGGAACTATCAACGTCGTTGTGCACGACTCGACACCGCTGAACCGTCCCGAACCCCAGGGATGTCACTGCAACATTTATCACTAAGGAATAAATGCTAAGCAGAAAGAAAGACTAGGCATCAAAAGGAGCTTACTAAGAAACTAAACAAACTAAACAGTTAATATCAAAGTTGTCTATATAGTGAGCTAAAAACCATTAAACCAAATTTATTACAACTTGCCTTCAAAGGGCTAAATCCAATAAAAATCCCAACGATCTAAACTGAACAAAAATAGTTCTAAAAACCGACACCAACTCTACCTTCCAAGCTGTACGTCCTCAATCAAATAAACCTGCACTTTGGTTTCCGTGACGGAAACAAAATACAAAAGAAAAGATCGAAAAGAAACAAAAGAGAAACAAAAATCAGATAAACTGAATAAACGTCATTCGTACCCAGTAAAAACATTTCGCAAACCTTACCTGAGGTTTTAGAAGAATCATTGAAATTCATTTGCATACGCACATAAGCATATAATCAAGCATATGCACAACGACATTCTTTCATATGCAATTCTTGTATAGTGATCACACGAAATACGACATAGACAATCCGTCTTGATTAGAGAGATGTAAGAGAGCGAATAGAACAGCGATTACCCATGCTGTTCGTCGAAGATACAATCACGACATGGACTTAATGACTCTAGTGTGCACACTACCTCTAGTACAATTACACGAGCCTAGAGGACTTAATGAATGGGGAATGATCCGTCCCTGACACACTGCGAGGTGTCCATAAGTAACTTGGGAATCACTCATCCCTTGAACTACACCATTAGGTGCAATCCCGATTGCTCGACTACTCCTAGGGATCCATTAGGAGTCTTACTCTCATTTAATTCAATTGACATAATTGGCATTGGTTGACATAAGTGGTACTACGAGACCACGACTTACTAAATCATTTCATGCTCATGACAATGAATAGTAAATAACGATAATAATGATAATCCAATACGATGAGAATTAAACATGCTTTAATTCAATAACGACGATAATTCAATAATGATGACAAGTAATGTCTAGCACAATTTCGACAGCACTTCGGCAGAGTAATATGATATCCAAAACATCACAAATTACCAGAGACATTCAACGATAATATATAGGTGCTCACTAGCACTCAGTAATACCCATACCAGTTAGCATATAATTAATAGCATAATAATATTAATAATTCGCTATTCAACAATTGTCCAATAATCATCATATGGACTAATTAATTTCCAAAACATGCTAACATCAACATGCTAATTATAACTCATATTTATAGCAGTGACTCATGCTTAATAACTTCATAATAACGACGATATAATTTACTCATGCTTTGCATATTAAATTCACAACAAATTCCCAATTAGCACATAACATATCAAAATAGTTTTGATGGGGCTTTGGAAGAAGGTAAGCATGAGGGCTTACCACTAATACGCTACCAACTGTAAGTATACTCCAACCAATCGACAATAATCACGCTTGCTCGTTAGGTCCTAATTAAAACAATTACCGAATCAGTATTAATTAAATACGAAAATACAAACAGTAACGAAATCTCAATCTGATATTTTTATTAGATTTCTTGATTTATTTCAACCAATTTAGGCTTTTGAAAATCCGAATTCCGATTCCGAATGAGTGCAGAAAAATAAAAATATTAAATCAAAAATACTGAAAATCGAATTAATAATTACGAAAAAACTATAAAAACAAAACCCTAACTTCAAAACTAGGTCTAGGTCACGGGTACCCATGCATGGGACCCATAACCTGACGCATCACCACCACCACCAGCCACTGGCCACCATGGTCGGTGGTGGTGGTCGCCGGTGCTCCGGCGAGGAGAGGAGAGAGAAAGAGAGAGTTTGCGAAGAGAGAGAGGGAGAGAACGAACGGGAGAGAAGAAGAGAGAGAGAGCAGGGCTCGGTCTCGTGGCCTGGGCCATCACCGACGACCACCCAAGCGCGGCTTGGTGGTGCCGTAGTGGCCCTCCGACGGCGCGACGGCGAACAGGAGGGGGAGGTGTCGCGACGCAAGGAGAAAGAGAAAGGGAAAAAAAAATAGAAAAAGAGAGGGAGAAGGAGAGAGGCTTACCACCGGGAAGAGGGGAGACGGTCCGGTGGTTCTCCGGTGAGGTGCACGGCTGAGGTGAGAGAGAGGAGAGAGAGAGAGAGAGAGAGAGAGAGAGAGAGAGAGAGAGAGAGAGAGAGAGAGAGAGCTTTCGGCTGAGAGAGAAAGAGACAGAGAGTGAGCGTTTTGGCTCAGTTTGCAAAACTGATGAATTGCCTCACCTTTTCCTTATAGAGGCCCTCAGTCAACCCAAGTCAAATACTATTAGGTTTAGGAATTTATTTAATAATTTTCTGATTTATATAACAAATTAAAACGAATTAAAACTAATTAAAACTATTTAAAACTATATGAATAATTCTTATTTATATATAAAACATTTTAATTAAACTCCTCAAAATTAATAAATACAATTTATGAAAGTCCCATAATAATAATTAATATTATTATGGCTTTAATTGAATAAATCGAATCCTTAAATGAATATACGATTTAATCTCCGAAACTATTTGTAAATCATTTATAAATCAATATAATAATTATAGAAAATATTGGGGTATCACATTCCACCCTCCTTAAAAGAAGTTTCGTCCCGAAACTTGAGACATGAAGTAATCACTTCCCAAAGCAAAACGAGTTTACCTATACGAAGGTATAAAAAAATTTCTAGGACACTAACATGTGCAAGATGAGCAAGTACGATCGTGATTCTAAGTTGATTAACATGCACGATGCAATGCTTGAACATGCAATTCGTGCAAAGCGATAAACAAAACACGCAAAAAGATGAAATTTCGAGGCGTGACATTCTACCCTCTTTAAAAGGAGTTTCGGGACGAAACTCAAGTGGGACTAGTACCTTCTAGGAAGAGGTCTGGATACTTCTCGCGCATCATGGATTTAGCTTCCCATGTTGCTTCCTCTTGACCTTGTCGAGACCAAACGACTTTGACGATCGTAATAGTCTTTGTTCGAGTTGAGTGCTCTTTGCGATCCACTATCTTGATAGGACGCTCTTCATAAGTCAAACTTTCATCGAGATCGATCGTTTCAGGTTGAACGACATGAGTTGGATCATGTACGTATCGCTTCAACTGAGAGACATGAAACACACTGTGGACTTTTGCAAGTTCCACGGGTAAAGCTAATCGATAAGCAACCTCACCAATTCTTTCCAGAATCTCGTAAGGTCCAATATAACGAGGACTTAACTTCCCCTTACGACCAAAACGCATGACACCTTTGGTAATACTCGCAAAAGTACCTTGCTTCCTACCTCAAACTCTTCAGGTCTACGACCTCTATCTGCGTACGATTTCTTGCGATCTTGAGCACTACGCATCGTTGCTTGAATCACTTTGACCACTTCGATGGTCTGCTGGATCATTTCTGGACCCAAAACTGCAGTTTCACTAATGTCGTTCCAACAAACTGGCGATCTACACTTCCTACCATACAATGCTTCATGTGGTGCTTGATCAATGCTTGAGTGATAGCTATTGTTGTAAGAAAACTCGATCAACGGAATGTAAGTATCCCACGAGCCTTGATACTCGAGAGCACACGCTCGAAGCATATCCTCCAAGGTCTGAATCGTTCTTTCCGTCAGACCATCAGTCGTAGGATGAAAAGCAGTACTGAACTTCAATTTCCTTCCAAAAGCTTCTTGCTATTTCTGCCAAAAATGAGATAGAAATCTCGAGTCTCTATCTGAAACGATATCCTCTGGAACACCATGAAGTCTCATGACTTCCTTGACGTAAGCATCCGCTAGCTTCTCCATTTCCCAAGTGTCATTCATTGGGATGAATCTCGCAACTTTCGTCTAACGATCCACAACTACCCAAATGGCGTTGTTCTTCTTCTGTGTCAATGGTAAACCCATGACAAAGTCCATTGAAATTGAGTTCCATTTCCACGTAGTGACTTCAAGCGATTGTATCATTCCACCGGGTCTCTTGTGTTCGATCTTCACCTTCTGGCACGTCAGACACATAGCCACGAATTCAGCGACATCTTGTTTCGTACCTTTCCACCAGAACATTTGGCGAAGGTCTTTGTAAAGCTTGTCTCCACCAAGATGTACAGAATAAGGTGTATTGTGAGCTTCACCCAGAATCTGACTCTTGATCTCCGGGTCATTCGGCACACAGACACGATCACGAAATCTCAAGACACCGTCTTGACCAATAGAAAAGTCCGCGGATCTACCCTCGTCCTTGTGGCATAGAATCCGTTGAAGATCCTCATCTGTACTCTGTTTACCCTTGATCTCGTCGAGTAAGGTTGGTCGAACTGACATATGTGCTAAGGTACATTGAACGTCACCTTTCAGCACCATCTCCACATCTAGACTCTGCAAGTCACGAATGATCTCCCTTGGAAGTACTAAAGCAGTGTTCAAAGTATGACGAGTCTTTCTACTCAAAGCGTCAGCTACCATGTTAGCTTTCCCTTTGTGATACTGTATATCGATGTCGTACTCTGTCAATAACTCTATCCATCTTCTTTGTCGCATATTCAATTCCTTTTGCGTGAATATGTACTTGAGACTCTTGTGGTCCGCAAACATCTTGACAACAGAACCATAAAGATAATGTCTCCAAATCTTCAAGGCAAATACGACAGCAGCGAGCTCTAAGTCGTGAGTAGGGTAATTATCCTCGTGCTTCTTTAGTTGTCTTGAGGCATAAGCCACTACCTCACCATTTTGCATCAAAACACAGCCTAAGCCATGCTTAGACGCGTCACTATAGAATTTGTACCCTTCAGTTCCCGATGGCAAAGTCAAAATCGGCGCGCTTGTAAGACATTTCTTCAACTCTTGAAAAGCAGCTTCACACTTTTCCGGCCACACGAACTTCGTCGTCTTTTTCATCAAGTTTGTCATAGGCTGCTATATCTTGGAAAATCCTTCCACAAACCTACGATAGTAACCAGCTAACCCAAGAAAACTTCTAACCTCAGTCACGCTCTTCGGTGCGGACTAATCCATAACAACTCTAATCTTTTCCGGGTCAATAGCAACTCCACTCTTAGACACCACGTGTCCTAAGAAAGAAACAGTTTCTAACCAAAACTCGCACTTTGACAGCTTGGCGTACAACTGATGTCGTCTCAAAATCTCCAAACAGTTCGCAAGTGTTGCTCGTGCTCATCAGCTTTCTTCGAATAGGCCAAAATATCGTCAATAAAGACAACAACGAACTGATCGAGATAAGGCTGGAACGTACGGTTCATCAAATCCATAAACTTCGAAGGTGCGTTCTTCAACCCAAAAGGAATCACCGTGAACTCGTAGTGTCCATACCTCGTCCTAAACGCGGTCTTTGCAATGTCAGGCTCGGAAATCCTGAGTTGATGGAATCCTGAACGTAGATCGATCTTGGAGAAAACAGTCGCTCCACGAAGTTGGTCAAATAGGTTGTCAATCCTCAGAAGTGGATAACGATTCTTGATCATGATCTTGTTCAACTCTCGGTAGTCTATGCACAGTCTCATACTACCATCCTTCTTACGTACGAACAGAACAGGAGCACCCCAAGGCGATACACTCGGGCGTATGTATCCCTTCTCCAGTAGTTCCTCGAGTTGGGTTTTCAGTTCTTTCATCTCTGCAGGAGCCATACGATACGGAGCTTTCGAGATCGGAGCAGAACCTGAAGCGAAGTCAATCTTGAAGTTGATAATGCGTTGCGGAGGCATTCCTGGAATCTCGTCTGGAAAGACGTCAGCGTACTCCGAAACAACTGGAATAGGTTTTGAAACTTCGGCTTCTCGACTTGTATCCACTACATGACATAGGTAAATCTCTTCACCTTTAGTCATACACTCCTTTGCTTTCATGGTTGCCACTACCTTCAACTTTGGCTTAACCACGACTCCTTTGTAGGTAATCCTCCTACCCTTCGGTCCACGCAACGACACACGTTGGTCAAAGCACTCAATCTTATCCCTATACATGGCTAACTAATCCATTCCCAAAATCACGTCAAAATCCTTCAAATCCATCTGAATAAAATCCGTAGGCAAATCGGAACCAGCTATCCTAATCGGACACTTTTCATACAACGCTTTACAATTAACAATCGTTCCATCTGGCATCGTCATATTTGCACTATACACAGAACTAGGCTCTAAACCTATCTTAGATGCAAAACTCTTAGAAAGAATAGAGTGTGTGGCACCACTATCAAACAAAACAAAAGCAGGTTGAGAGTTAACGAGAAAAGTACCAGCGATCACATTCGGGTTCGCTTCAGCTTCATTGCGGTTCAGCACATAAACCCTTCCATTCAGCCCTCTATTGTTATTGTTGTTCTGCATGGGGTTGGCAGGTGCGGGAAGTAGTGCTTGATTATTCGCAGCAGGAGCAGCAGTATTGTTGCGGTTGTTGTTGTTGTAACCCCCATTTCCACGGTAGTTACCACCATTTCCGTGATTAGCATTTCCATTTCCATCACGATTGTAGTTGTTATCGCGATTCTGACCATTGTCGTTCCTTCCACGACTCCAGCATTCAGAAGCTTTGTGACCAGGCTTGTTGCACTCATAGCATTGAAGTACATCGCCACGACAATTCTTGCCAGGATGCGTCTTGTTGCAGCGACTACAAGGCGTATTCCTCCTAGCTAAGATCGTAGCTCTATGACTATTCGAGTCACGATTCCTGTTCCCGTTGTGGTTCTGACCACCTGGGTTGTTGTGATTGTCGTTGTTCGGCCTTGGCCTCTTATCTGCGCCACCTGACTGAGAAGAATTCCCTTCGTCATGTTTATGCTTTCCGGGAAAAGAAACACGACGATCCACAGCACACTCTTGGTTCAAGGCTTTCTCGTAAGATCCTTGGAACGTCATCGAGTTTCCCATAGCATAACGCTGAATATCCCACTTCAGGCCATCTTCGAACCTCTCGACCCGTTCAGCTTCGGTCGTCACCAAGTGAGGTGCAAAAGCAGCAAGCTCGTTGAACTTTGTTGCGTACTCAGCCACAGATTGCTTTCCTTGATAGATGTTCTCGAATTCCCGTTGCTTCTGGCGACGGACAGATCTTGGATAGAACCGTTCACGAATAGACTCTTTGAACTCGATCCACCCATATTCCTCAATGGTGAGTAGATCAGTGCCCACATCGCTCCACCACTTGTTAGCTTCACCCTTCAGGTAGTACGTAGCGGTGTTGACCTTCATGTTGTTGGGCCGATTAGTCGCCATAAACAACTTCTCGAACTCTAATATCCAGTTCTCCAACTTGGTGGGCTCAGAGCCACCCTCAAACGTCGGAGGTTTGAGTGCATCGAAATCACTAAAGTTGCGCGTCTCAGGGTTCTGCGCGTTGTGATCTTTCTCTTGGCGCTCTAGCTGGCGCGTGATGTGCTCGACCACGTTGGTAAGACCTACTTCTAGTCTCGCGAGTCGGTCGTTGATTTCCATTATAACAAATCTGAGACATAAAAGAGCAATGGTTGATCACCATTTCAGCAAAATTGGCACATTCGACCCAAATTGTGGTCTAATTGAGAGATATAGGTTATATTTGAAACCAATCTCTTGACATTTAGCAAATAGCATATAAGTTTCAATGATCGACCTTACATTGTAGGTCTAAGCAACATACTTGCTTTGAATGTTCTCAGTTCCCATGCATAATAGTTCGATATGCAATAACAAAGTAGACACATTGGTCTCACACGATTGATAAGCAATGACATTCACAATTCACACATCGAGGCTTCATACTATTTTAGTAGGGCAATAAACAATGACATTTGATTGCATACAATACATGCTTAGCCTTTGGCTCACAATTGATATGATGATGCTCAATGAAAATTTTGCCATAACTCCGACATGAATTTCCCATCATGTCTAGGCAGTACGAGATAGCATTATGAAGCTATGAGTCAACCATGCAATTATGTGATAAAACGATCATATAGAACAAATTCTCAACGATATCATATAATCAAATGAAATAGTCTTGCAATGAGACAAATTGCAAGTAAATAGTAGTCATAAATATTTGTTGCCTATGCAACTACACCAACATCAAAATTGACCACGCAGGGCCATCACAATAGCTAAAGTTCAATAAAACTCAAGTAAAACTAATAAGGCAATAATCTAGTTCTACTTGACACTAGCACACATCTTCTTCGCGCTAGGGGACTCGTCTTGATCGTCCTTCCTCCTAGGTTTCACCTCCTTGCTGGGCGTGTATGGATAAGCATATCCACTGAATTTCAGGGGCATGAAACGCTTCCTAAAATCATCTGCATGCTTGCGCTTCTTGGTCCAGTAGTACTCGCACATACCATTCGGCGCAGGCACTAGCCCGTGGTTCATCTTCCACTCGAACTCGGATAGGCATAACTCAGCTGCGACGCCTCTAAAGCAAAGAGACCATCTCGTACCTTCTCCGTACTTCTTCTCGTGCAAGTGACCGCTCTTGGAGACTACGTCGTCGTACTTCTCCTTGAGTCTCATCCAAGGATGGATGTTAGGCAGACCAGCTAGCAGTAGCTCTACCCATAAGCCTTCATGTAGACTCGTGCGAATCTCGTACTGATAACGCTCGATCGTAGTGTAAGCACGTCGTATATAGATACGTATATCCTCCAGCTCAGCATCAGTAGAAAAGAACGGCTCCACAGGAGGAGACCAATTTGCAGCAGGAGTAGGTGCAACAATAGGTGCAGGAGTAGGCGCGATGTAGTTGTCGCTCTCGGCACTAGTATCTTCCAATTCCGGCATGTCATCATGCTCTTCCGGCGCTGTATGTTCGGAGGGATCTTCCTCTTCCTCCATGCATGTAGCAGGTGCGGCAACTGGGGCAGGTACAGGCGCGACTATAGGCGCGGGAATTGGCGCGGGGCGTGCGGCCTCGTCGCGTGCGGCAATCGCGTGTGCGGCGCGGACTTACGCGGGTTCGTGGCGTACGTTCGTGCCGTTTCCTGTCGACTCGCTATCCGATGAAGCTACATATTCTGCAGATGGTGCACGATGGGCTAGGGCGCGTGCCCTTTGGTGTGCGGTCGTCATTCGCGCAGACTTTCTTGTCCTTACCATCTACAAGTGGACAATCAAACAATGAGGACATTATAAATCACAAGCAAAGTGATTTCAAATAATTCTTATCTTCTAGGACTACTACGCTCAACGGCTTTAATTATATTTTATTTTTCCCAAAATGAAACTAATCTTTATTAATTCATTAATTAATCTAAAGCAACCTTTTTAAACCTATGGCTTTGATACCATTTGTAACACCCCCGAATTCGCAACGATTTCCTGGGAAGTATCGACGTCGTTGTGCATGACACGACACCGCTGAACCGTCCCAAACCCGAGGGATGTCACTGCAACATTTATCACTAAGGAATAAATGCTAAGCAGAAAGAAAGACTAGACATCAAAAGGAGCTTACTAAGGAACTAAACAAACTAAACAGTTAATATCAGAGTTGTCTATATAGTGAGCTAAAAACCATTAAATCAAATTTATTACAACTTGCCTTCAAAGGGCTAAATCCAATAAAAATCCCAACGATCTAAACTGAACAGAAGCAGTTCTAAAAACCGACGCCAACTCTACCTTCCAAGCAGTACGTCGTCAATCAACTAAACCTGCACTTTGGTTTCCGTGACAGAAACAAAATACAGAAGAAAAGAAAAGAAACAAAAGAGAAACAAAAATCAGATAAACTGAATAAACGTCATCCGTACCTAGTAAAAACATTTCGCAAACCTTACCTGAGGTTTTAGAAGAATCATTGAAATTCATTTGCATACGCACATAAGCATATAATCAAGCATACGCACAACGACATTCTTTCATATGCAATTCTTGTATAGTGATCACACGAAATACGACATAGACAATCCGTCTTGATTAGAGAGATGTAAGAGAGCGAATAGAACAGCGATTACCCATACTGTTCATCAAAGATAAAATCACGCCATGGACTTAATGACTCTAGTGTGCACACTACCTCTAGTACAATTACACGAGCCTAGAGGACTTAATAAATGGGGAATGATCCGTCCCAGACACACTGCGAGGTGTCCATAAGTAACTTGGGAATCACTCATCCATTGAACTACACCATTAGGTGCAATCCCGATTGCTTGACTACTCCTAAGGATCCATTAGGAGCCTTACTCTCATTTAATTCAATTCACATAATTGGCATTGGTTGACATAAGTGGTACTACGAGACCACGACTTACTAATTTATTTCATGCTCTTGACAATGAATAGTAAATAACGACAATAATGATAATCGAATACGATGTGAATTAAACATGCTTTAATTCAATAATGACGATAATTCGATAATGATGACAAGTAATGTCTAGCACAATTTCGGCAGCACTTCGGCAGGGCAATATGATATCCAAAAATTCACAAATCACCAGAGACATTCAACGATAATATACAGGTGCTCACTAGCACTCAGTAATACCCATACCAATTAGCATATAATTAATAGCATAATACTATTAATAATTCGCTATTCAACAATTGTCCAATAATCATCATATGGACTAATTAATTCCCAAAACATGCTAACATCAACATGCTAATTATAACTCATATTTACAGCAGTGAATCATGCTTAATAACTCCATAATAACGACGATATAATTTAATCATGCTTTGCATATTAAATTCACAACAAATTCCCAATTAGCACATAACACATCAAAATAGTTTTGATAGGGCTTTGAAAAAAGGTAGGCATGATCGCTTACCACTAATACGCTACCAACAGTAAGTATGCTGCAACCAATGGACAATAATCACGCTTGCTCACTAGGTCCTAATTAAAAACAATTACGGAATCAGTATTAATTAAATATGAAAATACAAACAGTAACGAAATATCAATCTGATATTTTAATTAAATTTCTTGATTTATTTCAACCAATATAGGCTCTTGAAAATCCTAATTTTGATTCCGAATGAGTGCAGAAAAATAAAAACATTAAATCGAAAATATTGAAAATGGAATTAATAATTACGAAAAAAATATAAAAACGAAACCCTAACTTCAAAACTAGGTCTAGGTCACGGGTACCCATGCATGGGACCCATCACCACCACCACCACCCACTGGCCACCATGGCCGGTGGTGGTGGTCGCCGGTGCTCCGGCGAGGAGAGGAGAGAGAGAGAGAGAGTTTGCGAAGCGAGGGAGAGAACTTACGGGAGAGAAGAAGAGAGAGAGAGCAGGGATTGGTCTCGTGGCCTGGGCCATCACCTCGACCACCCAGGCGCGGCCTGGTGGTGCCGTGGTGGCCCTCCGATGGCGCGACGGCGAACAGGAGGAGGAGGTGTCGCGACGCAAGGAGAAAGAGAAAGGGAAAAAGAATGAGAAAAAGAGAGGGAGAAGGAGAGAGGCTTACCGCCGGGAAGAGGGGTGACGGTCCCCTGGTTCTCCGGTGAGGTGAACGGCTGAGATGAGAGAGAGGAGAGAGAGAGAGAGAGAGAGAGAGAGAGAGAGAGAGAGAGAGAGAGAGAGAGAGAGAGAGAGAGAGAGGGTTTTGGCTC
The DNA here is from genome assembly GCA_038025085.1 of Tetragonia tetragonoides. Taxonomy (NCBI): domain Eukaryota; kingdom Viridiplantae; phylum Streptophyta; class Magnoliopsida; order Caryophyllales; family Aizoaceae; genus Tetragonia; species Tetragonia tetragonoides. The sequence goes on along the minus strand of CM076147.1, from coordinate 11,580,146 downwards.
AGTTTGCAAAACTGATGAATTGCCTCACCTTTTCCTTATGTAGGCCCTCAGTCAACCCAAGTCAAATACTATTAGGTTTAGGAATTTATTTAATAATTTTCTGATTTAAATAACAAATTAAAACTAATTAAAACTATATGAATAATTCTTATTCATATATAAAACATTTTAATTAAACTCCTCAAAATTAATAAATACAATTTATGAAAGTCCCATAATAATAATTAATATGATTATGACTTTAATTGAATAAATCGAATCCTTAAATGAATATACGATTTAATCTACGAAACTATTTGTAAATCATTTATAAATCAATATAATAATTATAGAAAATATTGGGGTATCACACACTGCCCGGAGCGCCCAAGTTATTTATGAGCCCGAAAATTTTTATCGGCACTTGCTAAGCAACACAATAGTACAAATTTTGGGCCAGTCACTGATCGCTTAAGCTATTGCGGTTAAACTGTCCATCTGCGAAACTACAAATTTTGGGCCAGTCACTGATCGCTTAAGCTATTGCGGTTAAACTGTCCTTCTGCGAAACTACAAACTTTTGGGGTTAGTCAATGATTGCTTAGGCTATTGCGGTTAAACTATCCTTCTACGAGGTTACTATTTTTTGTGTCAGTCAATGATTGCTTAAACTATGGCAGTTATACTGTCTATTATTTTTATATGTTTCAGTCAATGATTGCTTAAACTATTGCATTTAAACTGTTCATATGTCCTAACCACTTTACGCCCGGTTATTTTTAATCGCGCTGTCTCGTTGACTTTTTCGTTTCTCGTACAGGGACGGAATCTCGACATCCGCTGAGCGGTGTTTAGTCACTGTTTGTCGAAGCACTCTACGTTGATCATTCTCAAATTATTACTAATTTTTTCATTCACTCTGAATACAGGTCTCCAGCAGACGTTTAGATCATCTATGGACGGTGTTCTATCCTGCTACTATAACCTTTGTTTTCTCTTGTGTTCACAAGGATGAAATCTTAGCACACTACGAGCGTGTTCCAACCCAGGTTTGTCTTCATATGCATACATACTGTATACTCTCACACACCAATGGCACATCAGCATCCTGCATGTCGCCTTCGGAGTACTTTGATCTTCGCTTTTACTTAAGCTCGATCAAAGTGGAGGCTTCTGTAGACGCAAAAAAAGCGTCTTCAGATTTCTCCGCAAAAGCCCGATGATGAAAGGAGTAATTTTTAAGCTTGAACTGCTATTTTGCTTTAATAGTTAAGATAAGGTCTCATGTTTTTCCCTCCAAACACTCCTTCATTTCATTCCATTTAGAAGCCTCCTTCAAGAGCTTTCCAACGACACGTCTCATGCCTCATTCCGACTCTCGGTCGCCAAGTTGCGATTTAAGGGTAAAATTGTCTTTTACCGTTCAGGGGTAAAACGGTCTTTTCATATTTTTCGGAATATTTAAAATCCTCCGGAAAATGAAAATGGGCTGGATGACGTCATTATGACGTGATGACGTCATTATGACGTCATCCAGCTGGTTGGGCCCTGGTAAAAGGCCCAGCACCGCTAGCAGCGCTGACCAATTTCCCAGCGCCGCTAGCGGCGCTGACTTCCCTTCGGGCCCGGCTAATTTTTAAATTCCGTCTCATTTTTCAGCTCAAATTCGACCGTACAACCCTACTTTTCCACGCCGCCTATATAAACAACTCTTCACTCTCAGTTCAAAACAAACAGTCTACAGTTGACAACCTCTATTCTCGGGAGTATTGACACCGAGCTTCCCCCTCTTTCTTCCAAACTTGAGATCTATTTTTACTATTCTTGTCAAATATAGCCTACAGTTCAGGTACAAATTCCTGAGGGCTCAATTTAAATTACTTGCTTAATTTTTTATTTTCTAAGTAGTCATAATGTAGATATCATTCTAGGTCACGTTTTTATTGCTTCCTAAATACTGTCTGTCTAGTCGTTGTGCTGCTCAACTTGTCAATCAAATGCATGTGTAAATAAGGGTTAAAAATAAATGTTGTGATGCTTGTGATACACCAATTAATAGTCTAAATCTAGGTTGTTAATCCGATTTTGCATGGGAATTATGTCTTTAAATTATTAAGCAAACTTGAGTTAGCAGAGACCGTCATTATACGGGCGAGTTGGGTGCCACCTTTCCACCTCGTACCTTCACCCCCGAACCCTTTATTCTTGGGTACTTATATGTTTTATATAAGCGGGAGTCTTTCTAAAAACATGATTAGTTCACTTATCGCGCTATTGGGTTGTCCCTTCGGTTTGTCCCTTCGATAAAACGCCGATAGCAGATTTGTGACCTCTTTCATGGTTTTTTTTATTCAATTCAAGTCTTTTCAAAAGCTTTTCTAACTCGATGGTCCCTTGAACTTATCTGAGCCCCAACTGACAAATTTTCTATAAGAATGCACTCCGTGAAAATCAGGATTGGAAAAATCCCGGGTCCTTACAATGACGTAAAGGATAAACACATAAAAACTGAGAGTAATGATCTAGAAAAAGGACATAATAGCGAATGCCGCTAATACTGGGGATAGGGGATGTCCAAAGATCCGAATGCACAATGTCAAAGGGGCAGGAGACAAGAGTGTCTGAGCGATAAAAAGGAAGTCTAACATGCTTTCCTAATTGACAAGCGTGACATAGAGGGGACGTGACATGCTTTCCTAACACGCTTTGTCATTATTACACTCAATAAAACCATTACTAACTAAAGAAATTTGATAGACTCTCCCGGATGACCCAACCGCTGATGCCAAGTGGAGCGAGTGCAGGTAAGGAAGGCGGTGGGAGTGGACGAATTTGTGGTGGTGGAGGTGACCGGGTAGAGTTCCCCATACCTATCACATCAGAGGAGAAGAGGGGTCCGCGTCTGAAAATCATAGACAGAGAAACCGTAAAGGTCAAAGGCAACAACACAATGATTTTCACGGACAAACCGACGGACAGAGATAATGTTTTTAATTATGTGGGGAGCAACTAAGACATTTTGAAGGTGAAGGGGGCGGGAGGAGGAGGGTAAAGAAGTGTAGCCCATACATGTCACAGGAATAATATTACCATCATCAACAGTCACAGAATAATTAATGCTTGAACCAAAAATAAAACGAAGGACACCTGGCTGGGATGTCAAGTGGGCGGTGGCTCCTGTGTCCATGTACCAACCTGTGTTACCCGGGTCCTGGAGGCTCATGGTGTTGAATGCCTGCGGAAGAGAGGTGGTATACTCGGCGGGTGCGGATTACCCGGCAGGTAGAGCTGGGCAAATGGGCGGGTCGGGGCGGGTCGGGCCACTTAATAAATGGGGCGGGTCGAGCATTTTGTGAGTGCGGGTCGGGGCGGGTCGGGTCAAGTCGACTCGTTTTGGCCCGTTTAAAATTTAAAAAGTGATTTTTTAGTAAAACAAATTTAAATGTGTCGGCCCATTTACGACCCGCAATGACCCGCTTAACTTTTAAATGGGCCGGCCCATTTTGACCTGCCCATTTATGATAGTAAGCGGGTCATGACCCGCTAATGGGGCGGGTCGGGGCGGGTCGGTTAGCGGGTCCCCGCCCACTTGCCCAGCTCTACCAGCAGGGGAGGCCGCGAACCACGTCAAAGGAGGAGGCACGTGGCCCGTGGGCTGAGCAGCGGACTATGCAGGGGCGGGGGCCACCTGGGCAAAGTGAGCCGCGGGCTTGCCAGGGGCGGGGCCGAGGATGCCGGCGGCGGCCTGGGCGGCAGCAGGGCTCGCGGTGGAGCTAGGGGGCGCGGGGAGGGTTGGCGGCATGGGCGGCCACCCTCCTGGCGAGTAGAACTGAGGGCACCAGAAGTTCGGGGGCCACGGGGCCGGAGCAGCGATCGCGGCAGGGGCGGCAGTGGGAGTGTCAGACGGGCCGTTACCCTTGCCGCGGTTTTTGTTGTTGTTGCGGTTTTTGTGGCCCGAGTTGGTGTTTTTTGCGGGGTCGGTTGTGAGGATTTGGGTTGAGGGGGAGGGAGGAGGGTTGATGGTTGGGGCCGGGTAAGGGCTGGGTGGTGGGGGATTTGTGGTGGTGGTCGGGTAGTTGGGGGGAGGAGGGGGAGTTGTGAAGTAGGCTTGGGAGTAGGCCGTGGGAGGGGGAGGGTAGGCCGTGGGGTAGTGGGCCGTGGGGTAGTTTGGGTAGGGTGGGGGATAAGGGGAGGTGGGGTATTGGTGGTGGGTGTGAAGTAGCATGGGGGAAAACAGGTGGTCATGGTGGTGGGAGGGTGACGGTTTAGACTGTCTGTCGTGACATTGCTCCTCAAGGAGGAGCATCGAGCGGGTTTGGAGAAAAGTGGAAAAGGGCTTGTGATGTTGAATGACATTATGGATATTATAGAACCTATCGGAAAGACTATGGATAGTGTGATTAACAAGTTGACGCTCGGTAAGAGGGCTATCGATATTACAGAGTAAATCGGCTAGGGTCTTGATTTTAGCACAGTAATCATGGACGGACAAAGTACCCATTGACAAGTTATGAAGTTCATTTTCAATTTGGAGGGCCCGGGCTTCCTTATTGTCGCGAAACAAATGCTCAAGTGTAAGCCATAAGATTCTAGCCGTACTTTTGGGTTTTAGGATCATTTGAAGGAGGGATTGGTTAATGGTTTCATATATCAATGTTTTAACAATACCATCAAGTCGTGACCATTCCAAATCATTGGGTCCGCAGGCCACGAAGGTCCCATCCAAGTGTCCTACAACACTAAAGCTAGTACAATGGGTCTCAAAGAGTTCTCTTCAAGCATCATAATTCAAGTCATTCAAGTTAAGGGTTAAGGGGACATAGGTTCAAACATTATTTATACCATAAGCATGCATGGGTGGTGGTGGGGGATTTGGTTGTTGTGGTGGAGGATTGCCATTGTTTTCACTAGACATATTGAAAAGCTAATGAAAAACAAATAAAGCAAAACCAAGGAAAACAAAACCAAAAGCTACGAACTTAGATAACCTTAGGAAAACAAAAGCAAGTTGACTTAATAGATTCCTACGGCAAACAAAGTACTCACGGCAATTAAAGCAAATTGAGGACAAAGCACTTTAATCAAGTGAGAGGGTGATAATATTCACGGCAAGAGTGACAAAACCGAGAGAAGAGCAAGAAAAAGATAATAGGAGATGAGGAGGGGCCGCTTTTACCGAGAGAAGGAAGGGGACGGGTCGGCGGCTCGACGGAGTGGCAGTGGAAGCAAGTGGTCGGAGCAGCGGGCGACAGGCCGGAGGGCAGCGGTGACGTGGCCGGCAGAGGAGCGGTTGGTCGGCGGGCTAGGGCACGGCTGTTGAGAGAGAGGTAGGGTTAGAGCAAGTTTGCTCTGATATCATGTGAATTGTGGTAATTTCCTTTGGGGGTTTCCTGTATATTATTTTCAATATATACTGACTGAATACAGAGTAGGTTACAAGGTAATGGGCCTAAGCCTAATAGGAATTAATATTTATAATATTTTCCTATATACATATTCTATCAGTTTTTTATGCTAATTGAGGCCAGGGGTGATGCTTTTGTATCCACTGTAAGTGATATTGATACCTATTTTTTCATTTGATAACAGAAGAACATGTATGCAGAAAAGGGGGGCAGATATTAAATTTTCTATGTAACAGATATGCGTCGATGCGAGCAATCGAGAGCCCTTCAACATTGGATAATCAACAGTGGCTAGCATACTGGGTTCTTTACTCATTAACAACTCTATTTGAGCTATCATGTTGGAGGATCCTTCAATGGTATGTATCAGAACAAATATTGTCAGTACGTATGCTGATTACATTTGGAGTATGCATATACATTTATGAATACCATTACCAACACCATATATCTGAAATAATGATTGCAGGCTTCCATTTTGGCCATATATAAAACTCTTATTTTGCATGTGGTTGGTGCTACCAATCTTTAACGGAGCTGCATATATCTACCAGAACTACGTACACAAGTATGTCAAGATTGGATGGTCGGTTAACTCCAACGTCCCTGAGGGTCATCGGAAAGTGCTCAAAATGATGTCTCTTGATGCTCGGAAATCTGTTGAGCGGTACATCGAGAAACACGAACCTGATGCATTCGAGCGTGTTGTTAAGAGCATTAAGAGATGATCCTCTTTATGCATATGCTCTCTCTAAATCCCTCTTCCTCCCTAATGATCATTTGGCTACTTTACTGTATATTGTAGTCTGAAAATGAGGCAAGGAAGCAATACTGAGCATGGACAGTGAAAGAGTGGGAGGATCATTCAATGTAATCACAATTGCTCAACTTTTTCCATGTCAAGTTGATTACCCCCTCCTTCATTTTTCACCTCACATTTATCTTATAAAATGATTGCATTGCAAATATTTGATTGCAAGCTAGTAAACACCACCTAAGTGGTCAAAGCTAGCTTGTAATAAGTTTTAATGCAACAATGTGAGCTGTGCATTAAGCTAAACTAATCGAGTGAGATCTATAATAGTTGAGATTGATTGAAAGCTTAAGAATTACATTGATAGATACATCTATTTATATACAAACTATGGAACAAAGAGTATCTATAAAGATGGCAACTAAACTAATCTACTACTATGATCAAGGAGCTGATATTATTCTAGTGCTATGATCAGGGAGCAGATATTATTCTAGTGCTATGATCAAGGAGCAGATATTATTCTACTACTATGATCTATTATTCTAGTGCTATGATCAAGGGAGAGAATAACTGAAAATAATGAAGGAATATATACAAGATTGATACTCTGATTATTCTCTAATAAGAGCTACCCGCTAGCAGTCCCCATTTATTTCATCAACCAAATAGATTGACTTTTGTAAATTAGAGCAATCTATATACTATAGTAATGATTAGAAATGGCAAAAATACTAGACCCAATAAAATGGAGACGATTCATCCATTTGACTCACTTCACATCTAAAAATAGATTGGATTTATTTTGTTAAAACTGAGCGTGTAACACTATTAGAGTAAAAAATCACCCAATAATCAAATTAACTTGAATATGATTTTTTTTTCTTCTGAATAACAAAGATGAGTAGAGATAATGATGATAACTGATAGATTTCTGTAGATTATTGTGGATCAATTATCATTAATTGGCCCGAATATGATGATAATTGATCAACAGTGGCCTACTACCGAAATAAATAAATAAATAAAAAGTAAAATTTGGTCGTAATTTGAATTTAGAATTCGATTTTTTTTATGGTTGTATCGATTTTGTTGTTTGGTAAATTTTGCTACTAAGGATTATTGTTAATTTTTAATAAACTTGGTGTTAGTTTCATGAATTGATGTATGATGCTTAATTTCATAAAAAAGGAAGTATTACACCCTTTTGGGGACCAAGTATTATTTAGTCACTTTTAAGGAAATATCAACTTACAAAATGTCCCTATACAAATTCAAAAATTAAATTTACATAAAATTGAACTTTTCTTAACGATATTTGACTTAATGTGCTCTAAACAATAAATGCGAGTTTAACCTAGCCTCAATATGAAATTAAAATTCACTAATTACATCCAAGTGAATCAAAACTCAAACTTATAACCCGACACGAGTTAGTTTGATACTCGAGAATAACAAAAACCCGATCTAAACGTATTAGACCCTATTCGACTCGTATGAGTGTGTCCGTTTTCATTTAACTGAACTGAATCGAACTCCACTAAACTGAGCTGAGCTGAATAATAATAAGTGAGAGAAAAAGTAGGTTACTAAATTTAGTTGAAATGAACTAAACTCTACTAAATTGAACTAAAATCCACTAAATTAAACTAAACTAAACCAGTTACGTGTCAAGTTAATTAAATTGATCTTTAAACTACGGAGAATAAAAATATCAATCAAGTTTGGAGGTTGTAGTAATTAAAATCCGTAACATGGCCAATTTCCTAACCAACACCACACCTAACAACTTTTGAATGCAAATACAAATCAGTAAGTAAACCACCACTTAATAATTTCTACTAGCTGTAGTAAAACAACTGATAGCTAACACTTGACTTTTTTTAATACGTTCCTTAATTAATTTGCCCTTAAAGACCTCTGCAAAAACTTGTGTGGACTTAGTTCATGGTGGAACAATACTTGGAGTCACCTCCTACTTCACCTGAAGCCACCCCTCTCTAAAAGTGGAGCCACCCCTACTTCACCTAGAGCCACCCCTCAAATTTATACTTGGTAGTTGGCACCACTTCTATTTCACCTGGAGCCACCTCTACTTTACCTGGAGCTACCATTTACTTCACCTGAAGCCACCCCTCAAAATTACTCAAAATTATTTCACCTAAAGCCACTCTCTACTTTACCTGGAGCCATCCCCTACTTTACCTGGAGCCACCCTTAGAAGTTACTTGGTCGACGGTGGACTAAGGGCCTGTTCTCCTCAACTTCCCTCTGAAGTATTCAGTAAAATTCAGTTCAGTTCAGTAAAAAGAAGTTAAGTTCAGAAAAATTCAGTAGAGTTCGGTAAACCAAAGAACAAATTTACTCTTTGTAATTATAAATTCAGTAAAAATAAGTTCAGTTCAGAAAAATTCAGTTCAGTATAGTAAATTTCAGTTCAGTTCAGTATTGTGCAGATAAGTTCAGTAAAAAAAAAGTGAAGAAAACAGGGCCCTAAATCCACACAATACATGCTGTTATAGAAGTTGATTAGATTAAAGAATGTGCCTAACGGTCAGAAAGCACACCGCCTGAAATTTTGAATTTGAAAAGGCGTAAACGGACGGCGCCCAAGGCTCCTCCCTTGTTTGTTTCACTTACCAAAAACAGGAGAGAGAGAAAGAGAGAGAGAGAGAGAGAGAGAGAGATTCAATACAAATGGCTAGCAGCATAGGTATGATGGATTCAGCCTATTTCGTGGGAAGATCCGAAATCCTTTCATGGATCAATTCCACACTTCACCTTCATCTTTCAAAAGTCGAAGAGGTTAGTTTCTTTTACTCACTCCCCTTTCCTTTTTAGTCTCTCCTGTTTTTCATCAATTCAACATCGATTTAATCGATTTTCACTGGTATCGAACGGCAGGCAGCATCCGGGGCGGTGCAATGTCAGTTGATGGACGCAGTGCGTCCTGGGATGGTTCCGATGCACAAGGTCAATTTCGATGCCAAGAACGAATATGACATGATCCAAAACTACAAAGTTCTTCAGGATGTCTTTAATAAACTCAAAATTACAAAGGTTCTTTTTCATTTTGTTTTCTGGATCTCTCTCTCTAATACCACCCTTTTTATTTGTTGAATTGACATTGACAACATTGGGGGTTTTTAGCATATAGAAGTGAACAAACTCATCAAAGGAAGGCCTTTGGACAATTTGGAATTTATGCAGTGGATGAAGAGATACTGTGATTCTGTTAATGGGGCTCTCCTTCTCAACAGGTACTGTCATTCTATTTTTTTGAGTATTTGGGTTTTTGAATGTTGAACAAAAATGAATCTCTGCTAAGTGGTTAGGTGAGAAGGAGAATGAAAAGTTTAAGTGCTATGTCTATCAAGATTTCTGTGTGTAATAATGCTTTGAAGTTTATGCCAGCGCAAATTTCAGTAATATAATCCTACAAGAAACAATCTTTTGACTATGAAAGGCAATTAATTGGATGGTTTGAAGCTAGTTTTCTTCAATTCAGTTGCTACTTTACAAAAACTTCAATGAAATACCAATTTAATCTAAATCGATGAGAATGATGTTAGTGGATTCATGTATTGTTATTCTATATTATGAGTATTTGGGTTTTGAATGGTGAACAAATATGAATTTCTGCTCAGTGGTTGATGTTTGCTTACTTATTTTGTTACGTTATACGGCTTAGGTGAGAAGGAGAATGAAAATTTCAAGTGCTATGTCTCAAGATTTCTGTGTGTAATGCTTTGAAGTTTATTTCACTGCAAATTTCAGTAATATAATCTTGCAAGAAATAATCTTTTGACTATGAAAGGCAATTACTTGGATGGTTTGAAGCTAATTTCCCTCAATTCAGTTGTTAGTTTTGCTATTCACAAAAAATCTTGTAATTAAAAACCAAATTAGTTTGATTGATTGTAAAAATCCTATCATTTTCATCCATTATATTGTGGTAGAGGATACTTGTTAATCAAAGTTGCTGACGAGAGACAAAACCGAAAGTCTTTCCTTTCTTTTAGGTTTTTCATCAGGAATAAAACTTCCTTGAGATTTAGTCTAAGTAGGATTTGCACCAGGAAACAAACAAAAAAAAAATAAATTTATATGCCTATGGTTGATGAGTAATGAAACCAAACTGAGCAAGTTTTTACCCCACCAAATTTTAGCTCTTGCCTAGTGAAGTAAGGGTGTATAATGGATTACCCCCTATATGTGATATAAATGGCAATTGTTCAATTAAGAAACGAAAAACCTTAAAATTTCTGGTTGAAGATGGTAATATCCAGGGTTACTGATTTTCTGTATGAATAACAGTTACAATCCAATAGAAAGGAGAGAGGCCAGCAGAGGTGCAAAAGAAATGGGCAGGAAATCAGCAAATGCACAATCTTCCACAAAGCCAAGCATTGTTACCAACAAGGCTCATTCAACTCACAGTAGGAGAACTGATGGGTCATCTGCAACTGTAACAAATCAGCATTCAAGAGCTGCCAAGCCTACCTCTAGTACTCTGGCTGTATATGAAGAACAGGTAAATAGTTTTTTTTTTTTTGCTTAGAAGCTTGTGGATTCAGATTTTCAACAGTTATGCAGTAAGAAGTCTAATACTGAGAGTAATCAAGCAGATTACAGAACTGAAGCTATCAGTCGATAGCCTTGAGAAGGAGAGGGACTTCTATTTCACAAAGTTGAGGGATATAGAGATCTTGTGCCAAACCCCAGAGATTGAAATCTCACCTGTAAGGTTCCTGACACTTGTAATATCACTGAAATGTTCTGAATTTTTATTAAAGTGGATGTGATTTCTTTGTTTCCCTCTTTCAGATTGTTGAGGCAATACAGAAGGTACTATATGCATCGGATGAGAATTCATCCGTTGTTGAAGCTCAAGCAATGGTGGTACAGCAAATGAAGCATTTGAGTCCCATTGCTGAGGTTGCAGAGGAGAACATGACTGAAAATCAAAAGAGGAAGAGTGCATCAGATGCTGATATTGGTTCTCCTGCAAATGCCAAGTTGCCCCAGAGGCAAAGGCTTTCTGATATTTCTAATATTCAATGCAGTGGGTCTCCTCTTATTAGTTTCTAGAGATCAAAAGTGTGCAAAATACTGGATCATATTGGTGTTTCTGTTGACCAATTGTGTTTTCAGAGGGCATAGGAGCATCATTGACCCTTTGTCTACCTAATGTGTGTATCAGTGTATTAGTACTCCATATATTAGGCATATCTTATCATATTTATCTATGATACTGACCATATGTAGTAGGGGATTATTTGGCATGGTAATTTATACATAATTCCACGTGGAGAACATGAACTTTCATGAAGTCCAACCTGCAAAGTGATAGCTGCATCTGTATGTGCCCTGAAAATTGGGGTGGTTTTGGAAATTAAACAGTTTGAGAAGACAGAGATAGAAATAGCTTTAACACGCGACAAACATCCACAATCATAATGTGGATACGGGAAATGGGATATTAGAGAGGATCCCAATCCCCTTAACATTGTGAAATAGATTTCCAGAAAAATGCAAATTTCTTTGGCAATAAACGGAATAGTCACAATATCTGCATCTGTATGTGCCCTGAAAGTTGAGGTGGTTTTGGAAATTAAACAATTTGAGAAAACAGAGATAGAAAGCAAAAAACAAGAAGATGTGTTCTCTGTAGTCAGTGGCGGATCTATTCTTTAAGGAGTGGATTCCACTGACTCCACTTGGAAATTTTTTTCGGAAGATTTCCTTCATAAAATAAATTTTTTAATATAACATTCAATGATTGTTCTATATATTACTAGAGAATAGAAAGTGCACCCACTATACTTGATTTCTGCTTCTGCCATGATTTGCAGTCAATATAGAGGATCCAATTTGCGAATGGGAATCCTCATTGCTAAACCCCTGCCCATTACTCCATCTTCATATTTGATTTTATTTATTGAGAAAATCACTCTAAGTTTAGAAAATCACCCTATTCTCCAAAACCTCTCCTAATTGACTATTTGCATAAAATCACCCAACTAACCTCTTTTTTATAATTCACACTACCTAACCAAATATCAATTAACTATGTTATAATTCAGTTAGCTTTTATCCCAATGCTCCATACTTAAGCGAATACTCCCCACTAAAAATATCGTACGCATCATTGGATAATACTATTTTGTCCCCAACTTGTTGGATATTAGAAGAAAATTACACCCAAAGAACAATCACAACATCAACGAATAATTATACTCATCTCCCTTTTGAATGCTTTGTATCTTTTTAGCTACTAATAAGGATTTATACACTAAGCGTGACGTTATCAGGACGTTATGCATGTATGAGGCGCCTCACCTTGAGGCCGCTTCATACGAGTTTTTGTGAAATTTATATACCAATTATCTCTTTGAAGAGTGCCTAAGTTACTCTAGAGAGGGGTGAATAGAGTGACTCCAATTTCTCGCGTTTTGTAACTTGAGAACAGGGTAGAGAACAACGTTGTGGACGCTGTTCCTACGCAGTGAACTAAAACAAAATGTAAAAGACTGAATGTAAATAACACAAGGCTTTTTTCACGTGAAAAACCTCCTAGGCTTAATAGGAGTAAAAACCACGACCCAGTTACTTGGGATTTTGTCACACTACTTCTCTTATAACCAGAGCCAAAAACAGGATATGTTACTGTACCCTAACACCACCACACACCGTCACTGATGCGTTGCCAATCTCTCTAAGTCACACACTGACCTAAGAGAAACTCTATGCTTGTTACTAAGTTAGAGCAATTACAAATAACCAGATTGTTTGTCCTATTACACGCTTCAATATTAAGCAAAATAAGACCACAGAAAACCTATTATGCAATGACCAATCTAAGCAAGACTCAAACTGACCACGACAGGGAACAGGGTTCAAGGTTGTTCTTGTGAGTATAGGACGTATCTGGTTTGGACGATCTAACACTTTGCACAAAAGATTCTGATCTCAATAATGCAAGCAAAGCTTAACCCTACAACTGAGATAGGGTTAACCCTATCAGGCGCCTTATATAGGCAGGCCAAGGAGCTCAGTCCAATTAGCTTAAATCTCTCCAGAATATAAAAGATAAGATTTGTCAAAAAGATAGGATAAAGTTTAAGTAAAGATCAAAGATCTTTCCTTAACCCAACTATGAGATAAAAACCGTCCAAATACCTTTAACAGAAAATCTTGGCCAGCTAGTAAATGATTTATCAGAATATACTCTCTAAAAAAATATTCTAAAAGATAATTCACTTACCTTAAACAATATAAACTTGGCCATTAAGTAAAATACTTTTCCAAGATAGTATCTTTTCAAAATAACATACTTTTCTGTTTTTAAAACACGATTTTGCCATATTCATTTTTCCAAAATAATTTATATTTCTTCAGAAGAATATTTGTGTGAAGATCTAAAAAGATAATACACAAATATTCGTAGAAATAATAAAAACGATATTATGCAAACTCGTCCAGATACACAGCTTAGAAGGAACAGGGTCCAACTTGTTGTTCCCCTTTGGTTCCTTCAAGCTTCAGTGTTGGTCATAGAGAATAGGGTTCACAAGAATGCTCCCCTGTACTCATAGACACATGCACTCAGTCCTACAACCTTGTTCCCTTGTCATCATCAACTTAGACTCTTGCTAACTAGTCAAGCATAGTACATAAAGACTAATGACAAATGCATTTGACTACATTACATTGTCTTCATGTCTTGTGAGGATCCAAGCATCTTCATGATCAATCATGCTTTGAGCATTGTAACTTCTTGCATCCTTAAGTAAACCTGCCATCATAGTTAGTTTTCACAAAGATAAGGACACTATGTTTGTTATCATCAAAACTAGGAACCCAACAAATTTCCCCTTTTTGATGATGACAAACTAGTGTGCTTATCTGAGCTAGATACCATTTAATCAATCCAAAACTAACTCAAGCGCTTACCTAACTTACCATTGCGGTGAACCAAACAGAAGAACTATGGGTAAGTAGGAATAGGGTTCACAGCTTCACAATCAAGAGCTTCAGCTTAACATTATCATCCATCACGTTGAGACTTTTGCAGAGAGAAACTTTGCAATCAGAGTTGCAACTTTCAAGACATTAGAGAATCAGAGTAGGCAGAGGAAACACAATTTCAAACCAGAAACCGTTAGAGCAGAATTCAAAAAAAAAATTGTGTGCTACCCATCCATAGTGAATAGGTTGACAAGGCAATTAAACTAGACTAAACCTAAACATGATCATATCAAACCTAATCATAAGCACACCACTCTTCCCCCTTTTGGCATCATCAAAAAGTGTCATTGACATTTGTTAAATATGCAAACAGTGAGACGTTAAGGCAGATTTTAGCAAGTATGTCACAACCATCACCTCCAGGGTTTAAGTGTATGCAAACAAATGCAAGAATTAGTAGCTCAAACTTAACAATCTATTGATATAGGCCATCCAGATTATAGTCAAATCATATAAACCAAAAGGACCAATTTTATATATATAGCACAGTCACAAAAGAAGACATTGTTACAGAGGAAACAACGTCTAGAGAGAAAAGAAAGGAAAGAGAAGAAAAAAAAACAGGCTTAGATAGCAGGGGAAGGAACAGGGTCTAAGTGGTCAGTGTTATCAACAACAATTTCAGCAGTTTCGACCTCAAACCCATCCCTCAGCATTGTGACAAGTTCATCATGTTGTCGCTGATGCGCCTGATCAGCCTTGGTCACAGAATCAGTGAGATCAGCAACCCTTTGAGTCAGGTCGGCTTTCTTGGAGATCACAGAATTGAGCCTGGCCTCAACCAGTTGCAGAGTAGTAAATAATGCAGCTCTGTTGATGTTAGCTCCTTCCATGGAGACAGCCTCTGGGCCCTGTTCCCCCTCAGAACCAGCCTCCTCCTCTTCCTTCTCCTCCTTCTGATCGTCATCAAATTTGAAGCCAGATTGCTTTAGATACTGCTTGCCCACCTCATTCACAGTTGTAGGTGATGTCCCAGCAGAGAGAGGCACACCAAAGTGCTTGAAGACCAGGGTGAGGGCATACCCATAAGGCAGAGAATGGGTGATTTTCTTTGCACTTAGAACATACCCAATATGATGAATCATAATAGCAGGAAGATTCACCCTATCTTTCCTCTCAACCAGATCCATAAGGCTCATATCATAGGCTGAGCAGTACTCCCTATCTTCCTCTCTAGGGACGAGGGTCCTAAACACAAGTGCAAAATGCAACTTGTGCATAGGAACAAGGTCCACAGCCTTGATCCTTGAGGCCACATCCACCTCCATGTCCTGTGTATACTTCCTCACTATAGCTATTGGATCAAGACCATCATACTCAGGCCAAACACCACCCCTAGCCCATTCAGCAAACCCTTCACAAGGGATCCCCATGATTTTCCCCATGTCAGAAGATTTAAATTTAATAGGGACCCCAGATACCTCACTCCTAACCACCCCATTCTTCACAGAGCAATTTAAATAAAATTGCTTAAATTCAGCATAATGAAATGTGGTCCTGGGGATTAAGTAGGTACCCCACCTCTGAGACAGGACATTGGAAACAAATTCCCCAACCCCGTTGTCTTTCATCCAGTCAAGATACCATACCTTGCCAGTGATGCACTTTCTGGAGAGGATCTGTGTTGTCCTGGTATCAATTGCATCTGGGTCCTGTTTCTTCTTCTTGCCCTTAGAGGCAGCAGTAGAGGTTGGGGGAGGGGAGACCAGGGTTTTCTTCTTCTTGGTTGGTGTAGAAGAAGGATCAGCAGTCTCTGGCTGAGGTGTGACAGAGAAAGCATCTAAGAGTCGTTCAGCAACGGTCTTCCTTTTCTTGGATGGTGGTGGTGTGGGAACAGGCTCTGTGACAGGGTCCTTGAGAAGAGAACCCTGTTTCGTGGAAGACCCAGCAGTGGTCTTCTTGGTTTTCTTGGGACCAGCTGTGGGAACAGGTGATTCCACAGCAGGTCCTTGTTCCCCCTGAGCAGAAGCGCTCTCTGTTTCAGGCTTCTCTCCTCCCTCACTCTCGTTTTTCTCTTCCTCAGACTCTCCTTTTGATTTCCCAGCACCTTCCTTCTTTTTATTTCTCTTCTCACCCGTCTCCTTGACATACTTAGCATCGATCCCAGATCCTTCTTCGAAAAGAGCGTCTCCTTCATGAGCTAGCTCAGACACGCTAACTCTCTTGGCTATACTCTTCTTGGTTTTCTTCTAGGTAGAAGAAACTGAGGCCCCTGCCTTTGAAGAATCATCATTTCCCAAGTTTTCAGTGGAAGAGGGTTGAGTTGATGATTGTGATGGTGGTGAGGCAGGCTCAGCAAGACCCTTGTTCTTTCGTGCTGTCATTTTGACAGGCATGACTGGTGTGGTGGCAGGGATGGATGATGTGATTGGAGTGGTAGAAGGTGATTTCTCAGCTGGAGATTACTTGGATGCAGTGGATCGAGTTCCAGTCACCATTTTATAGCTAGGATTAGGGTTTTGAGAAGAACGAGAAAGAAACGAGAATTTAGGGGTTGTGATTCTTGAAATAACGGGAAGAAATTCAAAATTCTCGAGAAGAAGATGAAGAGAGCTGAGAAAAGAAAGATTAACGGGAGGATTTTTGAGAGAGAGAGGAAATTAGCGGGAAGAATTTGGGAGAGAGAATTCAGGGAGCTAACTTTGAGTTGTGATGATGAAGAACAACGGCTAGCCCTTATTTATTGGGAAAATAAATCCAACCGCCTCTAATAATTAGGAAATCAGACACAATTAAATGCGTCTGAATTTGCCCATTGGGAACAGTATAGCATGAGGCAGAGTGACCGAGGGAACAGGGTCCATGTATTGGTCTTAAGGTTCATACAACAACATTTTTGAGGACGATAAGGGATATATCAATAGACCAAAGTGAGTCCTTTAGTTTAGGTCATACAGTTATGCATTTTACTGCACGCGAGCTGGTATAGACATACAAAAACTGAAAAGGCCACACAAATCACATATATGAAGGATTTATGTCTTGTCAGTCAAGGTGCAAAATTCGGGATTAAATAACAGAGATAGTTAACTCATCGATTTAGTAGGTCGTAATGTTTAGCTAGAGACCGCTTACGATAATTGGACCGATATGAGTTGGCCGCCTACTAAATGCGATGGGCCTAACGGGTCACATGCTTAAGTAATCGATGGATCAATAATTAATTAATGGACCTAGGAGTCGCATTAGTTAATTAGTAAGAGAGAGCGGTAACTGGGCCTACCTAGGGTTAGCCCACTACATGTGAACTCCACAGTTTAAATAGAAGAGAATGAGGATGTAACTAGGTTACAGGTTTCAACTGATAGCCTCCTTCTCTCATATTCTCTCTCTAAACAACCAAGCACCTCCATAGCCCAAGGAACGGTTCCTTATGCTCGTTCTAGCTAACGAACGTGTTTGGACTGATCGTATCGATTGCTGCGTGGACTACGGTAGAGGGAATACACTTGGAATCCTAATTCACACATATCGATATTTAATCGATCAACGAGGCACGCATCAAGAGGTATATTTATGTGTATTTGACCCATTAAGTTTTCTGCTTCTAGTTTTCTTCCGCTTATATGATTAGATCATTGCAACTAGATCCTACAGTGGTATCAGAGCCTAATTAATGGGTTAATTAGATCACTTTATCAATCCTTTTGTTTTCGGTGCAATTGGCGATGATCTATTGTTATTTTATTCAGTTCTCTTCGTTCAATTAAACTGTTAAAAGGTCAGAAAATTTAAGCAGTTTTGCGTTCGGTTATGTGGACAAGTGCAATTGGCGATATATATGATTTAATCAGTTTGTCCATGCTTTAGTCTCATATTGCATTATTTCAAGGATTGGATCATGAATTATGTTCTCATAATTGTCCGTCTTTAGTAGCAGCTTTTCTTCAGTCCTTATTTGATTCATATGTTGCGTTAGATACTGGGATTAGATGCCTATAGTGTCCGCAATTTGTTCGTAATAAGTTGTGAGTTTTTGCTGCAAGTTTGGTACAATTTGTTAATAGTTTGGGTACTAATTATTAATATCTTGGTACAAGTTGTTAATAGTTTGGAACTATTAGTTTATACCCTGATGCTAAATTTGTTGTTTTCGCAAGTTTTGTTTCCTAGTGAATGTTTGTGTCACTAAGATTAGATCAGTAGTGTATACTTGTTGTTCTTTCTTTAGAGAGTGCGATTAAACAATTTGCTTCGACATGCCCTTTAGCATATAATTTTAATTATTAGATAATTGATCTACTTGTTTATTATATGGCTTTTAGATATATTTTATATCTTACGGGTCACCCATCTTATGGGTGGATGAATGTATGATCTAGTATGGCCCAAAATACGGTTTGCGCACCGTTTGTATTTTTGTAACCTAAATACGGTATGTAAAACCGTGGTGTTTATGTAATTTATTTGTTGAATTAGCTTTAAGTTTAAATTACAGTTACAAAATGTAAAGCTTGAAGAACGGAGCCTTGGAGGAGATTACGATTCAAGTGGGAGAACTTTGAAGATTATATCTTTATTTTCCTTTTAGGGGTCATACTAGGATCATTTATTTATTGCTTAAATTAGATTTATTGCTTTAATTATCGCATGCTTGATTTGATATATTGTTTTAATATAACTATTAGTTCACATATATTAAAGCAATTTATTAAATCTCGTCCCAAGGAAATATTGTGTTAATGCCCTCCAAAATAAGGTTCACTCATTACACTTTCGATCATTCATAATGGGCATCGCCAAAGCGTGACATTATTTTAATCTTGAGTTAATGCGGGTAAGTCTAAGAAAAGATTTACAAGACTATTTTGGTTCCCTCAAAGATATGAGTAAGGAGTCCTTACATATCGGGGCAAAGGGATAGCCATATTAGATATGCCTATCAACCGAGAGTTATGTTGGACATAATTAGCAAGGATTGCTTACCTATTTTGACTAGTGTGGTTGACAAGCCAAAGCTTGGTCACATTAGGGTAAAATGAGGATCTTGGAATTATTTTATTCATAGGGGCACCTTAGAGGATGAATAAAATATTAAATCACTTATCTATTTTGGAAATTGATTAAGTTATTTATTGATAAATGTACTAATTTTTTGCATAAAATTGTTTCTGTTTTGTAGCAATGGCCAATGAAAACAAGTCAACTTTTTACCCAAAGTCGATACTAGACAGTGAACGTTTAGTTGGACCAAACAATTACCTAGAGAGTCATCGCAACCTGAGAATAGTTCTCAAGCATGATAAGAAGGAATGCGCCTCGGAGACGTCTATTCCAGGACTTCCCGAAAAGCAAGTGCTTAATGTCGGGAGGGGAAAGAAAGGGGCCACTTCAAAGGGCAACCTGTTGAAAGGCAAGGGTGGTGTGACCAAGCCTAAGCCTAAGCAATGATTGGCCGCTAAGAAGTCGTCCTTAGCTGCGGATAATCAGTGCTTCCACTGCCAACAAAAGGGGCATTGGAAGAGGAACTGCCCAAAGCTAAAGGAATACCTGAAGTATGGAATGGTTTCCATGACTTCAAATGTTTTCGTTATTGAAATCAATCTAGCTACAACTACTTCTGATTGGATATTGGATGCGGTTGTGGTACTCACATTTTTTCAAATGTGGAGGGACTAAAACAACCTCGGAAGGTAGCTAGAGATGAGGTGAACCTACGAGTCGTAAATGGGGCCAGAGTGGCTTATTTGACTGTAGGAACTTATGTTTTGTTGTTGCCCTCGGGCCTTGATTTAGAACTTAACAATTGTTATTATGTTCCTAGTATAAACAAAAACATCATTTCTCCTTCTATATTGGATATGGAAGGTTTTCATATGCGTATTAAGAATGGTTCTTATACGGTTTCAAAAGATGATGTATTTTATTTTAGCGCCCGTTTGCATAATGGGTTTTATTTGCTAAATTTCGACAAACATATACTCACCATCAATAACAAAAGGGCTAGAACTAATGATTCTAACCCCACATATCTATGGCATTGTCGATTAGGCCATATAAATGTGAAACGCATTCAGAAACTTCTTAAAGAAGGGATTCTAGACTCATTTGACTTGGAGTCATTTGATACTTGTGAATCATGTTTACTTGGTAAAATGACAAAGTCAACCCTTCTAGAAAAGGGAGAGCGAGCCAGTGAGCTATTGGGTCTAATACACTCAGATGTATGTGGACCAATGAGTTCGACTGCAAGACATGGGTTTAGTTACTTCATTACATTTACTGATGATTTGAGTAGATATGGATATATTTACTTAATGAAACATAAATCTGAATCTTTTGAAAAATTCATAGAGTTTCAGAATGAAGTTGAAAATCATCTAGGCAAGAAAATCAAAGCTCTTCGATCGGATCGAGGAGGCGAATATTTGAGCCTAGAGTTCGATGAACATCTAAAGGGATGTGGAGTACTTTCACAACTAACTCCGCTGCCCGGAACACCACAATGGAACAGCGTGTCTGAACGGAGGAATGGAACCTTATTAGATATGGTTACATCAATGATGGGTCACGCCAATCTTCCTATTTCTTTCTGGGGATATGCTCTCGAGACGGCAGCTTTCACACTGAACAAGACTCCGTCACAAGCCGTTGAAAAGACACAACATGAACTGTGGATGGGACGGGTTCCCAAGTTGTCTTTTCTCAAGGTTTGGGGGTGTAAAGCTTATGTAAAGAGGTTGCTCGGCGATAGCTTGCACCCAAAAAAGACAAAGTTTTCTTTATCGGTTATCCAAAAGAAACGAAGGGTTATTATTTCTACAACCAAACTGAGAACAACCTATTTGTTGCCCGGAATGGTGTCTTTTTGGAGAAGGAATTCCTTTCCAAAGAGGCAAGTGGGAGTAAAGTCCATCTCGAAGAAATTCAAGATGAGCAACAATTGGAGATGGATAGGGATTTCGAAATCCATCCATGATGTTTTGGAAATAGCTCCAATGGATGTGGATAGGGATTTAGAATCCATCCAAGATATTTTGGAAACATCTCCAGATTCAACTCAAGAGGTTGAACCTGAATCCACCCTTCAAAGGTTTTATAGAGTCAGGTTTCAGACGAATAGATATATTTCAATCAATACGACGAAAAGTCGTGACATTTTCCTTGTTGAAAGTGAAGAACCCACCACTTACAAGGAAGCAATGACGAGTCCAAATTCCAGCAAATGGCAAGAAGCCATGAAATCCAAAATGGATTCCATGTCCGAGAATCAAGTCTGGGACTTGGTCGATTTGCCGGATGGAGCTAGGCCCATCGGGTGCAAATGGATCTTTAAGATCAAGATGGACAAGGATGAAAACTTTCTAGTTTTCAAAGCTAGACTGGTGGCAAAAGGTTAGAGGAAAATTCAAGGAATTGACTTTGATGAAACTTTCTCCCCAGTTGCCATGCTTAAATCCATTAGGATACTCCTAGCAATTGCAGCTCATTATGACTATGAGATCTGGCAAGTGGATGTGAAAACCGCTTTGTTCAACGGGGTTCTCGAAGAGGATGTGTATATGACACAACCTGAGGGTTTTATCGATCCTAAGAATGCTGGGAAGTTTTTGCAAGCTAAAAATATCCATTTATGGGTTGAAGCAAGCATCCCGGAGCTGGAATCTGCGTTTTGATGAAGCCATAACTAGGTTTGATTTTATCAGAAACACAGAAGAACCATGTGTATACAAGAAGTTCAGTGGGAGCAAAATTGTCTTCTTGGTCCTGTATGTTGATGACATACTGATCATTGGAAACGACATTCCATTGTTGGAGTCTGTAAAGACTTGGCTTTGGAAGTGTTTTCGAAAAGTTGATTGTGAAAGGTTATACTTATGCGTCCTTCCAGATCAATAGAGATGGTTCTAAATGCCAATAAGGATTTGTATTCTGTCTCAAGGGAGGAGCAATGACCTGGAAGAGTGCTAAGAAAAGAACTGTGGCAGATTCTACAACAGAAACAGAGTACATCGCAGCTTTGGAAGCTGCGAAGGAGGCTGTTTTGATACGCAAGTTCATGGTTGAGCTTGGCGTTGTGCCTATGGAGGCTGAACCGTTGGCTCTTTATTGTAATAATAATGGAGTCATCGCCCAAGCCAATGAGCCAAGGTCACACCAATAGTCTAAACATGTACATTGCAAATATTACATTATTAAAAAATGGGTCAATGATGGTGATATTAGCATATACAAGGTTCATACAGATGAGAATGTCGTTGATCCATTGACTAAGCGGCTTGACTGGGTCAAGCACGAGAGTCACATCTTCGATAGGCATTAAGCGCTTCGGAGATGATTAGCTTCATTGTTTTAGATTATGAAATGATGTTCATGATTAAAACATACTTCTGTACATTTATCACAATGATTTTGGTTCTATTCAATTTTCTGTATGACTTTGAATATTAATCCAAAATAATATAATACAAATATCCAAATAGGTTATCAAGACGATGTCTTGGATAATGAAACCCTATTGTGTGAACTGGATTTTGTGGTTATTTGTCCCTAATCTAGGTGTTAGAATTAGATTCTAATAACCGGTGATGACTAGATTGCAAGTTGATCTCAGTGCCTGTTTCATGGGCTGGAGACATGGGATGTCAAGGATCATTTGCATAGATATGAATTGGGAATTCATGATCGGACAGACCCACCATGAGAGTTCTTTAAGAACAAGTAGTCATATTAGACTCTCATAAAACTATCTTGAACCATTTCTCAAACCTGAGTGGTTATGAATAACGACATGAGGATTGATGATCTGTGATTACTCCTAACGCCTGCGTAACAGGAGGCAATAACGGATACATCCGGGTTATTGAAAATCATGTTGGAATTCATGAATGCACAAGACGGGAATTGTCTTCCCTACGGGGATCGTTGTCTTATGGGCCGCTTGTAGAATTGGAATTGTGAAATGCATGGCCGTGCTCAAATGAATTATTGGATAATCATTTGTCTTAACAATCCAATTCGGGATCAAGAAAAGATATGAACATTGTAAGGATGACTAGACTTCTTACCTTATGTTCACATCAAGACATTAAGTGACAAGGGAATGGATTTGCACATTTGTCTTAAGGACAAGTGGGAGATTGAAGGATTTATGTCCTGTCAGTCAAGGTGCAAAATTCGGGATTAAATAATAGAGATAGTTAACTCATCGATTTAGTAGGTCGTAACGTTTAGCTAGAGACCGCTTACGATAATTGGACCAATATGAGTTGGCCGACTACTAAATGCTATGGGCCTAATGGGTCACACGCTTAAGTAATCGATGGATCAATAATTAATTAATGGACCTAGGAGTCGCATTAGTTAATTAGTAAGAGAGAGCGGTAAGTGGGCTTACCTAGGGTTAGCCTACTACATGTGAACTCCACAGCTTAAATAGAAGAGAAGGAGGATGTAACTAGGTTACAGGTTTCAACTGATAGCCTCCTTCTCTCATATTCTCTCTCTAAACAACCAAGCTGTAAGGACCCGGGATTTTTTCAATCCTTGTTTCCACGGAGTGCGTCCTTATAGAAAATTTGTCAGTTGGGGGCTTAGGTAAGTTCAAGGGACCATCGAGTTAGAAAAGCTTTTGAAAAGACTTGAATTGAATAAAAAAAAAACCATGAAAGAGGTCACAAATCTGCTATCGGCGTTTTATCGAAGGGACAACCCAATAGCGCGATAAGTGAACTAATCATGTTTTTAGAAAGTCTCCAGCTTATATAAAACATATAAGTACCCAAGAATAAACGGTTCGGGGGCAAAGGTACGAGGTGGGAAGGTGTTAGGCACCCAACTCGCCCGTATTATGACGGCCTCTACTAACTCAAGTTTTCTTAATAATTTAAAGACATAATTCCCATGCAAAACCGGATTAACAACCTAGACTTAGACTATTAATTGGTGTATCACAAGCATCACAACATTTATTTTTAACCCTTATTTAGACATGCATTTGATTGACAAGTTGAGCAGCACTACGACTAGACAGACAGTATTTAGGAAGCAATAAAAACGTGACCTAGCATGATATCTACATTATGACTACTTAGAAAATAAACAATTAAGCAAGTAATTTAATTTGAGCCCTCAGGAATTTGTACCTGAACTGTAGGCTATATTTGACAAGAATAGTAAAAATAGATCTCAAGTTTGGAAGAAAGAGGGGGAAGCTCGGTGTCAATACTCCCGAGAATAGAGGTTGTCAACTGTAGACTATGTGTTTTGAACTAAGGGTGAAGGGTTGTTTATATAGGTGTGGAAAAGTAGGGTTGTACGGTCGAATTTGAGCTGAAAAATGAGACGGGCTTGAAAAATGAGCCGGGCCCGAAGGGAAGTCATCGCCGCTAGCGGCCCTGGCCTAGGCCGCTGACGGCTGTCAGCAGCCAGTTGGATGACGTCATCCAGCCCATTTTCATTTTTTGGAGGATTTTAAATATTCCGAAAAACATGAAAAGACCGTTTTACCCCTGAACGGTAAAAGACGGTTTTACCCTTAAATCGCAACTTGGCGACCGAGAGTCATAATGAGGCATGAGACATGTCTTTGGAAAGCTCTTGAACGGGGCTTCTGAATGGAATGGAATGAAGGAGTGTTTGGAGGGAAAAACCTGAGACCTTATCTTAACTATTAAAGCAAAATAGCAGTTCAAGCTTAAAAATTACTCCTTTCATCATCGGGCTTTTGCGGAGAAATCTGAAGACGCTTTTTTGGCATCTACAGAAGCCCCCACTTTGATCGAGCTTGAGTAAAAGTGAAGATCAAAGTACTCCGAAGGCGACATGCATAATGCTGATGTGCACATGGTGTGTGAGAGTGTACAGTATGTATGCTTATGAAGACAAACCTGAGTTGGAACACGCTCGTAGTGTGCTAAGATTTCATCCTTGTGAACACAAGAGAAAACAAAGGTTATAGTAGCAGAATAGAACACCGTCCGTAGATGATCTAAACGTCTGCTGGAGACCTGTATTCAGAGTGAATGAAAAAGTTAGTAATACTTTGAGAATGATCAACGTAGAGTGCTTCGACAAACAGTGACTACACACCGCTCGGCGGATGTCGAGATTCCGTCTCTGTAAGAAAAACGAAAAAGTCAACGAGACAGCGCGATTAAAAATAATCGATCGTAAAGTGGTTAGGACATATGAACAGTTTAAATGCAATAGGTTAAGCAATTATTGACTGAAACATACAAAAATAATGGACAGTATAACTGCAATAGTTTAAGCAATCATTCACTGACACAAAAAATAGTAACCTCGTAGAAGGATTGTTTAACCGCAATAGCTTAAGCGATCATTGACTAACCCAAAAAATTTGTAATTCCGCAGAAGGACATTTTAACCGCAATAACTTAAGCAATCAGTGATAGGCCCAAAATTTGTAGTTTCGCAAAAGGACAGTTTAACCGCAATAGCTTAACCAATCAGTGACTGGCCCAAAATTTGTACTGTTGTGTTGATTAGCAAGTGCCGATAAAAATTTTCGAGCTCATAAATAACCCGGGCGCTCCGGGCGGTGAGAGTCGTCGCAGTGTAGATCCGGGTTTCAGTATTTGGGACCTACAATAAACAGGTTAGTTTTACCTGTAAATAGTTGGTACAGTAAAATGGGCCAACTGCCGAATTTGAATCTGTGGGCCATGAACTTCGCTCCTGCGCGCTTGGTACTGATATTGCCTCAAAATGAACTGTAATAACGAAGTCTGGACTGGAAAAAGGGGCCATGGGTCAGCAGTGGGGCCCGTGCTGAAGGTCTGCAGGGCCGCTAGCGGCCCAGGCCAGCGCCGCTAGCGGCGCTGGGCTTGAGCCAAATAAAAAGCGCTTCGGCGCTTTCTCTCTCTTCTTTTCGCGTTTGGGGTCTTCATCCTCACCGAGCCATTGTCGAGAGCAAGTTCCTACATTGTTGAGTGCTTCACTCCACTTGAGGTAAGTCGATTCTTGTCCGTTTGCTTCGGTTTTTGTCTTGAACTTGATTTTTTTTCCGCCTAGTTCCTGAATTTTGGGTTGCATTGTTGAATGGGTGCTTGTTTCTTGCGAATCTGAAACTTTTGTTTTCCCACTTGTAGAGAGAGAAAGTTCCATTGTGTTCCCATGGCTCCCGTAGACAAAGGGAAGCGTCCTATGAGTGACGAGGAGTATGACCGGAGCCTTTTTCGCATCGGGTTACCTTCTACCCGAGGGCCTCCGACCGGTCACGCGGATGGGGCTCGACTGTACCAGGATTCTTTTATGCGGATGGATTAGCGCTCTCTTGGAGTTTGGAACCGCAGTGTAATGTTGCCGGATAGACAAAGTCATTTGTCTGACTTGAGGCTTGTATGTTTTCTGCTATTCTTTTTTTCTGTTCAGTATATTCAAACTAAAAATTGGAACTGTTAGTGCTTCGGCACACGAACAAATTGGGACTTGTACTGGATTGGTGTTCAGCTGTATATAATTTGTGTGGAATTTATTTTAGCTGTATTTGTGGTATATGGGGTATTGAGAAACTTTTATTGGTTGGCTAGGGTGTCGAGGTTTTGCTGCAGGCTCATGGGACTACATCCCACTGGGCTATGATGTTGGGGACCTTTTCGGAGGAGGCCAGAAATTTGGTACTGGACTCGGGTCTCGCTGATTTTTTGACTGTTATACCTGCTTGTCACTCGGGGGATTCTAGGATTGTTGCCCGTGGGTTACCGGAGAGGTTTTGGGATTCTACAAACACTTTTCATACACCTATAGGAGAGATGTTTCCTACCCCTTATTAGTTTGCTGTGCTGACGGGGTTATCTTTTAGAGGGCGTCGTATTCAGTACGACGCGAGCTATTGGCGATGGAGTGACACCTTGTTGGATCTTTACGGGCCCGTATCCATCCACTTAAAGATCAGGTTTCCTTGGCGCGGTTGTGGGGGGCTGTATCTGCGCAGGGGCTTACCGAAGAGCAGAGGGCTCGTATTTTCCTGGCTTGTTTGCTGGGGTCGACGATCTTTGCTCAAAAGAAGAGCGTGTGTCAAGTCGGTTTCTTAACTTGCTTGGAGGATTTGACCAAGGTGCGTGAGTACTACCTTGGTGCTGCTGCTTATGCTTCTTTGGTGAAGTGTTGTCGTCGGGCCTGTAGGCCTAAGGAGACGAGTGAGAGGACATCTATCACGGGCCCATGGAGGATACTAGAGGTAGGCTTCTTTTCTTTTACTCCTCTTTTTTTGCGTATGTCTTCAATTGTGGAAATCATTTTTTGCGTTTGCTTGTGTGGCAGCTGTGGTTCTTTGAGTATTTTCCATCTTTTGGTCCTCATCGTCCTGGTTTGAGAATGTTCTCTTTAGGTTCACGATGGGTTGGCAGGGATTCCCATCCGTTTTCCTCTTTGGAGCATTTCCGGGCCACCTTCGAGAGTCATGCTGCGTCTACGGTACGTGATTGTTGACTTGTGCATTCTCTTTTGTTCATTCTGTGTGAATGAATTTTGAACTGGTAATCTGCAGGTGTTGTGGTCCGCTTTTGATGATGTTCCTGGGGTTCCTACCCACATTACCCTAGAGTCTTTTAGGGTATCTTCTCTACGAGTGGTCTTCGAGGGGCCATTTAGCTTTGTATGGTACTTAGGGGATCGTTTGACTCGGTTGGTCTATCCCTCCCTGGGTACTCATCTGGTTCCGGAGGATCCTCCTTTGACCATATTTTACCTGCGTGGTCTGAGTGTGCGGGACCTGGGGGTCGTGATCCGTGGTAGGGCGGTGCAGGAGTTTATCGTGCTGGAGGTCAATGGCTTAGACCAGACCGCCATGTACCTGGCCTATTGCTTGGACCGCTTGATGCGAGACCTCACTTCTGAGGTAAGAAACTTATCTGCATCTTTTAACTGTATGCGTAATATACTGACTCCTTGTGTCTTGTAGGGGGATCGTCTAACTCCTCCGGGTCCTAGGAGGTCTCATTCCAGAGCTTCTCAGGGTCAGCCCCCAAGTGTGACCTTGCCGACCAATGAGGTGAGGTACATTGGGGAGAGTGGGAGACGCATAGTGGAGGAGTTCCCCCTCCATATTGCTGACGGAGAGGCGGTGGAGGGCTTGCCCTTGCCTGATGGTTGCATGGGGTAAGCTTTCTTCTCTCTCTCTCTTTTGTACTTGTGTTAGCTTTTGAGTGTCGACTTTATTTTGTGGATCTCTCTCTTTTGTAGCTGAACCGGGAGCAGACCTCTCAAATCTTCAAGCTCATTCATTTGTTGAAGAAAGGCTACGGTCGAGTGATGGGAAAGGGGAAGAGTTCTCGGTCTAAGACCGTTGCTGTAAGCAAACTCTCTTCTCTCTTTTTTTTATTTAGCTAAGTGAAGTGCTTAACTTAACATTTTTACTTTGATTATCTGCAGATGTCTCAGTCTTCATCTTCGGTAGGACCACGCCACTCATCTGCTGCGAGGGCTTCCTCGGTGAGCAGACCATCTATTGCTCGTTCTCCTCCTGTGATGGTGACCAGGCCTCCTGTTGATGAGGCGCCCGGGGCTTCTGTCCCATATGTTCCTGAGATGTTCTCTCCTGCTGATTTTTGGCCTTCTCTTGATAGGCTGCCCGTTGCTACGCCCTTGGCTGGAGGTTGGGCGAACGCCCCTGGATGGGGTATGTCATATGCTGGGCCTTCACATCAGGGTGTGGCTATGGATTTCGCCAGTCAGGCCACAACGAACTTCTTTGTCTCGGGGTTTTTGGCAGGTACCCTTATGCGAGCCCCAGCGTATGATGGACGGGACATGAGGCCTGAGAACAGCAGGCCCATATATAGCTCTTCTCTCCACTATTCGACCGGAAACTATGGTCAGGGGCCTTCCAGTGATAATGAGGCTGACAGCAACGATTCTAGTTGAAGAATGTTGGGCCGCTTTTGTAAACATTGGCCTTGGAATTTCGAAATCCTGTTTTTGGTGCAACACTTTTTTTTTTTGGATATGTATGATATGCTATGATGACACAATTATGCCCGTCTGATCTAATTATGCAACGTGTTATGTAGTAGACCAAAGCCATAATTTAGGGAATAATAACAATAAAAAAGAAAAAGGTAAAAAGGTAAAAAAATGCAAAGGAGAAAGCAAAAATTACACATATTATACCCTCTAAAAAAATGAAAAAGAAAAAAAAGAAAAAGATAAATGAAAAAAGATAAATTTAAGAGAGTCTCGGGCTTTGTAATTCCGCGCGGGTATTAAAACTGGGCCGAAATCGGGTCGTCTAGATCAAAAGCGCGAACTGGAGCAAAAGGGAAATTCGAAACGGGCCAGGGTCTGGGCCGCTAGCGAAGCTGACCAGTGCTGCTGACGGCTCTTTTTTGCGGATTTCTGGCTTTTTCGGCCCGCGTTCCTGTCTATAAGTAGGATTTTCGGGATGCTTGATGTTGTACCACTTTTTCTTTGTATACCTTAGCTCTCCCAAACTTCTCCAATTTTGTGCCATGGTGAAATCCTTTGAAGATCTGTTCGATGCCTGGTGCAAAAATCTGACCGTAGAAGATAAGCTTGAACTAGCCCCGTTTCACGTTTCTACCTTGCTGACTTTAAAACCAACCAAAATACTATGGCCCCTTCTTCGGTCTGCTTTGAATTATTGGGATCCTGACCTACATGTTTTCCGTTTTGGTAATTCCGAACTATGGCCTTTGGTTGAGGAATTTACTGCGATCACTAATATTCCTGATGTTCTTCCCCCAGTTGTGCCTTATGTGAGGGATGGTTTTGGGGATCAATCTAGAAAATCCCTGGGTTTTTCATCTGCAGAAGCCAAAAAGATGGTACTTGGTGTCGATGTGGACTTGGTTCAACTTTGCGAAAAGTTCGCTATTTCTTCTGAAAAAGATGCCATATTCAGGCGCTGCCGTCGACAGCCTTTTGTACTGTGCCTGTTAAACCGCCTGTTGTTTGTTAATGCAGAATCTTCCAGCTTGGGTAGAGCCTCGTTGCTGCGAGTGGTTAATCAAATGGTTGAAGGACATTCTCCCTTACATCTAGTCGTAGGGGAAACCATTATTGGGCTTGACAGGTTGAAAACATCTCCCAACCAATCTTTCTCGGTCAACCCCCTGCTGCTTAAGATCTGGTTATGTGAGCATCTGAGGTTGACAGAGTCACCAGATAATCTGATTATTCGTGTTCCTCGGACCTGGTCAAAGAAAACCTATACTGCTGCTAGCTTTCTGGTTAGAAAAAGGC
Source organism: Tetragonia tetragonoides (assembly GCA_038025085.1). Classification (NCBI taxonomy): domain Eukaryota; kingdom Viridiplantae; phylum Streptophyta; class Magnoliopsida; order Caryophyllales; family Aizoaceae; genus Tetragonia; species Tetragonia tetragonoides. Next base: position 11,549,810 of record CM076147.1, on the reverse strand, counting down.
TATATTCTGAAAAGTCCCTTGCTGAATGGGATGCCTTTTTCTAAGCGGGACCTATCATCCGTTGGCATGTGCCCTGGTGGAGCTTGACTTCTTTAGTGGCTTGTGATGACTTGATCCTTCATACTACCGTACTGGGTCTATACAGGACCACTTTCTTCTTTTCCTCTAGGGTCATGAGGCAATACGGTTTGAAGCAGGTGATACCCTGTCAGGAGACTACGAGACCAAATGTCGTAGCCTTAACCACTGAATTTGCTGCGAAGTGGGGAAAGTATTGGCGTAGCCGGCATCCCTGGACTGTACCTTAGGTGATGGCCCCAACTCAGGTCTCTGAAATCTACCTAAACTGGCTTTCTTGCAGTGATGGATAAGTGAGACGAGCCCTTCGTCATGAGGAGTGGGACCAACTAAAGCCTAGATATGACTCACAAACAGGAGGCAAGAAAAGAAAGGAACTGTCTCAAATGGGAGACTATCACGTACTGAAGAGAGGCAAGCCCCCAGCTCAAGGAAGCGATCATCGGTCGTCCTCAAGCCAGGGTCCTTCAAAGAAGAACTCTTCAACGATGCCTTCTAAAGGGAAGAATGATTAAAGTAGTTTTCTAGGAAAGCAAGTCTAGTTTTCAAAGGAAAATAATAATAAGAATTTGTTTAGCTTAAACCCTCATAATTTTGCATTATTTCCTTAGGAAGTTTTAATTCTTGCAGTGTAAGCTTATTCGTTCAGTTTGAATAAAGATTGTCCCTTTTTTGAATGAGTTGAAAGGAATTTTTGGATTGATTTTGACCGGGCCCCTTTGAAAGGGTTACCTACGTATCCAGTGTGGAATCAGGCCAGCGTAGGTCGTTCAAATAGTGTACGTCTCTTCATTTTTTTATTTTATTTTTTTTTTTTCAAGTTTTCGAAATTTTTTTTATTTTGTTTTAGACGTAACACTTCTTTAGTTGATCCATATTGGTGAGCTGGCTGAACTCGATGCCATCAATATCCATGAGTCTGACGGCGCCTCCTGATAGGATGTCTTTGATGATGAATGGCCCGGACCAGTTTGGCCGAAATTTGCCTCTGGGGTCGGTTACTGGGGCTCCTAATTCTTTCCAAACTAAGTCCCCTTCCTTTAAATTTCGAGGTCGAACCTTTTTGTTAAACGCTCTTGCCATGCGTTGTTGATACATGTGGGAATGGTCTAGGGCCCGTAGGCGTCTTTCATCTGTGAACATGAGCTCTTCATAGCGGGCTTGCAACCATTGGGTTTCAGGAATGTCTCCTTCTAAGGCTATGCGCATGGAGGGTAGTTAGACTTCTATGGGTAGAACTGCTTTCATTCCATAGACTAGGGAGTAAGGTGTTGCTCCCGTAGAGGATCTTATGGATGTCTTATACCCCCAAAGTGCAAATGGAAGTTTTATGGGACAATCTTTGTAGTTTTCTATCATCTTTTCAATGATAGTTTTGAGGTTTTTGTTGGCGGCCACTACTACGCCATTGGTTTGGGGACGGTATGGGGATGATTTGTGGTGCTGGATTTTGTAGCTTTTGAGAAGGGTGGCTATTTCGGCTTTGAAGTGGGATCCATCGTCACTTATGATTTCATGTCGAACACCATATCGGCAAAGGATGTTGTTCCTTATGAATTTGGACACTTGTTTGGAGGTAAGGATGGCATAGGACTGGGCTTCAACTCACTTGGTAAAATAATCTATGGCTACTAGGATGTATTCATGTCCTCCCGAGCCCTTCGGGATGATCTTTCCAATGATGTCTATTCCCCATGCAGAAAATGGCCAAGGAGAGGGGAAGTTGTGGAGCATCGAGGGTGGCATATGCTGCAGGTTGGCATATATCTGACACTTCTTACACTTCTTAACGTAGTCGTAACAATCCTTTTCCATAGTAGTCCAGTAGTATCCTAGTCGTAGAACCTTCTTGGTGAGCATTCGCCCGTTCATGTGTGGTCCGCACACCCCATCATGTACCTCGTCCATAATCTCTGCAGCTTCTTCGGTGTTCACACATCTGAGATTAACCCCGTTGTGAGATTTCTTGTACAGAACCCCCTTGTATTCTATGTAATGCGCCGCTAAGAGACGGATGGCCCGTTAAGCTCTTAGTGGTGCATTTTGAGGGTATACTCCTTTGGTGATGTAGTTGAAGACGTCTTGGTACCAAGGATCTTCTTCGATCGAAGCCAAAATCACTTCTGTGTCGAGGTTGTTGCAAAAGGCTGGTTCGCTTCCTTTTTTTTTGGAGTGGCATCGTTGAGGGAGTTCAGCTACTCAAAATCCTGTAAAACTGAAAATCTGTATTCTTGCTTTTGCGAAGTTTACTTACATTGCTTAAATTAATTAGTTAATGATTTGTGCAACTTTGTATTCATTGGATTTGTCAATTGTTAAACAAAGAAAGAAATGAGTAAGAGGACTTTTATTGATTTGCAAAAATAGACAGGCACACATGACTTTAGAGAAGGGGGTCTCTAATACCTGTCAAAAAGAAACTAGACTTAGAAGGAAAATAAAAGGGGAACATCCCCTATTCAAGACTCAACCTAAAGATTTAGTTAGGACCCTAACTCGACAAAACCTTGGAGACTCAGACTCGACTGCTCTAGCTCCTGCAAGTAACCAATCAGTTCCAGGGTTCCTCTTCTTCCTTCAGAGGCGGTGGTACTTCCCCACTATCTATGATCTTCTGTATGTCATCTTTCAGGCGAGTGCAGTCATCCATGTAGTGGCAAAAAATCTGGTGATAGCAACAGTAAGAGTCTTGATCTCTATTCACCTCCTGGAGATTGTCAGCGGGAGTTGTTGATTTAAGGTTTCCTCTCCATACGAGGGTGTTCATGACGTTGCCGATGGGGACGTTACTCTGCGTATACTGCTTTTGGTCAAAGTGGCGCCATCCTTTTATAACCCAAGAGTTAGGTGACCACATGGTTCCATGATCAATGAAAGTGGTGATTACCCTCTTCAGACCCTTGTATTGGTTGGTGTGATGCCCATTAGCTTCACAGTAGTTGCATCGAAGATAGGGGTTTCCGTCCCAGGGAAGTATGCGAGGGGTAGGCCTCCTTGGATGGGCATATCCATTCTTGACCATCTTGCTGAACATTTCATCTTGTTGGAAGCAAGCTTCTCCTTTGGCCAGAATGATATTGCATTCTGTGGGTTGTTCCAACGAGGCAATTTTCTCTTTCATCCGCTGAATTGCATGGTGGTGGTGTGCCACGTAGATGGACATTCCCTCGATAGTTTCTATTACTTCCTCAAACTCATCCGGTTCTCCTATTTCTCCAGAAAGATAGGTCTCGAATTCCCTAACAACAAGTTGAAAGTAGCTGGAATATCCATCACATAAAACTGGACCATTTTCTCTATAGCCCTAGAAGTGACATTCATGGTTATGGTGCCTAAAACCTTTCGACTGGAATTGTCATAAGCGCGCAAGTCTTGTGCTGAGTGAGCCAAATTGTTGATAGCGATGCCCAATTTTGCTGCGGTTCTCCATGTGCATACATTTACGGCTGAGCCATTGTCCACTAGGGTCATGGGTACATACTTGCCCATGGCGAATACAGTCAAGTATAAAGCATTATTGTGTGAAGACCCTTCTGGAGGTAACTCATTGTCAAAGAAGGTGATGGATGGTCGAGTTTTATCTCCTACCAAGAAATTGACCAGTTCGTCGGGTCTCATATCCGGTGATACCGAAACTTTTGATAAGGCTTCCTAAATGGCTTGGCGATGTTCTTAGGATGAGGCTAAGAGTTGCCAAATAGAAATATCGACTTTGATTCTCTTGAGTTGTCCTGTGATGAGAGACTCTTTATCTTTTGCGAGGACTTCTTCCACTTCTTCTTCAGCTGGAGGTTGGATTCTGTCATTATAGATTTTTGGTGGCCTATAATGACTACCGGAGCGTGTCAAGTGGGCCACTCCTACAGGCGATCTGGTTTGGATCACCCATACATCTTATTCATCACTGTCCCATATTCCAGCAATTTCAAATTCCAAGGCATCCTCAACACTTATGTGTAGAACGGCACCTAAAGGGTTATTCGAGTTGCTGGGTGCTTGACCAGGTTTTGATAAGGGTATGGTACCGTTCTGGGGAAACAGATGGGCATAGAGTTTCTTGTTGATTCCCCTTAGAGCCATAGCATTAGTGAAGGATTTCAGGTGATCCTGCAGGTTGTCAACTCCCGTGAAGGTGGGTACTTCAGGCATAGAGAATTTGGCCTGAAGCTTACCCTTGATCTTAGTGTCAAATTTTCCTACGTTGGCACTATAGTTGGAGAGCAAGCCGGTACTCTTGAGCACAGAAGTGATCTTAGCCAGCATGGCATCTGAGCCTTCTTCGTCAGAATCGGAATCGGAAGGGACCCTTGCTTCTGTTTGTGGTGTAGGTAAACGAGGACCTGGTGGTGTAGACGGTTGCAGACGAACCAGCCTCGCCGAAGGCCGAGCCCAACTTTTCTCAAGATTTCCTTTCTTCTTTGGACCCCCTATCCTGAATAGGAAGCACGGAGTACTTAGTAACAAAAAACCACGAGACTCTCATCTAATGTAAAATTGACCCACACATAGAAAGCACATTGTCCTAAAAGGGAAAAGAAAGTCCTTAAGCCTAAACGCCCAAATATTTCCCTAATATTCAAGGAAAACAAAGTCAGTGAACGAAAATAAGAAAAATAATGGAAAAGGATGACTATCCTAATTTTATTATTTTTTATACACTCAAAGAAAATGAAAAAAGAAATTTCGGTCCCTTTTTTTTATTTTTTTATTTTTTTGATTTTTCGGCATTTTTGTTTTTGCCGTTTTTTTTTACTTTTTTGATTTATTTTTGAATTTTTTTTTTTTTTACCGAATCTGAATTAAATCAAAAGAAAAAAGAAAAGAAAATACAAAAGCAATAAAAAGGGAGAGGGGAAATTAAAAGACTAACTCTTTTTTTTTACTAAAAATATCCTAGAAATTGTCCATGACTCTTAGAATATATCATTGGGAAAATGATGAGTGTTCATTGAATTTGAATTCTCGCACCATTTTTTGGGCATTAGGAACTAGCTAAAAATAAAAAGAAATGACTCCTAGCACGTAATAAGTACATGTTGGCACATAATCACGATAATCATGCATTCATGCAAGCACAATAACAACGTAATTTACAGGCAAACATGTGATCAGACGGGCATTACAACGACACATGCACAACAAGCAAGCGGATGCACGAATGTGGGTTAGAGGCTTTTGGCTCCTGTGAGGTTACCACGACAAATTACAATTTTCGTTCGGCGGATGGTCGACACATCGATTGTAATCTTTTTATCAACAAAGGATTGATGAGTCATGGGTGAGGAAGCGTCGATTTGCACGATAGGACAACTGTATATTCATTTAGATATACGGGTTGTCTACAAGTTGCAACACAAACTTCCTCGTAGGTCGATAAGGGTCAAAAGGTTGTGCAAAAGAAAATGCAAATGATGCAAAAATATGGAACATGTTATTAAACAATCAAGCAAACTTGACTTTCGAGTCTCACCCTCTTAAATAAGTCCCCAGTGAAGTCGCCACTGTAAGGACCCGGGATTTTTCCAATCCTTGTTTCCACGGAGTGCGTCCTTAGAGAAACTTTGTCAGTTGGGGGCTTAGATAAGTTCAAGGGACCATCGAGTTAGAAAAGCTTTTGAAAAGACTTGAATTAAATAAAAAAAACCATGAAAGAGGTCACAAATCTGCTATCGGCGTTTTATCGAAGGGACAACCCAATAGCGCGATAAGTGAACTAATCATGTTTTTAGAAAGACTCCCGTTTATATAAAACATATAAGTACTCAAGAATAAAGGGTTCGAGGGCGAAGGTAGGAGGTGGGAAGGTGTTAGGCACCCAACTCGCCCGTATTATGACAGCCTCTACTAACTCAAGTTTGCTTAATAATTTAAAGACATAATTCCCATGCAAAACCGGATTAACAACCTAGACTTAGACTATTAATTGGTGTATCAAAAGCATCACAATATTTATTTTTAACCCTTATTTAGACATGCATTTGATTGACAAATTGAGCAGCACAACGACTAGACAGACAGTATTTAGGAAGCAATAAAAACGTGACCTAGCATGATATCTACATTATGACTATTTAGAAAATAAACAATTAAGCAAGTAATTTAATTTGAGCCCTCAGGAATTTGTGCCTGAACTGTAGGCTATATTTGACAAGAATAGTAAAAATAGATCTCAAGTTTGGAAGAAAGAGGGGGAAGCTCGGTGTCAATACTCCTGAGAATAGAGGTTGTCAACTGTAGACTATGTGTTTTGAACTGAGGGTGAAGGGTTGTTTATATAGGCGTGGAAAAGTAAGGTTGTACTGTCGAATTTGAGCTGAAAAATGAGATGGGCTTGAAAAATGAGCCGGGCCGGAAAGGAAGTCAACGCCGCTAGCGGCCGTGGTCAGCGCCACTAGCGGCCTTGGGAAATTTGTCAGCGCCGCTAGCGGCTCTGGCCTGGGCCGCTGACGGCTATCAGCAGCCAGCTGGATGACGTCACAATGACGTGATCCACCCCATTTTCATTTTCCGGAGGATTTTAAATATTCCGAGAAACATGAAAAGACCGTTTTACCCCTGAACGGTAAAAGATGGTTTTACCCTTAAATCGCAACTTGGCGACCGAGAGTCGGAATGAGGCTTGAGACGTGTCGTTGGAAAGCTCTTGAACGGGGCTTCTGAATGGAATGGAATGAAGGAGTGTTAGGAGGGAAAAACTTGAGACCTTATCTTAACTATTAAAGCAAAATAGCAGTTCAAGCTTAAAAATTACTCCTTTCATCATCGGGCTTTTGCGGAGAAATCTGAAGACGCTTTTTTGGCATCTACACAAGCACCTCCATAGCCAAGGAACGGTTCCTTGTGCTCGTTCTAGCTAACGAACGTATTTGGACTGATCGTATCAATTGCTTCGTGGACTACGGTAGAGGGATTACACTTGGAATCCTAATTCGCACATATCGATATTTAATCGATCAGCGAGGCACGCATCAAGAGGTATACTTATGTGTATTTAATGACCCATTAAGTTTCCTGTTTCTGGTTGTATTCCGCTTATATGATTAGATCATTGCAACTAGATTCTACAATATATACACACATAAAACATGTAGACACACTCTAGCCAATCATCGAGGGAACAGGGTGCACATACAATTAAGTAATCTTGATCATGCCTATTTCTAGTCTAAGTTTCTCATACCTTTCTCTGCTCAATGGTTTAGTAAAGAGATCTGCCAATTGATCCTCCGTCTTGCAAAAATTCAATTTAATGAATCTTTTCTCTGCATTGTCTCTCAAAAAGTGATGTGTAATGTCAATGTGCTTTGTTCTTGAATGTTGCACTGGATTTTTGGAAATATTTATAGCCCTTGTGTTGTCACACAAGATTGGCATACAACCTGCATCAATTTCAAAATCCTTTAATTGTTTTCGTACCCACAACAATTGTGCACAACATGAAGCTGCTGCCACATACTCAGCTTCAGCTATAGACACATGGCCACAGAATTTTGCTTTTTGGAGGCCCCAGATATCAAGCAAGGCTCTAGGAACGTTGCCATGCCTAATGTTCTCTTCCTGTCTACAAGGTATCCTGCATAATCAGCGTCGGCATAGCCAATTAAATCAATGCCAGCACCTCTAGGGTACCAAAGACTTAAGTCTTCAGTTCCCTTGAGGTACCTTAGGATACGTTTGACTTGTGTAAGATGTGACTCTTTGGGTTTTGCTTGAAACCTTGCACACAAGACAACACTATACATGATATCAGGTCCACTAGCAGTTAGGTACAATAAAGAACCAATCATACGTCTATACACTGTTTGATCAACACTCTTACCTGCTTCATCCAAGTCAAGCTTGACATTGGTGGCAACAGGTGTGTCATAGACCTTAGCATCTCTCATGCCATATTTCTTGATCAACTCTCTAGCATATTGTTGTTGATGAATCATCATTCCTTCAGAAGTTTGTTTGATTTGTAAGCCTAAAAAGATAATAATCTCACCCATCATACTCATTTCAAATTCACTCATCATCAACTCAGAAAATTCCCTGCACAAAGATTGATTAGTTGCACCAAAGATAATATCATCAACATAGATTTGTACAACTAACAAACTTTCCCCCTTAGCTTGTAAGAACAGGGTTGTATCAACTTGTCCCCTTTGATAACCATTGTCCATTAAGAACTTTGACAGACGATCATACCAAGCTCTAGGAACTTGTTTCAAGCCATACAATGCTTTGTCAAGCTTATAGACATGGTCAGGGGACTCATTGCTTTCAAACCCAGGGGGTTGCTTCACATAGACTTCCTCTTTCAAGTACCCATTCAGAAAGGCACTTTTGACATCCATCTGTTGCAGTTTAAAGTCCATATGAGCTGCAAACGTATCAGCATGCGTATTGTATCAATTCTAGCAATAGAGGCAAAAGTCTCATCATAGTCAATCCCCTCTTGCTGGTTGTATCCTTGAACAACCAATCTAGTCTTGTTTCTAACCACAGTACTTGTCTCATCCAGTTTTTTCCTGAACACCCATTTAGTCCCAATAATGGTCCTATTATCAGGCCTAGGAACAAGGTGCCAGACCTTGTTCCTTTCAAACTGGTTGAGTTCCTCTTGCATTGCAGTTATCCAATCAGCATCCTGCAAAGCTTTATTTATATTATGTGGTTCAATATAGGATAGAAAAGAAGAAAAAGCAATAAAGTTTTGCACAGAAGCTCTCGTCTGAATCCCCTTGTTTATATCACTTATGATTTGATTCATGGGATGAGAGCTCTGATGTTTCCAAGAACGTGGCTTGATGCCAGAAGTTTCTGGATCATCTCTTTGTGGAGAGGGAACAGGGTCCTCATTTGGATTTTCATTATGATCAGCTCCTTCCTCTATGTGTGTTTTTCCCATATCAGGAGTATTCGTTCCCCTTGAGTCCATTGTGTGGACTCTTAGAGGTGTAGACCCTGTTTCTTCCTCCACAACATTACCTGTTTCTTCTGAGGCTTCTTCCTCTTCTTCTTCCCTTTCTGGTGCAAGGCCAATTGGGAAGTCTTCTTTATCCTGCAGCAATGACTCAAAACTTTCATTAGATTCATCAAACACAACATGGACACTTTCCTCAACTTTCTGAGTTCTCCTGTTGAGGACCCTGTACGCTTTGCTCTGTGGAGCATAGCCTACAAAGATAGCCTCATCACTCCTATCATCAAATTTTCCCAGGTTAGTCTTTCCGTTGTTATGTACATAGCACTTACAACCAAAAGCTCTAAAATGGGAAATGTTTGGCTTTCTTCCTCTGAGTAATTCATAGGGTGTCTTTCTCAAAATGGGCCTTAGCATGGCATGATTTATGATATAGCAAGCTGTGATGACAGCTTCTCCCCACATGTTCCTAGGAAGATCACTAGCTAGCAACAGGGTTATAGCTATGTCTTCCAAAGTCCTGTTCTTCCTTTCAACTACCCCGTTCTATTGAGGAGTCCTTGGGGAAGAGAAGTTATGATCAATGCCATGTTGAGCACAGTAGTTTATGAATTTGTCATTTTCAAACTCTATGCCATGATCAGACCTTAGAGAGAGTATGTCAGCTCCAACCTGTTTCTTCATTTTGTTAGCAAAGATTTCAAACATATCAAAAGTTTCATCTTTTGAAACAAGCAACAGGGTCCATGTGAATCTTGAATAGTCATCTACAATAACAAAAACATAATTTCTTCCTCCACGAGTTTGAACTCTCATGGGTCGTGAAGTACTTACCATGTTCTTTTCTTAAAAGAAGACTTTACCTGTTTACCTCTAGCACAAGCACCACATAACTCATCACTTTTGAATTTGATTTTAGGTAAACCAATGACAAGGTTCTGTGACGCTAGCTTATTCAAGGTGTTGAGACTTACATGTCCAAACCGTCTATGCCACAATGAGGCATCAGTTTCAATAGCACTCAGACATGTTAGAGAGTTACCGGAAAGCTTATTTACATCCACTTTGTAAACATTCTTGTGTCGCTTTCCCTCTAGCACCACATTATTTGTCTTGTGATTCGCAACTATGCAAATAGTTGCAGTGAATAGGAAATTGTTCCCTTTGTCACATAGTTGTGAAACACTCAACAAATTATGCTTCAAACCATCAACCAAGTAGACTTCATCTATGGAATGTGATAGTGACTTACCAACCTTACCTATACCAACCACTTCACCTGTTTGATCGTCACCAAAAGTCACACTTCCACCTTCATAGGCTGTGAGTGAAAGGAATACAGATTTTTCTCCTGTCATGTGCCTTGAGCAGCCACTGTCTACATACCATGGCTTGCTCTCTTTCACTTTAGCCTGTAATGAGAGTCACTCATTAGCTTTAGGAACCCACACTTGTTTGGGCTCCCTTCTCTGAGAATCATTTTTAACTCTGTCTTTCCTCAACCAAACTTGTTTTACATGTTGCTTATTTTTGGCAACAGACCTAGTTCTCTCCTGGCATTCGTACCTGTAGTAATCACCTTGTCCACAATGCCAGCAAAGTTTGTTATATTTCAATCCAACATATTTGGTGTTGGGAGTCCAGTCATCCTTCTTAGGTTTTCTTCCTAGACCATTTTTAAACCTATTGTGATGATCATTTAGCCATTTTAAGGCTTGAGATGAGCTAGTCCATTTGTTAAGACGAACTAGTTCTTCTTGAACCTTATCCAACTTGCCTTTATAGTCCTTAGATTTTTTTAAGCTCTTTTTCCAAGTTGATCCTAAGAATTTCACATTCAGAATATCATCTAGGCCAGTTTCATCACACACATATATAGGTTCCAAAGTGGTTTTCTTAGATAAATCAGTCTCAAGAGATAAACATTTACTTTCAATGATGGACCTTGTTTCCTCCATTTTGCATACTATTTCTTTGAGATCTTTATTTTCCTTTTTCAAGATTTTTAACATTTTCTCGTAATTGATTTTGATCTCTAACAGTTCACTTACATCTTCCTTTGAATCATTATAAGCATGCAAGATGTTATCTTTTTCAATGTTTAGCTCTTCATACTGATCCATCGTAGAAATTACCATCTTAAGCAATTTATCTCTAGACCAAGAAGCAATTTGACTTTTAATTTCAAGAATACCTACCTCTGCTTTTTCATCTTTAGAAGAGATATCTATTCTGGCCATAGTGCATAGATCCTCCACTTCATTCTCTGGGTTGTCCTCCTCGTTGTCTGACCAACCAGTCAGCATGCTCACATATCTTGCTTCTCTTTTGGTGAACCGTTCTGGCTTTCTGGAGGAGGATGGACGTTGTTCTGTCTGCATGTTCTCAGTTGGCTCAGGATACTCGTTCTTGAAGTGACCAAGTCTTGAGCACTTGTGACATCTGATCTTGGATTTGTCGAAGTTTTCACCTTTCCCTGAATTTGACACAGCCTGAGTGAAACTTCCTCTATTACCATAGAAGCGAGCAAACTTCCTGGCAACAAGGCTTATCTCATCTTCGTTTAGATCTAGGTCATCTTCAAGGATCTCATCCACTTGGAAAGCAATTTCCTTTTCTCTCTTGGGTTTCATTAGATTTAACTTGCAACTCATGAGTCATTAAGTTACCAATTAATTCTTTAACCTTCATGATGGTCAAATCCCTTGCCTCTTGAATAGCTATCACATTAGGTGTCCAAGGGATTTGAGTTGATTTAGGATATTGTTGAAACGAGCATACATATCTTTGATAGTCTCTATTGGTTCCATGTTGAACAATTCATATTGCCTAATCAACATATCTATTTTGGATTGCTTTACCTGTGAGGTGCCTTCGTACGCAGTCTTCAAGGTTTTCCAGATGCTTTGAGCAGTGTCACATCCTTGAATACGAATGTATTCCTTAGCATCAACTCCACAGTGTAGGAGTTTCACAGCTCTACCATTTTTCTCTATCTGCTTCATGTCAGTGTTGGTCCATTTTTCTGGAGGTTTGATGCTTGTCTTACCTTCTGCATCCACTTGCTCTATAACCAGATCTCCCTTCTGAGTTATTTGCCATAACTCATAGTCTTCAGCCTTGATAAAAATTTCCATTCTTTTCTTCCACCAGGAGTAAAACTCTCCATTAAACAGTGGTAGATGGTTAATGGTTTGTCCTTCCCTCATCTCACTAGGTGCACTCATTTTTGCGGAAAAACTCAAGGTGTTAACCTTTTAATGAGCAACCTTGCTCTGATACCAACTGAAGAGTGCCTAAGTTACTCTAGAGGGAGGGAGTGAATAGAGTGACTCAAATTTCTCGCGTTTTGTAACTTGAGAACAGAGTAGAGAACAACGTTGTGGACGTTGTTCCTACGCAGTGAACTAAAACAAAATGTAAAAGACTGAATGTAAATAACACAAGGCTTTTTTCACTTGGAAAACCTCCTAGGCTCAATAGGAGTAAAAACCACGACCCAGTTACTTGGGATTTTGTCACACTGCTTCTCTTATAACCAGAGCCAAAAACAGGATACGGTACTTTACCCTAACACCACCACACACCGTCACTGATGTGTTGCCAATCTCTCCAAGCCACACACTGACCTGAGAAAAACTCTATGCTTGTTACTAAGCTAGAGCGATTACAAATCCAGATTGTTTGTCCTATTACACGCTTCAATACTAAGCAAAATAAGACCATAGAAAACCTATTATGCAATGACCAATCTAAGCAAGACTCAAACTGACCAAGACAGGGAACAGGGTTCAAGGTTGTTCTTGTGAGTATAGGACGTATCTGATTTAGACGATCTAACGCTTTGCACAAAAGATTCTGATCTCAATAATGCACGCAAAGCTTAACCCTACGACTGAGTCTATCAGGTGCCTTATATAGGCAAGCCAAGGAGCTCAGTCCAATTAGGTTAAATCTCTTCAGAATATAAAATATAAGATTTGTCAAAAAGATAGGATAGAGTTTAAGAAAAGATCAAAGATCTTTCCTTAACCCAACCTATGAGATAAAAACCGTCCAAATACCTTTAACAGAAAATCTTGGCCAGCTAGCAAGTGATTTATCAGAATATACTCTCTAAAAGATAATTAGAAATATTCCAAAAGATAATTCACTTACCTTAAACAATATGAAGTTGGCCATTAAGTAAAATACTTTTCCAAGATAATATCTTTTCAAAATAAAATACTTTTCTGTTTAAAACTCGATTTTGCAATATTCATTTTTCCAAAATAATTTATATTTCTTCAGAAGAATATTTATGTGAAGATCTAAAAAGATAATACACAAATATTCGTAGAAATAATAAATACGATATTATGCAAACTCGTCCAGATACGCAGCTTAGAAGGAACAAGGTTCAACTTGTTGTTCCCCTTTTGTTCCTTCAAGCTTCAGTGCTGGTCATAGAGAACAGGGTTCACAAGAATTCTCCCCTGTACTCATAGACACATGCACTCAGTCCTACAACCTTGTTCCCTTGTCATCATCAACTTAGACTCTTGCTAACTAGTCAAGCATAGTACATAAAGACTAATGCCAAATGCATTTAACTACATTCCATTGTCTTCATGTCTGATGCGTAAACTAGCTCGTTAAAATCTCTCACTTATATTGAGTCTCTCAAGAACAAAACTTGCAAAATTAAAAGGGATAAATTGGACCTCACCACAAATGAATCCTAAAGGTAAAACCACCAGATTCAATTGATAAAGGGACCACTCAAACTCACCACTCAAGTTATAAAGGCAAAGCCACCAAACAAGAGATAAAGGGTTTAATATTTCAGAAATAGAGGCAGCACTCTATCGGTTTTTCTCATTCACATAATTTGAGTACTACATTTGATTTCATTACATATTTATAGGCTCAAACATGCAAAAAATCCTAATGGAATACTCTAGAAAGAGTCCTTGCTGTCCTCATGAGAGAAGGCCTCAAAAAGTGGTCCCAAAGCTGTTTGGTACTCAGCTGTAATTCTAGCGACCAAATGGTCCCTAATAGTACAAATTGGAGCGTTTCCTTTGTATTGCTGGTCATTAATGCGCCTTGGCTCCTCTTGATCTGGTAGATGTCCTTATCACTTGATCCCCAAGGCATAAAACAAACCCAAAAGGAGCAGGTTACTAGGATCAATGACATGGCACTTAATTCCCACCCGTTAGCTGCACTAATGTTGATTAACGTCTACTTGTACGGAATTAAAAGACTAATTACATTAATCTAAATTATTAAAAGCATTTAAATGATAACCCCTGATGTTTTAGGTGTCCCTAATGAGTATAGTACACCCCTCATTGTGTGCCTTGGTGCCAAACAAGCTTGCAACCTGAGATAGAGAAGGGATGCTTGTCCATAGCATGGTCAAGCTTGTTCTTGGACCAGCAGCTTGCTCAATTGATTTCGTATCATTCTCTCCTTCTTTTTTGGGACTTGACCTCAAGTCCTTAAGGTAGTCATCACAGATAAGGACTTAAATCACCCACATTGAACGTGGTAGAAACAGATGAGTCTCCTGGAATTTTAATTTTGTATGCGCTTTCTCCAATCTTTTACAGCACCTGAAATGGACCATCAGCTCTTGGCATCAACTTGTTCTTCCTCTTTGAAGGGAACCTCTCCTTCCTTAAATGAAGCCAAACCAAGTCACCAGGTTCAAAAGATGGTTGTTTTCTGGTTTTGTTGGCTTTTGCTTTGTACGTTGCGTTGACCTTCTCAATTTGAGTTTTTACTTGTTCATGGATCTTCTTGACTTCTTTGGCTTTCTTCTAAGCATCCACACTCACTCTAGCCTTAATGGATAAAGGAATGAGGTTAAAGGGGGTGAGAGGATTCACACCATAACATATCTCAAAAGGAGTCCTCCCGGTTGTGTAACTAGGCGCCCTATTGAATGCAAATTCAGCATGGCACAACTTCTCATCCCAATCCTTCAATGTTTTCTTTATCATGCTCCTCAAAAGGGAACCAATAGTCCTATTTGTGACTTCGGTTTGCCCATCCGTTTGAGGATGGTGAGAGGTACTAAACAACAACCTAGTTCCAAACAAACACCAAAGTGTTTTCCAAAAATAGCTCAAAAACTTTGTGTCCCTATCTAATACTATGCTCCTTGGAACACCATGTAAATGCACAATCTCTTTAAAGTAGAGATTAGCAATGATAACAGCATCATGAGTTTTGTTGCAAGGCACAAAATGTGCCATTTTGGAGAAACGGTCTATAACAACCATAATTGAATCTTTGCCCCTTTGAGTTCTTGGAAGTGCCACAATAAAATCCATACTCAAATCCTCCAAAGGATGATTAGGGACAGGAAGTGGAGTGTACAAACCCTTGCGGAAGTGAGCTTTTGCTTGGTGGCATGTTGCGCACCTTGCAATGATGGTTTGCACATCCTTCAACATGGAAGGCCAATAAAAGTGCTCTAGGAGGATGTCATAGGTCTTGTCAATGCCAAAGTGACCAGCTAACCCTCCACCATGAGCCTCCCTAATGAGTAGATCCCTCACGGATCCCTTTGGAATACAAAGCTTGTTGTTCTTGGAAAGAAACCCATCTTGAATAGAAAAAGGGCCAGAAGACAATTGAGCAACTTCCTTGAAGTACGAGGCAAAATCTTCGTCATCCTTGTATAGCTCCTTAAGAAAAGAGAACCCAAGGACTCTAGCTTCCAAGATGGAGAGCATAGAGTAGCGCCTAAACAAGTCATCAGCAACAATGTTTTTGCTCCCCTCTTTGTGTTTGGACACAAAGGAATAAGCTTGAAAGAATTCAACCCACTTTGCATGCCTAGGATTGAGCTTGTGCTGTCCATTAATGTACTTCAAAGCCCCATGATCAGAATACAACACAAATTGCTTGGGCTTGAGGTAATGAGACCAATGCGTGATTGCTCGAATCAAAGCATAAAACACTTTGTCGTACATGCTGTAATTGAGCCTAGAACCACTCAATTTCTCACTAAAGAAAGCTAAAGGCTTCCCTTTTTGAATCAAAACTGCCCCAATGCCAACACCACTTGCATCACACTCTAATTCAAAGAGATCATAAAAATCTGGCAATCCGAGAATAGGGGCTGCACTAAGCTTATTTTTGAGCAATTCAAATGCCTCAATTGCTGCCTTGGTCCATTGAAAAGAACCTTTCTTCATACAATCAGTAATAGGAGCCAATAAGGAAGAGAAATTCCTTATAAAACGCCTATAAAACAAAGCCAATCCATGAAAGCTTCTCACCTCCATGAGTGTCTTAGGTTCTGACCATGACTTTATTGCCTCAACCTTTGATGGGTCCATTGAAATCCCCTCTCTTGAAACCACTTAACCCAAGAATACAACCTCATGTGTCAAGAATTCACATTTCTCGAGTTTCCCATACAACTTATGCTCTCTTAGGACAGAAAACACTTCTTTCAAGTGTAATAAGTGCTCATCTTCTGTTTTAGAGTAAATCAGAATATCATCAAAGTAAACTACCACAAACCTCCCTATATAAGGCCTTAACACCTCATTCATGAGCCTCATGAAGGTACTTGGAGCATTTGACAGCCCAAAGGGCATCACTTTCCACTCAAACAGCGCACCTTTCGTTTTAAATGCCTCTTTTCACACATCTTCGTCCCTCATTCTAATTTGATGATAACCACTTTTCAAGTCAATCTTGGAAAACACACAAGCACCATGTAATTCATCAAGCATATCATCAAGTCTTAGAATGGGATATCTATACTTAATAGTAATGTTGTTGATGGCCCTACTATCAACACACATTCTCATTGTTCCATCCTTCTTGGGCACCAAAAGAGCTGGTACCGAGTATGGACTCATGCTAGGTTTGACATAACCCCTAGCCACAAGCTCATCTACTTGTCTTTGCAACTCCTTTGCTTCACTAGGAGAGCATCTATAGGCTGCTTTATTGGGTAAAACAGCCCCTGGAACAAGATCTATTTGATGCTCAATACCCCTAGTTGGAGGAAAGCCCGGCGGTAAGTCACTAGGAAAAACATCCCCAAACTCTTCAAGCAAAGGTCTCACAAGCATGGGCACCACACATTCAACTTCCCTATTGTTCTCTTCAACAACCAGAATAGCAAACACACATACACCATTGTGTAATTCATGCACAAATCCCTTTTCTCCTAAATAAACATTATTTTCAGATTTACTCTCATTTCTAATTGGTTCATTAGGTGGTAATGAAGCAAGAGTAATTTTCTTCCCATTCATGAACAATGAATATGTGTTAGCAAAACCATGGTGAAACACCTTTCTATCATATAACCAGGGTCTACCAAACAAGATATGACATGTATCCATTGGTATCACATCACAACAACATCATCTCTATATGAGTTGGCAATAGAAAATGGAATTGAGACTTGACGCGTGACCTTTACCTCATTTCCCTTGTTGAGTCATTGAAGCTTGTAGGGACTTGGGTGCTTTGAGGTGGTCAAATTGAGTTTCTCTACCATGGTGGTAGATGCTGCATTTTGATAACTCCCACTATCTATGATCATGGTGCACACTTTCCCCAAAACCGTGCAACGTGAGTGGAAGATGTTCTCGCGTTGAGATGGTTCTCTAGGGCCTTCATTGGAGGTCAAAGCTCTTCTCATGACTAACAACTCACCATTATCAGCAATAATAATCTCCCCATCTTGAACATGAGGTGGCTCCTCATATTTCTCTTCTTCGGACTCAATTTCATCCGAAATCTCTTCAAACGTTGTCAATGCACGTTTGTTCCCACATTCAGCTTGGAAATGCCCATAGCCATGGCATTTGAAACACATTTTCTCTTTGTTGAACCTAGATGGTTCCATGACAGCCTCTTTGCCCTTGTCAACTTTAGGATTAGGCTCATTTCTGGTTCCACTTGTACTCCCCTTGAAAAAGTTAGACACGGGTCTAACAAGTGGTTTAGGAGTGCTTTTCTTGCTCTTCTCTTGCCTTGCAACCATCAAAGCCAGCTTGATAGTTTCTTGGAGAGTCCATCTTGGTTGCAATTCAACCCTCTCTCTAATATTAGAGTTTAGGCCGTGAATAAACCTAGCAATTGTGTGCTCTTGAGCCTCCCTCACTTCGGTTCTCATGAGTAGTTTCTCAAACTCTCTCACGTATTCATTGACATCCTTAGAGCCTTGTGAGAGTTGAGTGAGCTGTAGATACAAGTCTTGCTTGTAAGAATCAGGAACAAAGCGTTTTTGCATCAAAGACTTCAACTTGGTCCAAGTTTTAATCTTGCTTTTGCCATCTCTCACACGTTGCTGCTGTGTGTTCTCTAGCCACAATGAAGCATACTTCTTCAACTTAATGGAAGCAAACTTGTATGATTTGCTGTCATCATAGCCTTTAGCCTCAAAATACCTCTTCATATTGTGAACCCAATCAAAGAAAACACTAGGGTCCATGCCACCTTCAAAATCAGAAGACTCAAGCTTAAGGTCTCTCATGTCGTCCCATGGTTCACCTCCTCTTCTTCCCTTTGGACTAGGAAAATAAGATTCCGTCCTACCTTCTCCTTGTAGGAGATCAAGAATACCTTGTAATTGCTGTTCAAGAGCATACATTCTACCCTCAAATTGGGCTTGCTCAAGAGTCATGTTTCGTGGTACTTCTCCGGCCATTTTGTAGCTTGGTTCTTTGTGGTGGTGAATGTGTTTGGCTTAAAAGGGTTTTTTTGTAGTAGGCTTAGACAAAATAAGAAGATAATTGTGTTTAGTGAGGCTAAATCACAAACGCAACCTTTAGATCCAATATACTCAACGTGAGTGTTAGAGGAGTAAAGGTGTGATTCTAACCTTAATAGACAAAGAGAGAGAGAGAGAGAGAGAGATATAGATAAGAAAAGAAGGGATTAAGACAGAAAAGAAGCCCCAACAATATCCAAACAATAATCAAACCACAATCAACCAGAATCAATCAAACAAAATCACTATTGCCCAGTTCCTGTCCGTGCACAACGTATGCATTCAACACAAATTATGACAGCCAAAACCACGACAAAATCAAAAGTCCACAAAGAGAGAAGTGTAGATCTATACCTTAGGAAGCCAAACAAGAAGAAAAGTCACAATATCTATCACTAGAACACCATATATGAGCGCTTTTGCAAAATGGCTCCCAGACGCTGTCCAGCAACAGCAACGAAACGTTTGAGCTTGAATGGAGGACCAAAACTCAACCTTTTTCGTTGATTCAACTTGGAGAAGAAAGATAACTTCCCAAAGTTTCAGAATACCAAATCAAACGAGCTAAAAACCAGAGCTCTGATATCACTTTGATGCGTAAACTAGCTCGTTAAAATCTCTCACTTATATTGAGTCTCTCAAGAACAAAACTTACGAAATTAAACGGGATAAATTGGACCTCACCACAAATGAATCCTAAAGGTAAAATCACCAGATTCAATTGATAAAGGGGCCACTCAAACTCACCACTCAAGTTATAAAGACAAAGCCACCAAACAAGAGATAAAGGGTTTAAGATTTCAGAAATAGAGGCAGCACTCTATCGGTTTTTCTCATTCACATAATCTGAGTACTACATTCGATTTCATTACATATTTATAGGCTCAAACATGCAACAAACTCTAATGAAATACCCTAGAAAGAGTCCTTGCTGTCCTCATGAGAGAAGGCCTCAAAAAGTGGTCCCAAAACTGTTTGGTACTCAGCTGTAATTCTAGCGCCCAAATGGTAGTACAAATTGGAGCGTTTCCTTTGTACTGCTGGTCATTAATGCGCCTTGGTTCCTCTTGAGCTTGTAGATGTCCTTATCACTTGATCCCCAAGGCATAAAACAAACCCAAAAGGAGCAGGTTACTAGGATCAATGACATGGCACTTAATTCCCACCCGTTAGCTGCACTAATGTTGATTAACGTCTACTTGTACGGAATTAAAAGACTAATTACATTAATCTAAATTATTGAAAGCATTTAAATGATAACCCTGATGTTTTAGGTGTCCCTAATGAGTAAAGTACACCCCCCATTGTGTGCCTTGGTGCCAAACAAGCTTGCAATCTGAGATAGAGAAGGGATGCTTGCCCATAGCATAGTCAAGCTTGTTCTTGGAGCAGCAACTTGCTCAATTGATTTCGTATCAATGTCTTGTGAGGATCCAAACATCTTCATGAGGAATCATGCTTTGAGCATTGTAACTTCTTGCATCCTTAAGTAAACCTTCCATCATAGTTAGTTTTCGCAAAGATAAGGACACTATGTTTGTTATCATCAAAACCAGGAACCCAACACTCTTACAATAAGGGATGAGCAGAAATATAAGGTACCTAAACTCCACATCAGAACTCGCTTAACAAGACTAATTTCGGATTCAAAAGTACCTAAACTGCACATCAGAACCCACTTAACAAGTCCAATTTCGAATTCGAAAATCAGGAAGTAGCCAAAAAATTAAATAGATTTCCAAAAAATAAATAAAAATTGAAAAGACTTCCTAAAAATAAATAAAAATTGAAAATACTTCCACAATAATGGGCTAACCAACCTGGCAAAGCATTTGAGATTCCAACCAATCCCACCAACCACTCTAAATCAGCAATTTACAACTACCAATCACCAAAACATCCCCATTCTCCCTAAGTTCTTGTTTGGATCATACTTTTATTCTTCAATGTAACAACATTCCACGTAAAGAAACTTTTTCCCAAAAATACTAATTTACCCAAACCCAAATTATATTTCCTCATCACACCAACTAATTCCTTTGCTTTCAAGATGGGCTAGTCCCACCAGCCTTCTCACTCAATCTCTATCACACCAGAAAAAATACCAAAAAGGGGGAGCTCCCCCACTCCCCCTCCCCTCCCCCTTTCTCTCTTCTTAATCTCCACCCTTCACCACCATGTCATCTACCATCAAATATTCATATCTCCTATATTGGATCCTAGCATTTCACATTTTCCACTTCATCTCAGCCCAAGGCCAAGCCCAGACCAAGCCCAGATCCAATGACAAGACCATCTTCATCCTTGCTGGGCAAAGCAACATGGCGGGCCGAGGCGGCGTGATCAACAACATATGGGACGGCATCATCCCAGACCAAGCCCGGGCCAGCCCATGGATCCTCCGGTTAAACCCTCACCTCCAATGGGAGGAAGCTGAGGAACCCCTGGCCCGTGGTATCGACACGAACCGGACCATTGGAGTTGGGCCAGGGATGTTAATGGCCCATGCGTTGTTACGCAAAGCCCAAGGACTTGGGCCCATTGGGCTTGTTCCTTGTGCTGTTGGTGGGACCAATATTAGCCAATGGGCTCGTGGGGGGTATTTGTATAGTAAACTGGTGAGAAGGGCTTGGGCTTCTGTTAAGCAAGGGGGGACGATCCAGGCCTTGATTTGGTACCAAGGGGAAAGTGATACAGTTATTAGAGGAGATGCTGACATGTATAAAAGGAGATTGGAAAGGTTTTTTGTTGACTTTCGCGGTGATTTACAGTCTCCAATGCTTCCTATTATCCAGGCATGTATGTGTATTGTAAGTATGTTTGTAATGTTTGTATGTAATTGGTGTAAATTTTTAAACATGTTTATTGCAATTTGCACCTTTTTTTCTTGTTGACATGTGTGTTTTGGTTTGGCATTTATTGAACTCATTGTGGTGAGTAATTATTAAAGCCTAATGATTTATGTCTTTTAAAAAAATGGATAAAAACGTCCTTTGTACTAAAAAAAAGTTAGATATCGTAGTAAAAATATCTTATAAGAATATTTTTGTAATAAAAAGGCGCCCAATTATAGTAAAGAATGCTCTGTCGCGTAAAACTAGAAGATGAGTAACAACATTTTAAATCATTATTAAACCCGAACAAGTTGAGTCAATTATGTGTTAGAGATTTTACAGTGTTGGGATCGGGTGTAAATGAGTGCATTTGGTACATCTAGTAGTACTGTAGTAGTATACTAGAAGTGTAATCGTGTTACATTGCACTCTAATAAATAAATCATAATATTAATAATAACTCAAGATATTACATGCACTTTTATATGACGGTAGTTTGGTCAGTATACTCCTAAAATTGGTTGGAAAATGTAGAAAGGGCCAAAGGGGTGTCATGATCAGCGCTTTATTCTTGTAAGGAAGATCTAAAAAATTTGAAATTTGGAAAATGACAAACTGAACCAAACTTAATGGGTTCCACCGAATTTCTAAAATATAGAAATAAATTTGAAAATTTAGTTTCTTATTATTGATATATGAAAGATCCTATATTTATAGAATACACTTGACTTGTTCTCTGAATACAGTATCCTAGATAAGTAGATATATAATCATAATATCTATATATTAGAAGCATTTTCTGACAGCATTGGAGGTGTCCACCTAAGCGAGTCATTGTAATAAAATTTTAAAATTAATATAAAATAGAAATATATGTTTTGGTATAGAATATATACTAAAGTTGTACTTGCCTAAATCCTTAAAGAGTTATTATTAATTAGACGTTTTAGAATCTATATATATATATATATATATATATATATATATATATATATATATATATATATATATATATATATATATATATATATAAGTGGATGTGCACAATTGCTTGATGGACAAGTGGACATCCACATAAGCAAGGCACATCCACATAACTTGTCATGTCATCTTTATTTAACATGCATGAACCTACATTAATACATATTTTCTTTTATTAAATAATATTTTCTCTCCAAAAGTCAAGTACATGTATCTTACAAATACATTTCATTAAATTTTTTATAATAATACATGCATATAATAATCATAAAAAATATCTATTTGCTCAATTGAGTAGTTGTATGATTAAAAGAGCGTTATAATAACTTAAAAATTTGTATCATCCTAAGTTCAATGTTATTCCACACATTTTCTTTTTGTATGGTTTATTTTTAGCTACGTTACATATTTCATAATATGATTACAAGTTTGTGTCTCGCATGGGGCATATAAGAAAATATAAAGAATTGCTATATTGACATGAAGGCTTCGATATGTAAGCAAAATATTGACATGTTATCAAATACTTAAGATGCATGTATATTATTTTACTACTATTAATTATATGATCACAAATGTATTTATATAAATTATGCAACGCACAAGAATGTATTAGCTTTCAATGAATGGTGTACATGATTGCTAATTAATTAAATATAATTTCACTGCATCCATTTGATACATAGGGCATCCTCTTTTTTGGACTGGATACAGCAGAAAACTGCAGCAAAATTAAATAGTAGTAGTATGGAAGTAGTAGTAGTGGTGGTCTTTTGGACTCGATATAGAAGTAAATTGCAACAAAAAATAATAAACAAATTTGGCTATACAAAACCAGTTGGTTTATATATATCATGATTAACAATGAATGAGATATTGTATATTTTTGGTATTTTGCCCTAAAATTGGTGTAATGTGGTAGGTTTGTGCATATTAAGGGATCGAGAGGTTCATAAAAAAGTATTTTTGTATTCATATATGACATATGCCAAAGATGTCTTGGAAGTTTATACCAATAAAGATATTTTATTTAATATTAACACACAAACCGTGCATCGCACGGGAATATAACTAGTATATACTAAAGTTGTACTTTCCTAAATCATTAAAGAATAGACTATTAGATTTTAAAAAGTATATATCTTTAGTTTCACCGCTTAATAAATTAAAATGCTTACACCATTGGAACGAGTACGAAATATCCTTTAAAATGAGACTAATTTGTAGTATGTTCTATTGATTTACAACATTAGATACGTCCACCTAAAAAGGTAATCAGTAATTAGCTTGACAAGCTGACATAATTAAAGAGTTGCATGTAAAAATAAGAGAAAAGATATGTATATTAGTTATACAAATACAAGCAATCTCAAGTTAAAATATAATAAAAAGAGTATGTGTAGAATAAAGAAATAAACGATGAATCTAAAATGATTTCAGGTCCAATCTTTAATACGAAACTTTACCATTATCACGTATAATTCTATAACGAAGTTAATATAAATGAAAATCATTATTGTTAACCATGTTTAGCTAATAAGAGTACGGAAGAGTTCAAACTAACATTCACGAGGAACCATGTATAGGAAATTAGAAACTGGGCTAGGGTAGAAAGGGGAAGGTCGAACAGTGGAGAAAGATTGTGTACAAATTGCAATTTGATTATTGTGGGAAAAGACATTATATTGGGCAATACCCCAATCTCTCTCATCTTAGGATACAAATTTGGGCATAAAACGCATTGTCGAGTGAAAACATAAATTGATAAACATGGGGCATAATAATTTGATTTGTGACTCAAACAAATAGTGTTCGATAATAAAAGATTGGATATTTATATTAAAATTTTATTGGTGCATATATGCATATGACTGAAAAAATAAATAACAAAAATATATTTAAGATATAATATCAGGGGATCAAAATAATAAGTTATAATTATAAGATATAAAATTAAGGAGGTATTTTCTGGTGTTATAAAGTTGTAATATTAGGTATATATTTTTTTATTATTTTATAGTCCCTTCAACTTTATAATTATTAATGTACTCCCTTCGGATCACAAATAAAATTACATTGGAGTTTTTGCGTTCTTTAAGACAGTACTTTGACCCCATATAACTTTGAAAAAATAAGCAAGCATTGAAATATGTTTTTCTATTCTAAGGTTTACGTCTAAAACTTCTTAATTTTTTGAAAAGTATACATAGTTATGTATACATTAGACATTTAAATTGATTTTACCATAAAAAAAAGATCATATATTTGGAATGTTAGTTGTACACTTATATCAACATAAGAGTATTGGCGTACCAATATCAAGCATAGAAAGACTTGAAACTATTACTTCTTGGATCATGTAACATATGGGATTAGTTAATTAATAGTTAATTGAAATTGATGATAAGAGTTTACATTAGATAAGATGCCCTATAAAATCATAATAATCTTATTATATGGCATTCATGATATTAAATGAATTTATATAAATATTTATCCATATATTACTAATAGTTTTCCATAAGTGACGATTACACTTTGATTTTTCAACGAGATTAATAATCACGTTATATTAGTTTTATTATATAATCACAGTCCGTACAACGCACGGGTATATTTACGGACATCCACCTAGTATCAAATATAAAGTTTTCTACATCCACTGTCTGTAGTAATAATGTAACAAGTAGATGTGGAATTATTGGGGAAACATGAAGGAGATTTACCGAGTGAATCTAGTACACGTAATTAAATACCTTGGAAGGTCCTCATTAGAGGTGGCCACTGGGCCGGGCTTGACCCAAGCCCGTATGGACCGGCCCGGGTGTGGGCCAAACTAGTGTAGAGGTGATCGGAGGCCCGGGCCCGGTACTGTTACGGCCCACGAACTACCAGTGCGGGCTCGATCTTGCCACGAAAAAAATTCGGGTACAACTTCCTCCTTCATTCTCCACAAAATCCATTATCTCTCCTTTCTCCTCCCCAAAATACATCCCCAAATCCCCAACAATGGCAACAACTCCCCAATCCACATTATCTCTCCTTCCTGCTCTCCAAAATACATCCCCACGGGCCAAAGCTGGCTAAGACTCTACTAGGCCCAGATGAACAACCCGGCACAGACCGATACCTATCTATGCGGGTTAATGCCTAGTTATTACATAGCCCGACCCACAAACGAAATGAACCGGCCCGTGGCCACCTCTAATCCTCATCATGAAAATTTGGAGGTGACCAATAGTTGTCGTATTGAACTATTGATAAGTAGCCTGTTCTGGCCCATCCATGGATCATGGATGGTATTATTCTTTAAGAGTGGGTCCCTTTGATAAGATGCTGTTGGCTCAAAAAGTGCAATACTATGTGAGAACTGAGAAGTGAGGATAAAGCTTGAGGGAAATGTAAATCACTAACAAAATGTAATTATGCACAAGCAAAAAAACAAAAAAAAATAAAAATAAAAAAACAAAATGTAATTATGAGAGAGTCTCAACATGAGGCCACCTCCATAATCAAATACTATGTCAATATGATGTCATGCTTGTTTGAGGCGTCTCACATTGATATCCCTCATATATATATATTTGTCAATAATCACTAATGAGGGGAGAAAAGCTAGCAATTGGAAGACATACATTTCCTGTACTTAGGGAGCATCAAATGCTTTTTTATATTAAATTAATAATACAACAATCATTGTCAAGAGAAAACAAAGGGACATTGTTGATCAATTTGACTATTTTTTATTTTTTTGGCTCTTCAAAAAGATTATTCTTAGACAATGGGTTGAGGTTCCATCCTATTCTTGTAATTGTATTAAAATATGTAGAAAAGTTGGAGCTTGTACAAGTGCAAATTTGTTTGCAAAATAATGGGCAATCCATGCATTTTAGGTAGTGTTTGACCTACCTTATAAATAGCTTTTACTTTTTTTCCTATATTTCCTCACAAATTCCTTTCCCTCCATCTACTCCTCACCCCTACTTTTAATTTCTAAGATCAAAATACTTTTAGGAGGCCTAAAAGTAGAAGTTCCAATTTGATGCTTCTAGTTTTAGGGCTTTTAGGGGATCTTAAGAGTTGTTTTGAGCTTTTTAATTAAAAGTTGAAAATAGTTGTGAAGAGGAGGAGGTGGTTTGTGAAGGAAAGTAGATACTCCTCATAAGTTAGGCCAAACATACTCTTAGGGCGTGTTCTTTAGAGCTTACTAGGTTACTTCAGTTTAGGAGTGGTTTCATGTCAGTTATTTTGCTCGCTGCTGGCGCACCTCTCCTAACGTTTAGTATTTCAGTTCAGTTCAGTGATTTCAGTTCAGTTCAGTGATACATTTTGTCTCATATACAAAGTGGGGTTCTATTCAATTCAGTTTAGTAGTGTTCATTTCAGTTCAGTTCAACCCTATAAAAAACGCACCCTTCGTAAGCTTGTATTACTCAATGCTTGTCCTTTATTTTTAAAATGAAAGTGCATACTGATATAATACTACTTGAAAATGCATCTACTGATCTAGTCCTTGGAGTAAATGTTGAGTGTGTTCTATTCCAATCCAATGAGTTGAACTAAACTCCACTGCACTGAACCGAACTGAATAGTAATTTGCGAGAGAAAAAGTTGATCATTGAACATAACAAAGCAAACTGAACTCTACTAAATTGAATCAATTATTGAGTGAGTGAAAAAGAACACACCCGCCATGAAAAGGGCAGTGGAGTTGGTCGTGGGGTTATATGTCATGAAAAAGGTCATGGGTTCAATTCTCACTAGGCCTCTTTGCTGAGCCTGTCTGCAAGATTTATCTTGTTAGCTTGCCTGGTGTGTGTGATTTGCAGGTTATTGTATACACTCGGGGTTTATCCAGTGTACACTCAAAGAGTAGTCACTACGGATTCCTCGTATCAAAAAAAGAAAAAGAACACACCCGATATCTCTCAGTTTCTTCAATGTTCATACCATCACAATCATTACCATTTACTCTATGCTTTGGAGTACATAATCCTATTTACATATGTTGAATTTAGCTCTCTTGGACCATGTTTTGCGTAAAAGAATTTGTAGACGAAAAGCTCACGTAGTGTATTTACATACAGGTGGCTATAGCATCAGGAGAAGGGTCATACATAGAGACAGTAAGGCAGGCTCAAATGTCAATTGATCTTCTAAATCTAAAAACCGTTGATGCCAAGGGGCTCCCATTAGAGCCAGATGACCTGCATCTCACTACACCTTCGCAAGTTCAGCTTGGAGAGCATTTGGCCAATGCCTTTATGCAATTCCTCCCTTCACAAGAACTACAAAGTAATGCAGCCAATATTTTGCACACTAATCATTCCTTTTACACGAGTGTCGCTCTCTTTGTGCATATTGCATTTGCAATGCTAACACACAGAGTATAGCATATAGCAGTTCAATGGCTCTTAACACTGTTGAAATCTGATAAAATTTCATACAATCATTTTTGTCTAGAAAAGCATTCGATTCATTCTGAAAAGAAAACTTAATTCTGAAAAAAGTTCAATATAAAATAATAATTAGTGACATTTGTTTATTTCGGGCTGCATAGCTGGTCAATTTCTGATCATTCACTCATTGTGTATAAGGTGTACCACTCAGCAAGACTAATTCTAGCTTACTTGTTTTTTAATAACCGAGGCTGAAATCAGGAGGATATGGTTGAGTGGTAGAGACTCATCCATTCTTGATTAAGGTCGAGGGTTCGAATCTTACCTTGAGTGTGGAGCATCCTTTTTTTTTTAATAATTAAAGCTTGGAGCATCTTTAATTCATGTCCCACCCTTTAAGCTGTCTACAAGCCAGCGTGAGAAGATAGTCACTGTAATAGACGGTGAATATACTTGATATGAACCAAAAAATAATAATAATAATAATAACCGAGGCAGGCATAGCATGTTTAATTTGCTACATTTGTTGGTCACTAAAATCACTACAGACTTCACCAATAAATAAATAAATAAAAGAACACCAAGGTGTTTTTCAAATGGTTCGGCCTACTACATTTACGCGTCTTCTCTACGGAAATTGAAGTATATACTTTAGAAAAGACCAATTAGTACACGTTTTTTTTGGTGGAGAACTAGTACACCTTTAAGTGAAAGAATATATAAATTGCTCCCCACCCCCTCCCACGGGCGCAAACACAAAATCTTGTAGAAGATTGATTTTGTATAAAAAACATAAGGGAGACTTATATACAAAAATCAACATTGATTTTCATTAAAGTCGCCTCAGCACACCATAAACCGTTCTATACAAGACTTGTTATATGCAAACGCTAAACCATTGCTACTCAACAATGTTCTTGTGTATTATTAGCTTAATTGATAAACACCATCAATCGATCATCTCACCTAGTTTGGATACATCATTGTTGTAGAGTTTGATTGTCTGGTCCTGTAACATCCATACTCTATCTATCACTTGATTATTACTTTTTTCGGTCCATAAAAATCTTTACACTTGAAAATGACACAAAGACCAAGAAAAAATCATCTGAGCACAATTGTTTCAAGTATGCTATTGGAATAGCACACGTGTGTTATGAATGTAAAAGAGAGAAAATATCCTTGTGAAGAGGACAAGTAGAGAGTGTGGGTGGGTAGAAATCTAGGATATTGGGGGAAAGGGATAAGAGAGTGTGTGAATAAAGGAACATGAGCACAATGGGTGACAAGATTGAGGCAAAAAGTTTGTGTTTGTATTGATTATCACCGAGTATATATATACATCCCTAGTATCTATACATATCTTTTAGAATATGGAAACAATTTGTATATGGAAACAATCCTAAACAATATCAAACTCTATGATAACTTGCCATATTCAGGCGCAACCGAACTTTCCATAAGTCACGCCTGAAATCTCGGTAAGATCTCGTAACACCTCCCCTCAAGTTGGAGTATGGGGGTTCACGATGCCCAACTTGCTGAGTAATAGATCAAACTGCTTCCTGTCGAGAGCCTTTGTAAATAAGTCAGCTAATTGCACTGTCATAGGAACATACGATGGAGCAATTAGACCTTCGGTAATAGCATCACGAACAAAGTGACAATCAACTTCAATATGCTTTGTGCGTTCATGATAAACAGGATTGCGAGCGATATGTAAAGCCGACTGGCTATCACAAAACAATGGTATAGCTTTGGGATGATGAACACCCAAACTTAATAACAAATCTTTCAACCACTTCAGCTCACAAGTGATGGCAGTCATGGAGCGATATTCTGCTTCAGCGGAAGACTTTGAGACAGTAGTTTGCTTCTTTGTTTTCCATGAGATAGGTGATTGACCAAGAAACACCAACCAACCCGTTAAGGATCACCGTGTGAGGGGGCAGGCAGCCCAATCCGAGTCACACCATCCATTTAAAGATAGATCACTGTCAGCTCGCAATGAAATAGCTTGACCTGGAGTTCCCTTCAAATAACGCACAGCCCGTAGAGCGGCCTCCCAATGCTCTTGGTGAGGATCTTGCATAAATTGAGATAAAAGATGAACCGAATAGGCCAAGTCAGGTCATGTGACAGATAAATACACAAGACGACCTACAAGGCGTCGATAGGATTCTGGATCATCGAGTTTGGTACCAATGGCATGTCCTAACCTGTGATTTTGTTCAATAGGAGTGTCGGCTGGTTTTGCCCCCAAGAGACCGACCTCAGTAATAATATCAAGAGAATACTTTCTTTGACAAAGAAATAAGCCAGCTATACTCCGAGCTACCTCAATACCAAGAAAATATTTAAGTGGATCAAGATCTTTCATATGAAAACAGTCACCCAAATAGGCCTTGAAAGCTCTTAAAGCAACAGAATCATTGCCAGAAATAATTAGATCATCGACGTACACCAAGACATTGAGTTGCACGCCATCTTTAGTGTAAGTAAACAATGAATAATCAGAGTAAGACTGAAAAAAATTCATACCCTTTCAAAGCAGTGACCAATTTTGCAAACCAACAACGGGGTGCCTGTTTTAAGCTATATAGAGATTTGCGAAGACGACAAACCAGATTTGGCTCCGATGACGTGAAACCAGGAGGCAATTTCATATAAACTTCCTCATCAAGGTCAACATGGAGAAAGGCATTATGGACATCCATTTGGTGAAGTTCCCAATATTTGGAAGCGGCAATGGCTAGAAAGGCACGAATGGTTGCCATTTTGGCAACGGGAGCAAAGGTCTCAGAGTAATCCAAACCTTCGATTTGATGATTTTCAAAAATAACCAAGCGAGCTTTTAACCGTTCAAGATCTCCATTGGAGAGGGATTTCCTCTTATAAACCCATTGACTTCCCAGTGCACGCTTGCTAGGTGGAAGTGATTCGATAGTCCAAGTACCATTATCCTCCAAGGCTTTAATTTCCTCTTGCATAGCCTTCTTCCACCCATCATCTTTCATGGCCTCCTTAAAAGACCGAGGTTCCTCTCCTGTAGTGACAGCTGCAAGAAACTTGCTATAGGGCATAGAGAAATTGTAACAATTAATATAATGTGCTATAGGAAAAGGAGTACCTGAGGTATGATGTGGAAGAGAAGTAGCAGTGTTCGATGGACTCTCTTTAACAACGCTGTGAGTAACAAAAATCCGTTAGGAGCACTGAAGGGGTTTTAGTGCGCTTTCCACGTCCCAAAACTTATTCGGAACTCTGATTATTTAAGTCTGCCTGTTCTGCAGTATGGTCAGACCCACACCCAGTTTGGACAGAGTCGTCCACGACACTAGGCTGTTCTATTTCTGTTGGGCTTGCCGGACTTGGAGTTTGGTCAGACCCAGTATTGACAGTGGCAGAGAAATTCGGGTAATTGGGGATAAAAGGCACATCTAGACCCTCATCCGTTGTATCCCTAGTATTAGGAACGGTGACAACAGTGGAGTCATCCAAAAAATCCGCAAAGTCTAAATAAATATCCACATTCATATCAAAGTGATCCGTTGGCCTAATATTGCTAGCTTCCGTGTCAACAAAGGGAAAAATCTCTTGAAAGAATTTTACGTCTCTTGACACAAAGAACTCATGTTTATCAAGATCATAAAGCCTTCATCCCCCTTTTGACCAAAAGAATACCCAAAAAATATGCATTTACGGCTACGACTCGCAAATTTATCCCCCTTTGTCTTTTGGTTGTGGGCAAAACATAAAGACCCAAACACTCGAAAGGCATCATAAGAGGGAGAGTAACCAAATAATTTCTCAAAATGAGTGTGATTGTCAAGAATAGTGGAAGGAGTTCTATTGATTAAATGAACAGCGGTCAAAACACTCTCCCCCCAAAAGTAAATAGACAAATTTGCTTGGAAGCGCAAGGCGCGGGCAACATTTAGGATATGTTGGTGTTTTTTTTCAACTCTCCCATTTTGTTGTGGTGTCCCAGTACATGAGGTTTGAAATAAGATACCACACGCAGTAAAATAACCAAGCAAACATCGGAACTCCGTTCCATTATCACTCCGAACAATTTTTATGGTTTGAGAAAATTGTCGCTCAACCATAGCAACAAAGGACATAAATTTAGCAAAAACCTCTATTTTATCATCCATCAAATAAACCCACACAGCCCGAGAAAAATCATCCACAATAGTCAAAAAATATCGAGCACCACAAGAAGAGGTATGACGGTATCCGCCCCACAAATCAATATGAATTAGTTCAAAAATTCGACTGGCTTTATTCTCACTTAAAGGAAATTTGTCTCTGGGATGTTTAGCTCTAAAACATACTTCACAAGCTTTATTCAAACTACCTTTAGAATTACAAACGGGGGAAAGCAATTTTACTACTTTTTCTGAAAGATGCTCCATCCTAGCATGCCAAAGAGCCAAAGAAGAAGCGTCCGCGTCCACTGTGATTGTCTGCACTGTTTGTGGTCCCTTGAAGTAGTAGAGTCCATCTTGCTTACTTTCCGCTCCAATCAGCTTCCTCGTTTGGTCCTGTACAGCACACACATATCGATTAAAAATGACAACACTATCCAAATCATCACACAATTGTGACACGGACAATAAGCTGCAATTTAAGAAACGGACATAAAGGACATGAGTGAGAGTCATAACATCCGACAATCGCACTGATCCCTTCTTTGTTGCAACCACTTTCTTTCCATCAAGAAGTTCAACGAGACATAAGATGTCTTTTACATCGAATAATAGAGAAAGATTACCAGTAACATGATTAGATGCACTTGTATCGATAATCCAAGAATTACCATTAATCTTACCACTCAAAAGATTACCAGAAACAGTCATATTACCAAAGACACTTGCAAGCGCCTTCCATTGATCAGCGGAAAATAATTCTGCAGATGGTGTTCCAGTGGGTTCTGAAACAACTACAATATTGGCACACCCCCCCCCCCCCCCTCGACCACGACCTGTCGCAGGAGAAGAAGAAGAGGTCGTTGATTGTTGGTTCCGACCAATCATCAGTTTGGTCATACCTGATCCGTTGTCAGACTTCACACGATCCTCCCACCATTCTGGATATCCATGAATTTCGAAGCAACGAGTTACTTCGTGGCCGGTCTTCTTACAGTAGGTGCAGGAGAGATGTGATTTATCAGGTTTCTCTATCTTGCCTCGTGTGCGCCCACTAGTTCGCACAGAAAATCCAACAACGTCGGACTTCTCCTCGGGCAGAGCCGAAGACGTTCTGACTCGTTCATCTTGAATAACAAGCTGGTAGGCACGGCTGAGAGAGGGCAGAGGATCTTGAGCAAGAATATTTGATCGCAAAGGACCATAAGATGGGGTATATAAACCCATCAAAAATTCATGAAGCATGTCCTTTGCACGGCGACGCTCATGTTCAAGTCCTGCGGTACACTTTGTACAACAAGAACAAGTAATCAAGGGTTCATGGTTATGCAATTCCTCCCACAGAGCCGTGAGTTTTCCATAGTAAGAAGCAACTGACATGGATTTGGTTTGCTTACAGTCAGAGATGGCCGCCTTTAATTGCTGTATTCGTGGTCCATTCGTAAGAGCAAATCGCTCCTTAAGCGTCTCCCATAGACGCCTGGCGTCTTTATATTTGGACAAGGTACTCTTCACTTCTGCTGTGATGGTATTCATAATCCAAGATACCAACATGGCTTGGATTGTATTCCAATCATCTTGTGTGCAAGGAGGTGTTGGAGATACAATCGCACCATCTAAAAAACTGAACTTTCTTCGAGCTTGAAGGGCTATCTCAATCTCTCCAGCCCAATCATCATAATTTTCGCCATTAAATCTGGCCGCAGTAATAAAATCACCAGGTCGATCTTGAGGACCTAGAAAATAAGGGGATTTTGAGTCAATTTTTGGTGGTGGATCTTCCACGGCCATTGTAAGGGTTTAAGGTTTTTTTTTTTTTTTTTTTTTTTTTTTCGGGTTTTTGTTTAAGGATTGTTCATGCTCTGATACCATGACAAGATTGAGGCAAAAAGCTTGTGTTTGTATTGATTATCACCGAGTATATATATACATCCCTAGTATCTATACATATCTTTTAGAATATGGAAACAATTTGTATATGAAAACAATCCTAAACAATATCAAACTCTATGATAACTTGCCATATTCAGGCGCAACCGAACTTTCCATAAGCCACGCCTGAAATCTCTATAAGATCTCGTAACAATGGGTGAGAATTAAAGAAGAGCAAAATTGAAAATGAACCTCAAAAGCAATACCATATATAAAAATGTAAAGATTTTCATGAGCCATAGCAAAAAGGAAAGTGTAAAAATTTTCATGGTCCGGAGTGAGTACTTGAGATGACCGGTTCACTAGTAGAGGTCATCAAGCAAAACACACAAATATCAAATATCTAAAAGTGCAAGCAGAAGATTCCAAACCCACCCAAAAAATTAGGATATGGGTACTATAGTAAGGACCCTGGTCGCAAGGCAGACATTCTGTAATTATAAAATTATAATTGTAATTGAATCAAGCGACAAAGAAATAATATGCAATAATATTTGTCTAGAAAAACATTCCATCTTTTCTGTAAAAGAAAAGCACTCTAAGTCTCTAACCAACAAATGTAACATATTAAATTGAGTTTTCTTTTACTGTATAACATTTCATTTTTATTGTAAAAGCTTTCCATTTCTTCTTCAGAAGAAAAGCACTCTAAAAGCTCGTACTAGGAAAACGATAAACTAAATCATAAATCTCACATTAACAATTTCCAACCATAGAAATTATAAGTGGTTGTTTGGTTGTTCTCAAATTATGGAGGAAGTTAAACTTTCTAAGAAATTCTAAGTTGGAATAATGTTTGGTTGACACTAATTATCACAAATGAGGGGGAAGTGGGAATTCTTTAGGACGCTAGTCCACATACATCCAGTGTATGTACCAAAATATACACTTTTAATCTAAGCTGTACATGTGGCAAAAAAATAAAATATTTTCATATTCTCACTTTAGTAAGCATAATATAAGTCGAATCTTTTTCAATTCAAATTTAAATGAAAAAAATTTAAACTTTCAATTTCAAATTTCAAAAGCCCAACTAACAAAAGCCCAACTAGCTTCATAATTATCTCTTTCCAATGCATTGAAACTCAGCCTAAATTAAACGCAAAATCTTTCTTTCTCTCTCTGTCAGTTTCCCTTTACCCTCTCCGTTTCATTTTCTCTTTCCGGCAAGAACATCCCTCTCTTCTCGCCACCAGCCACCCAACCCAGCGCCCTCTCTCCTCGCAACCACTCACCCAACCCAGCGCCTCTCTTCTGGCTCCGGCAAGGACATCGGCTCCGGCAATGAAGGTACTCGGCTCCGGCGATTAAGGTATTGTTTACTGATGTTCGGTCACCTTTTTTGTGATTAGGTTTGATTGGCGTTTTTCAGGTCAAGTCGTCATCTTTGTGAGTATATTCTGGAATCATGTTGAGACTTGGGTAGGATATTGAGCTCAAGTCTGATAGATTATAGTTAGGGTTTAGGTGATTGCAAATTATCTGAGATTTTAGTAGCGAAAATTAGTGGTTTCATGAATAGTTAAGCGTAATTATGCTTTACTTAAATTTTTTTGTTAAAATTAGAAATTTGTGTGCTTTACTCAAAAATTGCTCGGCATTTGTCGAATCTCGTGCTGTCAAGTAATTAATTTTTTTTGATGGGTATTGGTGACGATTTTAAAATGGTTAAGTAATTTAGTTCAGTTCAATTCAATTCAGTTTTATCCAGGCAAAAAGAATGGAGAGACATACGTACCTCGATCATTATTTGCTGGACCCGTGTGACCGTGTCCAGTCAATTATTTGTGTCTTTTCTTTCTTAGCACGTTTATGGTCAATTTGTCATGGTTAGACGATTTTCTTGTTACAACTTTCAGGTTCGAAGTATCTTGAATACCCGCCCTATTAACTGTTGATGAGATGAGACCTGCTTAATTAGTCCTAGGCCGTAGCTATCTGCTGCACTTGGGACCTACCCCAACATCATCAACGAACATTATTCAACATCAACAATGGGATCTATGACCTCAATGTACCTGTATAAATAATGATGTGTGGAATTAGATATCAAATAGCTAGGAGTAGTGGAGTACTACATATATACTACTCAAAAATCACATTTTACATACAGAATAATAATTAATTAAGGCCACCTGCCGGGTAATGGACGCCGTTGTCGCCAATGGAAGCGGTTATTGCAGAGATGAGCGATGGTCTCTTAGTGGCATGACTGCTCTTGTTACTGGGGGAACCAAAGGCATTGGGTCTGTGTCTTTCTCCCTCTCGCTCCCTGTACTTTCATATGAACCACACACTTACAACTCACAATTTGCTAGCACTAACTTAATTCATTGTATAAATTTTGTCAAACAATTCGATCTTGTGTCAATGCATAAAGTAATGAGGTAATTATCGAAAAATATAGTATATACTCCCTCTGTCCCAATTTAAATTGAAATTTGTGACTCATAATTTCATGACTCACATTTTCTAAAGTGGCAGTTAAATTGGGACGGATGGAGTTATTATTAACTAATAAGGCATCAGACCGGTTCTACATATATATGAAACCATGTAATAACTTAACCTTAGTATATATGGATCTGAAGTATATGTATACTGTATAAGTTATTGATCATTTCTGGTTTGTTGTAGACATGCTGTTGTGGAAGAACTGGAAGGGTTGGGAGCCAGGGTTCATACATGTGCTAGAAACGAGGCTGAACTCGAAGCATGTGTACGTGATTGGTCAGCTAAAGGGTTTCAAGTTAGTGGATCCATATGTGATGTAACATCTCGGAACCAGAGAGAGAATCTGATGGAGATTGTCTCTTCCAACTTCAATGGCAAGCTCCACATCCTGGTGAGTACCTTATTTAATTGCAGCATCTATCTGCTGTATCTAAACTCAGGCTTCACTAAAAATGAAGTAATTGGCATGGTACACATGTGACTTGGTTTAATTATGTCAATAAGGCTCCATTTGGTTCGGCGTAAAATTGTTTTATTGTAAAATTGTTTTTCCATTTCCGTTGTTTGGTTTACCTAAAGAAGGAAAATTATTTTTAGGGGGAAACACATTTTTAGCTATATAGATGAAAATGTTTTCCCTTCAAAAAGATGGGAAAAACAGTTTTCCATTAGTGGGACACTATATCTCGGACCACTTGTAGTGAACCCGATTATCGAGTCTTGTGTCTGGTACTTCCGGCCATAAATTCAGATTCACAACTGACTTGATCGGGCCTTGGGCCGGACTTTCGGGCCATTTTCTCAACATTGTTTTTTTTCTTCGAATAAGTATAATTTTTTTTTTTATTACAATATGCATTTGAGATATTTTTTTTAATCCACCTAACTTATCAATATTTACACAACTATGTTAGTACGTAGATATTTTTAATTTTTTTTTTCTTTTAACGATTTAATTAAAATGATAGGAAGCAACACTTGTTTTTAGGAAAATTGTTATGTGAACGAAAATATATTTTAGACTGAAAATGATTTTCAGTTGAAAACACTTTTCAATTGAAAACGATTTTCCGTGTAACCAAACAGACCATAATTACAAAAATGGGGGAAATTTCTTCCATATGATCAGATGAAGCCTAAAAGAACGAGGTTTAATTACTTCAACATGTATATATTATATTAACTTGCATATATAAACATTTATCTCGGACGGAGGGAATTATATTTATGCAAGTTGAAACTCATTCTTATATTGTTAAATGGTCACGAAGGGAGTAATGTTTATATGGGTTGGAGGGTCCGAGGGTGTAATGTTCTCTAAGCTCTTATCAACTTACAATAAGGTAAACATGTTCTCTAAGCTCTTATCAACTTACAATAAGGTAAACATTTATTTATTTAGAAAGGAGGGAATAAATTTTGATGTTTTTGCTTTAACTCAGTGTAGGTAAACAATACGGGGACTTACATAACAAAGTCAACGGAAGAGTCCACAGCTGAAGAATATGCAACCATTATGACAACCAATCTCGAATCAGCTTATCATTTTTGCCAACTTGCCCATCCACTTCTAAAATTATCCGGGTTTGGAAGCGTCATCTTCATAACTTCTGTTGCTGGCTCCGTTGCTCTCAATATTGGCTCCGTTTACGGGACAACCAAAG
Source organism: Tetragonia tetragonoides (assembly GCA_038025085.1). Classification (NCBI taxonomy): domain Eukaryota; kingdom Viridiplantae; phylum Streptophyta; class Magnoliopsida; order Caryophyllales; family Aizoaceae; genus Tetragonia; species Tetragonia tetragonoides. The sequence continues at coordinate 11,511,673 of CM076147.1, read as the reverse complement.
GTATATATAAAAACCTGAGGTATTAGAATTTCTGTCCAATAATATACTCCCTCCGTTTCGCCAAGATGTTTACACTTTATTTTTCAAAGTCAAAGTTCACAAATTTTGACCATTAATTAGTGAAAAAATACAAAGATTTATAATGTAAAAATGATATTGTTAGATTCATTTTAAAGAATACTTTTGAAAAACTATAACTTTATAATTTATATAAGCATATAATTACAATTATCTACGGTCAAAGTGGTGCATTGGAGACCGTGAAAAAGCAAATCTAAACATCTTCATGCAACGGAGGGAGTACAATATTGGCTCCGTTTACAGGACAACCAAAGGTAAAAGGCGTGTTTCTTGTAGTGGAATCCTAAGCTATATGAAGCAACAAGCAATGATACCTTGGTGAGGTGTTGTGTTACGACACCAACACCAGGATAACACCTATCACTACAAAAAAAAAGGAATTCTGCTGCGGATTAAAACCGCCGGTAACGATGGAAATCCGTTGCAAAATTGGGTCAGCGGCGGAATTAGTTGTGGATTCCCATTCGCAGCTAAAAACATCGACGCTGAGCAAATTCAGTGTCGGATTAAAAATCCGCAGCCAGCTCAGCGGCGGAAAATTTAATTCCCGTAGCTGATTCTAGCGACGGAATCAAGATGTCCCATCGCTGTCAATTTTTTGAAGAAAAATAAACGGAAATTGGACGCCCCGCCTATTCCCCCATGCGACCCACCTGCTCACCTACACACCCTCGCCCGTGGTCCCCACTTGAAATTAAATCCAACCAGCATTTTTGTTGCTGGTGAGATTCGAACCTTGGGCGCCCGCGTGGGAAGAAGGCCCTCTACCAGCGCGCCACAACTAGTGTCTACAATATATTATGCAAGTTGAAAACTCATTCTTATATTGTTAAATGGTCACAAAGGGAGTAATGTTTATATGGGTTGGAGGGTCCGAGGGTGTAATGTTCTCTAAGTTCTTATCAACTTACAATAAGGTAAACATGTTCTCTAAGCTCTTATGAACTTACAATAAGGTAAACATTTATTTATTTAGAAAGGAGGGAATAAATTTTGATGTTTTTGCTTTAACTCCGTGTAGGTAAACAATACAGGGACTTACATAACAAAGTCAACGGAAGAGTCCACAGCTGAAGAATATGCAACCATTATGGCAACAAAGCTCGAATCAGCTTATCATTTTTGCCAACTTGCCCATCCACTTGTAAAATTATCCGGGTTTGGAAGCATCATCTTCATATATTCTGTTGCTGGCTCCGTTGCTCTCAATATTGGCTCCGTTTACGGGACAACCAAAGGTATATATAAAAACCTGAGGTATTAGAACTTCTGTCCAATAATATACTCCCTCCGTTTCGCCAAGATGTTTACGCTTTATTTTTCAAAGTCAAAGTTCACAAACTTTGACCATTAATTAGTGAAAAAATACAAAAGTTTATAATGTAAAAATGATATTGTTAGATTCATTTTAAAGAATACTTTTGAAAAACTGTAACTTTATAATTTATATAAGCATAAAATTACAATTATCTACGGTCAAAGTGGTGCATTGGAGACCGTGAAAAAGCAAATGTAAACATCTTCATGCAACGGAGGGAGTACAATATTGGCTCCGTTTACGGGACAACCAAAGGTAAAAGGCGTGTTTCTTGTAGTGGAATCCTAAGCTATATGAAGCAACAAGCAATGATACCTTAGTGAGGTGTTGTGTTACGACACCAACACCAGGATAACACCTATCACTACAAAAAAAAGGAATTCTGCTGCGGATTAAAATCGCCGGTAACGATGGAAATCCGTCGCAAAATTGGGTCAGCGGCGGAATTAGATGAGGATTCCCATTCGCAGCTAAAAACATCGACGCTGAGCAAATTCAGTGTCGGATTAAAAATCCGCAGCCAGCTCAGCGGCGGAAAATTTAATTCCCGTAGCTGATTCTAGCGACGGAATCAAGATGTCCCATCGCTGTCAATTTTTTGAAAAAAAATAAATGAAAATTGGACGCCCCGCCTGTTCCCCCACGCGCCCCACCTGCTCAACTACACACCCTCGCCCGTGGTACCCACAGGAAATTAAATCCAACCAGCATTTTTGTTGCTGGTGAGATTCGAACCTTGGGCGCCCGCGTGGGAAGAAGGGCCTCTACCAGCGTGCCACAACTAGTGTCTACAATATATTATGCAAGTTGAAAACTCATTCTTATATTGTTAAATGGTCACAAAGGGAGTAATGTTTATATGGGTTGGAGGGTCCGAGGGTGTAATGTTCTCTAAGTTCTTATCAACTTACAATAAGGTAAACATGTTCTCTAAGCTCTTATCAACTTACAATAAGGTAAACATTTATTTATTTAGAAAGGAGGGAATAAATTTTGATGTTTTTGCTTTAACTCCGTGTAGGTAAATAATATAGGGACTTACATAACAAAGTCAACGGAAGAGTCCACAGCTGAAGAATATGCAACCATTATGGCAGCAAATCTCGAATCAGCTTATCATTTTTGCCAACTTGCCCATCCACTTCTAAAATTATCCGGGTTTGCAAGCATCATCTTCATATATTCTGTTGCTGGCTCCGTTGCTCTCAATATTGGCTCCGTTTACGGGACAACCAAAGGTATATATAAAAACCTGATATATTAGAATTTCTGTCCAATAATATACTCCATCCGTTTCGCCAAGATGTTTACGCTTTATTTTTCAAAGTCAAAGTTCACAAGCTTTGACCATTAATTGGTGAAAAAATACAAAAATTTATAATGTAAAAATGATATTGTTAGATTCATTTTAAAGAATACTTTTGAAAAACTATAACTTTATAATTTATATAAGCATATAATTACAATTATCTACGGTCAAAGTGGTGCATTGGAGACCGTGAAAAAGCAAATGTAAACATCTTCATGCAACGGAGGGAGTACAATATTGGCTCCGTTTACAGGACAACCAAAGGTAAAAGGCGTGTTTCTTGTAGTGGAATCCTAAGCTATATGAAGCAACAAGCAATGATACCTTGGTGAGGTGTTGTGTTACGACACCAACACCAGGATAACACCTATCACTACAAAAAAAAGGAATTCTGCTGCGGATTAAAACCGCCGGTAACGATGGAAATCCGTCGCAAAATTGGGTCAGCGGCGGAATTAGCTGTGGATTCCCATTCGCAGCTAAAAACATCGACGCTGAGCAAATTCAGTGTCGGATTAAAGATCCGCAGCCAGTTCAGCGGCGGAAAATTTAATTCCCGTAGCTGATTCTAGCGACGGAATCAAGATCTCCCATCGATGTCAATTTTTTGAAAAAAAATAAATGGAAATTGGACGCCCCGCATGTTCCCCCACGCGCCCCACCTGTTCAACTACACACCCTCGCCCGTGGTCCCCACAGGAAATTAAATCGAACCAGCATTTTTGTTGCTGGTGAGATTCGAACCTTGGGCGCCCGCGTGGGAAGAAGGCCCTCTACCAACGCTCCACAACTAGTGTCTACAATATATTATGCAAGTTGAAAACTCATTGTTATATTGTTAAATGGTCACAAAGGGAGTAATGTTTATATGGGTTGGAGGGTCTGAGGGTGTAATGTTCTCTAAGTTCTTATCAACTTACAATAAGGTAAACATGTTCTCTAAGCTCTTATGAACTTACAATAAGGTAAACATGTTCTCTAAGCTCTTATCAACTTACAATAAGGTAAACATTTATTTATTTAGAAAGGAGGGAATAAATTTTGATGTTTTTGCTTTAACTCCGTGTGGGTAAACAATACAGGGACTTACATAACAAAGTCAACGGAAGAGTCCACAGCTGAAGAATATGCAACCATTATGGCAGCAAATCTCGAATCAGCTTATCATTTTTGCCAACTTGCCCATCCACTTCTAAAATTATCCGGGTTTGGAAGCATCATCTTCATATATTCTGTTGCTGGCTCCGTTGCTCTCAATATTGGCTCCGTTTACGGGACAACCAAAGGTATATATAAAAACCTGATATATTAGAATTTCTGTCCAATAATATACTCCCTCCGTTTCGCCAAGATGTTTACGCTTTATTTTTCAAAGTCAAAGTTCACAAATTTTGACCATTAATTAGTGAAAAAATACAAAAATTTATAATGTAAAAATGATATTGTTAGATTCATTTTAAAGAATACTTTTGAAAAACTATAACTTTATAATTTATATAAGCATATAATTACAATTATCTACGGTCAAAGTGGTGCATTGGAGACCGTGAAAAAGCAAATGTAAACATCTTCATGCAACGGAGGGAGTACAATATTGGCTCCGTTTACAGGACAACCAAAGGTAAAAGGCGTGTTTCTTGTAGTGGAATCCTAAGCTATATGAAGCAACAAGGAATGATACCTTGGTGAGGTGTTGGTGTTAACAGCAGGATAACACCTATCACTACAAAAAAAAGGAATTCTGCTGCGGATTAAAACCGCCAGTAACGATGGAAATCCGTCGCAAAATTGGGTCAGCGGCGGAGTTAGTTGTGGATTCCCATTCGCAGCTAAAAACATCGACGCTGAGCAAATTCAGTGTCGGATTAAAGATCCGCAGCCAGCTCAGCGGCGGAAAATTTAATTCCCGTAGCTGATTCTAGCGACGGAATCAAGATGTCCCATCGCTGTCAATTTTTTGAAAAAAATAAATGGAAATTGGACTCCCCGCCTGTTCCCCCACGCGCCCCACCTGCTCACCTACACACCCTCGCCCGTGGTCCCCACAGGAAATTAAATCCAACCAGCATTTTTGTTGCTGGTGAGATTCGAACCTTGGGCGCCCGCGTGGGAAGAAGGCCCTCCACCAGCGCGCCGCAACTAGTGTCTACAATATATTATGCATTGCATTAAATTTATTGTGTATTTCCGCCCAGCCAAAGAAAGTAACTAACGGCGGATTTATTTAATTTCGTCGCTAACTTGCGGCGGAATTAATTAAATCCGTCACTAATTAAGCGTCAGATTTTGAATCCGTAGCTAAATTTTAATTATTATTTTTTTATAATTTATTAGCTACGGATATTATTTTTCCGTAGCTACTTAGCTGCGGAAAAAATTTTGTAGCAAAATTTGCTATGGAATGTTTCTCGAAGCTGATTAGCTACGGAATTTGAAATTCTGTAGCTAATTAGCTACAAGAAAATTTCCGTAGCAAAATTCCGCCGCTAAATCTTGATTATTTTTGTAGTGATTAGATTTTTCCCACTTTTAATTTGAATGACACTTCTCCATGTCTGTGTCATCTCCGTATCTATGTGCCTGTGTGCGTATTTAGTTTCTGTCCATGCAACCTACTTATATACTTTTCATGTAATTACCCCCTCCACTTGCCTCAACTTACTCAAACTATAGGGACTTTCCGATGATTGTCTACATGTTTGATCACAATCGTAAGTTGGGAGAATGATCACAATTTGCATAAGATAATAATTAGCAAATGTTTATAATCATTATTATTATTATGTCCAGTACTTTAAGAAAATCAGAAAACTAATCGGGAATCAGAAAATTCAAGAAAATCATGTAGATCCTTCATCTTTCATACGTGTCCTATTTTACTGGCAGGAGCAATGAACCAACTAGCAAGGAACCTAGCATGCGAGTGGGCAAAGGATAATATCAGGAGTAATTCTGTTGCACCATGGTACATCCGGACCCCTCTTACTGAGGAGGTAATTAACCTAATACTACCACATATGTATCATGCATTACTCTTAATTTGGTGAAAATGTTTAAATTGAAAAATTCTTCGTAACAAGAAAAATACAACATTTAAAGTTCTTCAAATAAGAGATGTTTTAGAAACTCTTTTTTTTATTAGAAATAAAAAATAATAATAAAGCATATCATTGTCATTCTTTGTTGTGATTCATGGCAGACCCTCAGCAACAAAGAATATTTGGAAGGTGTGAAAAAGAGAACTCCTCTTGGCAGGACAGGAGAGATGAATGAGGTGTCTTCATTGGTGGCATTCCTCTGTATGCCTGCGTCCTCTTTACATTACTGGCCAAACCATTTGTGTTGATGGAGGTTTCACTGTCAACGGTTATGGCTTCTCAACTTACATATAAGCCTATAAGGGATTGTAGTTTGTATGTATACTTGAGAAATGACTACAATATGAGAGATTGTACTTGAAACTTTACTACAATTTGTGAGAAATAAAAGCACTAAGGTGGCGTTTACTTGCTTGCAATCAAATGTATGCAATGCAATTATTTTAATGGGTAGATGTAAGGTGAAAATGGAAGGAGAGGAAGAAAAGAGATGGGAAATGTTGAGGTTGATTACATCATTCAAAGTAATCATCATTACATGGAAAAAGTTGAGCAATTGTGATTACATTGGATCATGCAATCAACCTCACTTTTCCCATCCCTCTCCTCCCACTCCTTCCCTTTTCACCCCAAATCTACTCTATAAAATGATTGCATTGCATTACATTTGATTGCAAGCAAGTAAACGAGCCTTAAATTCAATAAGACATTTTGAGATGTTGTGTTTCATTATTGTCTCTCTCTCTCTCTCTTTTGTTGAACTTTTTTGTTGGATTGCGAGAGACTAGCTTGCCTCCACCGGACCAAGTCGCCAGTCCGTTGGACAATTTAATTTGGAAATTGGAATAGATCCATTCCCAACTCTACACTACTACAAAAGTGGGATACTACGTCGGTATTTTAAGGCATACTACGTCGTTTTTTATACCGACGTAATAGAGGGGTGATGTAGTATGTGTACCCATATCACGTCGGTATTTTAACCGCCGTGGAAGGGTGGGTAAGACGTCGGATTTTTACAGAAAACCGATGTGAAAGGTTATGCTACAACGTCGGTTTTTGGAAAAAAACCGATGTCGAAGGGTTGGGTATGATGTCAGTTTGTTGGTGAAAGACTGACGTCGTAGGCATAGATACGAAGTCGGTTTTTTTTGTATAACCGATGTGAAAAGGTGGGGTTTAACATTTGTTTTGTTTAGAAAATCGACGTTGTATGTCTTTTTTTTGCAAAAAAAAAAATGTTAAATTGAAGAACCTGCCCATTTACTTTTTGTTTGAATAATAAATATTACTAGTAAATCAACAACAAACTTGATGTTTAATATTGTTATAAGTATACAGAATAGGGGAAACACAATTTGTGTCTTCTTATTTTTACTGGTGACCCAATTACATTAACATCCGTTTTTGCAACCTATATGCTTCATTAGAAACTTGCTAGTAGCTTTGAGCCCTTGAGAGCCTCAGTCCTCTTGCTGCCTTGATCCTTCTTTCCCCTAGTTCTTCATAAATCTGTGTCACAATAAGCCTAACATCAGGCTCAAGCATAAAATCGAAGAAGGCTACTTCGAAAGTGATGTATAAACTATAGCGATAAAGTTCTTCAAAATGATCCAAAAATAACAGACTCAAGGTCTCAAGCAAGGCATTACCCAGCAAATAGAGTGTCGAATCAGATATAAGCACAACTTAGAAGCAAAAGAGAAATAGACCTCATGTGTCATCCATGCATCTGTATGTTTCTGTTTCTGTTTCTGCAGCCAGAACTCCTATTGATATGGAAATTGGGCAACACCAAAATCTAACACAGATATTGAGTGACAGGCTAGTACTAAAGCACCAACTCCATGCCATGACATTCAGTTTCTTTGCCCACATTGCAAAAGCCCACAACTTTGATAAACCCAACAGATAATCACAGTAGCTAAATACACAATAAACTAAAGCGAGGTGAAATAAATAAACGAAGAGATTACCATAATCGAATCCATAGATAACAACAAAAATAATCGATTACCACCAACAACAGATTCCATGCAATTTGAGGTGGACTTGTAATCTGATCTTCACCCCCAAGATGTGTATCAATCCTTGACTTCATAATATGAAAACAAAGAGTGCAAGCAATTATATCTTATTTTTTCTGCCTGCTACCTTTGGACACCTTCCCCAAACCCAAATATCCCAAAAATACACCAACTTAGACAGTAACTTGAAAGTGAACCTCTTATTTCTTTCCTCATACAACATGAAAGATTAGGGCTCATTGACCTCAACTTTTTAACTAGAAACCCCCAAAATTGGCTCAGTTTACATTTCTTTCATTCATGATAATTGAACACACACCAACAATAATTGAGAAAAGCAAGAACACAAGAAGTCCAACCATAAAATAAAATAAAAAGAGGGAAAAGAGAAGGGAATCAGATTCTACATCATCCTAGATCGAAGTAAGGTCGTCTGGCGACTTACGGTTAGCCGCTTCACATCCATGGTCGAATTCAATTGTTTGTTTTCCAACGGCAAGATCCCATATGCAAATTTTGATGTTCCAGTAAAGCCCATTAAGAGGAAACCCTGCACAAATTCAACAAATTAAGAGGAAACCCTAGAAATTCAGCAGATTAAGTGCCAAAATTAAAAGTTATGTCGATAAGTAAACTGAATGAAATCAAAATCAAAGTACAAAAAATACCTACTGAATACACCATAAACTTCTACCAACTGAATTGGCATAAACACCTTTAATGCTTTTTTACACTTCTCTCCATTCACTTTGTCTGACATCTCCTTTCTAGTACTTGAGTTTCTTCAAATACTGAAATACCATCAATGCCTAAGAAATGGCATAGGAAAAAGGAATAATTTTTATTATTATAGAGTCGCGGATATAAAGTCATCACAATGTAAACTGAATAGCATAGAGTTCAGTTGTTCAAGAGTTACTAAATAAAGTATAACCCCTTTCAAATTACTGTTGTACATTGCTTTCTCACAAAACAACAACAATAATGACGATTATGATTTACCATTCAATCATAATCGTCCAAACAAAGACAAACCCAGATGCTATTTCAGCTTCCTCTTATAATCTAACACACAAAAAATGCCAAAACAACATTACCCCTTTGGAGATTTGGGAAATTCAGAGAAATAGCATTCAGTGCCTAAGAAATGGCAAAGGAAAAAGAAATTGTTATCATTACCATTTTACATAATTTCAAGTCATAACAGACCACAAGCAACTATTAGGCAGCTATTGCAATAGCATTCAGTCTAAACTGAAAAGTATAGAGTTAGCTGTTCAAGAGTTAATAAATAAAAATTAATTGAGACGGCATATATCATAGTTACTGACTCACTCACCTTCCTTCCAACCAAAAGTATTCATACAGCCCTCGCACAAGCAGTTCAGAGAGCATCCAACCCTGACCTTGGTAAACAAAACCCAGTGGCCTTGTTAGTTGATAAACAGTAAATAGTTAAAAACAATAAGAATGAATAAAGATCCAACCTGAAAACATCCACAATATTTCTTCAGGAAACAAGATTTCTTACAGTAGCATCCTCTTTTATGTCTAGCTGGCGCAGGAGTCTTGTTCAGCTCTTCCTACATTGGGAGGATACGACTTCAGAGACAAAGAAAAAAATAAAATATGCAAACTAATTGAAAACGCAAAGTGCTACAGTATATTACCCCATCATGCAGAAGGCTGGAACACCTAATTACCTTAGGAGCAAATGCAATTGGGTCACGGGATTGTATCTGTAGACGAGTTTCAAGAGCACTTTCCTCGTGAATAGGAAATTTGAACATTAGAATTTAAGTCAGTATCCAACCTCAAAACTTGAAAATTCATCCCCATTGTACCAAGAATTCATTCTAAATTACAAATTAAACAAGCAAACAGAACACAAAATTTAGTTGTAAACTTGTAAACCAAGATGACACGTTACAAAAATAATTAACTGACTGAGTTTACAATACAGAACACAGCATCACAAAATCTCTTCACAATCGCAGTGGAACTATCCCAAAAAGAAAAAGATTACAAAAGCTCATGAACCAAATTAAAATCACTGAAAGATCTTATCTGAATGAACTAAAATAGTATGGCCAGGCGAGTTGTTTACAATGTAATTCACACAATTTCTAAGTAAAACAATAATGAAATCCATTAAAACAACTTACAAACTCCAATTAAACTCTATACTTGAACAATAGTATTCATTGCAAGAATACTCACTTAAAGACAAGAGCAGATCCCCTAATTTCCAAAATCACATATTTCATAAAAACCCTAGCAAATCTCACAAACCCAATTCACAGTACAAAACCTAAACACAAAATATCCACAACAAAAACAAACAAATTAACCCGATTATACCTTAATTTGGGTTTCATGAGTCTCGAGAATTTTGAGCATCTGAGCTCTGTCTCTTCCGTCTTCCCATTCACTGTCGTCCTTATTTCCATTAAAAGGGGGACCCATAAGCTTTGGAGGCAATTTCGTGGGTCTTGAAGCAACTAATTGCAAAAACAAATGGGTATGTTTGAGAGTTTCGCGATTTGGAGTTTAATTGCAAAAACCCAGAAAGACGAAGAACCCTAGTTTTGGGCATCCGTACTTTTTCAGATCTGGGCATCTTTTGGAGTTTAATCGAAGAATTTGTGTGATTTTATACCAGCAGTAACAAGTGCGTCAATGGCAGCGACGAGGGATTTAGGCTGAGGGTCTGAGCGAAATAGTCTGATTGCTTTTACCCTTTTTTATTTTTTTAAGATATCTTATCACATCAGTTTAAAACAAACACCGATGTGGCAGCGTTTTCCATAATTTACAAATATACCACCGCTTACCTATGACGTCGGTTTTTTATAGACCGACGTTAAATCCGCGACGTTGTATCACCTTCTTATAGTAGTGCTAGGTGAAGGGGAGTAGCAATTGCCACATAGGGAATTAGGTATCATCGAACTAACAGCTCTATAAGGACCTGTACTTTGAGTTTTTGATGGTCCAAGGACCTAAACTATTTTTTTGGAGGTTCATGGACCTATGACATCACATTCTGGTGGACAATGGCCTGAAATGGTGAGCTGGCAAAAAAAAAAAAAAAAAAAAAAAAGACATTTATGAGTCCTAATGCTAATTGACTAAATACGAATTAACAAAATAGCCCTCAACTTAAAACAGTACACACAACATCAAAATATTAAAAATAAAAAATAAAGCAAACCCAAGCTCCCTTCAATTCAACCCATCGTCCTCTTTGCTTCTCCTCTTCTCTCTCCTCCAATTCCCCAAACCTCCATAGCTAAACTCTAAAATTACACCTGGGTTCTAATCCAGATCCCTATCATCTCCACCCAAACCTAAATTATCTCTCATTCTCAATTCCCCAGTTCCCCAAAGTCCCACTATATTTGCGTTTAAGTGTAAAGAACCAGAAGGGTCACTACCATTTAAAGAAAAGCATGACTACAACCACCATAAAATGGATGATGGAGTAGGATGGAGAAATAATTTGAGGCGGCAAGAGAATGAAGAATCCAGCAATTTTGTTACATTCTTCTACTTATACCCAACCCAATACCAGAAATTCAAGAAAATCCAAAACCCCAAATACCAATTTCCACTCCCTTTCATAATATTTCACATTCTCATCTATAGACCCCAAGAATTCCCCTTTTTCTTCAAAAATCCACCCATCAAAGGAGAGAAAGCAATTGAGTTATTTGGGGTTAGGGTTTTCAGAGTCAGGAATGAACCCAACAATTTCATTTGAATGACAAGTTGGGTTTTTGGGGTTGGTGAAGATGAACCCCAAGGATTTTCAAAGTTTGAGTAAAAAAAAACCAAGGATTTTTGGGCTTAAATTTCGATTTTGGAGGGGAGGGTGAGAATTGGGGTTTTGCGGGAGGAGAGAGAATTTGGGTTTTTGGGGTGGGTGTAGATGAAGGAGGGGGGGAAGAGCAATCTGAATAAATATGCCAACAAGTTATGGTGTTGAATGTTGATGATGCATGGTGGGAGTATTTTGGAAGAATGGTGGCTTTTGGAAATTTATTTCGTGAGAAGCTTGAGCTTCCATGGTTGAAGTTTTGAATTTTAGGAGTTTTTGTTGTTCACTGGTGGAAACCAAGGAAGGGGTAATTTCGGTCTCAACATTATGAATTCATTTTCTTGCTTTTTTTTTTGACTTTTTTGTCATTTTTTTTATTTCCATCCACCGGAAAAGGGTAACAGGTCCTTGAACCTCCAAAAAAAAAAGTTGAGGTTCTTGGATCACCAAAATTGCAAAGTTCAGATCCTTACAGAGCTGTTAGTTCTAGGTATCTTCTCAAGCACATATGGCATCTCCGGGACATGTGTATATGATACTTTGGCAACCAAGCACACATATACAAATCTAGACATCAATGTTATTATCATGGACTATGGCACGTTGCCACATTGGCTCTCAATGGTGGTGACATTTAGGGTCCTAAAGGCGTTTAAACCCTTTTAATGGTTTCAATATGATTCTATGTAATTAGTATGGGGTTGCTTAACGTAAATCGCATTTTACTAAACGTAAATCTTTATTACAATAATACCCCCAACAAGTTTCTCACCCTATTCCTTCTCTCCCTCTATCCTCTCTATCAATATCCCCTACAGTATAAAATAAACACATTCTTTTTTTTTTGTTGAGAAGACATTCATTTTTATTTGTTCATCATCATTTTTAAATTTAATCAACAAACAAGTACTGTACAAATTACATAGCTAAAAAGTGCAAATAAACAAAATTGAAAAAAGAAAGAAAATAAAAAAAATTCTGAAACCCAAAACCCATCAACATCAGCCATGCCCGTTCTCCGCCAGTTACCAATGTCCAGCCCCTCCCTCCGCCATCCCCCGCCGTCCCGCTCCCCATCAGCGTCCCCCATTCCATCACTTGCACTGACGCACACTCACATGTCGCCGGCGCTCACTTTACCCAAAACTCGGTTCATCTGCGCAACTACTCTCTCTCTCCGCCCAACTAATCAGCCACCACCATCCCTCAACCACCACGCCCCCAGCCATTGTCCCTCAACCACCACGCACGCACCCAACCAACCGCCACCACCCAAGCCTGCCACCGCCCATAAACCTTAATTAGTAATTAAAAAAAAATCTTGTTCTTATTCTAATTCTAGTTTTAAGGATTACATCTTCATCAGTGATTTCGTAAAAACTGTTGTCTCAGCCAAACGAATTATACATGTTGTAAATTAGCTTCTTACCATGAATAGAGGCATTGATAATATGGAGATTTGAGAGAAAAAAGAATGAGAAGAAGGCAACTACTTTGCAAATAAAAGGGTATTGTAGGAAGTATTGTGATAAAAAGATTTGCGTTAAGTAAAATGGAATTACGTTAAGCAATTCCGATTAGTATTTGTAATTAGTTAATTAACATCGTAGGTAATTACTTGTATGGTTTAATTCCCTAAACACGCAAACACAAAAACTAACTTATAAAAGATCGTTCCAAAGTGGGATGAGATAATTTTAAGTTGTTTCATACATCTCAAAAAATAATTTTTATATTATCAGATTTGAAAACGAGATACATTTACACTATATATAAGAAATATATAAGACCGTTTGTAAATATTGGTTTCAGTAAGTAAAAATTAAACAAAGTCTTGTTAACAATAAAATTAATTTCATAGCTTATGCAACATACACTTATAAAATATCGTCAGGTTACCCGTGCATCACGCGAGTATATATAACTACTTGTAAATAAATAATAGAAGACCACTAAGGTGTGCCTACTACATTTGCGCGTATTCTCTATGGAAACCGGAGTACTTTAGGAAAGAGCAACTAGTACACCTTTAAGTGCAACTAGTATATATAACCAAGGTGTGCCATAGACCTTAGCATGATTCTGTTGTTCCATCACGAACAAGTCTTCGTTACACAAAAGAGTAGTTCTCTGGCCCTAGGGTTTTAGAGAGGTGCGAGAGTCTGGCCGTGTTCCCTTGCTTCAGTCCCTTTTCGAAGGTCTCTTAGTGTTTTGTGATCAGTTTTTCGTGGTTTTTTGTTTCCTGTTGACTATGGCGGAGGATTTGGTGGCAGATTGGGAGAAGTTAAAACTTTCTGAGGCGGAGGAACAGGTTGTTGGTAGCGGTGCGGCCGAGGATGATGATGAAGGGAATCATGCTAAGGTCTCTTGCTGTTTGGTAGGAAGGCTTCACACTGATAAGCCTTTCAACGTTGGTGCGTTCAAAAGGACCATGGGTATCATATGGTGTACAATGGAGGGTGTCTCGATCCGTGTTGGGATAATGTCCCAATTATGTGCGAGCTACCACAATTAATGAGAAGAACAATAATTAATTGAGGAAGACTTGAAAAAAAAGGAGAAAACGGAAAGATGGAAAATTGTCAAATCAAAGTTAAATTTGGAGTTTCGTAACTTTGGGAACTTGACGCATTAACACCTTTTGGATGTTATGAGTATAAAAAGGAGGATGACGTTAATATGTAATTGATGATCAAGTTAAATGGCGTTCAAGTTCCGGCAGCAGTTTTGGAAGCTCAGGAGTTACAGCATTAAACTCAACAGTTGTTTTGACGTTTTAAGAAGAGTTTTAAGACCTGTATAAATAGAGGTATAAGTTCTGTGTAGTGTATTCTATCCAACATCCAATATCCCATATTCCACAATGTAAACACATGTAGTGTGTGAGGAGAGTGGGAGGCTATTCCTTGTAGTCCATGAGTGGAAGGAGTCCTCGGACTTGTAGGGTAGTCCAAACACGGGGTGTGAGATATGTCTGGTCGAATGGGATCGTAATTAGGGGGAGACGTGATCCACCTAATTAGATGTGTGTGTGTGTGTTGTGTAACCATTCCTTGCAATCTCCAGAGTGAGTCTCGAGTTTGTAGGGTGGTCTACACTATTTGGGAGGGCTTGCAAGTTTGTCCATCCAAAACTTGTATGTGGGAGGGTTTGCAAGTTTACCGTGCAAAACTTGTACTTATGTTGAATTAGTGGATGTTACCCTATGAGAGGGTCGTGGACGTAGGCCGGAGGGGCTGAACCACGTTAAAAATATTGTGTGTCTATTTTATCTTTTATGTTGTGTTTTATTGCTCTATATATACGCTGCGCAAATTTCCCCAACCGTGGTATCAGAGCTGATGCTTACGTTCCTACTGAGTCGGATGGTTGCGTCTTTGGGGATTTTGTTGGCCGTTATGGGTGAGTTGGTGGAAGAGCAATGTTGAGTTACGTACACAACCATCTTGAGGTGTTGGACCCGATGGTGTAGTATTCCGGGTCGTTGGAAGATGGAGATGATGGTGCCAAGATCGGTGAAGAGATCGTCAATGTTGTTGCAGGATCGTGTTGATGATGTGAGATCCTAACTTGTAGTGACGATGAGCCGTGGCACATGATGTAGCGGTCCATGTTGAAGAGAGATGATCCTACAAATGTGAAGAAGGGTACCCGTTTGTGCGCTTGCAATGTGAAGAGAGTGTTGTGGTGGTAGGATCGAGTGAGGTTGGACCAAGATGTTGATCCAAAGGGCTAAGGAGGGAACACGTGACGAAGTTGTTGTTGCCGACAATAGTTGAATTGATCCGTGTTGTGATGTGTGAGCCCTTGGTGGAGGTTATGAGTTTGTGGTGTCTCCACATAATTGTGAGGGGGAGATTTGTTGGGATAATGTCCCAATTATGTGTGAGCTACCACAATTAATGAGAAGAACAATAATTAATTGAGGAAGACTTGAAAAAAAGGAGAAAACGGAAAGATGGAAAACTATCAAATCAAAGTTAAATTTGGAGTTTCGTAAATTTGGGAACTTGACGCATTAACACCTTTTGGATGTTATGAGTATAAAAAGGAGGATGACGTTAATATGTAATTGATGATCAAGTTAAATGGCGTTCAAGTTCCGGCAGCAGTTTTGGAAGCTCAGGAGTTACAGCATTAAACTCAACAGTTGTTTTGACGTTTTAAGAAGAGTTTTAGGACCTGTATAAATAGAGGTATAAGTTCTGTGTAGTGTATTCTATCCAACATCCAATATCCCATATTCCACAATGTAAACACATGTAGTGTGTGAGGAGAGTGGGAGGCTATTCCTTGTAGTCCTTGAGTGGAAGGAGTCCTCGGGCTTGTAGGGTAGTCCAAACACGGGGTGTGAGATATGTCTGGTCGAATGGGATCCTAATTAGGGGGAGACGTGATCCACCTAATTAGATGTGTGTGTGTGTGTGTGTGTGTGTGTGTGTGTGTGTGTTTTGTAACCATTCCTTGCAATCTCCAGAGTAAGTCTCGGATTTGTAGGGTGGTCTAAACTATTGGGGAGGGTTTGCAAGTTTGTCCATCCAAAACTTGTATGTGGGAGGGTTTGCAAGTTTACCGTGCAAAACTTGTACTTATGTTGAATTAGTGGATGTTACCCTATGAGAGGGTCGTGGACGTAGGCCGGAGGGGCCGAACCACGTTAAAAATATCGTGTGTCTATTTTATCTTTTATGTTGTGTTTTATTGCTCTACATATACGCTGCGCAAATTTCCCCAACAATCCGGGACGTCGAAACGAACCTTTTTGTGTTTCAATTCTTTAACGAAAAGGACAAGTATAAGGTTCTTGAGGGGGCTCCTTGGTCCTTCGATAATCATCTCTTGCTCCTTCAAGAGATGGACGGCGATATTCAACCCTCGGAGATCCAGTTTGTTTCTTCGCCTTTCTAGTTTAGGGTTTATGATGTGCCTTTTAGCTTACGTAAGCGTAAGATTGCTGTGGACATTGGTAAGGGTTTAGCAGGCTTCATTGATTTTGATTGTTCTGAACCCTCGGGTTGGGAGAAATCTATGCGGATCAGGGCACTGATTAATGTGAACCATCCCCTCCAGCGTGTTATGAAAATTGCAGTCGGTAAGGGGAAAGTAAAATGGGTGGACTTCAAGTACGAGAATCTTCCATCTTTCTGTTTTTTTTGTGGATGCCTAGGGCATGTTGACAGAGATTGCTTGGCGAAAGATGAGAGGGAAGAGGAACAGGTGGTGTTCCAATACGGCCTCTGGCTTCGAGCATCACCCCGGCGAAGTAATAAATTCAGTTCTGAACGTGATGTGGAGACACGCAAGTTCCAAACTGTGGGGAACAGCAAGCCCTTTCGGGATGTAAACTACTCTGATGCTAGTGTGGTGAAGGTAGGACCACCTAGTGTGGCACGAAAGCTACGCTTCGAAAACGAACAGGCTGCTACGTTGGATACTGGTAAAGTTACAAAGCAAGTGTGCAAAGACCAGGCTAGTGACAGTGTCAAAGTGGTGGATGGCACTGTGTTGACGCATGACCTGTTGGCGGTCACGATGGCAGAGCTCGATGTGGAACCTGTCCCCCCTACAGTTACTACTCCACTAAGTAACTGTGAGCCTTCCCTCTCTCCGGTTGCTCACCCTCCAAAAGAGGTTACTACTCACACTTGGAAACGAGTGGAGCGATCCGGTACTCATGCTCGAAGTGAGGCACTGACTTTGACAGGTGACTATGTTGGGAAACGTAAGACAAGCTCTCCAATGGATATGATGTTCGATGATGATGGTGTAGGGTCTCGTGATGGTAAAAGAGGCAGGGTGTTTTCGGGGTGTATCGTGGCTGGTGCTCCTCTTGTTTCGGTGGAGGTTGGCGGAGACCAACCCCGCGAGGCCCAATGAAGATCCTATGCTGGAATTGTCGCGGGTGTGGCAGCCCACGTGCAATTCGTACGCTTCGTAACTGGAGCACTTCCCTTAGCCCTAGTATCGTCTTTTTGTCCGAGACGATGCTTGATAGCAAGGACATGGAGATTCAGAAGTATAAGTTGGGTTTTGACAATTGCTTTGCTGTTAGTAGTGTTGGTAACTCAGGTGGTTTGTGTGTCTTGTGGATGGACGACTGTGACTTTACTCTTGTGTCGAGTTCTGATCATCATATTGCTGGCGACATCAAGGATGGAGCGCGAGGTGCTTGGCGTTTTGTTGGTGTGTATGGGTGGCCAGAAAGTGCAAATAAGTACAAGACGTGGGACCTTATGCGTGACCTGTGTATTGATAATTCTCTTCCTATTCTGCTTGGTGGAGACTTTAATGAGATACTTACTTTGGATGAGAAAGAGGGAGGGGTTATGCGTGATCAACGTCTCATGGATGGCTTTCGTGAGGCTCTGACTACATGTAATCTACGTGATTTGGGTTACACTGGCTACCAATTTACTTGGGAGCGGGGTCGCAAACTGGAGACATTGATTAAGGAACGTTTGGATCGCTATTTGAGCTGTCAATCTTGGGCTGCTACTTATCCAAATGCTTGGGTCCAGAATGTGGCTCGAATAAAATCTGACCATGGGCCAATCCTACTACATACGGAAGCCAAGCGTCGATCTTATGGAAGTCGAAGAAAACATTTTAAATTCGAGACGATGTGGCTCGATGAGAACGACTGTGAGGTAATTGTCAAGGATGCTTGGTGTGGTGCTGCGGGTAATCCCATGGCGAAACTGAATGCCTGTGCGACACGTCTGAGTATGTGGAGTTTTGCTCGCTTTGGGGATATTAAGCAAAATATTAAAGAAACTGAGAAGCTGCTGGAGAAAGCTTGTATAGCCTTGCCCTCTCAAGAAGCTGTAGATGAGTTCAATAAACTGGAAGCACAATTTGATTCTTTGCTGCAACAACAAGAATCGTATTGGCACATTCGATCACGAGTGGCGGAGGTGAAGGACGGGGATCGTAATAGCTCTTATTTCCACCATAAAGCTTCCCACAGGAAGAAACGGAATTTCATTAAGGAATTACTGATGACAGTGGGGTTTGGCGTGAGGAGGAGAAGGATATTACAAAAATTGTAAATTCCTTCTACACTGGTCTTTTCACCACCGCTGGACCTTCGAATTTTGACGAGGCACTCACAGGGGTCAATTTGTGTGGGACTGAAGAGATGAACCAGGCTATATTAAAACCATACAGTGCGGAAGATTATTACGAGGCCCTATCACAGATGCAGAGCCGGCCCAAGGGGGTGGCCAGAGGGGCGACCGCCTAGGGCCCAGTCTGTAGAGGGCCAAAACAACAATGCAAAATTAAGATAAATAAAAAAAATTGCAAATACTAAACATGAAAAAGGGCCTGGTTCCTTGGTTGGAAATGAGTTGTGTTGCTCCTTACCTACATTAGATTTTGAGATCAAATCTCTTTGGCCCCCATTTTTCTATAATTTAAAATAATTTTTCATTCTTCATATCCTCATTTCCTAATACGGGGCCCAAATTTAATTTTATTTTATTTTTTGCCGATAAAACAAGTTATTCATACTTAGGGGCCCTCATTTTTATCCCGCCCCAGGGCCTCAAAAACCTTAGGAACGGCCCTGCATAGATGCATCCATCAAAAGCTCCGGGTCTCGACGGTATGCATGCAATCTTTTTTCAGAAATTTTGGCATATAGTGGGACGTGATGTGGTTGATTTTTTGAATGCTATTGTTTGTGGCCAAGTGAATCCAGCCTCCGTTAACAATACCCTTGTGGCTCCTATTCCGAAAGTGAAGTCTCCCACTCTTATTTCTGAATTTAGACCCATAAGCTTGTGCAACGTCATCTACAAAATTTTGTCTAAGGCTATTGCAAATAGGTTGAAGCTTATTTTATCGGTTATTGTCTCGGAAAATCAAAGTGTCTTTGTTCCCAAACGGCTCATCACCGATAACGCTCTCATTGCCTTGGAGCTCTTTCATAGCATGAAGACACGTGTTAGGAAAAAAGGTACGGTTGCTATGAAACTTGATATGAGCAAGGCCTATGACCGAGTTGAATGGAGTTTTCTTGAGGATTTATTGTTACGCTTGGGATTTCATAGATAATGGGTTTCGCTAGTCATGTCTTGTGTGACTAGCGTATCTTACTCTTTCATTGTCAATGGAAAACTCCAGGATACTATTGTACCTAGCCAGGGTCTACGTCAGGGTGACCCCATTTCCCCATATTTGTTTATTCTGGTGGCTGATGCTTTTTCGGGGTTAATTCATAAAGCGGTCTCTGAGCACCGAATCCATGGTACCAAGGCTAGCCAGGGTGGTCCCATTATATCTCACTTGTTTTTTGCTGATGACAGTCTCCTTTTTACTAGAGCCAACTGAGAGGAATGCCGAGAAATTGCCGATATACTGAGCAAATACGAGATGGCGTCGAGTCAGAAAATCAATTTTGACAAGTCGGAGGTTTCTTTTAGCAAGGGGGTCAACGCTGGAGTGAGGGAGGAACTGGGAGCTATTCTGAACATGAAAATTGTGGATAAACACAAGAAGTTCCTGGGTTATCTACTATTGTGGGGAAATCAAATAGTGCTGTTTTTGCTTCGATTAAAGATCGTGTTTGGAAAAAATTGCAGGGTTGGAAAGAGAAATTATTGTCTCGAGCGGGAAAGGAAGTGTTGATAAAGTCTGTTATTCAAGTTATCCCGACCTATGTTATGGGTATTTTTAAGCTCCCTTTGTCTATTGTGCAACAAATTCACTCTCTTTATGCTCGTTTTTGGTGGGGCCAACGGGGTAATGAGAGGAAGTTTCATTGGAAAAGTTGGGAGTTTTTGAGCAACCCGAAATGCGTAGGAGGTATGGGTTTTCGTGATTTGAATGTCTTTAATGACGCTTTATTGGCCAAGCAGGTTTGGCGACTCCTTCAACATGAAGGCTCCCTATGTGGGCGTGTTTTGAAAGCTAAATACTTTCCAAATTGTGGGGTGCTTGAATCTTCTTTGGGACCACGTCCCAGCTATGCCTGGCGTAGCATATGGAGTGCTAAAGGTCTGCTCAAATATGGACTTCTATGGCAGTTGGTAATGGGAGTACTATTAGTATTTGGGAGGATCCCTGGCTGGTAGGAGATACTAGTCGCTTTGCTCTTACACCTAAACCTTCATTTACAGATGTTAAAACTGTCTCTGATCTAATTGACTTTGATGCCTGTTGTTGGAGGTCGGATGTGATCGGGCGAGTATTCAATGAACATGACAAACGCCTCATTCTTGCTATCCCTATCAGCGAGCATCATTTGAAGGACATCCTGAGATGGGCATTCTCTAGGGATGGGTAGTACACTGTGAGGTCTGCTTATCGTCTTGGCAAATATGTCAATTTCGACTTGGTCGAGCCACACTGGCCTCAAATTTGGGAGGCAACATTCCTCCAAAAGTGAGACATTTTCTTTGGAAAGCCTCTTCAAATATTTTGCCTACCAAGTCTGTGCTTAAAGCTCGACACGTTATCGAGGATGATCTCTGCCCAAGATGCAATCAAGGTAGCGAAACCCCTTTCACGCTATTTTTGACTGTCCTCTTGTTCAGCCCATCTGGGAGGAGTGTCGCTGCCCATCTACTAGTGATCGAGGGGAGGCGAGTAATTTTGCGGAGCTGCTTTTTTCGTGGCGCGAAAATCTTGACGAGCTGCAGTGGCAAACAGCTTGCCTCATTGCTTGGGGAGTGTGGTTCAGCCGCAACCTGTGGGTATTTCAATCTCAGAAGCTCCCTTCGCAGATCATTATTGATCGTGCTTACCGCCAGCTTGATAATCACAACACCTTCACTCAGAAGCGTGACATTGGTAGGGTTCCTCGTAGCTTTGGTGGTGGTTCTGTGTGGGTGGCTCCCCTGCGTGGCTCGGTTAAAGTGAATGTCGATGCTCATGTTAATGAAGAGGGGTGGATTGGGCTGGGTGGTGTCGCTCGAGACCATGCTGGTGAGGTGGTTTTTGCTACAGTGAGACGGATTGAAGCCCTTTGGTCTCCCCGGATTGCAGAATGCAAAGCCGCGTTGTTTGGACTCAAAACAACAATGAAGTTCGCATACAGCAACATCCTCGTGGAGTCGGATAGCCTTCAGCTTATTTCGCGCTTTGTTACTAGTTCCTTTTCATTAGATGAAGTCGCTCTTGTGTTAGATGATATTGGCAATGTGGTCTCGTGTTTTAATTCAATAGGTCGGAGTCATGTTAGAAGGTATGGTAATTCAGTTGCCCATCACCTTGCTAGAGTCTGTTTAGTCGAAGCTGAGAAGGTTTGGGTTCATTGTTACCCGGAGTCTGTATCCCCGTATGTATTGATGGACAAATTATCAATATAAAACCTGCTAAGCTTTTCCCTAAAAAAAAAGTGACAAGCAAAAAAAAAAACAAAAAAAAAAAACTAGTACACCTTTAAGTGAAAGAATACGTGCATTGCTCCCCCTGATGCAAACACAAAAACTACTTATAAAAGATTGTTCCAAATAAAGTGGGATGAGATAAGTTTTGAAAAAAGTTG
Organism: Tetragonia tetragonoides; assembly: GCA_038025085.1. Taxonomy (NCBI): domain Eukaryota; kingdom Viridiplantae; phylum Streptophyta; class Magnoliopsida; order Caryophyllales; family Aizoaceae; genus Tetragonia; species Tetragonia tetragonoides. The sequence goes on along the minus strand of CM076147.1, from coordinate 11,489,528 downwards.
ATAAAATATAATAGGCTCATAAATATTGCTTTTTATTAATGAGTTAGGGAGACCCCATATTTATAGACTAAAATAACTTATTCTCATAAATATTGCTTCTTATTAATGAACTAGAGAGACCCCATATTTATAGACTACAATAACTTATTCTTCAAATTCTACTAGTATCCTAATAATACTAATTTCCTAATTACTTAAGATCTCTATAACATCTTACCATCTAATATCTTAATAATATATTATAATATCTAGTTTCCTAGATAGATATAGAAAATATATTCTCATAATATTTTCCGATATCTTATCTCTAATAAAAGTAAAGGCAACTAGTAGACTTGTTCTTCATTAAAGTCACTTCTTCTCACTGTACGACGATCTTAATTCTTATAATTTTCATAGTCAATAGTAGCATCACATACAGTAAACGAACTCCCAACCTTTTAGGAAAGGTTGAAGCCGGCTACACAATCATTTGCTAGGACTAAAACACAAGAGGTTTACAATACTCCAATTCTAACAAAAATCTACCAAAAGAGAGCTAAGACTACATAAGCAAATTACAACACTCCTAACATGAATAAAGTCTTATTTTAATTTTTTTTTATTTCTAATTAATCTCAGCGATGCAAATTATTAATTCCGTAGCTAATCTCAGCTGCGGAATTAATAATTTCCATAGCTAATCTCAGCCACGGTTTTAATTTTTTCAGCTGAATTTCTTAGTGTTTGGCATTTTGGCAGCAGATTCGTTTCGCCGCTGATTCCGTTGGTACGGTAATTTTGCGGCGGATTTGAGCTGTTAACTACGGATTTTCTCTGTAGCAAAAACGCATTCTTTTGTGGTGATAGTAAACGAAATCCCCACCTTCTAGAAAATGTTGAAACTGACTACATGATTATTTGCCAGGACTAAAACATAAGGGATTTACAATACTCCAATTCTTACAAAAATCTACCAAAAGAGAGCTAAGACTACCTAAGCAAATTACAACACTCTTGAGATGAATAAAGTATTAGCCACTCAAACCAAATTAGGCTCCCTTGCCAACTGCCATCGATCTCCACCAAAATAGATAGATACTATCAACTATCTAAAAGTGCAACCAGAAGATTCCAAATCCCACCTAGAAAGTTAGGAGAGGGATACCATAGTCAATTACCATTTGACCAACCCGGGTCACATCCTTGAATATATACCATACATATTAACTAGTAGGCTTTGTCAAGTGGATTCCATGGATCCAGCTACTTGGGGCAATTTTTTTTTCTAAAATTTCCTTTTATAAAATATAATATTTAATATAATACAGTATTTAAGAAATGTGAAATGTGTTAAAAGAGTATATCCAATCAAAGTTATTTATGAATTCACCATATACCAATGTAATCTAATTCAAATTAAATAATATACTCCCTTTATTTTAGAAAAATCTTAAAATTTATTTTTTAATGGTCAAAGTATGTAAACTTTGACCATCGATTTATGAAAAAATATAAAAATTTACAATGTAGAAATACTATTATCAGAATCATTTTAAATAATACTTGTGAAAAATTATTTTTTTTTATAATTTAAATATTCATATAAATACAAATATATATTTATGATCAAAGTAGTGCATTGAAAATCATGAAAAAGAAAATATTAACGTTTTTTCGAAACTGAGGGAGAAGTTTGTAGATTAGTAGCAAGTACCAAGTCTACAAAGTTATTGCATGATATATGACTACTCAAGTGTAACAATCACAACATTAATTAAAGTCTAATAATAATAATAATATGAATAATTCGTTTAGAAATCTAAGTGATCCCTACTCCCAAATACCAACCTCCATAAACCCATCTTCAGTAGCACACCCTCTAAACATCCCATTAGCATTAAACCCATAAGCCACTTCTCCTTTATTGGACACAGCAATAAGCCCAGCTTTGCCTTCATCAAGCCTTTCTTTAATCACAAAGTCCACAGCTTCTTGCAAGCTCAGCCCTCCTTTGTATTCCATCACTGCAGCTACCTCACGTGCTAGAGTCCCTCTTAGGATTGCCTCACCTTCACCAGTGCATGAGACTCCACACAAGTTGCATGCATATGTACCTGCCCCTATGATGGGTGAGTCACCTATCCTGCCACTCTGTTTGTTCATTAAACCGCCGGTCGATGTCGCGGCCGCGCACCGCCCCTCGGTGTCTACCACCACGCACCCTACTGTCTCCGGTGCATACACGCTTATTGGCAGTCCGTTCATGACTAGTGGGTTGTCTGCCTCGGACGCACATGTGTCCAGTCCCAATGTTGGGATTCTATATTCAAACTGGAACAAAACATAAACAAGACACAATTTAGAATTTAAAATTGAGATATTAGAGGTTTGTGGCAATTTAAATATATAGGCAGTTAAGAATCAAAAGTATATTTCAATGGCTAGGACTTAGGAGTATTGTTTTCCTTTTATGAGGTTGGGGTTTTGATTCATTCATTATATTTGTGTCTTCTTTAATAAAAATGACAATCAATACACGAGTTCTTCAATTTTCATTGCTACTTGTTTACTAAATCTTTTGGGTCAAAAAATAATCTTGTTCGTATCGGGTTCACCCACGAACAAATAAAGTATTCCCATAGTTTAAAAATAAGTGCAAGGAAGTATTAGTCATATATCCATGAACCATACCTCAATCTATATTTAGAAATCAACCACGCTTTACCATTAAAAACTCATTTAAAGCGTATCTTCTCTTTGGCCCGTCCATTATGCTTGCTTCCATCTCCACCGTCTCTTTTTCCGTCAGTGATGATCCACGGCCTGAATTGAACAAAGGATCCGTCTCTAGTTCTCTCACCTGCAACCACGCATTACATTTGACAATTTCAAAAGCAAATAAAAACCAAATTTCAACTTTTTGCTTGTACTGATGCACTAGATTGTTTGTTCTAACTGTCTAGTTTTGTTTCCTAATTCAGTATGACTATGCAATAGAAAAATGGGGTCACTCAATAATAATAAAAATAATCTTTATTTATTTAAAAAAAAACTACCTCTTACTTAAAATTGAGCAAGGATCTTCTCTATTTTATATTAGAAATGGAGGTTTCTATTTCCTAAATCAAGGGTTAGATCTTCTTCTCTCTTTTGCTTTTTGTATTTTATATAAAAAAAAGGAGATTCAACCTTCCATTTAGGAAATAAAACCCCTTTATTTCTTGTATAAAATAGAGAGAATCTTAGCTCCTTAAAATTACGAGAAAACAGTATTATAGAAGTTTTTCGTAACACCGTAACACTATAGCACCATGGAATATAATTTGATCAATGAATAAAATATTGGATTTTGGGTTTTGTTCAGCACAAAGCCAAAGGCTAAACTAATACACTGCGGAAACCAATCCTATTGTTTGTTCCGCAGAAAGGGCCAAGGGCTACTAATATATACTTTTGGGGGAAAAATCAATCAATCTTGCAATTGAATAGCCATAGGATTTTATGTTGGGGGTACCATACTACCATGTGATGTTACATTTAAGAAACTTTGAAAGAAATATTAAATGTATAAATCAATCGAAGATTGATACAAATTATATAATCTATAGAGTACCATAAAAACTTCCATCAAACAGTTTATATTGACGGGATACCAATAACCAAATATTATGCATGCAAATAATTGTCGTTTCGGCTCATTCTCAATTAAGGGGAAAAAGTTTTAATTTCCATGAAAACCAAATTTTTTTTTTGAGGGTACAAGTGAATGGCGATCAAGACACCCCCTACTACGTCATGTCGGACTCTCGTGTTCAATAGCGAACATATCAGACTAGCTTAACAACCAACGCAAGCACTGGCCCATCAACGTAGCACCAACAAGGGGCTAGTATAGTTCCTAGAAGCCAGCAGACACAACGCATGGGAGGAATGGGGATTCAAACCCATGATCTTGCCTTACCAAACCACTTGGGAGTAAGCTTAAAACCACTAGACCACCACTCTTGTTGGTACCATGAAAACCAAATAGTCATCCCTAAACTCTTACATAAGCAAATTGATTTCTGGGCACTATTTTCCTGCAAACTAATAAATAGTTAATGATAAATGCAAATTATGATGGATTAAAATTACACGAAATTTTTATATGAGGCCTTCTCAACGTGATGCTGATATTAGATTTGACTATAGAGATGGTACCATGTTGAGACAGTCTCATATAAGACTTTTTGTTAAAATTAATAGACATTGAGAGAGAGGGGGATCATACAACTAGTTCGACGACATCAACGGCGGGGAGATTGGAGCGAAGAGAAGAGATGCCAAGATTAAGGCAACCAGTAAGGAGTTGTTTGGCTTCCTCTTGACGATGTAGGGGAAGATTAGGGTCCACACCAGCGCCACCGTGCACTGCTATAGCCCCTCCCCATTTTCTCTCTCCTGAAAAAAGTATAAGGACACTGACTGTGAACGTAAGGGGAGAGAGATGTATGAAGGAAAAAATGGAGGTTTTATTTGGTATGGGAATCAGTTTAGGATAAAGAGATTAGAATGACACGCACCCTTAAATATAGAAAGAGAGACAGCGGGAGTTTTGGGACTCTAATGTACTCATTCAACACTGTTTGAATTGTTGTTTTTTTTTATGTTTCCCTTTTTTATTCCTTTTTTACCGAGATATGTAATTAAGGTTTTTAAATAGAAAGGTATGGAAATCTTGAATTTGATGATGGCTATAAAATATACAGATTTGGTGATAACTGACAACATTGCTTGTGTGTATCTGATGTAGCAGAGGCATTGAGGCAATACAAATACAGTTGCTTGTTCTACGGGGGAATTCGCGCAGTCTATGGCCTGGCCTTCTCGTCAGGGCCGTCCCTAAGGTTTTAGAGGCCCCGGAGCGGGATAAAAGTGAGGGCCCTTGATGTATGAATAACTTGTTTTATCGTAAAAAAAAAAAAAAAAAAAAAATAGAGGCCAAACATATTTGAACTCAAGACCCAATGTATATAAGGAGCAACACAACTCATTTCCAACTAAGGAACCACCCCCTTTTTCATGTTTAGTGTTTGCAAGTTTTTTTATTTAACTTAATTTTTCATTGTTGTTTGGGCTCTACTCAGGCTGGGGCCCTAGGCGGTCGCCCCTCTGGCCACCCCCTTGGGCCGGCTCTGCTTCTCGACACAAATTTCCACTACCCCTGCGCACTTTCTAGGATCCTACAATTCGGGCTTGTTCTTTTTAAGTGGAAACTGGTAACTGGAATTGGGAGAAACTGGATAAACTGGTGAAGGGGGAGAAATTAGGTCAAACTGAGAGAAACTGGGAAAACTGGGAGAAACTGGATATTTGATAATAATAATAATAATAATAATAATAATAATAATAATAATAATAATAATAATAATAATAATAATAATAATAATAAAAGTACACTAATAAAAAAAAATAATAGTATTAAAAATATTATTAATATAAATATATTATTGTTATTATTTTTTTTTTTGAGTGAAAGATCGACCAGCGATCACCAATCTTCCATTAAAACATCTAAATCTTTTGAGATAGCTACATCAACGTTGGTTGGGAAAGAAACATCCCAATACCGACACCCTACAAACCAAGGTTACACATGTGCTAGTTCATGAGTAACCTTGTTACCTTCACGATTTACAAAAGACCACGACACACGACTAAAACTACCAACAAGAAAACGAGCATCATCTATAATAAGGGAAAGACCACTAGAACTACTCCTATATTTAGACAAAGCATTAAACACAACTAGGCTATCCATTTCTAACACCACATTATCAAACTCATACGCAATTGCAGCAGGCTCCAACCCGCTCACTACGGCCTTGGCTTCTGCTATATCAACACTCCAATCCTTATTGAGGTTCATTGACATGCCCACAAGACGTTGTCCCATTGAATCCTTGCATATTACACCAAGAGAGATACCTCCACACCCCGTCTTACCAGCGTCCACATTAATCTTGATTTGACCAACAGGTGGTGCAACCCATTTCACACATCTATTGCTTCGGAGAGGGCGATGTTGCTGCTCCAGTGGATCACGATCAAGGTCAAGCAGCATTCTGTTCACATATATGACAGTATCCTCAGACCCATAATTCACACCCTCAAAAATACGTTTGTTTCTGGCATCCCAAATAGCCCAGCTAAATACACAGAAACGCCTAAAGTCCAAATCATCCAATTTATCATTGGTGAGCTCAATCCAATCACGAAAAGAACGGACACCCTGATCATCAAACACAATATCACTGATTTCCCAGGTAGCACTTGCAAATGGACAATCACGAATAGCATGAAGGCAGGTCTCTAACTCACCTGGGCACCAGCTACAAACCTCACCAATAGCTTCAACACGTCTATGCAGCCCTACTCTTGTGGGGAGAGCCTCGTTACTAGCATGCCACAGAAACATTTTTGTGCGCGGGAGAACGTTACATGACCAAATTTTGTTCCATAAGGAACTGCTCGGTGACGAAGAAGATGCCATATCAGTTTGACCCTTCTCACTCATCAACCCTTGGTATGTGCTTTTTACTGAAAAAAGACCTTTCTTATCCCAGCTCCAGAATGGTATGACTGCAGGCAGCCTAAAGCTCAAAGGAATTGATAGAATACGCTCAGCGTCCACAGGCAAGAAACGAGACAAAATTAGCTCCTTCCTCCACGACTGTGTAACCAGATCAATTAAGTCAGCTACTTTATCAATCGAACAATCCCCACCACGTGCTGTGATAACCTTATGCGAACCACAACTAGGAATCCACGTGTCCTCCCACGTCTTCACCTTAGCTCCATCACCGACATGCCAACACATACCTTTCTTCAGCACCCATTTAGCTTCACATATACCTCTCCAAGAATAGCTTGGATTACTACCTAACGAGGACGAAAGAAAGTCCCCATCAGAGTAATATTTCGCATGCAACATATCTCCTAAAAGACCTCCCTCACCATTCATCAACCTCCACGCTTGTTTAGCAAGAAATGCCCAATTAAAGAGTTTCATATCACGTAACCCCAGCCCGCCATCCCGCTTGGATTTGCAAAGTTTCTCCCAAGATAGCCAGTGAATTTTCCTTTCATCTTTTTTTTTGTCCCCAAAAGAATTGAGAGAACATAGAGCGAATCTCATTGAAAAAGCTTGTTGGTAATTTGAAAACACTCATCACATAAGTAGGTATTGCTTGGGCCACTACCTTCAATATAATCTCCCTACCCGCCTTAGATAACAACAAGCATTTTCACCCCTGTAATTTACTCTATAAACGCTCTTTCAAAAATCCACAAATAGCTTTCTTAGAACGACCCACCAAAGTTGGAACACCAAGATATCGATCATGTGTTTCCACCTCTTCCACTTCTAAATTTCTTGCAATCTGGTCCCGAATCCCTTGAGAAACACCTTTACTGAATGAAACTTTGGATTTTGCATAACTAACTTTTCGGCCCGAGGCTTCTTCATAAAGAGACAAAATCCTTTGAATGACATCCACCGCCTCCGGAGAGGCCTTGGAAAAAAGTAAGCTATCATCCGCAAAGAATAAATGTGTGAGGGACGGGGCTGAAGGAAAAATACGAATACCATGTAAGGAACCCCTCTCTTCCGCCCTGCGCAACAGTCCAGATAGCGCATCAGCACATAATATAAATAAATAGGGAGAGATCGGGTCACCTTGACGTAAACCCCTACCCGATGAAAAGGAGTCAGTTGGTTTCCCATGATTCAAGATGGAGAAGGAGACCGATCGCACACACTCCATGACTCTGCTAATCTAATCACTATCAAATCCAAACTTCAACAACACCGCTTCTAAAAAATCCCACTCAATCCGATCATAAGCCTTTGCCATATCCAACTTGAGGGCAAAAAGACCTTCATTAGACGAAGTATTTTTCATATAGAGAACAGTTTCAAGTGCCATTAAAACATTATATGTAATCAAACGCCCAGGGGTGAAGGCACTTTGATTCAACGATATCACCTTCGACAAAAAGAGCTTCAACCTGTTTGCTAAAACTTTAGACACAAACTTATATATGACATTACATAAGCTTATAGGTCGAAAATCCGTGTTCACCTCGGGATTTTTCTTTTTTGGGATAAGAACCATAAAAGTGTGATTCATACCCACCGGCAAACCATTTCCATTGAGAACACTAATAACACAAGAAGCCACAGAGTCACCCACAATGTGCCAATAATTTTGAAAAAACAACGGGCACATACCATCGGGACTTGGAGCTTTCAAAGGATGCATTTGACACAATGCTTCATGGACCTCGTGCTTCAAATACGGCCTACGCAGTTCATCAGTCATCTCTGCACTAACACAAGGTTGAATACTCTCAAGAGCCTCCTGCAAACAACCCGCACCATCCGAAGAAAAAAGATTGCCATAGTAATCTTGAGCTATCCGCCCAACCGCTAAATCACCACTACCAACGCCCCCTGCTGGATCAACAAGAGATTTGATCTGAATTTTTTGTTTGCGAGTAGTAGCCTTACGGTGGAAAAAAGAGGTATTTTTGTCCCCTGCAAACAGCCACAATACACGGGAACGTTGACGCCAAAATAACTCTTCCTCCCGAACTAAATTTTCAATATCCCTCAGTATTTTCCTTCGTTCCTCTAGCTGAGCAGGTGAGAGACCAGCTTTATTCAATCTCTTTAGTTGCTTACGCTTACCCCAAAGTTCACGAAACAGCTTCCCATATTCACTATCACTCCACGAATCAAGCTCATCTACACAGAAACCAATTTTCTCTAAAGCCGTTAAGCCACCAAGCATCCATGCTTCCTTTATTATTTCTTCACACTTCCCATTCTCAGTCCATAGTTGTTCAAAATGGAAAATCTTCGGATTCCTCCTAACTTGTTCTTCACCAAAGAGATGGAGCTTAATTGGTGAGTGGTCCAAAATCTCCCGTTCAAGATGAACAAACCGAGCATGAGGAAAGAGGTCAAGCCACTCATTGATCGCTATATCCCTGTCTAACTGATTTTGCACATTATACTCACCATCACAACCATTATCATATGTGTAGGGCGAACCTGTAAACCTGATGTCACGCAACCCACATCGATCAACAACATCACGAAACATCTGCATCTGTATATCCGATGGATCATTTTTGCCCCACATTTCATTAGGAAAAAGAATCTCATTAAAATCCACCATACAAAGCCAAGGTTATTGTCTCGCATTCAACAAAAGATCAAGCAGCTCCCAAGAAAGGTAATGATTATGAATTTATGGCCAACCATAGAAGCCGGTAAATCGCCATGGAGTCGTTCCCAGACCACTTTCCACAACAACATCCATGTGATGAATAGATTGTGATACCAGGGAAGTAGATAACTCCTTTTTCCACAAAAGTGGTAGGCCACCCGAACAACCCGCACATAAACCATCATAGTTACACAATTTCTCAATAATAGGTCTCATTTCACGTCCTCTAAGTTTTGTTTCAGATAAAAACAAAATGGACGGGGCTTATCTCCGGACAAGGTCACGGAGTAAAGCAACTGCGCGAGGGTTGCCCAACGCTTGGCAGTTGAGGCTTAAACAACTCATTACGCCCGGCGGGGTCGGTCCTCACCGACCTCCGCCGATCCGGGGGATACAATAGTTCCCCCCTCGTTAGATGAAACAGTAACTAAACTGACCTTGTGAGATTTTTTTGTGCATCCATTACAATCACTATTACACATATCAATATCTCCACCACTAACCTGCCTATCCCGCTTACCTCCTGCATCAGAAAGTATGTCCCTTGCACTAGTTTTACCTGCCTCCCGAGCACGACGCTTCCAGTCTCCCATTGAGCCTGACTTCTCACCTTGTACATTCTGACATTTAGTTTGCCCCTTCGCAGCAACAGTGCCATCCCCATCTAGTGAAAGCGACCCCATATTAGGAAGCGAGGACGTTCCACTAGTTGGAGAAGAACCAAGGTTGGAAGATGTGCCCAAAGGGCTTTTAGCCCCTAAATGCACAACTGTAGGTTCGTGAGTCTTTACGCCCTCAGGTATAGCAACACCTTCCTTAACTTTCGCCGTAGCTTTATCACCCAAAGACACCCCAGTAAAAGAACCAACCCGAGGATCAGCAGTATTCTGTGTACCAAAATTCAAGTTCTTACTGCAGCCCGAACCAGATGATGCAGTACACAACCCAGCAAATAGACGCTTCTCCTTCTCCCGTTCTGCTAAGGATTGTTTACGAACCACATTAGAAGGTGTGGCACGTAACCAAGCCCCATATTGCCCACCATTAGCTTTAATCTCAACTTCACTGTAAACATTAAACTCCTTTACATTATGCCCTATGATCCCACAAGCATAACAAACGTTTGGTAGGAAGCGATATTTAAAAGGAAGCCATTCCTCACCAGAGTCTTCAAACGCCATTTTCATGACACGCTTAAGAGTTTTAGAGATATCAACCTCTGCTCTAATATGCATGACCTTATCATACCCATAATCTTGGGATGGATCATAGGCCACAAACTTACCAATACGATCACCAATCACCTGTGCAATTTCCATATCACGACCACCAAATAAAACATTCGACACCTTAACCCAGAATTTGGTCTTATCAAAACGCAAATTGTCTAGCTTGTCCGACCCCCGAATCTCCCTCAGAGCAAGAAGATGACCATCAAAATTCCAGGGTTCATGCTCCAAAACAAATTTCTTATCCCCTTCACTAAAGAACTGGTTACACAAAAGTGTTTGCATCCAATTCTCTGATAATTAACTCAGTACGAGGGCGAAATATCTTCAAGATTGTTTCCTTAAACGCTCGTCGGTTGAACAGTTTCTGAGTTAGTAACCGCCGAGCCACACTGAGATCAATTCGCTTGTTCCCATCCGTAATCTTCTTACCTTTCACAACCACCACTTCGTCTTCATCCTCTATTAATCGCAACTTATCCCATTCCTTTGATAGGTTATCAGCCATGGTCTTGACTACCACAAAGAAGTCGAGTCACAAGAGAAAAAGACACTTAAAAACAAGGAATCAAGAACCAGGATCACAATAAACAATCACAGGATCGAAGTATCAGAAGAATCACTCACTTTGAGCATATTAGATAACTGACACAAGCAGTTTTTCGAAGTCTCCCACCAAACCCAGAGGACGAGAGAGGTTTTCTTGTGCTTAAACAAGTCTTAAAGAAATTTCATTTAAAGCCCTGCAATCCTTAGCAATTAACACAACCATTCCTTTTACTCTCCCGAGATTTCATTTCTGACTCTCTCTCCTCACCCATCTCCTTCACTCTTACATATAAAAGTCAATGCATATATTTATTTTTATATTTTCATTAAATATATTGTATATTTTTAATTATTATGTTTAATATGTCAAAATATCATACTGCAAAAAACTGGACAAAACCGGGTCAAGCTGGACAAAACTGGGAGAAACTGTATTTTGTAACTGGTAACTGGAGAAAACTGGAGAAAATTGGGCAAAATTGGACAAAATTGGGCAAAACTAGAAACCAGTTGAAAAGAACATGCCCTTCTACTTTCCATGGACCATGATACACATAGATTAAGTGTATGTGGAGAGATATACACAAATAATCTCATCCATCCATTTGTCCATAATTAAAAATCTTCCTTTTCAGCTTGTGGAGGAAAAATAGGAGGTTTTGGAAGGAAAATAAGAGGGCCAAAGGTGGGAAAAAAATATCAAGTTTGGAGCCAAAAAAAAAAAAAGTGGGAAAGGGAATTTGAAAGACCAAAAAAAGGGATGAAAGAGAAAAACAGAAAGGGAAAAAAAATGAGCTTCATTGTTTCCAGTTATCTCCAACTTCTCCGATTACTCTTCGGCGACATTCTGGTGAAAAGCGAATTTTTCGGTGAAAGAGGAGCCCTGTTGTTATCAACTTATTAATACGGTCATGCTTTTCTACCCATATTTTCCGGCAAAACATTACAGCATTTTTTCTGATTAATTTTGCGGCAAAAAGTGTCCGTTCGTTCTTTGTTCTGGTTGTTTTTCTTCTCGTATTTATCGAAAAGTTTTTTTTCGTATGACAATCAAAGCAGGTGGTTAATGTATATATTGGTAGCAAAATAATTTTCATATGTAAACTTGTAAGTATCATAGTTGGTAGTAAAATTGTTATGATTTGGATGCTCAACAAAAATGATTATTACGATTGTGGTAGAGTTGAGGTAATAAACGACTGTTCACATATGCGTTTCTTATTTACAAGGTTAATAACACTAATATAATAACTATCTATGTCAGGGTTACTCCTACGATATAAATTTGCATCGCAGAGCACTCTTGGCTTACATGATCAACAACACATTCAATGATGTTTGTATGGACGTATTTAGAAACGCTGCGGAATACTCAAATAGGATCAAAAGATGATGGAGGCTGGCAGCCAACATTGATAGAAATGTTTTTGTTTTTATTTTATTTATTTTTATGTTGACGGATGTTAATTGCAATTATTTTGCTATCAAGATGGAATGTTAACGAATATGTGGATCTCCTTTTTTTTTTTATAAAAGTAACTTTTACTATTTGGCTATATCTAACAAAGGATGAGCAAGCAACACGTTATTTTGTATATTAACCAAAATCAAAATTACTCCTCAAACAAACAATTACTGGTTCGTAAAAGTTTCTAAAACAACCTTATTATATTTGGTTGTTTGTTTCACAGTTTCACGATCAAATTCACAATTCTCTAACAAATTACTACTCAATGGGTTACTATACAACTAATAAAAAATACTACTCATGATTCTCTAACAAAATAAATTTTTGTATATATATGATAAAGTTATTATCGGTTACTATATAAATATACTTATTGTAAGCACAATTGTACTTATTTTTATCAAAAATTAATAATAGTACTTTATTCGTATCTTGTGTTTTGGAATATCACATACATTGCATTATCTGCCAAAACATTGGTAGCAAATTTACTTTGTACTTATGTTTACATTAGTGAAGTCCATGGTAGCAAAATCCTTGAATGCAAAATTAGTTAGTACTTTAATTTTCCTTTAGTGAAGACTTTGGTAGCAAAATTACATCTTTCCAAGTTAATACATGACCGCAAACTCGCCGAAAAAAATGGCTACCCAGAAAAAAAAAGGTTTCTCGCTTCTATCTCGGCACATTGAAACATGAATATTTGTGGGTGTCTAATTAACTATGAAATTCTATATTTCAGTGATTTTACAAATTTCTAATATTCGTTGGAAAATAAGTCCGGCGTTTTAATGTTACCGGGAATTTTTTTTTAAGGGGTTTCGCCGTTTGGAGAGAGAGAGAGAGAGAGAGAGAGAGAGAGAGAGAGAGAGAGGGGGGGGGGGGCGGGTGAGTACCAGTGCAAGGTCGCCGGAAAATTGTAATGGGAGGGGGAGAGTCATCTGATTTTCTAATTTCTAAAATAAATATTAATTAAAATTTCTTAGTATTAAATGCTTGTTTGCTTTTCCATTTGAATTTCAAATCCAAATTTTCAAAATCAATTTGAAAATTTTTAAATTAATTGGAAATTTCATTTGAAAAAGATTCTTACCCACATTTAATGAGATTCACCCAATATTCAAGTAGGCTGCCAAGTGTAAAGCTAAGATGCTTTGTGTATATTTCTCCTCATACACTTAGTGTACATGTAGCCTTCTCCACTTGCCATACATTTATATCTAAGGTATTTTAGCTTTTTTTTTGACATTGATTAAAGGCTCGTTCTATACCTCGGAACTTAACCTAATTGATTTTTTTTTTAACTTAACTTTAACTTTTAAAACTCGCCCAAACATATTTAATATCGTAATGGGTCATTCACGAGGTCGCTTCAATGTAAAGTCACCTCCACATGAGGCCACCTTCATAACACAAGTATGACGTCAGCATGACATTATGCTTGTTTGAGGCGTCTCACGTTGAGGCCGTATCATATGAGTTTTTGGTTAATAGTGTACTCCTTTAAAGTATGTTTTGAAATCTTTCGAATAACATATGTATCATCATGAATTTAATCATTTTGGAATAAGTAATTATCTGAATGATAAGTTATATGCATGAACACGACTGAATTTAAGTAAAATTACGTTGAGTAGAAAAGAACCTAATCTTGCTCAGGCTCTATTCTTCTTATTTAATTTTTAGTCTAGCTCAGTTTAGTTGAAATAGATTGATTACCGTCCATGTGTAAATTTATAATTAAAAAAAAAATTATTTCAATGTAAATTCATAATGATACATGTGTTATTTAAAATATTTCAATGCGCACTTTCTAATGTGCCCAACATTAAAAGATTAAAGAAAATCACATAGAAAATAATATTAAAAAAGTCATTATGTGACGAATGAAGAAGGTTGAAGGTCATACAATTTGGTGCTCTTGAGTTCCGACTTTAGACGATTTATAAAGAGCTAAATGTTAAGTTGAAAAAAAAAAAATCATATTAGTTCAGTTTAGTTTAACTCAAGTGAAAATAATAAACCTTTGAAGGAAATTAACTAAGATTCAGCTTAGTCAGTTCAGTTCAGTGCAATTATATATGTTGAGTTTTGATGATTTTGATGATGATAAATAATTGACACTTATCAAACTAAAATTGTTTAGCTAGGTTTTGCATAAGTAAGGAATGAAAGATGGAAACAAAAACAAAATCAAAAATGTTATGATTTAAATTTGATAATCTAACTGTTGATACAACGAATATGGGATCAAGAACAACGTGGCAGGAAATTGAAAGTTGAAGATGTTTATTCCATGGGCGAAGCCACACGAGGGGCTGGCATAGACCGGCCTGACCCATAGCCCATCCCAAAGTTCTTTCTATTTTTAAAACTGGCCCATGTATTAATAAGTAATATATATTCAGAATTGCTTAACGTAAATAAAAAAACTACTAAATGTAAATATTTTTGTCCCAATATTTCCTGAAGTACACGTTTTTGCTTGAAATGCAATTCTTCCATGTTCTTTTCCCTCTCTAGTTTCTCCATTGATGCCAATTCGATAATCGTTAACACGGACTTTCTCACAAATAATATATGCTACTAGTATAAGCATTTCATATTCTGACTACTGATTAAACGGTAATAGGGCTTGAATCGCATTGTAAATCAATTATTATTATTGTAAAAAACAAATGAATAATTAATATGAAATTCCCTAAGCGTTCAGTTGCTCATCGTCGCCGTCGGCACCTCGATGACAGCCACCGAATTGTAAACGGCTCCTCCACCCCCTGAATTCTATCGCCACCACCTCCCATCGCAGCCAAAGCCCGAACCTCGCCAAATATCCCTACCCAATTCCAGCGGCCATTGTAAGGCCACCGATATTGATGAGTTGGCCAGTTGCCTCTGTGTAGGTTTATAATCATTAATAGGAATCTAGCAACCTTTTTGGTCATTAAAATCGGTACATTATGGAATTGCATAGCTACTCAAATACCCAAATCCCAAATTGTTGAACAGGGAAATGAGAGATAAATGCAAATGAACTGTAGTTGTGCTTGAATGCTTGAGATTCGAAGGTCAGAGAATGAGAGGATGGAGAAAAAGGAGAGAGACACGAAGGGGGTGAAGGAGGTGTGATGTGTTAGGTGAAGGGCATATTTGAAAAATAAATTTTTATTTAGTAATTTGGTAATTTACATTTAGCAATCATATTATGCAAATACACACTATTATAGTTGAAACACCTCAATAGTCATGTGATGAAAAGCTGCGCATTTCCTCTAGATCCTGTAATCTATACCTAATAGTCCCATTTTGTAACCCCCCCTCTTCTTTTGAATTGTTGTAAATCGATTTCGGATCGATATGTTTTTCATTCATAGTCGGGGCATATTTATAGGCCCTTAAAAGATAAGTGAACAGTAACATTACATTGGGATGTTAACATTGCTAAACACTATGTTACGAGTGATCTTTTCACTCTGAACCTTTGCCGCCCAAGACTTCTGCAGAGTTATGATATGTCTCATCAAAGGCTTCAGTAATATATCAGTAATAATATTATAACACTCACCCTTGAAATGATCACTCTATTTGAATAGGGGTAGTTCCTTGTTGTGTTATGGTATATGCACATTGCCTCGTTAAAAACCTTGTCAGGAAAAATCCAGTGGGATAAAAACCTGATCGAAGGGAAAAAGAGTGCAATGTTGTGACGCATATTACGCTCCCCCTGATTTTAACATAAGTTAGAAAGTTGGCGCATTCCAATCATGTGTACGAGTTGTTCAAACTTCTTGGGTGGCAGTGACTTTGTAAATAGATCTGCAAGATTTTCACATGACTTGACTTGGTTGACACTTATCATTCCTTCTTTCTCTAGATCATGGGTAGAGAAGAACTTTGGATCTATGTGCTTTGTTTGATCCCCTTTAATATAGCCTTCCTTGATTTGAGCAATACATGCAGTATTGTCTTCGTAGATGACCGTTGGGGTATCTTTGATTGTCTTCAAGCCACTTTCTTTAAGTATACACTGAATCATGGATCGTAGCCATACACATTCTCTTCCATCTTTATAGAGAGCAATCAGTTCGGCTTGATTTGATGATGTGGCGGTCAATGTCTGCTTGGTGGATTTCCAGGAGATCGGGGCATCTCCATACGTGAATACGTATCCGGTCTGGGATTTCGGTGTTGGAGAAAATAGATGACGATCAATATGCACACAGGATTTCTGCGGCTCTTGATACAATTTTGAACCCAGAAATGAGAAAAATGGATGACCCTAAAGTGTGTGCCTATAAAGGACGCCCTAGAAACACCAAAAGGAACCCATCATCTTATGAGTATGTGCCCAAAAAAGGATCGACCCCTAAGAAGAAAGCGAAGACAACACCTTATGTTCAATCTGACACTCCACCGCCGAAGAAAAATACCTCAGATCAACATCACACTCCACAGCCGAAAAAAAATACCTTAGATAAACCTTATACTCCGCAACCGAAGCCAAGACCATTAGGTACACTTAGTGGTGATATGGACTCGTTTGATTTGCCATATATTCTAGGTCATGTTAATGTCCTTGGAGATGAAAATTGTGGCTACAGGGCAATCGTTGATTGCATTTATCATGACGAGGAGCAGTATCATGTGGTAAAACGAGATATGAGGGCCGATTGGGAAAAAAATGAAATGTGGTACAGACAGCTTCAAGGTGTTGAGGAATATGATTTATTGATGAAAAAATTTAAGTTTGAAAGGGAAAATTGTTTACATGATGATACCTTATAGTTTAGCACACTTTCTTGGGGAAATCTTGTTGCTACGACATATCATAGGGTGTTTGTAGCCCATAGTCGTGGTGGTTCAGGAACATACTTTCCATTGAGGCCCACAGAAGAGTTTTACAAAAATCCTTTGGAGATCCACATTGGGCACTTGCGTAGAGGTTCACACTATATTAGATTAATAATGAAACCAGGATACGCTTTACCCATGAGATACCCTACTTTTTCCCGTAGACATGTTGGTGCAGAAGTCTATGATACTATTTTGAAGATGTATGGTGCTAGGTTGGATGAATGGTCTGATCTCAGTAGAGCAGATAATTTAAACTATAGACGTATGTTTAATACATAGACGTATGTTTAATACGATTTGATTTGTAAGGAATATTCAGACTATTTAGCAATTTTGGTTATATTCATTAGTGTTTTATATTTAATTTTTGTGATTCACATATTCATTTATATTATATTTTGGTGTTTTAGGTAAGTTATGGAGTAAGTAAATAAAACTAAAACCAATATGTAAAACTTTTGGCAACATCTCCCCTAAAATATGAAAATCCCAAGTTATCGACGTTTTGTTATCACCTGTTTAAAGGGTGCACGTCTACAACAACAAAAACAACAACAAAAACAACATCAAATCATGTAAAAAATTCGGCAAAACTTCCCCTAAAATATGAACTTCCCAAGTTATCGACGTTTTGTTATCACCTATTTAAAAAGCGTACAACAACAACAAAAACAACATCCAACCACATCATACACAACTACATCCTATTACACCAAACGCTAAATTGAACAACTACAATACCTATGAGAACATCAACTACGAGGACCTCGACCCCGTTGCAAATGTCGCCTGGAACCTGTCGAGTGTGCACGTCTAGTGGGAGGCTCAACGGGCATTAAATCTTCCAAACTCCAACTAATCTCTTGTATCTCATCCGCATATTCGTTGTAGTTAGTCACCTCTCTATCAGGATGTGTCCAATATGCAAGTTCGGCCAAGTACTGGAGCCACTGCAAGTGGATTAGCATAATACATTAGATACACATGCCAAATGATATACAAATGTAAAGAGCAAACATAAAATTTATGTACCGCGTCAGCAGATAAAGAGGTGACTGCAACCGGAACCGGAGCTACTGCATCACCACAGTTGATCACATGACTATGCGTACGAGGAAGAAACCATTCATAATAATCAGGCTCCATATCCAATCTGCGAGATACTCTAACATAAGGCTCCTGATGCACCCTCAAACAATGCTCACGCCAACTGCTCCAATACATAATCCCTGGCTCATGCTTTACTATATATTTCCTGTTATTAGCGTCTCGACACTCCTCGATGGGGCTCTAGACAGCACTTGGAATACACTGAACATATCCAAACTGGCGGAGGACTCGATCTGGCATGTACGGCTCATAATCTAACAAACAATGAAGCATACCATGAAACAATGTGATCGGTATATGAGTAGCGGGATCTGCACCAAAAGGTGCCCACACAACCTATAGAAAAAAATAAGTTTCTTTAATATTATACTTGTTAGAAGTTATAGAGTTAAACTACAATGTAAAACTAACCGAACCTCAACCGGAGATAAAAGGTCTAGTGTGAGGCGTGTAGAACTCAGCAGGCCCTCAGCATAGCGGGGTTAAATATGAGACGTCGTCCATTTCGAAGCATAAGGCCCGCGACCTCTAGTCTCACCATGTGGTCTGAACATAGGAAAATATGCTTATATCCAAGACTACAAATTCAAATAATATTGAGTTTTATATTAAAAAATATAAATAAATAACCCGAACATGTACTCACCTCTAAAAGGGTCATACATCCTCCAATCTGCTTGCATTTAGCACCAGATGCCATTCCTAGCTGCCGATATAGCCAAGCAAGTGTGGCTGCTCCCCAAGCATAGCTCGTAACTGACTGCATATCCTCCAAGAAGTAGTTCCAACGAACGAGTGTGCGACTCTTACTCTTATCCTTAAACAAAGCCTCAGAAAGAATAAGAAGCATATACCCTCTAGCAATGTTGTTGTCGAGTATGTCACCATTGTTCAAATAGTCGACCATCCACTGGAAAGGTAGGGTGCCAGGAATCTCCCTCATAGTCTCCGTAATCATAGCCGAAGACTGCCTAAGAGTGGTTGTCAAGGAGTCTAAATATACCATGTCACGATCATCTGACCAGACCATGGGCTCACCATCAACAAGAATACCAAGAATATACCAAACATCGTGGAGGGTGATAGTCATCTCTCCAAAAGAGAAGTGGAAACTGTTCATTTCCGGATGCCATCTCTCGACAAATGCAGAAATAAGGGGTTGATTAATATGGGAGAAGACACAATCTCTCAAATGACTTAATCCAGTATCCTGGAGGATCTCCTCCACACGGGCAGTCGATGGTATCAAGTGACTAATCTTACGCTAATGACATTTTATAACTCCCCGGTCCTGCATATATACAGTTCATCATCAAACATAAAGATATATAGTTATAATTTTCAAATGAATATATTGTTTGTAAGATAATAACAAACCTGACCCTCCCAGAGCACATTGGCAACATGGCCGCGAAATGCATAGAGAATGTCGGGAATTTGAGGCCCTCCATGGTGGGGTGTGCTCAACACCCAATCACCAGCACCTCTGCGACCAAGACCAGGCACAGTCCTCACAGTCCTCTTATCATCATCATCATCATCCTGAATGTGACAGTGTTACTCTTGCTGCTCCCTTTGAGTTTACCTCGATCCCTTCGAGCCCCTGCAGTGAACCTGAGTCGCTCACCTATAGTAGATGTCTCAGCTGCTCCAGTCTGTATGACAGGGACAATATGGGGGGTCGACATGCTCTCTTTGTTGTCAGAACCACTATCCCCAAACTCAGGTGTCATCGATCGACGTCTCGAAGACAAAAAGGGTGGCGCAAACGACAATCCACTACTCCCAACACCGATACCATGGACCTCTGAGGATGTGAAGAGGTCACGATCACCCAATCGTCCTCTCTTCCCTGTACGTCGTTGTCTACCCCTATTTCGGTCACCCATAAATGCCAGTAACTGTACAACACCAAAATTTATAAAACAAATAGAATCAAGTTAAGTAAACCACCTATAACAATAAAACCCATCAGACACAGTCACCAAGAACACCCATTAAAATAAAAACTAATAAATATTTGAAGGTTATATATATATATATATATATATATATATATATATATATATATATATATATATATATATATATATATATATATATATATATATATATATATATATATATATATATATATATCAAAATTGAAATCATTTATATTGGACTAAAGCAACAAAATAACATTTCATAAAGTTACCAAAAAAAAAGGAACGAAATACACGGATTAAAGGACCTGCGCCTGAGTTGGGCACAGGCTTACAGGACCTTCGCCTGATTCAGGCGCAGGTTTTGAGAACCTGCGCCCTTTTTAGGCGCAGGCATTAAAACCCTGCGCCTTAATCAGGCGCACGTATGCGAATTTGAAGTTTTCAGTCGCGATGCAGCAATTCAATCAATTGCTAGAGGGGGGTGCTCAATTGCTAGAGTAAACCAACATTCAACTAATTCATAACATTATTCAATTAAAATGAAGTCAAATTACAATGATTACCTCTTTCTTTATTCTTCTCACTTCCTCTTTCTTTCTTCCTCTTGCTCGTCGGTGTGGCGGTGGCCGGCAGGGGAGCGGCGGTGGCGAGGAGCTAGCGGAGGTTGGGCGGCGTTGGGCGGCGGTGGGGGGCAGGTGGGTGGGTGGGTGGGTGAGTGAGTGAGTGACTGAGTGAGGGGTGTGGTATTGGGGGTTTGTCGTGAGTGGTGAGTGGTGAGTGTTGTGTGTTTGTGTTTTTTTATTTTTATTTTAAAGGGGTATTTTGGGTAGTTTAGATTTAGGGGTGCGGTATTGTTTTAAAAGGGGTGCGGTATTAATGCGAACTGATGTAAAATTAATAGAATAATTTGATCAATAAGGGTTTGTTTGGAGAGTAATAGAGGGGAGAAAGTTGCACGAACGACCGGCAGAGCTCCCAGAATAGTGGTTGCCGGTGGTCGGTGCATCCCCTGAAAGCCTTTCGATTCCGAGAGAGAGAAAAATGATTAAATTGTTTTCGAGGTTGTTGTCGCAGTACTCACAAGCTTCGGAGTTCTGATACCAGCAGCCACAAAAATGGCGAGCCATCGGCAACCATGTCGTGGATGGCGCCATTGTCGTCGACTGAAGAAGGGTCATTGGATGCCCAATGTTGATTCTTTGATGTGCTTGCTAATCAAAGGTTCGATCCCAGTAACACCTTTTGTTTGTTTTTTTATTTTTTATTTATTTTTTATTAATGAGTACACAAAACTTTGCTTTTACAATAACTATGGTATATACAGAAGTAGCCTCACATTCAGGCGATCTCATACAAGACTTATCATTCTCTTAATATTAAGATATTGATCATAACTAGCGGATAAAAGGCTCATGACCAAATCAATTCGTAGATTATTAATGAGCAAAAGGTGGGAGCTCAAGTGATAGAACTCTCACCCCTCTAACCTTTAGGTTGGAGGTTCAAGACTCATTACCATCAATTTCATATTGAGTGGGATAGTTGTTGTTACGGGCATTTAGGCCACCCTCACCAGTCACCCCCATATAATGGGCCAAAGAGCCCGACTTCCTTGGCTATTAAAAAAAATGATGAATTATTAATAAAGTTGTTTCCAATTAAATATATAAATTACTTGGACTAGTTACATTCTTTTATTAGTTACATTCAAAATAATGAAACTATTGATTTGTAATTATGTTACTTTGTTACAACAAACAAATAATATCAAGTACGCGATATTAGTATCTCTATCAGGTTGTCACTAATCATCCATAAAGGAAAGTAGTAACATACTTGGTAACAACTAATAGCAAAGCCTGTCATGACTAAATAAGAAATAATTGGTTCTAAATAATATTTTTATTTTTCTACTAACATTCTAACAAAGGAATCTGCTTTTCGGGAGAACGTTAGTAGAAAAATAAAATATTCTTTTGATCCAATTAAATTTATGCATAAGTTACTCTTAAAATAAAGAGTAACTTGTATTGCAAAACAAAATTATATTCCTTTGCTAGTTATAATTAATCAAATTATAATATTATGCATAAACAAACATTATAAAGAGTAACGGCAAAACTAAATTATCCTCATATAAGGTATTGAGTCATATTTTGTTATGATTACCATGTCATTTGGTTATGATTAGTCATGAGCTCATGATAGAGGAAAATAGTAAAATAATGATAACAAACAACAACAACAACAACAACCCAGTAAGTATCCCGTCTAGGGCGGGGTCTGGGGAGGTCCAGATGTACGCAGTCTTACCCCTAACTAGTCACCTAGAAGAGAGACTGTTTTCGAAAGACCCACAAAAACTTTTTTTTTTTTTTTTAAATACATTTGCAAAAAGGATTTTTTTTTTTTTTGGTAATAAAAAAAAGCAATAAAGGATGATCAAAAGGGCAAGAGAAGTAAAGCAGTAAATATACTAACACAAGATACTACTAAATGAACAACATAAAGTGAAGAAGACACTACAGGCTATAAACAAAATGAATCAACCTCTAGTACTAGCCAATGCAAAAACCATAATCTAACGAGGATCCTCTACACGAATCCTACTACGCCATAATTTCCTATCTAGGACCAAGTCCTTGGTAAGTTCTAGAAGGGTCAAATCCTGCCTGATTACCTCTCCCCAAGTCTTCCTCGGGCGCCCTCTTCTTCGTTTACAGTCTCTAAGTATAATTCTCTCACACCTTCTCACCGGTGCATCTCGATGTCTCCTCCTCACATGCCCAAGCCACCTAAGCCTTGTTTCTCACATCTTGTTGTCAATATCGATCACTCCCACCTTGCCTCTCAGCACTTCGTTCCTAATTTTATCTCTTCTTGTAGAGTTGCACATCCAGGGAAGCATCCTCATCTCGGTCACCCGCATCTTCTGCACATGCACCTGCCTCACCGGCCAACACTCCGCCCCATATAGCATAGCTGGCCTGATGGCTGTACAATAGAATTTGCCTTTAAGTTTTAATGGAATTTTTCTGTCACATAGAACTCCTGTTGCACTCCTCCACTTTAGCCACCCTGTTCTGATACGATGAGTCACGTCATCATCAATCTCGCCATTGTCCTGTATGATTGAACCGAGATATTTGAAACAATCCCTCTTCGGTACCACTTCAGTACCAATCTTAATCTCCATATCCGAGGCAACCCCATCTCTTGTAAATTTGCATTCCAAGTACTCGGTCTTTGTCCGACTTAACTTAAATCCCTTTGACTCTAGTGTATCCCGCCAAAGTTCTAGTTTGGCATTAAAACCTTCTCTAGTCTCGTCTATCAAAACAATGTCGCCGGCAAACAACATACACCAAGGCACATCCCCCTGAATAGTCTTAGTGAGCTCATCTATAACGGTTGCGAATAAAAAGGGACTCAACGATAACCCCTGATGTAACCCAATATCTATAGAAAATTGCTCAGTTTCCCCTCCTGTAGTCCTGACCCTAGTCCTCACTCCTTCATACATATCCTTAATAACTCGAATATAGGCGAATGGAACCCCCTTGGATTCCAAGCACCTCCACATAACTTTTCTGGGTACCCTGTCATAAGCCTTCTCCAAATCAATGAAAACCATGTGCAAGTCCCTTTGTCTATCTCTGTAGTACTCCATAGAACGTCTAATCAGATGAATCGCTTCTGTTGTTGACCTCCCTGGCATGAAACCGAATTGGTTCTCCGAGATAAGAGTACTCTTCCTTAGTCTCCTCTCAATCACTCTCTCCCATAGCTTCATGGTGTGACTGAGTAGCTTAATACCTCTATAGTTGTTGCAGCTTTGAATATCTCCTTTGTTCTTGTATAGAGGAATCAATGTGCTGAGCCGCCACTCCTTCGGCATCCTTGCCGATTTGAGGATCATGTTGAAAATCCTAACTAACCACAATAAACCTTCTTCCCCCAAACTCTTCCATACCTCTATGGGTATCTCATCTGGTCCTACTGCCTTTCCACTCTTCATCCTCCTCATGGCCCCTTTGATTTCTTCCTTCGTAACACGACGACAAAAGCTGTAGTTACAGTGTTGCTCGGATGTGCTAAGATCTCCCAACGAAATGTCTACGTCCCTAACATTGTTAAAAAGCTCATTGAAATACCCATGCCACCTCCTCTTGATGTTCGCTTCGTCCACAAGAACTCGTCCCGCCTCATCCTTAATACAACGAACTTGATCCAGGTCTCTAGTCTTCCTCTCCCTAGCTCTCGCCAACCTGTAAACGTCCTGTTCTCCCTCCTTAGTGGCCAATTTTTGGTACAAGCTCTCATAGGCTTTACTTTTGGCTTCTGCTACTGATTTCTTTGCCTCCTTTGCCGTTCTGTAGACTTCTCGTTTCTCCACCCTTTCCTCATCTATAGTGCTATCCATTAGAGCTTTATAGGCAACCTTCTTAGCCTTCACCCTGTTTTGAATGTCCTCACTCCACCACCAGGATTCCTTCTTGCTACTTCCTATCCCTCTTGCAACTCCTAAGGTCTCCTTTGCCGCCTTTCTAATTAGATCCGCCACCCCTGTCCACATTTGACTCGCATTTCCTTCTTTTTTCCAGATGCTATCCGACTCAACCTTGGCCTTAAATGGACTCCCCAAAGTTCCTCTAAGATTCCACCACTTGATTTTGGTACAATTATGTGCACTTCTCTTTCTCTTCCACCCTTCATCTTAAGGTCTAAAACGACCATCCCATGTAGGGTCGACACACACGCACCTGGTAAAACCTTGCAATCCATGCACAATCCTCGATGGCCACGTCTAACAAGAATGTAATCAATTTGGGTCTTAGCGGTGCTGCTTCTAAAAGTAACTAGGTGCTCTTCTCTTTTATTGTAGAAGGAGTTGGTTACCATTAGGTCATACGCAGTCGAAAAGTCTAATACTGATGTGCCACCATCATTCCTAACTCCATACCCGAAACCTCCATGTGCACCAAAATACCCATTCGAAGTAGCCCCTATATGTTCATTGAAGTCTCCTCCTATAAGGAGTTTCTCACTAGGGGGAATCTGCTGAATAACCTCATCTAACTCCTCCCAAAAGCGACGCTTAAATTGCATATCCAACCCTGCTTGCGGTGCATAAGCACAAATGACATTGAAGGTCTCCTCCTTCACCGCAACCTTGATAGACATGATCCTATCATTGGTTCTCTTGACCTCTACAACATGTTGTTTAAGCTCCTTATCGACTAAGATCCCGACCCCATTCCGTTGACTCGAACACCCTGAATACCAAAGTTTGAATCCATTGATCTCTTTTGCCTTGGCGCCTGACCACCTCGTCTGCTGAACACACACGATATTAACCTTATATTTTTCTAAAACCTCCACTAACTCTAGATTTCTTCCCGTGAGTGTCCCTACATTCCATGTGCCAAACCGCAATCTATTCCCCCCCAACTAGCCCTAACTCTACCAATAGAAGTCAAAGACGCCACACGACCGAAAAAATGGTCAAGCAGTTAACTCAAAATAAAAATTAGAAAAGCCATGAAACTAAATAAGTACTAGCACACCAACAGGTTAGGTAACGCAAATCGTAACTATATAACAAACAAAGTCTATGCTTGCAAACAAAATTTGCTAACAATAATAGTAATAATACTAATAATGACAATAATAATAATAATAATAATAATAATAATAATAATAATAATAATAATAATAATAATAATAATAATAATAATAATAATAATAATAATAATAATAATAATAATAATAATAATAATAATAATAATAATAATAATAATAATAATAATGACAAATACAACAACAAAGGCAACAACAAACAATAATAGTACTACTTATAATAACAACCGAAACAATGGTACAACTAACTTAATACTAGTAGTAGCAAAACTATTAGTTAAATAATACTACAACTACTATTATCATAATAATAATAATAATAATAATAATAATAATAATAATAATAATAATAATAATAATAATAATAATAATAATAATAATAATAATAATAATAATAATAATAATAATAATAATAATAATAATAATAATAATAATAATAATAATAATAAAAAATAGGCTAGAGATACAAACAAAAACAAAAATAAAAACAAAAACAGACTCTCTAGAAAAGTTACTAGGTTCCACTTAAGAGAAAGAGTAGCACACAAAAATAGTTTACAAAAAGCAATACCAAAGAGCAAACTTCACGTGCCAAGGTCAGAGAAATCAGCAACAAGATTAAAGCA
Organism: Tetragonia tetragonoides; assembly: GCA_038025085.1. Classification (NCBI taxonomy): domain Eukaryota; kingdom Viridiplantae; phylum Streptophyta; class Magnoliopsida; order Caryophyllales; family Aizoaceae; genus Tetragonia; species Tetragonia tetragonoides. Next base: position 11,462,867 of record CM076147.1, on the reverse strand, counting down.
ATACTAAAGTGAGGGTCAATTCCAAGCAAAAAGGGATCTGACTGAAAAAGAAACGTTGTGGATAAAGACCACTGGGTAATAGTACTAGTAATAATAATAATAATAAAATAATAATAATAATAATAAATAATAATAGTAATAGTACTAGTAATAATAATAATAATAATAGTAGTAATAGTAATGATAATAATCGTAGTAATAATAATACTAAATAATAAGACAGAACAAAGCTGCAAATAGTACAAGTAACCAAATAGCAGTAGTAAAGCAAGCAGGTATTACGACACTTAAGGCTACACAATAAGTACTAAACCAGCTCTAGGACACTAAAGAAGCTAGAGAATAAAGAAAAGGAAGAAAACAAAAATACAAGTAACGGGAGTAACAATGCAGACTCACGTGAAATAGAAGCCACGCAGAAATAAAACATAGTCAAACAATGGGTCCCACCAGCAAAGGAGGGAAAGTAAACGTCAAATCAACCTACAGAAAGGTATCGAAAGGGAAAAGCAAACTGACAGCAATAATGTTCACCGGGGGGCTGACCGAAAAGGTAAGTATCATAGGAAGGCGTGCCCGGCGAGTGTACGCGGTACCGTCGGTGCTTACCACGACGGATTTACCGGTCTCTGGCGGGAAGCTGGCTGCAAAGGGGTCGGAGTTGGGTTGCCTTCTCCTGCGGTGGCGTACTGTTCGTGGCCGGCGAAGGGATTTCGCCTTTGCACTCACTGGAGCCTCCAACGAGAAGTCGGTGGTCTATGTTCAGCCGGGCTGGAGGAAGTTGGCGGTCACCGACCTACTGGAAGTGGCCGGCGATCACCGACCTAAAAGCGCGGGCTAGGGGGGGTGTTGCGTTTCTGTTTTATCGAGTCACCAGAGAGAGAGAGAGAGAGAGAGAGAGAGAGAGTCACCCTTAATCTAGTAAATCAATAGTAAATCTAGTAGTGCCTATTGGAAAATAGTCGAGTTTTTTTTTCTTCTTAATCTAGCTAATTTTCTATGCCAAATCCTTTGTTGGTTATAACCAAATTATCATATTATACATATATTATCCTTATTATTTATTATTATTTACGTAAAGAATGTCCAACTAAATATCAAATTTGAGTTAAGATGTAAATTTTATTTTGAAATAGTTCATCCATGTATACTCAATCATAACTATATTACAATAATTTATATTGAACTACTTATAATTACATTGAGGTATACTCTGATGACATTTATATTAATGCAAATTTTGGTATTTTCAGTATGATTTGAAATTTAAATTGGAAGTAGTTATTTTATGACCAAATTGTTCGTGGATCCTTAACTAAAGTTCTTTATCCGTAACAAATGCTTCAAAGTGGAAAATAAGACGCCCTATATTTCTGAACTGAACTGAACCGGGTAAATAGAAAAAAAAAACATGGCATTACGTGGATTGAAGCGAAAATGATTGTGTGTATGCACGTAACTGTTGAGCAAGTAGACATTTTCGTCGTAATTTTCATAAATTGCGTTACAATTACCAAGCAATCTTTGAAGTATTTGCGGTGGACAACCCAAACTTCGGATTATTAGGAGCCAATAGATATATTCATGACAAAAGTATTCTATTATTTTTATATGGTGTATATAGAGATAGCCTCACCTTCCTGCAGTCTCATACAAGACTTATTGTTCTTTTAATATTAAGATACTAGTATTAAGATATTGGTCATAACCAGCGGACAAAAGGCTCATGACCAAATCAATTGGTGGATTATTAATGAGCAAAATTAAAGGTGGAAGCTCAAGTGATAGAGCTCTCACCCCTCTAACCTTTAGGTTGGGGGTTCAAGACTCATTATCATCAATTTCATATTGAGGGTGGTAGTTCTTGTATGAGCCTTTAGGCCACCCTCATCCCCCATCTGATAGGTCAAAGAACCCGACTTCCTTGCCTATTCAAAAAACAAATGGTGGATTATTTATAAAGTTGTTTCCAATTAAATATATAAACTAATTGGACTAGTTATATTCTTTTATTAGTTACATCCAAAATAATGAAATTATTCATTAGTAATTATGTTACTTCGTTAAAACCAAACAAATTATATAAACTACGTGAAAGGACGAGGGTGAAGAGAATGAATCTAAGGCATATTAGGTTATGAGTATATTGTGTCAGGTTGTCAGTTGTCACTAATCATTCATAGAGGAAAATAGTAACATACTTGGTAATAACTAATAGCAAAGCTTGTCATGACTAAATAAGAATTAATTGGTTCTAAATAATTTTTTATTTTTCTACTAACTTTCTATTAACAAAGGAATATGCTTTTAAGGAGAATGTTAGTAGAAAAATAAAATATTCTTTCAATCCAGTAAAATTTATGCATAAGTTACCCTTGAAATAAAGAGTATCATGTATCTTTGCAAAACCAAATTATATTCCTTTGCTAGTTATAATTAATCAAAATTTCAAATTATGCATAAATTATCATTATAAAGAGTAACATGTATATTGCAAAACAAAATTACTGTAATATAAAGTATTGAGTCATATTTTTTACGATTACCATGTCATTTGGTTGTGACTAGTCTTGAGTTCATGATAGAGGAAAATAGTAAAATAATGGTAACAATCCATAGTAAATCTAGTCATCCCTAAAGAAAAATGGTCGGGTTTTTTTCTTTTTTTCTTTTCTTTTTTTTCCTAATCTAGCTAATTTTCTATGCAAAATACTTTGTTGGTTATAACCAAATTATCATTGATTATACATATCAGTAAATCAGTTAGTGTTATTTTTATTAAAATACTATGTTAATTTGGAGTAAGTCTTGTGTGAGACCAACTCCCAATAGATTGGGGGTCACTATTAAGATATGTTGGGGTCACTTTTTATAAATCGTGACCATTGTTTCACTAAAAAGTGACATCCGTCTCACCAAAAGTTATCTTATAGAAATTTTTTTGTGTAATATGTTGGGGGGAGAAAGACAAAAAAGCACCCAAAAAAAAAAGAGTAAGTCTTATGTGAGACCAACTCACAGAAAAATTGGGCCACTATTTAGAAATATAGGGGTCACTTATGGTGAGCTGTGATCCTTTTTTTTAATTAAAAAGTGACCCCTGTCTCACCAAAAATTTACAAAAAGACCGTCTTATAGAAGTCTTTGTGAAAAAAAAAATGGTGGAAAAAAAAAAACGAGAATTAATATGAGTGGTAGTAAAAAGATTCGAACCATGGAGTAAGAGTAACAAATTGATAACGTTGGGTAAGTGTCAACTATGCTTTGATAGCCAAAAAGGGAAAAAAAAAGAAGAAAAAAGTGCCAACTATGCTATACTTCAATTTGTCATAGATTTAACTTTAAACTATTCACCATCGTACTCGTCGTCACTTGAAAGTTTTTGTGAAAGTTTAATAGCGAAATTCTCTCAAAAAAAAAGTTCTATAGCGGAATTGGCTTTCGCCGACCCCAGATATATCCAGGACCACTACTGATATATGGTCATCGGTGGCCAATCATCTACTATATCGATATGGATGATCAATGCCTCGAATAATCACATCGGTATTCGCCTTTCGACTTCAGTTCTCTCTCCTCGATCACCTTTTCCCTCACGTCCACTTCACAGATTAGCTCGTCCTGCGAACGGTAAATAATCGGTGACTCTTTTGATGTCGCCGTAATGCCTAGTTTCAGGTAATCTGCTCCAAAGTGCCACATTTTCTCTCTCCTCTAATCTACATCAATCCCCAAACAAGCCCTTATAATTATACTTATACGTAATTTTTAATCTATTATTAATAAAATTTTAAATCATTTAGAAGGTCAAAGAAATAAAGTGTTCAGATTTAATGTTAGAAAACTGTCGGTCATGATTTGATTATTATGGTGGCTACAAAATAATGGTAGCCACCATACAGGTACTGACTAACTTTGCCTTCTATACCTATTCCTAGATTCCTAGATAAGAACAAAAGCCTACTTAATGGCTAAGTTAAGATAAGTTAACGTATCAAATTTTGGCATGTGCTTGCCATGTGTCAAACATAGGTTAGTTATCAACTTTTCTCTCTCTTTTTTATTTTATTTTATTAAGTTATTCTTATCTCCTCGTTTTTGGTACCGACTTCTAACGAATCAGATAGATAATCAAGTTTCACTCTTTTGGGTGTCCTTCTATAAGTACTACACAAAACATAGGTTCGCTAGAAATTTCCTAAAAGTGTAAAGGGTCATCGACCCATCTAAAAATAAATTAATCTAGTTGTCCCATGTAGAGCTGGGCAAGTGGGTGGAGACCTGCTAACCGACCCGCCCCAACCCGCCCCATTAGCGGGTCATGACCCGCTTACTATCATAAATGGGCGGGTCAAAATGGGCCAGCCCATTTAAAAGTTAAGCGGGTCATTGCGGGTCGTAAATGGGCCGACACATTAAAATTTTGTTTTACTAAAAAATCACTTTTTAAATTTTAAACGGGCCAAAACGGGTCGACTTGACCCGACCCGCCCCGACCCGCACTCACAAAATGCTCGACCCGCCCTGCTCGACCCGCCCCGACCCGCCCATTTGCCCATCTCTAGTCCCATGACTAGTAAAATACGTAACTGATACAAGGTGAACTCCAGATAATCAAGACTGATACTTAGTGATTTCGTAATTGTCTATACTTCTAATGTAACCTTCCTTTATCAACCAAACGACTCATAATATATAACCGTCACACAAAATCACATAAAAGTGTCACTTTATGCCTTAAATAAAAGAAAATCATTTTACTGGATTATGGAAAATTACCGGGCCTTACACTCTCCTCTTCTTAAAATAAGTTTTGTCCTCGAAACTTGAGGTTACTTATTTGAATAGGTGGGGGTACTGAAATCTCATATCTCTTTCTGTTTCCCACGTAGCTTCTGTTACACCATTGTTGGACCATAAAACTTTTACCATTGGGATAACTTTGTTACGAAGAGCTTTCTCCCTGTGGTCAAGAATTTGTACTGGATATTCTTCATAAGTTAGGTCTTCTCGGACTTCAAAAGGTTGTTGGCGTAGGACATGACTGGGGTCAGAAACATAACGACGTACCAAAGAAACGTGAAATACATTGTGGACTCGTTCAAACTCCGTCGGAAGAGCCAGCTCATACGCCACATCTCCTACTTTCTTTGGAATCTCAAATGGTTCACTGTATCGCGGGCTTAACTTTCCTGACTTACCAAACCTTACGACTCCTTTCGTCGGAGACACCTTTAAAAACATCCAATCTCGCACTTTAAAATCTAAAGGTCGCCTCTTAAGATCAACATAACTTTTTTGACGACTTTGAGCGGTTTTCATTCTTTCCTGAATGATTCGTACTTTCTATGTCGTCTCTTGTGTCAATTCCGGCCCTAACACTTTAGATTCATCGGTTTCACTCCAACATAAATGGGTTCTGCACTTTCATCCATAAAGAGCTTCATATGGTGGCATTTTTATGCTGGCTTGATAACTGTTATTATATGAAAATTCTATCAAAGACAAAAACTTCTCCTATGTACCTTCAAACTCTAGAACACATGCCCTTAACAAATCTTCTAATGCTTGAATTGTTCTTTTTGGTTTGACCATCAGTTTGTGGATGAAATGTTGTACTCATTCGCAAATTAGTCCCAAGTGCTTCTTGTAATCGTTGCCAGAATTTAAAAAGAAATCGAGAATCTCGATTAGAAATTATAGAATTTGGTATACCATAGAGTTTAACAACTTCGTCGATGTACTTCCATGCTAACTATTCTAAGGTCCACGTATTCTTAATTGCCAAGAAATGGGCACTTTTAGTTAGTCTGTCGACAATTACCCAAATTGTATTCGTTCCACGAGGTGGTGTTGGTAATCCCGTCACAAAATCCATCACAATTGACTCCCATTTCCACGAAGTAACATCCAAAGGTTGTAACAGTCCTCCACGTCGTTGGTGCTCAAATTTCACTTGTTGATATGTAAGGCATTTTGTTACAAACTCAGCAACTTCTTGTTTCATATTACTCCACCAGAATGTTTCTCGAAGGTCTTTATACATCTTGTTACCTCCGGGGTGTACTGAGTATGGAGTATCATGTGCTTCTATGACAATTTTCTTTTTCAAATCATTATTATCTGGCACACATAATCTTCCTTGAAATCTCAATTCTCCATCTTCTTGAATGACAAATCCTGGAGCCTTTCCTAACTTCAGTGCTGCTTTAATTCTCTCTAGTTGCGGGTCTAGTTTATGTGCTTCTTTAATTTCCTCGCCCAATGTTGACCTTATTTCCATTGTTGCCAAAAATCCATTTATATTCCCTTTGACAACTTCTATTCCCATCTTTTGTAAATCACTTTGAATATTTGGCTCTTTAAGGATAAGGGAATTTAGAGCACCATGATTCTTTAGACTTAAAGCGTCTGCCACTACATTAGCTTTTCCGGGATGATACTGAATATCTATATCATAATCCTTGAGAAGTTGTAACCATCGACGTTGTCTCAAGTTAATCTCTTCTGAGTAAACATATACTTAATTTAAGGCTCGTATGATCTGTAAAAATCTGACAAGATACACCATACAAGTAGTGTCGCCAGATCATTAAAGCAAACACCACTGCAACTAACTCCAAATCATGAGTTGGATAGTTCTTTTCATAAGTTTTCAACTGTCAAGAGGCATAAGCGATTACTTTTCCATGTTGCATGAGCACACATCCCAACCCATTATGAGAAGCATCACTATAAACTACAAACCCTTCAGTTCCTAGCGGGAAGATCAATTCAGGCGCTGTGGTTAATCGAATCTTAAGTTCTTGAAATGCTGACTCACACTTGCTCGTCCATTCAAACTTCGTACTTTTCCTAATCAAATTTGTGATAGGCAATATGATACGTGAAAATCCTTCTACAAATCTTCGATAATACCCAGCTAACCCAAGAAAACTTCGCACTTCTGTAACATTTGTTGGTCTAGGCCAATTTACTATGGCTTCAATTTTCTGAGGGTCAACTTGAATACCATCCTTAGAAACAACATGACCCAGAAAACTTATTTTCTCTAACCAAAACTCACACTTCTTCAATATAGCATATAACTGGTTACTCCTCAAAGTCTCCAAAACTTTCTTAAGGTGTTCTTCATGGTCTTCTTTAGTTTTGGAATATATCAAAATGTCATCAATAAAAACAATCACAAAATGATCCAAGTAGGCTTTGAAAACTCGATTCATCAAAGCCATGAAAACAGTAGGAGCGTTCGTTAGTCCGAAAGGCATCACTGTAAACTTGTAATGTCCATAACGGGTTCTGAATGTTGTCTTTGGGATGTCTGTGGCTTTAATTCTTAGTTGATGATATCCTGAACGCAAATCTATTTTTGAAAACACATTAGCTCCCTTTAGCTGATCAAAGAGGTCATCTATGCGAAGTAAAAGGTACTTATTCTTAATGGGTAGCTTATTAAGTTCTCGGTAATCTATGCATAATCTTAAACTACCATCCTATTTTTTTACGAACAAAACTGGGGCTCCCCAAGGTGATGCACTCGGTCTAATATATCCTTTTTCTAACTACTCATCCAATTGAGTTAACAATTCTTTTAACTCTAGTGGTGCCATTCTATAAGGAGATTTTGCAACCGAAGCTGCTCCTAGAATCAAATCAATACTAAATTCCACTTCTCTTTCTGGTGGCATTCCTAACATTTCTTCTGTAAAAATATCAGGATAGTCTCTGACTATAAGGATCTCAAGGAAATGTGGTTCAGGGTTGTGGGTACAATTAAATCCTTCACATCCTTTCCGAATAGGTTTCAACATCTCTATAGCAACAACGATTGGAAGATTTTTCTTTGCATTCATAATCTTTATCTTCTTACACCCTGAACTACTTGCCAACACCACAATCTGTTTACGACAATCCACATTTGCTTCATGTTTGCATAGCCAATCCATTCCCAAAATAACATCGAACTTTCTCAGGTCAAATTGAATAAGGTCCGCTAAAAAGACATTTTTATCTATGATAAAAGGACAATCCTTAAACAAAACATGTCAATTAACCACTTCTCCTGTAGCAAGGCCAATAGAGAGTTCTATTGTCTGTTTCTCAGGAACTAAATGCAATTTTTCCGACATATGCCGAGATATAAAAGAATGTGATGCTCCAATGTCAAACAAAACGCATATAAGAGATGAATGGAGGAGAACATTACTAGAAAATGTTGCCTCCAGTGTTTCATTTTCAGAGGGAGTCATTACATACACACGACCATAGTTCTGTTGTTGAGGCGTATTTATTCTTGGTCTAGGATTTATTCCAGAGTTTCCAACATTAGGTTTAGGAGTTGTTCCCGAAGTTCCATCAACTACAGTCTGATTAGGATTACCATCCTTTGCTGCCATTCTCGCCCGACATTCAGCAATCTTATGACCAGGCTTTCCACAGAAGAAGCACAAGTTACTTCCCATCCTACACCTTCAAGTGGGGTGATTAGACTGCCCACATTTTTGACAATTTCCTCTCGAATATGGGACCTGGGTTCGAGGCATAAAATTCCTGTCTCCACCGAAGTTTGGTTTCTTCTGAAAATTTCTTCCTTGTGGATGAGATCCATCCCATTTCCTCTTATAAGTTGCATCTTCCTCGTCTTTCTCATTCAGAATTCTCTTGGCATTTGTAGCTTTATCATACATTTCTTGATAGCTGGTACAAAAATGAGTTGACAAACGATCCTGAAGTTGCCAATTCAAGCCCCGATTAAACCTGTTCATCCTCAATTCCTCAGTAGCCACCATGTGTGGAGCAAACCTTCCAAGTTCCATGAATTTTGCTGCATAATTCATTGCTGACATAGATCCTTGCTCCAAATTATTAAACTCCTCTTCCTTTTGCAAGCGAAGAGACGCAGCATAAAATTTAGCTCGAATAAGCTCTTTAAATTTCTTCCACCAAAAACCTTCCTCTTCTTTTCTCTTCTTTATCGTATCCCACCACAAATCTGCTTGTCTAGTCAGATAGTAAACCGCAAAACCTACTTTCCACTTGTCAGGACAATTAATCGCATCAAATAATTTTTCTATTCCCCTCAGCAAATCTTCAAATTCCACCGCATCAGATTTTCCGTCGTAGGCTTTAGGGTTATAACTAACCATTTTACGAAGGTATTTGGCACTCTCCTCTTCTTCATCGTTCTTCTTCCCTTTTATAAGCTCATTTAGAAGTGTTTTTAAATCATTCTCGGGTATGGTCACTGTTCCTCTAGGTTGTCCCATATTTTCTTATTGTTAGTGTAGAATTACCTATAAAGGTCTTTGTTAGTACCTATATATACGTATGCTTTTATCTATCACTCACATAACTCCACATATAACATATCCCAGAAATATCCATATAAACAACTTTCATTGTATCACAACAACCAACCAACAAGTATACACAGAAACTGAACTACTAACCAACTATGCAAAAAATTCTTAATTCTCTCGGTGGGTATTAATTTTTTTTTTATCTACTAATGTTAATCCTTTATTTAATTAATTAATCCATATTATTCCTCATAGGAATTTATGGAAGAGCATTTATCTAGCCTAAGCATGCTCTGATACCACTCTGTAACGCCCCGTAATAAACAGAAAATTCAGAATAATATTTTATTACACAACAGAAAAATAAACAAAATGCGTTACTGCCTTATCTTCCCTAACGGGAAAATATAAGGCAACTTAGTTGTTTAAAAGTAGATTCAGGCTAGACTTAACTAATTACAACCATAAACTTATAACTTAAACTGTAGCATTATTTTACAATCCAAAATGATCCTAAGTTTGTTTTTATCCTCACTGCTCGTTTGAATTAATGTCTGCACCTGAAAACAAAAATATTTTAATAAAATCAGCAACAAAGCTGAGTATTCTATTAGCACCCCAAAAAAATAACATTTGAAAATCATTTGGTTTTTTTTTAAGGGGGCGCTTTGTCCTCACTCACGCCACGATTTCGCACATAACACATAATCATTTATAAAAATCACATAACATATTGCCTTCAAGAACACACAAGTACATTTCCTTGATCATAGTCCGTTTGTGCAAGATCCGATCATCGTCATTTTCCCATAATTGAACCTGAGGTTCCATGGGTGGACCTTGGGCCCCGTGGGTGGACAAAGTCCCAGAACAGCCGTAGACCGTAGTCTATCTTCATATCTTTGTGTGCACACTAAGTTGGCTTATGGCTCCATACCGTACGTACGTAATCTTTATAGTAAACTTAACTTGCATAAACTTATATGGCTCAAGAACATCCACTTAGTTCAACTCTTCTCTTCACGTAGATCTCATAAGGTATTTCATATACCACACAATACGAGTTTAATATATCCCTTTCATTCAAATATGCTAGTTCAACTTCACACAAAAATAAGGTACACGCAGGTATTTGCAAACAATAACATACTTCTCAAATAATATATGTATATAAAACCAAAATTTTAATGCTTAAAACGGATACTAAGAAAATACCTTCAATGCTTGTACTCCCAAATGTATACCAATATCCCACAACTTAAGTAAACTAGCTTTAACTAGTTAATCTAACTCTCTATTCTTTTTTTCCTTTTTTTTTTTTTCACCTTTCTCTTTTCTTTCTCTCGGCTGCTTTCTCTTCCTTAACTTCTCTTGTTTTTGTCAAAAAAATGAACAAATAAGTGAACTAACTTTGCCTTTTATACCTATTCCTAGATAAAAACAAAAGCCTTTTTTTTTTTTTGCTTGGCAAGAAGGAATACATATTATTATATACATAAGTGTAATTTCCTCGCTTGGGAGGCATACACATGAGCTAGTATAACATCATTTCTATCTACCTTAACAAAGACCAGATTATTAAACAGACCAAAACATTCTCTAATGTCTAACCAAATCCAACACAGTAACTGGTACTGCTAGATCTCCACGCAGCATCTTCACAACCTGAAGGCAATCAGTTTTGACTGTAAGTGATTTCCATCCTTTGTGATATGCCCAACGAACACCACGAAGACAGCTAGAAGTTCTGCTTTAAGAGCAGAGTCCAGGAGTATATAATCTGATCCACCTTCTTCAACCTGTGTCCTATTGTCTGTAATCAAACACTAAGCAATACCTGCTCTAAAAGTTGCTGAATCCCATGATCCATCAGTACTGTTAGCTTTTTAAGGAGATAAACAGAGATAGAAGGATAATACTTTTTGTTATTGTGTTATATATTTTCTGATATCTTTTCCATAGCTTACAATAGGTATTTATACATGATGTTTAATCCGTAACATCTCATAGAAGTCATAACTTCTGCACATGTTAAATGGTCATAACACACATGTAACTCTAATACTAATTACATGTAACATTAACATGTAACTTCACTATACTAATAAAGTATTAATTTAATTGTCAGTTTTAACACAGTACATATCACCCTCATATCAGCTTGAACATTGTTCCAAGAAGCGGTTAAGTATAAGAAGCTTGAGTATTAGAAGGATTAGCCTCAGAACTAATAGTTCTTCGTTCCTGTTCAATACTACAAGTTACATTATGTCCTTCCATAAGCTTGAGTACAAGTTGCTTAGTGGAGTACATCTTCTACCAGGGGTTAAGAACAAATTACATTGGAAGCTAGATAATAAAGGTATTCTTTCTGTAAAATCTGTGAGAATGGAATTAGTCAAAGAAGAGGGTGAGCTAAATAGGGAAGCAGTGAAGTGGATATGGAAGGGTCTAGCCCCTCCTAAAGTTGAAACATTTATGCGGTTGGCTTGTCTTGGGAGAATTAAAACAAAGGATAGCTTGCTAAAAATAGGTGTGCAGGGCATTGGAGATCCTCTGTGTCCTCTATGCGGGGTGCTAGAGGAGTCAAGTGACCACTTGCTGTTACACTGCAGATACTCAAGCACACTGTGGCATAGATAGCTTTCGATATGGTGCGTTGCCTGGTGCTGTCCTAGAACAGTTGCAGGTTTGTTTACTCAATGGTGCGAACTAGTCAGAGGAGGCCACTTCAAAAAGGTATGGATCACCTATGCTTTTGTGGTTGTTTGGTCACTATGGATTGAAAGGAATACCAGAGTCTTCCAAGGAAAATATTGCAATGAAAATGAAGTGTTTGACCTTGTATTGCTGCGCCTATCACATTGGATTAAGGCATGGGACGATGATTTTCCATACTCAGCACAAGATGTAGTGCGAAATCCTTTATGTCTCAAGCTGAGCAAGGCATTAATTGGAAGATATGTGCAGATTAAGTGGGAACCTCCACCTAGAGGAGCTCTAAAGTGGAATGTTGACGCCTCGGTACAAAACGATGCAGGAGGTATTGGCGGGGTCTTGTGAGAGTGGGAGGGTAGATTCAGATGCATATTCTCTTGTCAGGTTGTAGCAATAGAGATTAACCACGCAGAGATATTAGCTATTTGCCGAGCCATTCAGGAGTCATTGTGTCAAGAATGGGTGATGTTTTTCGATGTAATCATAGAATCCGACTCACTTAATGCAGTACAGTGGTGCAATGCGAGTGAAGGTGGACCATGGGAAGCAAGATTCAATCTTAATTACATTCGGGGAGTGATTAGGGACTGGCCAAGAATCAAAGTAATCCATCAACGAAGGGAGTCAAATTTTGTTGCGGATGGGCTTGCAAAATAGGGTACTTCAAGAGTTCAAGATTTTGTGGCATGGTTGTAATGTAGATTTTTCAATGTTTTGTTTTTTTTAGGGTGTGTTGATGCCTCTCCTAGCACATGATTGCAACTTCTCACTCAACCCTTCCTAGAAGGTGGGAGTAAGCAGTTAAATGATGCTACCAATGTTGAGTGCAATAGGCGTTCTTGTATTTGGAGTATTTTCTACTCTTTGATCTTTTCGATTATCACAAAAAAAAAAAAAAAAATGTAACTTCACTATACTTATAAAGTATTAATTTAATTGTCAGTTTTTACACTCCTCCTTGACAAATAAATCCAAACTCCAAGTTGCACCCTAAGCTCTTCAAACTTTTGTTTTGGAAGCGCCTTTGTAAAGATGTCTGCTAATTGTTCTTCAGAAGTGCAGTACACCAAGTTGATTTCTTCATCTCTTTGTGAATCTCTGACAAAATGAAACTTTATCTTAAAGTGTTTTGTCTTGTGACTCACTGGATTTTTCGCAATAGCAATGGCAGACTTGCTATCAGAAAAGATTTCTGTAGGACCATGTTGTTCTGTCCCCATATCCTTGAGAATTTTCCGCAACCAAATTGCTTGATTAACGGCTAAGCAAGCAGCTATATATTCTGCTTCCGCAGTTGATTGAGAAACAGTTTCTTGCTTTTGAGATTGCCAAGCAAATGCTCCACTGCCAAGAGTGAATGCATAGCCAGATGTGCTCTTCATATCATCTACTGATCCAGCCCAGTCGCTATCAGTATATCCTACCAACTTTGAGTTATGTGTTGGTTTATACCAAATGCCTAACTCAGTTGTTCCTCGGAGATACCTTAGAACTCTCTTAGCAGCGACATAATGGAGTTGACTAGGATCTTGCATGAACCTAGACAAGAGACTTGCTGAGAACATTAGATCCGGTCTCGAAGCTGTCAAGTACAACAAACACCCAATCAGGCTTCTGTAGATTCTAGGATCATCTTTTTCAGCACCATCATCCTTGGACAATTTCTCATTCACCGCAAGTGGTGTTGAGGTAGCTTTGCAATTGTCCATCTTGAATCTTTTGAGGATGGCTTCTGCATACTTCTTTTGAGAAACAAAGATGCCATTTTCAGTTTGCTTGCTTTCTAGACCAAGGAAGAAATTCATCAATCCTAGATCTGTCATTTCAAACTCTTTCTTCATATTCCTCTTGAATTCAACAATCATAGTTTGATTATTCACCATAATGATTAAATCATCAACATATAGTGAAAGGATAATCAAACCTGACATCACTTGTTGGACATATAAAGTAGGCTCACTTGGGCTTCTTTCAAAGCCTTGCTTCAGCAGATAATCATCAATTCTGCTATACTAGGCTCGCGGAGCTTGTTTCAGCCCGTAAAGGGCTTTCTTGAGCCTGTTTACTTTGTGTTCTTCTCCCTTTACAACATAACCTTCAGGTTGGTCAACATAGATCTCTTCTTGAAGAGAGCCATTCAAGAACGCGGATTTCACGTCCATTTGGGAAGATTTTCCATTTTGTTTTCAGCAGCCAAAGCAACCAAGGTCCTGATGGTGTCATGCCTCGCCACAGAAGCAAAGGTCTCATTATAATCAGTACCATACTACTGAGAGTAGCCTTTTAGAACTAGCCTTTGTTTGTACTTTTGAATGGAGCCACCAGGATTGAACTTGGTCCTGAAAATCCATTTGACTCCGACAACATCTTTGTGCTTGGGTCTTTCAGTAAGTACCCATATTTGATTTTTCTCAATCATTTGGAGCTCATCATGCATCGCATCTCGCCATTCTTGATGTTGGGAAGCCTCAAAATAATTGTTTGGTTCATAGACAGCAACATAGCACGATTCAAATGGGACTTGAGACACTTGAGCAAATGTACCTTCTGAATACAAATCAGTCAGAAGCCTTTTTCCTCTCGGTCCAGTAGCATTCTGTGAATCAGGATAAGACTATCCCCCATCACCTTGTGAGGTTTGTGGAGTTCTTGGTGATGCTGGTGGAGTTTGATCTTCAACACCTTCATCATCTGAATTATGAGCTTCTTGGAATTCTGGTTGCTGCTCAAAATGCACTGACATAAAGGGTTGCCTCTACATCTTTTCTTCTTCCCAATTCCAGTAGGAATTTTCATCAATTTTAATATCTCTACTAATGGCTAGCTTTTGAGTTTTCAGATTGAAAACCCTGTAGCCTTTAGACTATGAACTGTTGCCCAAAAAGATTCCACGATCGGCTTTCTCTTCCAGTTTGTATCTTTTTTCTTTTGGGACATGAATATAACACAAAGATCCAAACACTTTCAAGTGTTTGACAGTTGGTTTATGATCTGCCCAAGCCTCGAAAGGTGTTTTGTCTTTTACTGCCTTGGTGGAACATCGGTTAAGAAGATATATTGCCGTGTTAATGGCTTCTGCCCAAAATCTCTTTGGCATATTCTTCTCGAACAACATGCATTTGGCCATCTCCATGGTGGTTCTGTTTTTCCGTTCGGATACACCGTTCTGTTGAGGTGTGTAACCCACTGTAAGTTGGTGTTGAACACCCTTATCTTTACAGAATCTATCAAACTCTCTGGAGGTATACTCTTTACCTCTGTCAGGTCTAATCTTCTTCATTTTGCGGTCACTTTGATTTTCGACCATGGCTTTGAACTTCTTGAAAATAGTAGGTACTTCTGATCTTTCTCTGAGAAAATAAACCCAGGTCATCCTTGTAAAATCATCAATAAAGAGGATGAAGTACCTATTGCCACTATCAGTAATAGTCGTCATAGGACCGCATACATCTGTGTGTACCAACTCAAGCTTCTCTTTGGCTCTCCATGCTTCATTCGAAGGAAATGACTTACGATGCATTTTCCCTAACTGACATCCTTCACATACTTCTTTCTTAATTGTGATTGACGGGAAGTCTCTGAGCATATCTTTTTGATGCAGTAGCTGCAACGCATAAAAGTTGTAATGTCCTAGCCTTTTGTGCCAAAGCCAGGAATCATCATGATCAGCTCTTCTCGCATCTTCTTCTGGGAATTGCCAAACAAGACGAAAGCTCTTGTTTTTCATTTGAACTTCAGCAATTTCCTTCCCTTGCTGGTCATAAATACTGCATGAGTTGCCTTTGAAACACACCGAATATCCACTCTATATCATTTGTGGAACACTTAATAGATTCTGGTCAAGATTAGGAACTACCAAACCATTTTTTATGTAGCGAGTTTACGACTTTGTTTGAACAGCAATTGTTCCTTTTCCTTCAGAGTCAATAATAGAGCCATCTCCCATCTTCACAGGAATATTTACAGAAGTATCAATTTCTTTAAAAATACCTTGATTGTTGGTCATATGATTTGTGCAACCACTATCGATGAGCCATACATCTTTAGTGCTTGCTAATGAAGCTTGACAAGCATAAAAGATGTGTTCATCCGGGTCTTTGCTCTCTGTCATGTTGGCTTTGGCCTTTTGATCTTTATGCCAACAATCATTTTCTTCATGGCCAAATTTCTTGCAGATTCCATATTGTGATTTGCCTTTGTTCCAACAATTTCTCTCCATGTGATTTGTTTTCTTACAAATACCACATGGTGGAAATGTTCCTTTTCTTTCACCTCCACTCGAACTGGGCTTATCATCACCCTTGAAATGCTGCATCTTTTTGCTGTTTTTGAAATTTTTTGGCTTTTGTTTGTGCCTTGTTTGAAAGGCACCCTCTGCGGCTCCTTCATCTCTGTCAATCACCTTATATTCATGTGCTTCTAGAGATACAAAGAGTTCCGTGGCAGATAGCTTGTTGAAATCTTTGGATTCTTCTATAGCAGTGGTGATAAAATTGAATTTTTTATCAAGGGTGGAAAGAATCTTTTGTACTACCCTTGTCTCAGGAAGATCATCGCCATAAATCCTCATCTGATTTATGATCTGCGTCATCCTGGATGACTAATCCTTGATGGGTTCAGTTTCTTTCATCTTCAAGTTTTCGAAGTCTCTTCTCAGGTTTTGAAGTTTAATGGCTCTCACTTTTTGTGAGCCTTGAATCTCCTCCACGAGAGTCTCCCAAATCTGTTTTGAAGAAGTTGCATTGACGATTTGCGGAAAAATAATCTCTGCAATTGCTGAATGTAGGTATGTTGTTGCTTTCGCATCCTTAGACATTTTCTCCTTCGCCTTCTTTTGTTGATCAGCACCGAGTTGTTCACCTTTTTTGGGCGGTTCATAACCCTGTTGTACAACCTCCCAAAGGTCTTGAGATAGCAACAAAGCCTTCATTTTGATACACCGGAAATCGTAATTTTCTCCTCCAAAAACTGGTGCTGAAGGAAGTGTTGAACTAGATGAAGCCATGCCTCAGTTTCGTTTTTTTTTTTTTTTTTTTTTTTTTTTTTTTTAACAATGATATTGCCCGTAAGATCAAGAGGGCTCTGATACCAACTGTTAGCTTTTTAAGGAGATAAAACAGAGATAGAAGGATGATACTTTTTGTTATTGTGTTATATATTTTGTGACATCTTTTCCATAGCTTACAATAGGTATTTATACATGAGGATTAACCCGTAACATCTCATAGAAGTCACAACTTCTACACACGTTAAATGGTCATAACACACATGTAACTCTAATACTAATTACATGTAACATTAACATGTAACTTCACTATACTAATAAAGTATTAATTTAATTGTCAGTTTTAACACAGTACATATCACCCTCATATCAGCTTGAACATTGTTCCAAGAAGCGGTTAAGTATAAGAAGCTTGAGTATTAGAAGGATTAGCCTCAGAACTAATACTTCTTCGTTCCTGTTCAAATTGTTTTTCCTTGAGGCAGGAAGTAGCAAGCTGACATATATGCTTCAAGGTCGATCCAGGATCAACATTCCCTTTCCTAAACACAACTGCGTTGCGTGCCAGCCAAATACCCCATAAGATTGCAGCAAACAATATAAGGCCCCAATTATTTTCCTTCTCAGTCTTGTAAAGATACTCAAGCATATCCGCCAGCCAAGAAGATATAGGAATATTTCTGTTAGCTTGAGAATTGCTGCCCAAAGGACCACATTTCCAAATATGTTGAGAAATTGTGCAATCTAATCTCGAAACAAATGGCTAATGGATTCTTGTTCCTCATGACAGAATATACATTTGTTGGAAACATCAAGGCCTCTATGAGTGAGATTGTCTTGAGTAGCCAATGCATTCGACTTAGGCAATAATGATGATGCCCAAATATATCTCCAGACCCGTCTTCTCCTTGCTACTGCTCGGTTCATAATTCTTGAATTCATGAGGAGGAGAGCATATCCTAATTTTACAGAGTATTGGCCTGTTGTAGACCACTTCCAATAAAGCATATCATAACCTAGATCAGGACGAAGTTCAGTAGCTAGCACCCTGGTAGCTGTTTTAAGATCAAACAAATTCCCCACTTTATGAGCATCCGATTCATTTCCATCTTGTGTCAATAAGTCCTTGACCCACAATGGCCTATGACCCATAATCTGAGGCTTAAATTATTTAACCTTATCACTACATGCCCACACATCATCTTCGATTCTAACCTTATGGCCTGATCTAATGCGCCAGGCAAGACCAGTAGTAGCTACTGCAGCTCTAGCAAGGATGCTTCTACAGCCCCATGTCGCATCAGTTTGTGTCCTCCTTTTATTTAGTATATTAGAAATAGGCCCCCCCACCATATCAAGCCTTGAAGACTTTCGATATTAAATGATCATCATTAGTTTCAATGCGCCAAGCCATCTTAGCAAGTAGAGCTTTGTTGAACATAGCAATGTCCCTGATGCCTAGCCCTCCCATTCCCTTAGGGAGGGAGAAAGTATCTTTATCTTTCCAGTGTATAGCACGTGTCTCCGAAGAGCTTTGCCACCAAAAGGTAGCTATCAAGGAAGTAATCTTATGGCAGACAACTTGAGGAACAAGAAATATAGATATAACATGAAGGCTTAGAGCATGAGGACCGCATTAATCAACACAAGCTTACCAGCTGCTGACAGTCCAATGCTGTGTCACAACTGGAGTTTTGACACCACCTTGTTAATGAGAAATTGAAATTGTGTTCTCTTGTTCCTGCCAAAAACAACAGGTGTTCCCAAGTATTTTCCCAATTCTTGCTGACTATTAATATTAAAAGGGGAATTCCAATTGGTGCCCTTTTACTATTGACTTGTCCAACTGGTGCCCTAAACACAGAAAGAAGTCCGGTCGGTGCCCATTTAAATTTAAAATATCCATTCCGTGTCCTTATTTATTGTTTTCCGTTTAAGTAAATTTTATTTCTCCATTTTACCCTTAATGAAACGCAGATAGAAGGTCATTAAACGACACCACAATTTTGGCGAAATCAAATTGGGCGTTTTGTTTTGGTTCGAAATTTTGAGCTCGTTTTGTCCGTTTTAGTTTACTGTTCATTCTTTGTTTTTGTTAAATCTGGGAAAAAATCAAAACAAAAAAAAAAAAAAAGAAAAAATTACGTTCTTTTCTTTTGTTCATCATCCTCACTACCGCCTCACCATCATCTCTCTGATTTCTCTCTCCTCACACTCTAACTGATCCCCCCTCTCACCCATGTTCAATCTCTACATATCTGGGTTCAAAATATCTTCTGTCGAATTTCTGGGCTTGTTCGTCCAGTCACGAAAATCTGGGTTCGTGTTTATTTTGATTTTGTAGTTCTAGGTTCGTTTTTGAGCGATTTGCAAGATTGTGGGTTTGATTGAGCTAGATTATCTTCTCCTCCGCCCCTATTACTCCATTGAAGCTATTCCCTGAAGCTGTTGGGGTCGAAAATTGATTTGGGCGAAATCGATTTCGGCGAAATCAAATTGGGTGTTTTGTTTTGGTTCGAAATTGTGAGATTTTGAAGATTGAAGCTCATGAACGAAGAACCTTAAATCGATTTGGGCGTTTTTGATTTTGTTCGAAAATCTGGCTTTTCTTGATCTGGGTTTCGAATTCCACCATTGGCGAGTTCATTTGGGGATTTTCGAAGTTGAATCGTGAAAATCACAAACTGGGTTTCGTTAATGATTTCTCTGTGTTCATTTTGGGCGATTTACATCTGAATCGAAGTTCTGGGCTCGAGTCTCGATCAGGTTTTCGCTCTCCTCCACCTATTATAAAGATTGAAGTTCGCTAAATTTTCACCTATTACAGCTGAAGAACACGAAGAACGCTAAATTTTCGGGCGTTTTGGTTAGTTCAAAGTTTCTGGGCATAATCTTGTGTTTCTGAGATTTATTTTGGGCGAAGAATTTTGTTCTAGGTTCGTTGACGAAATGCAGAGCAATATTCTGTAAAATTCTTGTTTTGTTTGATGAAAATCTGGATTGTCTTGAGCTATTGAGTGTTTGTTGCGATTTTGCTGTAGTTTCTGCGTTGAGGCCTTATAGTTGCTGAGTATTTGTTGTTTATTGATTCTGAATTTTGCATCTGTGTGTGAGATAATTCTGGTGTCAACTAGCTCAATTTGTTGAATTGCTGGAAGAGTATTTGTTCGTTGAATTTGCTGGGAGGGAAAATGAGGGGTTTTATAATGTCAGTTCCATTTTTGGGGGGAAATTGAGCAAAAAATGGGAGGGAAAAGAAGAGGGGCAATTTTGTTAGCATATTTTGCTCGAAAAAGAAGCCCAACAACCCCAAACTACTTAACCATAGCCACGTCATCACTTTGTAACGGAAAAGAAAAAATAAGGAGACGGAATGGATATTTTAAATTTAAATGGGCACGAACCGGACTTCTTTCTGTGTTTGGGGCACCAGTTGGACAAGTCAATAGTAAAAGAGCACCAATTAGAATTCCCCATATTAAAAACTCGACGAAATGCCTCACGTTCAGGAATAGGCACATTATCACTAAACATAATATAGGATTTTCGGCGATTAACCATTTCCCCAGAGCAGACGCAAAATGATGAAATGATTTGATTAACTGCTGTGCAAGAACTGTTAGAGGCATGAGAAAATTTCACACCTTTTCTTTGCTGATGAAACAAAAGCCTATTTAATGGCTAAGTTAAGGTAAGTTAACGTATCAAATTTGGGCATGTGCTTGCCATGTGTCAAACATAGGTTAGTTATCTACTTTTCTTTCTCTCTTTTATATTTTATTTTATTAAGTTACTAGTTACATTCCCGTGCGATGCACGGTTTGTGTGTTTATAACAAACAAAATATTTTCATTGGTACAAATTTGAAATAATTTTTTTTGCCAATGTCACATGTTGCTACGAAATAATTTGTGAACTTCTCCCTTTCTATACTCAAATCAACTTTCTTGCTTTCTTGTTTGATTCTAGTTGCATGGCCCGTGTGATGCACAATTTTTTTATAAATATATTTGGTTCCAAATAAAAAAAAATTTCATTGCAGTAATTTATTAAACACATTCTCTAACATGCATATGGTGCCTAATAGAAGATACATGCACATATACTAATAGTACTAATTGAAGATACGTGCACCTATACTATGACGTTATGCTAATAATTACATATAGTCTTAATAGAAGATACATGCACCTATACTATTTGATGATATGAAAATATTTGCTTGTGTCAAAACTGATGTGTCAATCTAGCAAGGGTGCATATTCCCCGTGCATTACACAATTTATTTTAAAAAAATTGTTATATTATTTATACGGGGTAGTGAACTTGATAGCACACATTACACTAAAAAAATGTTAATAGATTGAACTTGGTGTTTTTTCTTTCCTATAGAAAGCAACTTATATACTTACCCAAGCCATGAATTCTGAAACGAAAATTAAAGATATGAAGACAATTCCGTAATTATTAGAGCATATTTCATGCCAAAAATACTTTAATTCAAAGTATGAAATAATATTTGTTGGATTTGTCTTGAAAAGTACTTTCATTCTACTTATATAGTATAAATGAAAATCGTGGTCTAAAATCGACATCGAAAAACAAAATCGACACTTTAAAAACCCTACGGATTATTATGAGTCATTGTGCGAATATTTCGTTGACTTTGGCCCATTAGTTAATACTAATACATTGTATGTTGAATGTGTAGTAAAGATTCATTGAATTTATTAAAAGATAAATAAAAAAGATATTTAATATTATGATGTGTCAACTATTTAGACAATGATATGGCGCCCACGAGTCATAGTAGCAATGATAATATTTTTTGTGATTATTACATGCATGTATTATTATAAAAAAAAATTAATGAAATGTATTTGTAGATGACATGCCAAGCTATGTGGATGTGCCTTGCTTCTGTAGATGTTCATTTGTCCATCAAGCAATTGTGCACATCCAATATATATATATATATATATATATATGATTCTTATTTCCTCGTTTTTGGTACCGACTTCTAATGGATCAGACAGATAATCAAGATTAACTCTTTTGGGTGTCCTTATATAGGTACTACACAAAACATAGGCCCGCTAGGAATTTCCTAAAAGTGTAAAGGGTCATCGACCCATCTAAAAATAATTTAATCTAGTTGTCCCATGACTAGTAAAATACGTAACTGATACAAGGCGAACTCCAGATAATCAAGACTGATACTTAGTGATTTTGTAATTGTCTATACTTCTAATGTAACCTTCCTTTATCAACCAAACGACTCATAATATATAACCGTCACACAAAATCACATAAAAATGTCACTTTGTGCCTTAAATAAAAGAAAATCATTTTCCTGGATTATGGAAAATTACCGGGCCTTACAAAAATGATTCTCTTTATTTATTGCTTTAAAATCTTGCTTTGCTATTATCACTAACAAATTGTGAGAAACTTCCCATTTGATTACTGTGTGTTGATGGAGCTGGAGGGTTTCACTATGGGAGTTCTAGTGCATTGGAACTCTCTTGTGCATTTTGATGATGTGCTGCTTAACAAGAAGCAGGGAATCCATGGCGTTGTTTAAGTAAAGTTGTCTAATCTCCCAACTTTCTTTCTTTCGGCCATATATGATAGTCCTAATTTTGATACTGGTAAAATGCTTTGGTCTGATATGGTTTCTATAGCTAGTAGTATAACTCTTCCATGGACTGCGGGATTTTAGTGTTATCTTGTATCAAAGTGAGAATTTTGGGGGTAATCTTATGAGGAATATCAGAAAGAACCGATTTAATAATTGCTTGAAAGATTGTCACCTGGAGGAGCTTAGCTTTATTTGTTGGGCAAAAGTTCACTTGGCATAATAACAATTAACAATATAGAGTATCTGTAAGGATTCGGGATTTCCACCTATGTCCACGGAGTGTGTCCTTATAGAAAATTTGTAAGTTGGGGTTTTAGATAAGTTCAAGGGACCATCGAGTTAGAAAAGCTTTTGAAAAGACTTGAATTGAATAAAAACCATGAAAGAGGTCACAAATCTGCTATCGGCGTTTTATCGAAGGGACAAACCGAAGGGACAATCTGAAGGGACAACCCAATAGTGCGATAAGTGAACTAATCATGTTTTTAAAAAGACTCCCGCTCATATAGAACATATGAGTACCCAAGATTAAAAGGTTCGGGGGCGAAGGTACGTGGTGGGAAGGTGTTAGGCACCCAACTCGCCTGGTTTATGACGACCTCTACTAACTCAAGTTTGCTTAATAATTTAAAGACATGATTCCCGCACAAACCGGATTAACAACCTAGACTTAGACTATTAATTGGTTCATCACAAGCATCATAACATTTATCATTGACCCTTATCTGGACATGCATTCAATTGGCAAGTTGAGCATTACAACAACTAGACATGCTTATTTACATAATTGAAAGACAATATTTAGGAAGCAATATAAGACATGATTAGCATGATATCTATATTATGACTACTAGAAAATAAACATTTTGAACAATTAATTTAATTTGATCCCTCAGGAGTTAGTACTTGAACTGTAGGCTATTTAGCAAATGAATAGTAAAGACAAAATCTCAAGCAAAGAATAAATTTGGAAGAAAGAGGGAGAACCTCAGTGTTAATACTCCTGAGAATAGAGGTTGTCAACTATAGACTGTGTGAATTAAACTGAGGGTCAATGGTCATATTTATAGGCGAGGAGTAGGGTTGGATGGGTGGAGAAATGGCCGAAATCGGGGATTGGGCTTAAAACAAGACGGGCTTAGAAGATCCAGCGAGCGCCGCTGGTGAGCGTTGCCGGCGGCCCTGGCGAGCGCCGTTAGAGGCCCTAGGAAATCTCCCAGCGCCTCTGTCAGCCCTCGCCAGCGGCACTGGCGGCTGTAAACTTGCCAACTGGAACTTTGTCCGGACATATCTCACTTGTTTGGGCTCCAAATTGGATGATTCAAGATGTGTTGGAAATACTATTGAGTCTAGTTTCTAATGAATTTAGTTTCAAGCCCAAATGTTTTGTGGATCTCGAAATATACCCAAAAGAGTAAGGAGAGGTCAGTTTTAAAACACGCACCAATGATGGGCTCGTAACTCCTTAGTTGAAAATGTGGTGTGGGCTCATGATATGTCATTGGAAAGTTATTTGAATAAGGAATCCAGAAACATAAGGCTAGTAAATTAAATCAACCAAATGAACACCCAAATTTGGCTGGAAACACAGTATACAATATTCAGTTACATTTGTTTTGACCCTTAGATTTGTTTGAGCATAACTCTTAGGGGCAGAATCATATTTTGACACGGAAGGAAGAAATGGAAAGGTCTTGAAAGTGGCTTTTAAATGAAGTGGAAATGGATGAAACTTTAATAAGACTTGAGACCTCATTTACATAACAAAGCATAATAGCACACAGGTACAAAAATTACTCATTTCATCATCGGGCATTTGGGGACATTTGACGACACTTTTTTGGTGTCTACAGAAGCCCTCACTTTGATTGAGGTTGAGTTAAGCTAAGATCAAAGTATTCCGAAGTCGACATGCAGGATGTTGATGTGCACTTGGTGTGTTGAGGGTGTACAGTATGCATGAATATGAAGGCAAACCTGAATTGGGACATGCTCCTAGCGCGCTAAGACTTCATCTCTGTGAACAAAAGAAAAACAACGGTAATGGTTAGCAGGGCAAACAATGCTCGGGGATGGAATTGACTCCTGCAGGGGACCTGTATTAAGAGTAAACGAAAAAGTTAGTGAGACTTAGAAAATGATCAGTGTAGAATGCTTCAACAAATAGTGACTTAACACCACTCGGCAGATGCCAAGATTACGTCCCTGCACGAAAAACGAAAAAGTCAACGAGACTGCGCAATCAAAACAACTGATGCGTAAAGTAGCTCGTTAAAATCTCTCTCACTTGTATTGAGTCTCTCAAGAACAAAACTTTAAAAGGATAAATTGGACCTCACCACAAATGAATCCTAAAGGTAAAATCACCAGATTCAATTGATAAAGGGGTAACTCAAAATCACCACTCAAGTTATAAAGGCAAAGCCACTAAACAAGAGATAAAGGGTTTAAGATTTCAAAAATAGAGGCAGCACTCTATCAGTTTTTCTCATTCACATAATCTGAGTACTACAATCGATTTCATTACATATTTATAGGTTCATACATGCAACAAACCCTAATATAATACCCTAGAAAGAATCCTTGTTTTCCTCATGAGAGAAGGCCTCAAAAATGGTCCCCAAACTGTTTTGGTACTCAGCTGTAATTTTAGCGTCCAAATGGTCCCCAATAATGTAAATTGGAGCGTGCCCTTTGTACTGCTGGTCATTAATGCGCCTTGGCCCCTCTTGAGCTGGTCGATGTCCTCATGACTTGATCCCCAAGACATAAAACAAACCCAAAAGGAGCAGGTTACTAGGATCAATGACATGGCACTTAATTCCCACCCGTTAGCTGCACTAATGTTGATTAACGTCTACTTGTACGGAATTAAAAGAATAATTACATATTGAAAGCATTTAAATGATAACCATGATGTTTTAGGAGTCCCTAATGAGTAGAGTATACCCCCCATTGTGTGCCTTGGAGCTAAACAAGCTTGGAATCTGAGAGAGAGAGAAGGGATGCTCGCCCATAGCATGGTCAAGCTTGTTCTTGGAGCAGCAGCTTGCTGAATTGATTTCGTATCATTCTCTCCTTCTTTTTTGGGACTTGACCTCAAGTCCTCAAGGTAGTCATCAGCAAGATAAGGACTTAAATCACCCACATTGAACGTGGTAGAAACAGAAGAGTCTCCTGGAATTTTAATTTTGTACGCGCTTTCCCCAATCTTTTCCAGCACCTCAAATGGACCATCAGCTCTTGGCATCAACTTGTTCTTCCTCTTTGATGGGAAACTCACCTTCCTTAAATGAAGCCAAACCAAGTCACCAGGTTCAAAGATGGTTCTTTTCTGGTTTTGTTGGCTCTTGCATTGTACGCTGTGTTTGTTTTCTCGATTTGAGTTTTTACTTGTTCATGGATCTTCTTGATTTCCTTGGCTTTCTTCTCAGCATCCACCCTCACTCTAGCCTCAATGGAGAAAGGAATGAGGTCAAGAGGGATGAGAGGATTCACACCATAACATATCTCAAACGGAGTCCTCCCGGTTGTGTAACTAGGTGCCCTATTGAATGCAAGTTCAGCATGGCACAACTTCTCATCCCAATCTTTCAATGTCTTCTTTATCATACTCCTCAAAAGGGAACCAATAGTCCTATTAGTGACTTCAGTTTACCCATCCGTTTGAGGATGGTGAGAGGTACTAAACAACAACCTAGTTCCAAACAAACGGCAAAGTGTTTTCCAGAAATAGCTCAAAAACTTTGTGTCCCTATCCGATACTATGCTCCTTGGAACACCATGCAAACGCACAATCTCTCTAAAGTAGAGATTAACAATGATAACAACATAATGAGTTTTGTTGCAAGGCACAAAATGTGCCATTTTGGAGAAACGATCTACAACAACCATAATTGAATCTTTGCCCCTTTGAGTTCTTGGAAGTGCCACAATAGAATCCATACTCAAATCCTCCCAAGGCTTATTAGGGATAAGAAGTGGAGTGTACAAACTCTTGTGGAAGTGAGCTTTTTCTTGGTGGCATGTTGCACACTTGGAAATGATGGTTTGCACATCCTTCAACATATAAGGCCAATAAAAGTGCTCTAGGAGGATGTCAAAGGTCTTGTCAATGCCAAAGTGACCAGCTAACCCTCCATCATGTGCCTCCCTAATGAGTAGATCCCTCACGGATCCCTTTGGAATACAAAGCTTGTTGTTCTTGAAAAGAAACCCATCTTGAATAGAAAAAAGGCTAGAAGACAATTGAGCATCTTCCTTGAAGTACGAGGCAAAATCTTCATCATCCTTGTATAGCTCCTTAAGAAAAGAGAACCCAAGGACTCTAGCTTCCAAGATGGAGAGCATAGAGTAGCGCCTAGAAAAGGCATCAGCAACAATGTTTTTGCTCCCCTCTTTGTGTTTGGACACAAAGGAATAAGCTTGAATAAATTCAACCCACTTTGCATGCCTAGGATTAAGCTTGTGTTGTCCATTAATGTACTTCAAAGCCTCATGATCAGAATACAACACAAATTGCTTGGGCTTGAGGTAATGAGACCAATGCGTGATTGCTCGAATCAAAGCATAAAACTCTTTGTCGTACGTGATATAATTGAGCCTAGAACCACTCAATTTCTCACTAAAGAAAGTTAAAGGCTTCCCCTTTTGAATCAAACTTCCCCAATGCCAACACCATTTGCATCACACTCCAATTCAAAGAGATCATTAAAATCTAGCAATCCGAGAATAGGGGCTGCACTAACCTTGTTTTTGAGAAATTCAAATGCCTCAATTGCTGCCTTGGTCCATTGAAAAGAACCTTTCTTCATACAATCAGTAATAGGAGCCAATAAGGAAGAGAAATTCCTTATAAAACGAAGCCAATCCATGAAAGCTTCTCACCTCCGTGAGTGTCTTAGGTTCTGGCCATGATTTTATTGCCTCAACCCGTTGATGGATCCATTGAAATCTCATCTCTTGAAACCACATAACCCCAGAATACAACCTCATGTGTCAAGAATTCACATTTCTCGAGTTTCCCATAGAACTTATGCTCTCTAAGAACAGAAAACACTTCTTTCAAGTGTAATAAGTGCTCATCTTCTGTTTTAGAGTAAATCAGAATATCATCAAAGTAAACCATCACAAACCTCCCTATATAAGGCATCAACACCTCATTCATGAGCCTCATGAAGGTACTTGGAGCATTTGACAGCCCAAAGGGCATCACTTTCCACTCAAACTGCCCACCTTTCGTTTTAAATGTCGTTTTCCACTCATCTCCGTCCCTCATTCTAATTTGATGATAACCACTTCTCAAATCAATCTTGGAAAACACACAAGCACCATGTAATTCATGAAGCATATCATCAACTCTTGGAATGGGATATCTATACTTAATAGTAATGTTGTTCATGGCCCTACTATCAACACACATTCTCATTGTTCCATCCTTCTTGGGCACCAAAAGGGCTGGTACCGAGCATGGACTCATGCTAGGTTTGACATAACCCCTAGCCACAAGCTCATCTACTTGCCTTTGCAACTCCTTTGCTTCACTAGGAGAGCATCTATAGGCTGCTTTATTGGGTAAAATAGCCCCTGGAACAAGATCTATTTGATGCTCAATACCCCTAATTGGAGGCAAGCCCGGCGGTAGGTCGCTAGAAAAAACATCCCCAAACTCTTCAAGCAAAGGTCTCACAAGTATGGGCACCACACATTCAACTTCCCTATTGTTCTCTTCAGCAACCAGAATAGCAAACACACATGCACCATTGTCTAATTCATGCACAAATCCCTTTTCTCCTAAATAAACACCATTTCCAGATTTACTCTCATTTCTAATTGCTTCATTAGGTGGTAATGAAGTACAAGTAATTTTCTTCCCATTCATGAAGAATGAATATGTGTTAGCAAAACCATGGTGAAACACCTTTCTATCATATAACCAGGGTCTACCAAACAAGATATGACATGCATTCATTGGTATCACATCACAAACAACATCATCTCTATATGAATTGCCAATAGAAAATGGAATTGAGACTTGACGCGTTACCTTTACCTCATTTCCCTTTTTGAGCCATTGAAGCTTGTAGGGACTTGGGTGCTTTAAGGTGGTCAAATTGAGTTTCTCCACCATGGTGGTAGATGCTGCATTTAAGCAACTCCCACTATCTATGATCATGGTGCACACTTTCCCTAAAACCGTGCAACGTGAGTGGAAAATGTTCTCGCATTGGGATGGTTCTCTAGGACCTTCATTGGAGTGCAAAGCTCTTCTCATGACTAACAAATCACCATTATCATCAATAATGATCTCCCCATCTTGAACTTGAGGTGGCTCCTCATAATTCTCTTCTTCGGACTCAATTTTATCCGGAATCTCTTCAAAAGTTGTCAATGCACGTTTGTTTCCACATTCAGCTTGGAAATGCTCATAACTATGGCATTTAAAACACCTTTTCTTTTTGTTGAACCTAGATGGTTCCTTGACAGCCTCTTTGCCCTTGTCAACTTTAGGATTAGGCTCATTTCTGGTTCCACTTGTACTCCCCTTGAAAGAGTTAGACACAGGTTTAACAAATTGTTTAGGAGTGCTTTTCTTGCTCTTCTCTTGCTTTGCAACCATCAAAGCCAGCTTGATAGTGTTTTAAAGAGTCCATCTTGGTTGCAATTCAACCCTCTCTCTAATGTTACAGTTTAGGCCGTGAATAAACCTAGCAATTGTGTGCTCTTGAGCATCCCTCACTTTGGTTCTCATGAGGAGTTTCTCAACCTCTCTCACGAATTCATTGATATCCTTAGAGCCTTGTGTGAGTTGAGTGAGCTGTAGATACAAGTCTTGCTTGTAAGAATCAGGACCAAAGCATTTTTGCATCAAAGACTTCAACTTGGTCCAAGTTTTAATCTTGCCTTTGCCATCTCTCACACGTTGGTGTTGTGTGTTCTCTAGCCACAATGAAGCATACTTCTTCAACTTAATGGATGCAAACTTGTATGATTAGCTGTCATCATAACCCTTAGCCTCAAAATACCTCTCCATATTGTGAACCCAATCAAAGAAATCACTAGGGGTCCATGCCACCTTCAAAATCAGAAGACTCAAGCTTAAGGTCTCTCATGTCATCCCATGGTTCACCTTCTCTTCTTCCCCTTAGACTAGGAGAATAAGATTCATCACTAGGATCACTTGGAGGTGGAGTACCTCCATCATCATCATCACCACGTCCTCCACAATGTCCCCTATGTCTCCTCCTACCTTCTCCTTGTAGGAGATCACGAATACCTTGTAATTGTTGTTCAAGAGCATACATTTTACCCTCAAATTGGGCTTGCTCAAGAGTCATGTTTTCGTGGTACTTCAACAACCATTTTGTAGCTTGGTTCTTTGTGGTGGTGAATTTGTTTGGCTTAAAAGGGGGTTTTTTTTTTTTGTAGTAGGCTTAAACAGAATAAGAAGATAATTGTGTTTAGTGATTCTAAATCACAAACGCAACTTTTAGATCCAATATACTCAACTTGAGTGTTAGAGGAGTAAAGGTGTGATTCTAACCTTAATAGACAAAGAGAGAGAGAGAGAGAGAGAGAGAGAGAGAGAGAGAGAGAGAGAGAGAGAGATAAGAAAAGAAGGGATTATAATAGAAAAGAAGCCCCAACAATATCCACACAATAATCAAACCACAATATACCAGAATCAATCCAACAAAATCACTATTGCCTAGTTCTTGTCCGTACACAACATATGCATTCAACACAAATTATGACAGCCAAAACCACGACAAAATCAAAAGTCATTAAAGAGAGAAGTGTAGATCTATACCTTAGGAATCCAACCAAGAATAAAAGTCACAATATTTATCACTAGAACAACATATATGAGCTTTTTTGCAAAACAGCTCCCAGACGTTGTCCAGCGGGAGCAACAAAACGTTTGAGCTTGAACGGAGGACCAAAACTCAACCTTTTTCATTGATTCAACCAGGAGAAGAAAGATAACTTCCTAAAGTTTCAGAAAATCAAATCAAACGAGCTAAAGAACCAGAGCTCTGATACCACTTTGATGCGTAAACTAGCTCGTTAAAATCTCTTACTTGTATTGAGTCTCTCAAGAACAAAACTTGCGACTTTAAAAGGATAAATTGGACCTCACCACAAATGAATCCTAAAGGTAAAACCACCAGATTCAATTGATAAAGGGATCACTCAAACTCATCACTCAAGTTATAAAAGAAAAGTTACCAAACAAGATAAAGGGTTTAAGATTTCAGAAATAGAGGCAGCACTCTATCAGTTTTTCTCATTCACATAATCTGAGTACTACAATCGATTTCATTACATATTTGTAGGCTCAAACATGCAACAAACCCTAATGGAATACCCTAGAAAGAATCCTTGTTGTCCTCATGATAAAAGGCCTAAAAAATGGTCCCTAAACTGTTTTGGTACTCAGCTGTAATTCTAGCGTCCAAATGGTCCCCAATAGTACAAATTGGAGCGTGCCCTTTGTACTGCTGGTCATTAATGCGCCTTAGCTCCTCTTGAGCTGGTAGATGTCCTTATCACTTGATCCCCAAGGCATAAAGCAAACCCAAAAGGAGCAGGTTACTAGGATCAATGACATGTCACTTAATTCCCACCCGTTAGCTGCACTAATGTTGATTAACGTCTACTTGTACGGAATTAAAAGACTAATTACATTAATCTAAATTATTGAAAGCATTTTAAATGATAACCATGATGTTTTAGGTGTCCCTATGAGTATAATACACCCCCATTGTGTGACTTAGTACTAAACAAGCTTGCAATCTGAGATAGAGAAGGGATGCTCGCCTATAGCATGGTCAAGCTTGTTTTTGGAGCAGCAGCTTGCTCAATTGATTTCGTATCAATAACGACTATAAATGGAAAATGATATAGTTAGAGTGAATAGTATAAATGCTTTTCTCTAAGCAAATAGTGACTAAGCACCACTCGGCGGATGCCGAGATTCTGTCTCTGCACGAGAAACGAAAAGGTCGACGAGACAGCGCGATCAAAATGACGGCTGTAAATGGTTAAAACATATGAACAGTTTAAATGCAACAACTTAAGCAATCATTGACTGAAACATATAAAAACAAAGGACAGTGTTGTGACCTAAAATAAAAGCCTAAGCCCAAAAGCCTCAAGTGCCAACCTCTTGGATGGTCCGGCCCATAAAGCCTGCGCTAGGCTCATGTCCTTTACAGGCAGCAGGATATCATGAGCCATTCCAGAGATGACACGTGCCACCTCGGTAACCGCCTCCATGGGAAACCTCACCCTATAAATACCAGTCTCGAGGTATGTGAGAAGGGGACTATTTTTACCTAATCATTACTAGCACTACTCCCAAGACTAACTTAAGCTTCCTAGCGGGGATCCCGAGAAACCCCCTCGGGCCAGTTAACGTTCTTGTGTGTGCAGGTATTGAGGTCGTCGCCTAGCCGACGGAAACCCAACGCCCGACTAGCTATACTCCCGACACAAGAAAAAACCCCACAACATTTGGCGCCGTCAGTGGGGAGTACTACCTAGTTGAGCGAAAAATCAAACCAATACAAAACATCATCAAATGACGGAGGTGGAAGTCATAGCCGACGGGTCGGGATCGTAGGCCCCTCACAGACCCCCACCAAACCCGCACGTCGCCCACCTCACACCTCCACCTCCTTTCAGAAGTTCGGTACCGACGCCCGGTGGCCAACCCATTATCGAGAGCCTGGTATACGAGGGAGACCTGACCCGAGCAATAACCACCATTCAACAAAAGATTATGAAAGGCGTGGCAAGAGATGTCCGAGACGCCATCAAGGCACAGCCCCTTCCGATCCACCTCCCATTTCCCATCCGCAGTCTCGGCACCCCCTTCACAACCGCTCTTGGCCACACAGGACCAATGCCCCTGCCCAGGCGAGACTTGGACCCGGAGGACGCCTGCCATGTCCTCAACCAGCGTCGGGACCATCGGGAAAATGAACAGGAACCCGTCAGGGAGCGGGGAGAACCCTCGAGGCCTGACGCCCGGGGTATCATCAATAAAAGGCGAGAGAAAAGAGGTGATGATCGAGAGCCGACCACCCGTCATGACGGCTCCTCGAGACCCAACGCCCGACTAGCTATACTCCCGACTCCCGGCAGACCTTAATCCGCATGCGGAGAGACAGTGCCTCCATCTCAACACCATACGCGGACGACGAATGCAACTCTGGAACATTCCACAGTCGTTCCAGGGGCAAGACTATCGAGGTGTCGTCTTCTCACCGACGCAGCGGGGGGCACAAGAGAAATCGAGACCACAATGCCGACAACCACTCCGCGCTATCATTGTCGCGCAGGCTGGGAGAGCTCTATGTGGATGAGAAACGACCTGACTCGCCCTTCACGAGAGAAATTTTATACGCCCCAAGAGTGGAAAAGATCAAGGTACCAGCCATAGCTGTGTACGACGGCGTAGCGCTGATCGACCCCAGTGAGCACATGGACGCCTATACGGCGAACATGTACACGTACACGACTGATGTGCCCACCCTATCCAAGTTCTTCCCGCCCACACTGCGGGGCCTAGCGCTCAAATGGTTCAACGAGCTCCCCCGCGGCTCAGTCGACAATTTTAAAACATTGACAAAGAAGTTCATCAAGCATTTAGTCGGTAACAAGCGGTCCGAGAAAACCATCTCGCACCTGGCAAGCATCGTTCAGCTACGAAAAGAACCGCTGAGAGGATACCTCAAAAGGTTCAACCTGGCAAAGACAGAAATCGAAAAAGTGAATGAAGAAGTTGCCTACTCCTACTTCCTGCAAGGGTTGTCGCCCAGCACATATAAATTTGCCTTGGTGAAGTAGAGAGTCACTTCCCTTTGCGATGCACTGGACAGGGCTGAAGGCTTCTGCACCGCGACTGAAGTCGTGTATTTTAACAAAGAAAAGGAAAAAGAGGCGACACCACCACAGGCGGGAAAGAAGAGGAGCGCGAAAATAATGACAACCGGCGCCCCCAAGCCCCAAAGGGAGTCCTCTAGAAAGGCCACTCGCCTCTCCTATGAATGCGAGGACAATCTCCAGAGAGTCACCAGACCTATTGTCGGATTTGGGAAAAAGGTTGTCCACCCACTTGGGAGCTGTAGACTGTCGGTTCGCTATGGACCTCCAGGAAAGTGTCGAACCACCTTTATCAACTTCCTAGTGGTGGAGGACTCTTCCGCATACAACATCCTCCTCGGTCGACCCTCTTTGAACAAGATCAGAGTTGTCGTCGCCACTCACATGCTCCTCATGAATTTTGAGTGCGACGAAGGCGAGATCGGGAGCTTGTACGGCGACCAGAAGACAGCCAGAGAATGCTACTTCACAATGGTCCGGCCCATCCTAGAAACTCATCGGGTGAAAACCGAAAGAAAGGGAAAACGAGTGGCGGAAGCTATGAACATCGCTGGTGCATCCGGCGAAGATGTCATCGACCCACGGGAGGAAATCACGGAAGAAGTAGCCCTTGACGAACTATGCCCTAACCGAACTGTTAAGGTCGGCAGTTCCCTTGAGGGAGAACAGAAACGGTCAATGATCCAGCTCCTGCAGGCATATCAGGATGTGTTCGCCTTCTCCGCAAAAGACATGCCGGGAGTCAGCCCCGACATCATTATGCACAGTCTCAACATCCTCCGGACAGCAACCCCCGTGAAGCAAAAGAAACGTCATTTGGGGGACGAAAGAAATAGAGTTGTGAAAGAAGAAGTGGCGAAGCTGTTAGAAGCCGGTTTTATCAGAGAATGCAGATACCCCGGATGGATCAGTAACGTGGTCTTGGTTAAAAAATCTAATGGGTCATGGCGCATGTGCATCGACTTCACTGACCTTAACAAAGCCTGCCCAAAGGACAGCTTCCCCCTACCCAGAATTGATCGAATGGTCGATTCGACGGCTGGCCACCAGACATTGAGCTTCATGGACGCCTACTCTGGCTATCATGAGTTCCCTCTCGATGAGGTAGACCAAGAAAACACCGCCTTCATCACAGAACATGGGCTTTACTGCTATAAAGCCATGCCCTTCGGCCTCAAGAATGCGGGTGCCACATATCAAAGGCTGGTCAACAAGATATTCGAGTATCAGCTGGGCGACTCAATGGAGGTATATGTGGAAGACATGATCGTGAAAACCAAGCTCGGAGGCAACCACGTTCACGACCTGCAGCAGACCTTCAAGAATCTACGGCTGTACAACATGAAACTCAACCCCAAAAAATGTGTCTTCGGAGTACAGGCCGTAATGTTCATGGAATACATGATTAGCCAGCGAGGAATCGACGCCAATCCCGACAAGGTGGCAGCAATCATGAACATGGAACCACCACGAACGATCCGAGAAGTACAGAAACTCGCAGGCTGTATAGCGGCGCTCGGACGCTTCATCGCTAGACGAGCTAAAAATATACCTCACCAAGGTGCCCACCATGGTGTCGCCAGAGCCGGGGGAAGAACTGTTTGCTATCTGGCGACGTTGGATACATCGGTCAGCGCCGTCCTTCTTGTTGAAAGAGACAAAGTCCAGAAGCCTGTGTACTATACAAGCCACGCCTTCAACGGCGCTGAGGCCAGCTACTCCATTGTGGAAAGAGTAGTCCTGGCGCTCTACACTGCAACCAAGAGACTAAAACCCTACTTATAATCGCACAAAGATGTCGTCTTGTCAGATCACCCCTTGAGAAGTATCCTTGGGAAGCTAGACAATGCCGAAAGAATGCTCAAATGGGCCATACACCTTCAAGGCCTCGGAATAGAGTACGAACCACGAAAGGCCAGCAAAGGACAGGCCCTAGCGGACTTCGTCGCTGAAAGTACTGACCGCCCAAACCCGTCATATAACCCTGATGTCCCCTGGACAATTTATGTCGACGGATCGGCGACAAACCAAGGATCCGGGGCAGGCCTCATCTGCACATCGCTAGAAGGCGAGGATTATGAATATGCTCTCAGGTTCAAGTTCAACGCCACCAACAACGAAGCGGATACAAAGCCCTAATCTCGGGCATCGAGTATTGTGTCGCCGCGGGGGCATCTTGCGTCGAAGCACACTCTGATTCTCAGTTGGTCGTTAGCCAAATCAACGGCACCTACGAGGCCCGAGACAAAAACATGTTGGCCTACCTAGCCAAAGCTCCAGAGCTGATCGCCAAAATAAGAAGCTTCAAGATCACACAAGTCCCTCGATCTGAGAACAATCAAGCTGATGCGCTGTCCAAACTGGCTAGTTCCGCCAAGACCGACCACCCACGATCCGTCTTTTGGGACGTAAAAGCGGAAAGGGGCATAGAAAAACAGGAGGTCTTGATCCTAGACAGAAGTTCAACTTGGATGGACCCAATCAGTCAATTCCTCACCGATGGAACCTTGCCGGAGGACAAGAAAGAGGCCGAGAAGGTAGAGAGGAGATCCAAATGGTTCACTCTCTTCGAAGGACGGTTGTACAAAGTCTCATACTCACAACCTCTGCTGAAGTGTATCACCTCTGAGGCAGGGAAGAAAGTGATGTCCGACCTCCACAATGACGTTTGTAGCTCGCACATCGGCGGGGAGCGCTGATCGCAAAAACCCTCAGAACGGGCTACTTTTGGCCAACACTGAGACATGACGCCGTCGCCTACTCGGCCAAGTGCGACAAATGCCAAAGGTTTTCCCACACGTATCACAAGCCCGCCACTGAACTTAAGCCCATTTCGACCACATTGCCCTTTGCCCGGTGGGGCATGGACATCCTCGTACCATTCCCGACCGCAAAGTACCAACACAAGTTCATTATAGTCGTTGTCGACTATTTTACGAAATGGATAGAGGCTGAGGCAGTGTCTAAAATTGCAGAGGAAGACATCAGGAAATTTGTTTGGCGTAATATCATCACACGCTTTGGCTGCCCCAGAGAGATAACTTTCGACAACGCAGCACAGTTCGAAACCCCCAAACTCCAGCAATGGCTGAAGAAATACTGCATCACCGGCAACTTCACCGTCGTCGCCCACCCCCAGGCAAACAGGCAAGCTGAGTCCTCCAACAAACAAATCCTCCTGGGATTGAAGAGGAAGCTCGATGAAGCCAAAGGACTATGGGCCGATGAACTCTTGAACGTGCTCTGGGCGCTAAGGACCACGGAGAAGAACTCAACGGGGGAGACGCCTTTCATGCTCGTATATGGAGCCGAGGCAGTACTCCCGATTGAGGTTAAAGAGCCAACCCTGAGAGTGTTAATGCACAATGAGGAAAACAACAACGCCTCCCACCGACAAGATCTCGACCTCTTACCGGAAAAAAGGGGCGACGCCCTCCTAAGAGCTGAGATTTATCGCCTCAGGATGTCAAGGCAATACAACAAGATGGTCCGACCTCGTCCCCTGCACGTGGGAGACTTGGTACTGAGAAAAACTGAAGCCATTGGGAAGGCATCCACATCTGGTAAGCTGACCGCCACGTGGGAAGGTCAACACATGATCAGGGAAGAAGTCTACCAAGGAACCTACCGCCTCCAAACACTGGATGGAGAGCCAATCCCGAGGACATGGAACACCTGCAACCTCAAGAAATACTACATCTGATCCCCGTAAGCCGGAAGGCGACGGCCAAAATAGATCAGGCGACTAGGAAATCAAGCTTTGCAAACTTATTATTCACTTGTAAACACACCTTTGGGTGCAAAATATTTACATGAATTAAAATGGCACACGCTTTCACCTAACCTCGCATATTTACGAACTCTGATTGAAAATACAAATCAGCTAAAGTCAGTTCATTGAAATAGTTCTATGTCAATCAAAGCACTGAGCAAAATCGGTGAACGACGAAACTAAAATAAGTCTTTATTCATAAATTTACAACAGAGCCCCTGACATATGTCAGGCAAAATGATCGGTACAAAACTAATGAAAACGAAACTCCCTACGGGTCAATCAGCCCCTCGCCATCAATGACCGGCGCCGCTTCGTCACCATCACCTTCGCCTGCACAAGGCTCAGTAGGCTCGCTAGAATGGGCAGACTCACCGTCGCCGGCAGGGCTGTTGGAACCAAGGAGCGCTTGTATCCCACCAAGATCTTCCACCAACTCCACCCAATCACCAAGATCTTCCTCAAGCTGCTTCGCCAAGTCGTCCCGCTCGCGAGAAACAGTGTCAATCCTCTCGAGCATTTGACACCGATCCTCTTCGAACTCCGCCGTCTTAGCAAGATTACTTTCCAACCTCACCTCCGCCTAATATACATGCTCCTTCATCTGGCTCAGCAGCCCCTTGTTCTCCTTTCGCAACTCCCTACTTTCCTGAAGGACCTTCCTCGCCCGGATCATCAGCGGGTAGAAATAGTGTGTGAAGCCCGCCTAGCGAACGATGAACTCACAGGCACAGTGTAGGATCTGGTCCATCTGGCACCCCATCTGGCCACACATATGGGCTAAGTCGGCCGAAGGAATCATACCCATTAACCGGGCAAAAAATCCTTCGATAGCACCCATGTCACCTCGCGCCTTTGCCTCGAAAAACGAAAAGCCTTCGTCACGCGCGACGCAGGGGCCATCACCTCTAGCGCCGGTTGAACCATGCCCAGTCTCACCAACATCGGGACCGGCATCGCCAACGTCGCCCTTACCAACACCATCGTCGCCAGGATCGTCGTCGTTAACTTGAGGCTCCATGTCGCAGGCCTGCGACACCACTGTCAATCAGACGCTCAAAGTCGTCGTCACCTATAAAGATCATACCATCAACAATACGAGAAAAATGCTGCCCAATATCCCCCGCCTTGGGAGCAACAGGGGCAGCCATTGACGGATCGTTTATTACTCTGACAGCCAAAGGCTCCACCACAAAAGGAATGCCTGGAGGCACACGGACCCTTTTGGGCGCCCTCGGCTTCCTTAGCATCAATATACTCCTGAGAGTAGGCGACCGTCGGGGCAACACCCGCGGTATGTTGAGGGTTTGACGCCAAAACATCACCAGGGAGCGACGGATTTGGCACCAACGCCTCTTCTTGGCGAGGAGAACATGACACCCCTGCATTATCTTAGGGAAGAGAGTTAAGCCATGGAGAGTCGGCCAAAGTGGGTCTATCGCCAGCCATACAAACTTATTACCATTACGCTCGTTTTGGGAGCAAATTATGAAATGGAAAACAAGATAAAGCAGAGGAGCCAAGCTACATATATATATATATATATATATATATATATATATATATATATATATATATATATATAAAAAATTCAAGCAAGATGAAGAGGCACGTGGTACCAGAAGGGCAAAATTATATTTCACAATTTCCGAAGATCCAAATTACAAGACGGTTTAACAAAAAGCATTTTATACAAACAGAACTTCAACCACTCTCAGAATCAGAATTGTTGCCCGACTTGTCAAACTCAGCCAAGACGACCAGCTGAGTACCTAGGTCAAAAAGATCTTGAAGCACGACGGTGCAACAAGTCCGAGCAGCAACAAATCCCCTGCTATATTCCGCCTCGCCATACAATCGATACTCTTTCGATTGTTTAAAGTCTTCCACGGCATCGCCTTTGGATGAGGCATCCTCGAAAACTTTCAACTTCTCAGAGATAGCCGTCACTTGCGTCTGATACCCTGAGACCTTGTCAGCATAAGTTTTGTTCTCAGCAGTCAAAGTCCGAACCGAGCTCGAAAGTTCCTCACCCCGCTTCAGGGAGTCGTCCCTCTCGATCGTCGCCTTAGAAGCCACCTCCTTCAGACGATCAACCTCACTAGACAAAGCAGTTACCTTCGCCTCGGCCTCTTCTCGGCGACGCTCAGCAGCGGCCAACTGGTCCTTCAATGCCGATTGTTCATCCTCAAACCGCTTTAAATCCCTCCTCAAGAGGTCGGCGTCAGAAATCGCCTTACGCGCGGCGTCGTACTCTTTCTCCTTGGCATGGAACTTGTTCTTCCAAAACTGAGCCTTCTTCTTGTGCTGCTCTAAAGAACCCCTCGCCTCGTAGGCAAAATCTAGATCGTCCTCCACATCCTGACCTCTCTTGATCAGCCCGGAGGTGACGGCCAAACTCTGCGAAAGACAAAAAAAAATGCACGCCCGTCAGCGATCAGACAAAGCAAACAAAGCAAGGGGCAAAATGAGGTACTCACCACAGAGAGTTGATCATGCACAAACGCTAGGGAACCACGGGTAGACACGTCGCCCAGAAGCGCCTCAGCTGCCGCCGGTGTTGACACTTTGTCGGCAAATGCCTTTATCGCCTCCCTCTGAGCGCCGTTCCAAAATACGTAGTCTTGGGAAGGCATGGGTTGACCAGAGATATGGTACAAGTAACGCGAAGCCTTCTTGGTCTCACCCCCCTTTTCAGTCTAGCCGCTATCTAGATCAACTACCGGGATATCGTCCGCCGCCAATGGAGTTTTCTCTCCAGTTGCCGACGCCCGGGCATAGTCGGGCTTGTCGCCAGATAGAGACGAGGTCAAGTGTTTTAGAAGATTGACGTCCTCACCAACCGGAGATGTCTGAGTAGTCGCTTGAGCCCCCACGACGTCAGGCACTACGGTCGCCTTGCCTGGAGTATGCTCCAGCTCCCTTCTCTTGGGCAACGGTCCGTCAGATGAGGCCGACCCCTGCCCGACCTCCTTCCTCTTTTGGCGAATGATCGCTGCAGCTTGGGACTGCTCCTCGGTACTATTCTTCGCCGGGACAAAGGGGCCAGTCGGGTGTAGAGATGGCGTCCCCCGAGGGCTCGCGCCTCCAACACTCTCCTCAACCGAGCCATAGCCTAGCAATGGCGATCGGTCGACGCCGGCAGGGATATAGGACAGTCCCCTAGACTTCCAGTACGCCAACACCCGAGGCATAGCGTGGGCAGATATGTCCAGCGCCTCGCCCTTATGCTGGGCGACAAGCATCGCCTCGTGAGCTTCTTGAAGAAGAAAAAGTCAGACACCCCGTCAGTAGAAATGAAAAGGTGAAATAACAAAAAAGGGGAAGAGAAAAAATACCCTTATCCGGGAGGCTGGCGATTAAGCCGACGTACGACAAATAGCCATGCATCAGAAACCAGCCCTTAGCCGGGGCATACCGGACCTCGTGATACTCATATTTTACCTCCTCAGAGGCTCTAGACTTCTTCGGCGAGGTTTCACCGATAACGGAGGCCAAAACCCCGCCGCCCTTCGACTTGGACGCCTTCTTCTCAGGAGGACTAGTTACGACAGTCTTCACCGAGCGAAAGCTATCCAAGATTAACCTGTCACTAGACGACAGGGGATCGGCTTCCGACCCACCAGGGACGTGGGAATCATCACAATCCCAATCTGGGATGTTCTCAAACGCCTGCTTGTCCTTCTTGACAAGATAGACCCACCTCGATCGCCAATCCTTGTAGTTGTCCCAGAGATGGCGAGCGAAGAGGAAGTCTTCCAAGACCGACGCCATATACAATCGGCGACGAGAATTACCCCCCGCCGGGACCAACTTCACCATCGCCTTAAAAACGCTCATCGACGTAGGGTATCCCATCACCTTACACATGGCGATATACCCGTTCATACACAGCCAGAAGTTGGGCAGCTGTTGAGCGGGGGCGACGTTGTAGTCATTAACATACTCCTTGACAAAAGGATGCAAGGGCAGGCGAAAGCCCGCCTCCATCATTCCCATGTGAATGGCGATACCGTTATCTGGCAGGAAGAACATCACGTATGTCGGCTCCGGCAGGACCAGATTGCAGTCATCCGGAATTGCAAGCTTGGCAATAAAACGCCGGCGAGGAGTCCCCGCCTCTTTCAACTTGGCGACCCACTTAGTCGAAGGAATAAAGTGTGTATGTTCCTCTGTCTTTTTCAAAGCCTCGGCGGCCGACCGATGAAGGCACCTAATCTGCTTCCCGGCGCTAGAAGACGACGACATTGGTTGATTGATCATTTTTACGAGCGGACGAAAGTCAAAGGTAAAATGTTCAGAACAAAAGCAGAGAGAGAGAATACCACAAAGTGAAAGTGAAAAGTGAAGGGAAACACTTGTTATTTATAGACACGCCCCTGACCACTGAAGGGTCAGGGAACACGTGGACCATTACAGAGGACCGGGGCAAAAAGCAGGCCCCACCTTTCAGTTACGACTAAGAAGTTACACCAGGAAAGCCCAACTACAAGGACATACTCAGCAAAGGGATAGGCCCCCGTACAAGAACCCTAAACCTAACAACGAATGAAGCACAAAACGGCGCCAGAACGCATCAGGGCGACGAAGTGTCCAGGGCCGACAGTTCGCCAGAGACACGGTCATGCTTGGTTCCAAGTTCGGCCCAACGCCGCTTTAAGTCCCCGCACTTACGGTGAGCCTCCTCCAGCTTCAGAGTCATCAGGGCGACGGATCTGGAGGTCGCCTCAAGATCCCGCTGCACACCGTCAATCTCCGCACGAAGAGCCTTCAGTTCGTCCTTCTTCCGTCTTCTCGCCTCGTCCCTTACCAGCAAAGGGTCGACGGAAGGAGAAGGAGGGCACACCGCCAAGGGCGACGCCGTCGCATATTCAAGACGGTGACGCTTCACATCTTCCTCTAGGAGTTGGGATAACGCCAGCTTGACATGGCGAGGAAGGGCAGGATTCGATAAGTGGCGAGCATACCAAGCTCCTTACGACTCATTAGCAACTAGGTCGCCATACTTAATACCAACAGCTTGAATGACATTCGACGACGAGAAACAGGAACTAGCGGCACTCCCGTCGGAGCACTGGCGCGCCGATCTACGAAGTCTGTACTTACTACTAACCTCGGGTTCTTCATAAGAATCACTGCAGCCTGTGGAAATCTCAATGGTGGAAACCATAGCGAGGTCCAGTACTGGTAAAAGAGTCTAGAGCTCCCAATATATAAGCACTCCTCACAGCCAGCTGAGATCACACCCACCAAAGTCCAACATCGACAATCATGCCAAGGCCAATCAGCTACGGGTAAGTGGCGCGACAACACTCACAACACAAATGTCCCAGATTCCAACGCACTTTGTTTGGGGCAAAAAATTATTAAACAAGGACACCTGGACCAGGAATAGTCAAGCAACATGTTGAAACTCTCCCACACCCTAGAGAGGAGTATGGAAAAGTTTCAAAGGGCAAAAAGACTGGCAAGACAGATGGCAAAGCAAATCCATTTCATTCCAAAATCGTCAGGGGAGGCCAACCCCACAAGGGCCACACAACAAAAAAAAAAAAAAAAAAAAAAAAAAAAAAAAAAAGCAAGCAAGCTTCAACACCACTATCTAAAAGCCACGGACCGACGACTAAGCTCGACCATCACAACGAGCGGCGTCAGCCTTCAACTCATCCTTCAGAGAGCGACAAAGGCCCGTCAGCTGAGCTTTCTTCACCTTTAGTTCTTCAATCCTGGCCCGTGCCATCTCCAGCTCCGTCTCATGGACGACAGCCTTTTGCTCCACCTCCTGAAGCTCCATAGTAGCCGCCGCAAGCAGCTCCAGATTATACTTCAGCCCGTTCTCGTAAGCATCCCGGTTGATTGGGCCGACGAAGGGGTCGCCATGCACGCAACGTCCAGAAGAAGCGCCACGAACAACAGGAGGAGACTCAGAGTCAGCACTCCAGTCGTCCGAAGAGGTCGGCGAAGCCACCCCCAGCCTCGCCGTGTCGACGGCCTCAGCAGGAGGGGCATCAACACTGGGACCAATGGGGCAAGCGTCGCCACCTAACGTCCGACTACCTTCACCCAACGAAGAACGGGACCTCTTACGAGAAGAAAGAACCTTCGACTTACCAGCAGACGACATGATCAAAATCTTGACAATAGAAAAGTCAAGACAACAAAAGACAAAATTCAAGTATGAAACTC
Organism: Tetragonia tetragonoides; assembly: GCA_038025085.1. Taxonomy (NCBI): domain Eukaryota; kingdom Viridiplantae; phylum Streptophyta; class Magnoliopsida; order Caryophyllales; family Aizoaceae; genus Tetragonia; species Tetragonia tetragonoides. The sequence goes on along the minus strand of CM076147.1, from coordinate 11,419,356 downwards.
CACATCCAAGCGTGGCCCTTATATAAAGAATAGGGTAAAACGTCAAAGGACACGAAACGTCAGAGGGCACGAAACGTCCCTCAACCACTTCACAAGGAGTCAGGAACCGCCTCTACCACGTGTACATCGCAGAGGCCCTTCCTGAAGGGCAAATGTTGTGACCTAAAATAAAAGCCTAAGCCCAAAAACCTCAAGTGCCAACCTCTTGGATGGTCCGGCCCATAAAGCCTGCGCTAGGCTCATGTCCATTACAGGCAGCAGGATATCATGAGCCATTCCAGAGATGACACGTGCCACCTCGGTAACTGCCTCCATGGGAAACCTCACCCTATAAATACTAGTCTCGAGGTATGTGAAAAGGGGACTATTTTTACCTAATCATTACTGGCACTACTCCCAAGACTAACTTAAGCTTCGAAGCGGGATCCCGGAAAACCCCCCCGGGCCAGTTAACGTTCTTGTGTGTGTAGGTATTGAGGTTGTCGCCTAGCCGACGGAAACTCAATGCCCGACTAGCTATACTCCCGACACGGAAAAAAAACCCCACAACAGACAGTATAACCACACAAGTGATCATTGACCGACACAATTTCTAGACACCAGCTGTCCTAAAATAAATAAATAGTGTCAGAAGACTCACTGGGCTTAAACATAATTTGCGAACACCGACTGTCCTAAATAAATAATGCCAGAACACCGACTAGGCTTATAAAGAAATCAATTTACGAACACCGGCTGTCCCCCAAAATAATGAACACCGATTGTCCCCAAAAATAATTCACGAACATTGGCTGTCCCCCAAAATAATTTACGAACACTGGCTGTCCCCAAAAAAAATGAACACCGGCTGTCCCCATAATGAATTTACGAACACTGGCTGTCCCCAAAAATAATTTACGAACACTGGCTGTCCCCAAAAATAATGAATACCGGCTGTCCCCAAAATGAATTTACAAACATTGGCTATCCCCAAAAATAACTTAAGAACACTGGCTGTCCCCAGAAATGTATACGAACACCGACTGTCCCAAAAATAAATAGTGCCAGAAGATCCACTGGGCCTAAAAATTATTTAGGAACACCGGCTGTCCCCATAAATAAATAGTGCCAGAAAATCGAATGGACTTAAAAATAATTTAGGAACACCGGGTGTCCCCATATATAAATAGTGTTAGAAGATCAACTGGGCTTAAAAATAATTTGACTGCTCCGAGTGATCAATATTGTTGAAGAATACCTGGGCTTGTGCATTTGGGTCCTGCAAAATAAATGGGTTAGTTTTACCTAATAATACTTGGTACCGTAAGATGGACCAACTATTGAATTTTGAATTGGTGGGCCAAAGGGATTTGTTCCCGCGCGCTTGGCTGCTGTTGGAAGGTTATTTCTATTCTTGGTTATAGTCGGAAGGTCGCTTCTGTCTTGATCGTGATTGTTTTTCGAACACTGAGTTCCGGGCTTGCTGGTTTCAATGGAGAGCGGGTATACTCAAACCTGCAGTGGAGATATTCACCTAGGGGAAAGATGCAATAGACATGCCCGACTGACCATGACAAGATGCACAAGACATGATATAGTAATATGCACGGGGCTAAGGGGAATTGACATGTCAATACGCAGGGACTTAAGATACTGAGAAATTATGTGTATATGCATGCCTTTGAACGCGACTCTAGTACTTATGCAGATATGATGTATTGACTCACGGCTCCATGTGGCCTAGCCTAACATGCATGACTCTCCTATAGGGTCTGAATAAGGTCTTAATATTGAAAAAGTTTTTATGATCAAGAATTTCATTTCTTTGGCGATCTTGACAGAGTATAGACATGGGGACAAGACTGGGTGCACTCAAGGGAGAATCAGCCCCCAATTTGATGTGTGGTTCTTAATAATTATGACCTACTCGAGGACCTATGGTTGTTGATGCAACGGTACAAAATATCCTAACTTAAGCTATGGGGATGAAATGGACAACTTTGAACGTAGCGGACAAGGAACTGGCTCATTCTGAAAAAGCCCCCAGTTGGGAAGTCTGTGCGCAAGCCTACGAGAAAGGCGATGAGTATGACTCTAGACGACCGACAAAAGAGTGCTTACATGAGAAACAATGCTCTAAATCCCCCAGTTTGTTCATTTTTTTTTTTGTTGCCCTAACTTTTGCCTAGGCCGCCCTTTCGGGTGTTCAACCTACCGGGCTCATTCTTTTTTTTTTTAGCCTTAGATGAGAATGGTGGAATGGGAGAACTCCTTACGATCATGTGACAAAGTGGTTGTCGTGGCCGAACCTTTTTGAGGTTTCCTACGTATCCAGTGTGTGGAATCAGACCAACGTAGTTCAGGATTACACAATTGAATGGTCGTACCTCTTGGAGGGCTTTAGGGTTGTAATGTCAGGCTGGGTAAAGGTGTCAAAGAAAGGATAAAGGCTCAAAGAAACCCAATGTAAATCCCCTCCCCAAAGTATGCTAGATGGAAAAGAAGTTTGTGGTCTTGGCAAGGTGGCTTAGGGACCAATGTTTAAGTAAGGCCATTGTTCGGTTGTGCTTGAAATGTTTGCACTCTTTTGGATCTTTGATTGCTCTCAAATTTTTTTCTCTTTTGTTTTTTGTTTTTTTTTGCTATTGAACTTTCGAGTTCTCTCTTCTTTTTTTTACGTTTCTCTCGGTGGCTCTTTTTGTAGGTCGGTCCAGCTTGCCTAGAAGGTTGCTTGTAATCCCATGTCGCACACACTCATTCCCCGGGTAAGGATGATGTGGTTAAGAAATGAAAGGCTATGTGTTTAAGGCTCATAGGGTTGCAAGTAGTAATGATGTATACGGTAGTAAAGGATATTGATGTGAGGTGCAAAATGAATTCCTCCTGTCCTCGGCACGGACGGTTCAACTGTATGTCCTCTATGGGGATGATCATTAGGGAGTTCCTGTTTGATGTTTTCCACAATGAAGGCTTATTATTTATTTTATTTTGATTTTTTTTTTTTTTTGTTATTCCCTCATAGGAAACTTAAGTTCATCATAAGATTAAGCAAATAACAATAATGGGGATCAAAATGCAATCTTTATTGAATCGAAAAAAAGCATTACACGTGGAGTAAGATAGACTCTATGGACGAACTGAAAAGACAAACTAGATATCATAAGACTTGACTAGACTCGACTAGACTTGCACACTAGGAGACTTCGACTCTCTTCAAATTCTCGAGCATGGCTTGTTTGACAGGGATATGGAGGAAAACCCCTTGTAGATACTCACATTGTTCACAACTTAAGTGGAATTTTTAAGAAGGTCATTTTCAATTAGGATACCCACATCATAGAGCCAGTTGTAGGAGTCAATTGCTTGATACATGAGGTGTTCCTTGTAAGGAGGTTGCAAATTCTTGATGAATTGGCAGATTTGATCAGTTTGCGAAGGTCGCTCAACCAGTTCGGCAGTCTTTAGCCTCCAACGCCTAAGGAAGGCAGTGAATCCCTCATCTTCTTCTTGTTTGGTGATCTCTAACTCTCGAATGGTCATAGGTAGAGCAAGATTTTCCTTGTAGCGTGCAGGGAAGACTGTAGTGAAATCTGACTAAGTGGGGTAGTTCTCCATACTCAAGGTGTAGAACCAACAACGAGTCGGGGCATCAAGAGTCTGTGGGAACAAGTGAATGTAGATACTTTTGGCAACTCCTCTTAAGCCCATGGCAGTAGTGAAGGCCTTGAGGTGGTCTTGTGGATTATCAGTTCCAGTGATTGTCGGAACCTCGGGCATGGACAACTTGGCTGGAAGCTTGCCCTTGACTTTGGGATTGACTTTACCAACATTAACATGGTGGTTGGCAAACAAACCGCTGTTTTTGAGTAGAGAGTCAATCTTTTTTAGCTTAGTGACTTGCTCATCTTCCCTAAGTGTCGGAGTTAGAAAGTACCATTGTTTCCTCCTCATTCTTCTTGTCAAGAGCATTTACCCTGACTTGCATCTTACTTAGCTCACCCATGATCTCCTCATGCTTTCGTCAGTGGTCTTAACCATGGTGAAGTTTGGGGGTGTGATTGATGAGGTGAGGATGTATTGAGTGGTGGTGAGCTTTGTGCTGGTGATGGATTATGGGGTGATGGCCTTTTGGAATGTGGTGGTGTCTTGGAGGTAGCTTGTACACGAACCAATCTGCCGAACGATCGAGCCCAACCTTTGTCATCGTAATTTTTCCTTGAGCCCCTAATCCTGAACACAAGTCTCAACTTAGTAAGACGCCAAAGAAAGGACTTGAAAACAAAGACCCATGATTTTTAGAAGACCCTCGATAGCCCCTAAGGTGAATGAATCTAAGGACGTCTATATGAACTCAAATACATGATGGTGACAATGCAATGACAGAGTTATGACAACACTATGCAAGACGCATGTAGGATTGTCCTCGACATGTATGAAAATGTAGGGATGCTTCCTAGAATGGCCCTAGAGCACTTAATGAATGACTTGTCTAGACTTCTAGTGCATGAGGCGTAGCAAACAAATGGAGACATAGATGAATGCATGACCTGGACCTTGTCCAAATGCAGATGCAAAATGACGACAATGCAAGTATGACAACTAATTATGAATCCTAGCATGGAGCGTCTAATATGTACAATGCAATGTAAGAAGAAAAATGAAAACTTAAGCCTAAATGCCCGATTATTTTCCCTCATATAAAGTGAAAAATGAAATCGATGAACGAAAATGAGAAAAATAGAAAAAGAAGGACCATCCTATTTTTTATTTTTCTAGACTCAAAGAAGATGGAAAATGGGATAAATAAATAAAAAAGAAAATTTCGGCATTTGTTTTTTTTATTTTACTTTTTTTTCGGCCTTTTTTTTGTGCTTTTTTTTTTTTTTTTGGTGCCGAATCTGAATCACATCACAACAGAAAAGAAAAAAAAAATTAAAAATAAAAAAAAGTGGGAGAGGGAATTGGAGAGACTTACTCCTTTTTTTTTTTTGCTAAAAAGGTCCTAGAAAATTGTTCATGACTTCACGGTATATGAATATATATCATCGAGGAAACGAGTGTTCATTGAATTGAATTCTGGCACTATTTTTGGGCATTAGGAACTACCTAAAAATAAAAGAAAAGATTCCTAGCACGTAAGTACATGTTGGCACATAGTCACGACATTCATGCATTCAGGCAAGCATTACAACGACGCAGCTACAAGCAAACATGTGATCTGACGGGCATTACAATGACAAATGCACAACAAGCAAGTGAATGCACGAATGTGGGTTTAGAGGCTTTTGCTCCTGTGAGGTTACTACGACAAATTACAATTTCCTTCTGGCGGATGGTGGACACATCAATTGTAATTCTTTTTCATCAACAAGAGTTGATAAGTCGTGGGTGAGGAAGCGCCGGTTTGCACGATAGGACAACTGTATATTCCTTTAGATATACGGGTTGTCTACGAGTTACGACCCAAACTTCCTCGAGGGTCGATAAGGGTCAAAAGGTGTGTCAAGGCACATGCAAATGATGCAATATGGAACATGTTATTAAACAATAAAGCAAACTTGACTTTCGAGTCTCACCCTCTTAACTAAATCCCTAGTGGAGTCGCCACTGTAAGGACCCGAGATTTCCACCTATGTACACGGAGTGTGTCCTTATAGAAAATTTGTAAGCTGGGGGTTTAGATAAGTTCAAGGGACCATCGAGTTAGAAAAGCTTTTGAAAAGACTTGAATTGAACAAAAACCACGAGAGAGGTCACAAATCTGCTATCTGCGTTTTATCGAATGGACAAACCGAAGGGACAATCTGAAGGGACAACCCAATAGCGCGATAAGTGAACTGATCATGTTTTTAGAAAGACTCCCGCTCATATAGAACATATGAGTACCCAAGAATAAAAGGTTCGGGGGCGAAGGTACGAGGTGGGAAGGTGATAGGCACCCAACTCGCCCGTTTTATGACGGCCTCTACTAACTCAAGTTTGCTTAATAATTGAAAGACATGATTCCCACACAAACCGGATTAACAACCTAGACTTAGACTATTAACTGGTTCATCAAAGCAACACAACATTTATTATTGACCCTTATTTAGACATGCATTCAATTGGCAAGTTGACCATTACAACAACTAGATATGCTTATTTACATAATTGAAAGACAATATTTAAGAAGCAATAAAAGACATAGCATGATATCTACATTATGACTACTAGAAAATAAACAGTTAAACAATTAATTTAATTTGAGCCCTCAGGAGTTAGGACCTATCCTGTAGGCTATTTAGCAAATGAATAGTAAAGACAAGATCTCAAGCGAAGAATAAATTTGGAAGAAAGAGGGGGGAAGCTTTGTGTTAATACTCCTGAGAATAGAGGTTGTCAACTGTAGACTGTGTGTTTTGAACTGAGGGTTGAGGGTCATATTTATAGGCGAGGGAGTAGGGTTGGAAGGGTGCAGAAATGGTCAAAATCGGGGATTGAGTTTAAAAAAAGACGGGCTTGGAAGACCCAGCGAGAGCCGCTGGCGGCTGTGAAGTTGGCAGCTGGCACTTTGTCGGGCCATGCATATCTCACTCGTTTGGGCTCCAAATTGGACTATTCAAGATGCGTTGAAAATATTATTGAGTGTAGTTTCAAATGGCTTTGGTTTCAGGCCCAAATGTTTTGTGTATCTCTAGATATACCCAAAAGAGTAAGGAGATGTCAGTTTTAGAGCACGCACCAATGTTGGGCTCGTAACTCCTTGATTGGAAATGTGGTGTGGGCTCATGATATGTCATTGAAAGGCTATTTGAATAAGGAATCCATAAATATAAGGTTTGTAAATTAAATCAACCTAATGAATTCCCAAATTGGGATGGAAATACGGTCTACAGTATTCGGCTACATCTGTTTTGACCCTTAACTTTGTTTGACCATAACTCTTAGGGGCGGAATCGTATTTAGAAACGGAAGGAAGCAATGAAAAGCTCTTGAAAGGGGCTTTTAAATAAAGTGGAAATGGAAGAAACTTTCATAAAACTTGAGATCTTATTTACTTAACAAAGTATAATAGCACACAGGTACAAAAATTACTCATTTCATCATTGGGCATTTGGGGACATCTGACGATACTTTTTTGGCGTCTACAGTATCCCAACAAGAGGCTGGACAAAGTTGTGATTAACATTAACTAGAAAATTGCTTTCCCTAACAGTCTTCTCAAACATCTTCCCAAATTATCCTCTAACCATTGTCCTACTTTGCTGAGACCTGGTGCTCCTATTATATCCACAAAAAGCCATAGATCTTTCAGATTCGAGCCCCATGTGGTTCATGGAGCCAAGTTTCGAGAAATTGGTAAATCATGAATGAGCCAACATACATATGCCTCTAAATAGTAGCATAGCTCATTTTTGCGTTGTTGTTGATAGTTGGAAGAAAAACCATTTTCACAATATTTTTAATAGGAAAAAGCATTTAATTGCTAGGATAGACGAAGTTCAAAAAAGTTTGTGTGACTTTCCCTTCTTTGATAATTTGCATGAGCTGGATTCTTTACTCATCAAAGAACTGAATGGCCTTCTTTATCAAGAGGAAAATTTTGGATGATGAAATCAATGTGTAATTGGATTTTTGAAGATCAGATAGGAACACTACTTTTTTCATAATACTAAAAAATTAGAAGGAAAAGTCTAGGATTGATTTTTTCTTTAATGAAGTGGTCGTGAGCTAACTGATTACACCAATCTCACTCAGCATATTATTAGCTTTTTTGTTAACACTCTCTTTAGCACTAGTATGTCTCCTGCTAGCTCTCTATGTGATGATCATTTTAAGGCTGGGAATGACTTAAACTCTATTGCTTCTCTATCCCTACTCCTCATGATATTAAACATGCAATATTTGATATTGGTAGCTTCAATAAAGCACCAAGCCTAGATGTATCATGCCATTTTCTATCAAAGGAATTGGGATAAAATGAGAATAGATCGATGTAATTCTGTTATTCAACATGTCTTTAATGATAAACTTTTTCTTGTGGAACTGAATAAGTTCGTTCTTGATTATTGCTTTGATTCCTAAAGTTGATCAACTCACTCTTATTAAGTAACTAGATTTCGTGCTCATGAGATGCACGAGTTCTTGTTCATCATCCTCTGTTATTAGAATCAATATAATAAATATTTTTTTAATCACATCAATATATAAATAAAGTTGAATAGTAGGAGTAGAAAAGAACAATAATAATTTTTTCACACATCAATATATATATGTATAATTGAGTTCTCACCAAGGTGACATTCAAAAGGTAATAAATAGCCATAAATGCATGGGTGATTAAGAAGAAATTAAAAATAGTTTTATTTTATTTTAATAAAAATAAGTAACATATGTATTATATTTATTATCCAAAAAAAAGTTATATTATACATTCACTAAAAATGTAATTTCTTTGTTAAATGTGTTTTTTTGGTTGATAAAAAAAATTATTATTGTTCATTGCTACTCCTATTATTCGACTTTATATATCGATATAATTAAACCTTTTTATTATATTGATTCTAATAACGGAGGATGATAAACAAGAACCCGTGCATCGCACGGGCACGAAATCTAGTTTAACAAAGAAATTACATTTTTAGTGAATAAATAATATGCCTTTTTATAGGATAATAAATATAATACTTATGTTACTTTTTTTATTAAAATAAAATAAAAGTATTTTTAATTTCTTTTTAATCACCCATGCATTTATGACTATTTATTATTTATTCAATGCCACCTTGGTGTGAACTCAATTATACATATATATATATATATTGATTCAGACTTATTGGGTTGTGCAACTCTTTGTATAAATGCATCGCTAACATTATGGTCGCTTTGACTTAGACCTTGGTTAAGTTACATTATATCACCTAATCAGAACAACTTCCTCCCTAGAGGAGGCCCTGATGTGAAAATTGTTGTTGCTTCTAAACCCTCCACTCATTGAAATTTTTTAAGGGTCCTACATGTTTTTTGCCCTTAAAAGTTAAAAATGACCTAGAGAAAGCATATGATAAAGTAGAATGGAGTTCCACTAAAAATTGCCTTCAATATTTCAATTTTGATGATAATTCATTTAATAAATCATTATTTTGTATTTCCACTACTAATGCTTCTATGCTTGTCAATGATAGTTTGTTTCTGATTGATTTTTTCCTTCAAGGTGAATCAGACAAGGTGATCCCTTGTCCCCTTATATTTTCATACTTTGTATGGAAATGTTCTTGAGGCTTATACATGATAATTTTGCTAATTCCAACTAGAAACCCTTCCTAACTAGTAAAAAGAAACTTCTTATATCCCTTCTTTTTCCAGATGACTTGCTTATTTTGGTGAAACTGATCATGAGACTTTTAAGAGTGTGATTGACACTCTGGAGTGTTTCTATGATGCTAAAAAGTGAATTGCGAGAAAAGTAAAATTTACTTCTCCCCAAACACTAATAGCAATATCATTAGTCATTTGGAGACCACTCTTGGATTAACTGTTACCAAGAGACTTGGGAGGTCTGTTCTCCCCAACTGAAAAACGTTTATATTTATTACTGAAAATTAATTTTGTTGAACTTCGTTGAACTTTATTTAACTTTGTTGAACTTCTTTGAACTTTGTTTGTTTTTGTTGAATCAACTTTGTTTAACTTTATTTAACTTTGTTTAACTTTATGTAACTTTATTTAACTCTGTTTAACTTTGCTGAAGTTTGTTCAAATTTGCTAAAGTTTGTTGAAGTTTGTTGAAATAAACAGAAATAAACAGAAATAAGTTGGGGAGAACAGATCCTAGTTTGATTTCCCCCTCTCTCCTTATAGGCGTAGGAAACACAAAGTGGACTTTATAGTTCAAAATGTGAAAAAAAAATATTGTCGGTTGAAAAAGTAGTAGGTGCCTTTCCAAGGAAGGTAGAATTTGTTTAATTAAGTCCACTCTTACGGTATGTTTGGCAAAACTAGCTGTACATGTAGCTGTAGTTGTCAAATGTTGATAAAGGAAAGAAATTAGTAAAAAACTGCCAAAAATTGCTTCGAAATGCTAATAAATTAGCTGTATCTGTAGGTGAAAGCTTGCAGGGATAGCTTTCACAAAACTAGTTGTAGCTGCAAGCTGTAGGTCAAAATAAGCTGGCAAACTGTTTGGCAGCAGAGAATAAAAAACACTAGCTGGAAGTTTCAAGCTGTAACTTTTGTTGAAAAGCTAGTTATTTGTGCCAAACATAGCCTTAACTCAATTCCTATGTATTACATGCAGAAGCTTGTCCTTCCTGCTGCCACTGTTATTAATGAACTTGATAAAACCATTGTCAACTTTCTTTAGTGATGTAGAGGAGAAAAGAGAAATTCACTTGGTTAGCCAACACCTTGTCTTCAAACCTTAAAATAAAGGAAGGTTGGGAAAGAAGAGTAATAGAATTATGTATAAAGTTCAAATGGTGAAGTAAATTTGGAAAATTAAAAAAGATACTACTTCTCTAGCACATCAAACTATTCATAGTACGTATGAATGGAGAAGGAAGAATCCTGTCAAGTTTGAGTATGACTCTTACTTGTGGCCAAATCTTGAAAAAGGTTGAGACAAATATGAGAGTCACACTTTGTGGGTGGTTCGTAGAGGTGATACTATACCTCTTTGGGACAAGAACTGATCTAGTCTGAATCCCCTTACAGCAAAAATTCATGGCCATCTACAGGTTAATGGGGATCAATTAAATGTAGAGCACTGTATTAAAGGAAACAACTAGGATTTCTCCGATCTCTTCTTTGTTTTCCCTCAGGAAATGCTATTTGACATGTATGTTATCCCCATCCCCAAGCTGGTGCTAAAGATTTTCTTGTATGTTTTCTTCAAGAGGAAAAAAAGTTTGATTCATCCAAAACTTATAAAGATTTTGATTAAAGGGGGTCATAATGATGTGGATAACTCGTGTGGTACTATCCCAAAAATAAAGTTTTTTCTTTGGATATGATGGTTTCATAAAAATGCCCATGACTTGACTCTTGCTCAAAGAGGAATGTTGCCTAACTCTTTTTGCTGCGTCTGTCAGGATTTTCCTGAAAATACATTGCATATTTTTAGAGACTATGCTGAAACGAAATTGATATGGCATACTTTTGATCTAGCCTCTTCAAATCTTTAAACTTGGCTCCATGACAACGTCAAAGCTAAATCCTGTGAATACTAGGCCCTGTGTTAAAGCCCCTAATAGCTAAGAAAAAGAAGAGGCATGTTCTCCACATGACATGGGAGCCCCCAGCGTCAGGTGGATTAAATGGAACTTTGATGGACATCATTCATAGCAAAAATGGGTGAGACTCTCAGGAATGCCAACGGAGAATGGGTGACAGGTTTCTGTGGTAATATAAGAGCTCAATCTATCATCATGGTTGAGGTCTTGGCAATTAAAGGAGCGTTAAAGATAATCAAGGACAATAATTGGAGTAGAGTCATAATTGATTCAGACTCTCTCAAAGAAGTCCATATGTTAAACACATGATCAGACTAACATGGATTCTTGCTATCACATTGTTATGCGCTGTAGGGAACTGATGGAGATTAAGCTATGACTCAAGTGAAGATCTCCCATTGTTTTAGGAAAGAAAATGAACTGGCGGATGGAGTGGCACACTTTGCTATGGGAACCATGAAGGATTGCAATATGTATGAACATGTAGATGTATTCCTAATAGTTGTAGATCAGTTGTCTTTGACAATGCAAGGATTGTAATGGGACACTTCGTCCTAGACTTGTTTCAACGTATTAATTTTAATTAGAAATATCTTTAAATAATAAAAAAAAATGTAGTATTAATTGGTTAACATGTTGTGCTTAAATTGATAATCCGCGAAGTTTTTTTGAAAAACTCCCCAACCTCAATTCACGCCTCTCCCCCTCTTGAGTCTATCCTTGGATATAACACCGTTGAATTCAGTTTAATACAGTTGAGTTCAACCCAGTTCATATCAGAACTTATCACTTAGAAATATTTATTTCAATATAAATTCATGATGATACATATGAGGTCATTAAAAATATCTTCACAAATAATTTCGTAATGGTCCAATATTTGAATCCATATGTTTGGACGAAGCTGAAAAAAAGTCAATTCAGCTCAATTTATTTACGTTTAGTTCAGCTTAGAATTTGTTTTACAAGTGAATAGAACAAACCCTTCAACATAAAAGAAAGAAGTTGTTGCTTATTCACAATAATATGGAGTTTATATGTACTTTTGGTAGCTAAACTATTACATATAACTTGATTAATGCTGCTAGTAGAATCATATATCAACTTCTTCCGTGGGGGAAAAATAACCCCATCACGGATACATGTAGTGTAATTAACCTCTTTAAGTTACTATTGTGGCAAATTACACAAATACTTATTCCAACGAGTTATTTCCCGCCATAATCTTACCAGAAATATAATACAGCACCGGTGAAAGAAATTCAAAATTACTTTTTTCCATTCTAATGATGAATACATTATTTTTCTAATTACGAAGTACTACCCCAAACTTTTATTCATGCAGATATGAATCCTACGGCTATGCCTTTAGCAGGGCATAAGCCATCATCACCACTTCACCATTAGTTTATCAATCATGTCTTCTTTATTTTTCTTTCCTCAAATTCGAGTTTAATATAACTAATTTAAAGATCTATCATCTATCTATTGGAAGAACATTTCTACAACATTGAAGAAACAAAAGAATCCAACGACGAAACAAATAATTTCACGGTGTAACCTGAAAATGGATTATTATGCCCCCCTATGTTTTTTTTTTTCACAACCAAGAGTATCCATTGTCGAACACAGTGATTATTTCCCCGCGCTGACTTGTAGGCACCTCAAAGGGTGGGACAACTGGCCAAGGCCTCCCCCTCAATAATACTCCTCTTCTTATGGAGTATTAATGTTCCTCAAACTCCAAAGTACCCATCTGATTCTCGCTCTCAATCACTTTAAAACCTATCTATCTATCTATATATCTATCTATCTATCTATCTATCTATACTAAATACTAAAACACAGTGCAACCTTGCCAAGCTTGTCACGTGGCACAATTGGGCATGACACAAGAAATTCCACGTAAGCCCCCGAATTTGTGTGGTAATGACACGTAAGCCGCCAAGTAAGCTGTCCATGCAAGTGTGTCAAGCATTAATGCATCATCATTATTTGAATTAATAATTACAATAACGATATAATTATTATCAAATTGTTCAAGTTATTAAATAAAATAACTTTTGTTACGTAATTTTAAAAATTATAATTCTTACTTCATTGGATCAGTTTTGATAAATAGTTCCAAATGAGATACATATGTCCTATATTTAATGTTCTGTAGAAGTGATAGAACATACACACAATTTGATCTCATCACCATGTGGCCCTTCTACGAAGTCTCTGCTATGTTTGTCATGTGATGCTTATATATATTAATATTGCCATGTGTTGTTATTCCATTAGTTTCGTTCATTGTGTGATTAATTATAAATAAAATAACAACCCTAAGATTTGAACCTTTAAACTCAAAGTTATAAATATTTATGTTATACCAATTGGGATATTTACTTAAGCTATTAGCTAAGTTTTCACCAAAATAGATAATTGTGTATCAAAACTTCTTTAATAAGAAGATTTACTTATTTTCTTTATAAAAATAGTATCCTTAATCACATGACTACACTGTGTAATTATGACACCTACAATATTAACACCTAAACGAATAGATCACACATAAACAAAAAAGCAACCCGGGGCATCGCCCGAGTACCAATATTAATAGTGTCCCAAAACATTATTAGTAGAAACGAAGTCTTATAACTGTAGACGCCGAATTTGACTCGTATTCTTTTATAATAATTATTACAATTAATTTTATTATTACTGTAATTATCGTAATTAGAATAAGTCATTTGGGCTAGAGGAGCATTTAGGGTCCATAATTACCCAACACTTTAATAAGATCAAGCCCAAAGCCCAAAAGATAAAAAAGCAAAAAGAAAAATGGAAAATATAAAAAATAAAAAGGGAATTGAATTAGATGCCATGTATGACATCATGTCATGACATCATCTTATGATGTTGTAGACACCCAAATATGTCTCCCAGGTGTAGCGCCCAATGATGATAACCTATAATCATGTTAAAGAAACGAATGTCAATGCTCGAATTACTTATGCTCATTTGAAACCCTTTATCCATCCTCACTCAGCGGCGTTTTCGTGTGAGTGGAGACCGTGAAACGGGCCGCTGCGCTCTGCGGTGTACCGCTGAGCCCCAACGGTGTGCCACTGGAGCCCCAGCGGTAGCCGCTGGTGCTGATGCTGCATTATCCGGGCCGCTGGACCTTCAGCGGTGCCACATGGCACCGCTGGGCACCGTTTTTGCCGGGAACCCTAATATTACCTCATTTTCGGCCAAATCCTTATAAATACCCCTCTAAACTCTGTTTTTCGGGACTAACACTCATTATTACGGGATTCCACTCAAGAGAACCCTAATCTCTCTCTCTCCTCTCTCTCATGCAACACTAATCAAATCATTCAAACTTTCTTCAACCACCATTCAAGAGAAACTTCATACCCAAGAGCAAGGCAAATACAAGAACAATTGACATTCAATTCTAGTGCAACCTGAAGGCAATTTTCTCAATCTTTCAAAACTCTTTTTCAAAATATGTTTTACTTTGATTATGATTATGGTTAATATATTTAGCATGTTTTAATTGTTTTATTTAGTTTAAATGTTTAGATTTATTTAATTATTGTTTTCATGATTATCATGCATAGGCTAGTTTAATTATGAACCTTACATGATTTTCATACTTTTTAGTCTAATTCTAGATTAATGCATGTTTAGTATAAATATTGCATCTTTGCATGATAAGCATATTTAATAAGCCTATTAGCATATAATTAGGGTTTTATATGTAATTAGCCCTAAATTACATATTAGCATATTTTTATTATTTTGTTTATATTTATTATTTTATTTCCATTGAAGTTGTTAACAATCTCATTGATGTGCATATGCAATTTTGTGCGTTTAGCAAGAACGATAAGGTGGAGATTTATTTCTTTTATCTTATTATTGGTTTGGTTTTGCTTGTTAATTAATGCATGCAATTGGATAATATGTGCAAAGGGATAACATAAATAATTTGGTTTGTTCAACTCACCTAGTTAACTTAGGATCTTGGACGACCGGAATTGTATGAACCTTGCGATATGAATTAAGAATCAACATGGATAAGATTAGTAGAGGCCGTTAATTCGGGCGATTTAGATAGGATTCGTTTTATCTTTTCGTACCCACACCCCCGAACTCAATCTTTGGTCCCTTTTGGGTATGAATCAATTTTCAATAGGAATTGGGTGCACTTTTGATGGTTTCCAATTATTTCCTTAAAAATTGGTGGCGACTTCACTATTTGCTTATTATTTCCCCTATCACAATTAATCATGTTGCATATGACGTTTTATTTAAGAACTATTAATTCCAACTAAATATTTCAATTAGCGCCGAAAGGCCAGGGTTCTTACAGATGCCATGCATGACATCATAATATTTCTTTGTTCCCATCCATTTTACTAAAAATAAAAGTAATGATGGAGATAGAGAAAATTACCTAAATACCCCAATTATTAGTAAAATAACCCCCCACCCAATAAAAATTAAAGAAAAAGAAAAAAATGTCCCTCCCTCATCCGAAAAAAAAGGAAAGAATTTTTTTTTTATCCCCACCCCTCTCCCCCCACATTTAATTTAATTTTATTTATTTATTTTAGTTTAATTGTTATTTCCCTTATTCCTACCTCATCCTTTCACCCCCTCTCTCCTTGTCATCTCCACATCATTTTATTCTATCATCATCTTCAATCCTCCACCCTTGTGACACATGCCACCCTCCTTTTCCACCCATTTTCCCCTCCCATCTCACCCTCCATTTCTCATCTCTCCCATTCTCATCCCTCCTATCCAACCACCCATTTCCTAACCCTAATACCCCTCCCCTTGAACTTCCCTATAAAAACCTCACTAATTTCTAACCTAGAGGTCATTTGCCACTTTCTCTCATCTTCTTTCTAAAATCACACTAGTACAAAAACACCTATAGGCGTCGGTTAAAAACCCTCAAAGCCGTCGCTTTTCGACCGACGCCTACGCGGGTGACGCCAACTCCCATTGGAATAGGCGTCGGTTATCCAACCAACGCCAAAAGGTCATTGGGGTCGATTGATTAAAATGACCGACGCCTATAGTCATACTATAGGCGTCGATTGGCTTAGAGAACCGACGCCTATTCTTAATATAGGTGTCGGTTGTCTTGGTGAATCGACGCCTATGATATGACTATAGGCGTCGGTTGTCGAAGTCAACCGACGCCTATTCTCCTTTTTTATTATTATTATTTTGGTTGCCCTGCAACAAAATTGAATTTATTTCATAAGTAGCCTATGTGGGATTCAAACCCACGTCTTTTGTGCAATTGCACAATTGCTATACCAATTGAGCTAATAGGCTTCAAAACATAAAACATAAAAGGGTAATATGACTTTGAATAGAAAAAAAAAAGAGAATTTAGAAAAAGAGAAACCAAACAAGCAGACAACTCCCAATTCAGAAATTGAAAAAAAAAATTCCAAAAACATAAGCGCAATTTGGTTAAAACCACCTAACATGTTTCAAAATTTGTCTAGTACCCCCTGAATCGTTACTATTTGGTGAGTACCACCTTAAATGTTTATTCCGCCGTTGAATTCACACCTTAAGTGAAATTCCGACCAAATCCAAAAATTTTCTGACCATTTTACCCTCACGTGTCTAACCCGTGACTTATAATTAATTTTACGAAATAATTAATTAAATTAATTAAACTAACTAAATTAATTAAACTAACTAAACTAATTAATTAAACTAACTAACTAAACTAATTTGACCAAAAATTTTCTTCCCATTCTCTCGCTCAGCTCTCTCTCTCTCTCTCTCTCTCTCTCTCTCTCTCTCTCTCTTCCCCTGTTTTCGTGGCGAAACAGAACAACAACAACAGTCCATTAAATCCCCGTTGAACAACAACAACAACAGTCTCTCGCTCTCTCTCTCTCTCTTCCCCTGTTTTCGTGGCGAAACAGAACAACAACAACAGTCCATTAAACCCCCGTTGAACAACAACAACAACAACAACAACAACAACAACAACAACAACTCTCTCTCTCTCTCTCTCTCTCTCTCTCTCTCTCTCTTCCCCTGTTTTCGTGGCGAAACAGAACAACAACAACAGTCCATTAAATCCCCGTTGAACAACAACAACAACAACAACAACAACAACAGTCCATTAAATCTCCTCATAAAAACGTAGAAGAAGCAGATGTTGGTATCAATTGTTACATCTCAAAACCTTCAAAATCAAGCTCAAATTTTGATTCCTTAGGAGCTCGAAATTCTCAGAATCGAGATCGACATCTTGACATTCAAACGAGAAATTCTGAAACAAAACCAAAAATTAAGACAAAAAGGGAAAAAATTAAAAAGAAAGAAGGAGAAGCTTAGCTTGGAATCGGAAGATCGGAGCTTCTAAAGCTCATGCATGGCCTTTGAAGCTCGCTCGAGATTAATCAGAAATGTCGCCGACCATGGTTCATGGCCGGAAACCACAAATCGGTGGCTTGAGAGCTCGATATGTGGTCGCCGGACAAAAATGGTGGTCGACAGCCTTTAACTTCATCGCAGCCATGGCTTTCGCTGAGTTCTTGTCGCCATTAATGACGATCTTCAGAGCTTGAGAGAGAGATGGAGATGGGTACGAGCTTGAGAGAGAGAGAGAGAGAGAGAGAGAGCACGGAAACTTCATCGCGGCCATGGCTTCGCTGAGTTCTTGTCGCCATTAATGACAAGCTTGAGAGAGAGCGCACGGAGATGATGGTCGAGCTTGAGAGAGAGAGAGATGGAGATGGAGAGAGAGATGGTCGAGCTTGAGAGAGAGAGAGATGGAGATGGAGAGAGAGAGAGATGTGTTTTAGTTTTAGTTTAGGTTTAGTTATTTATATTTTTATTTTTTATTTTTTATTTTTTATTTATTTAATTATTTGGTCAAATCACTTAAAAGTCACGTGAGGGTAAAATGGTCAGAAAATTTTTGGATTTGGCCGGAATTTCACTTAAGATGTGACTTCCACGGCGGAATAAACATTTAAGGTGGTACTCACCAAATAGTAACAATTCAGGGGGTACTAAACAAATTTTGAAACATGTTAGGTGGTTTTAACCAAATTGCGCAAAACATAACCACAAAGACTGAACTACGAAATCTACGAGACAAAAAAAGTGAGGCATTTGACCCTGCGGACAGTGTAAAATTTAAAAATTGAAACAATAAAGAAGCAGATTCACCTAACTTATCAAGCATCATACTCTGGAGAGAAAAAAAAGGAACAAAAAAAAAGCAGATTTATGACATTCAGGCATATAATGTCTCACCTGGGAGTTATTACAAGCAGCATCTACATCACCAAAGATTCACATCCCCTTTATCTGCGGAACTTGCTGAATGTTAAGCCTTTTTTACCATTCATTTTGCAGAATTTCTGAAATTGTGATTCTCTGCAAAAATAAAATCCATTCTTATTAAGCGGAAAAAAATATTGCACAGAGCTACAAGGAAAGATAACATGTCGGATAATCCACAAGATTATTTGATTGAAATCTTAGATAAAGCTTAAAAGTTCTCAAGTGTTACCTGGACACCACTGGTGTGCTGTAACTCTTTCTACATATATGCATATAATTGAGTACCTCATGAGCAACATAGTTAGGAGGAGTCCTGCAGGAAGTGCAAAGTAGACCATCTTCCTGTAAAAGGTATAGATCAACCTCTCCAATACTTGAATGCAAATTCCTAGTTGTTTATTACTTTTACTTCATTGCTTCATACATATGATGTAATAACAAGAAAATAAAGAAGAGCCCGCAGTTACAGAGAAACAACATGCAAACATGCTAGACAATCCCAAATTCAGATTCAACTCTTTAGCATATCAGCAAGTTTCCATGCAGACAACTCGTAATTTCCATGCATTTTGCTTCTCGACTCACGTAGACACTTACTCAATTATTCAACTAAGAATGGAGCAAATCCTCGCCCAATTACAGGTTATAAACATAAGGTCAGATCAGAACATAAAATTTAGGTCGAGTCTTTTAAATGTACACCTGTATTCTAGGCTATGAATAACAGATTCAGCTCTTTAGCACATCAGCAAGTTTCCATGCAGACAACTCGTAAATTTTAATGCATTTCACTTTTCGTCTCACTTAGACACTTACTCAGTTATTCAACTAAGAATGGAGCAAATCCTAGCCCAATCACAGGTCATAAACACAGGGTCAGATCAGAACATAAAACTTAGGTCGAGTCTTTTAAATGTACACATGCATTCTAGGCTATTGATATTGGTTCTTCTTCTCCTTTTTTTAGTTAACAACCTGATTCTGTTCTTTATTCATGAAGCACTAAGCCACTCAAAATGAGTTAACAATTGATACCACAAGATCAAGTATCTGCACCAAATTAATCTACTCAAAACAACTATTTAGCATGAGTTTTACAATTAACGTTCTGATTCAGGTGGACAGAAAAGAAATTATATCAGAACATTAACAACTCATATACTCACAATATGTCTAAATATGCACATAGTACAATTAGCATACAGAGGGGGCACAAAAGTTATAAAACAGATGCAAATAGCAACTAGGGAGATATGAAATGGGGACTGGAGATGATAGAGTGCCGAAACTGAAAATCGAGACAAGAGAGAGAATAATTCAGGTTAACGACCAACGATAGTGCGCTAACTTTTCTGTCGCCGGGTGTAAGGACCCGGGATTTCTCGCCACGGAGTGCGTCCTCATAGAAAATTTATAAGCTGGGGGCTTAGATAAGTTCAAGGAAACGTCGAGTTAGAAAAGATTTTGTAAAGACTTGAATTGAATAAAAACCATGAAAGAGATCACAAATCTGCTATCGGCGTTTTATCAAAGGGACAAACCGAAGGGACAATCCGAAGGGACAACCCAATAGCGCGATAAGTGAACTGATCATGTTTTTAGAAAGACTCCCGCTCATATAGAACATATGAGTACAAGAATAAAGGGTTCGGGGGCGAAGGTACGAGGTCGGAAGGTGTTAGGCACCCAACTCGCCCGTTTTATGACGGCCTCTACTAACTCAAGTTTGCTTAATAATTTAAAGACATAATTCCCACACAAACCGGATTAACAGCCTAGACTCAGACTATTAATTGGTTCATCACAAGCATCACAACATTTATTTTTTAACCCTTGTTTAGACATGCATTTAATTGACAAGTTGAGCATTACAACGACTAGACATGCTTGGAAGGACAATATTTAGGAAGCAATAAAAGACGTTATTCTAGCATGATATCTACATTATGACTACTAGAAAATAAATAATTAGGCAATTAATTTAATTTGAGCTCTCAGGAGTTAGTACATGAACTATAGGCTATATTTGACAAGAATAGTAAAAGACTAGATCTCAAGAATAAGTTTGGAAGAAAAAGGAAGAAGCTCAGAGTCAATACTACTAAGAATAGAGGTTGTCAACTGTAGACTGTCTGTTTTGAATTGAGGGAGGAGGGTCGTATTTATAGGCGCAGGAAGTAGGGTTGAACGGCTGAAAAGGAGCCGAAAGTTGAATTTGGGCTGAAAAAAGAGTCCGGCTTGAAGCTGAGTCAGCTGCCAGCTGGATGACGTCATAATGACGACATCCAGTCTATTTTAATTTTCCGGAGGAATTTTAGTGTTCCGAAAAATATGAAAAGACCGTTTTACCCTTGGATGGTAAAAGACTGTTCTAGCCTTGGTTCACAACTTGGCGACCGTGAGTCAGAAAAAGGCATGAGAGGTGTCGTTGGAAAGCTCTTGAACGGAGCTTTTGAATGAGACTAGAATAAAGGAGTGTTTAGAGGAAAAACCTGAGACCTTATCTTAACTATTAAAGCAAAAATAGCGTTCAAGTTTATAAATTACTCCTTTCATCATCGGGCTTTTGCGGAGAAATTTGAAGGTGTTTTTTTGGCGTATACACCGGGCAATAGGCAGCCTCGTTGACCACGACAACCCGAAAGCAATCCTGAAGTCACAGGGCCAAACATTCAAATAGGACCAGAGCCATGTTTAGATTACAAACAGAGTAAACTGGAAACACACAAACAATTCGAGAGAAGTAAATTGTAAAATACCCAGATCAATAATATATATATATATATAGAGAGAGAGAGAGAGAGAGAGAGAGAGATAAATATGTATAAGATCGATCCAAGGAACGGAAGGAGAGCTATCTGCTGAGAGTAAAAAAGAGGGACAACATCGGAGATTCGAATAACTCCCTTACCGGAATCGAAACGACCAAGCAAAACGCCATTAATGGTCAACGTAGATTGGCATCTGTAGAGTCAGAAACATGAATCAGGCAATGAACCAGATAATTTGATCCACAAAGACAAGAGATTTATGGCAAGTACTAAAATAAAATAGAAGAACCAGCACGAACCAGACAACTCTAGCTATGACAATTCAATTGAACCACTCACTAGAACCTAGAGTATGCGATATTCATCACAATTCAATTGAACCCTAGGTGACACCCTAAGATAGAACATATATAAAACAGCAAAAGAACCCTCTAAATTCAGCAAATGAAACAATTAACCAAAGAGAAGCAGATGGGTCACAAATTTGACTTACAAATTTGACGAAAAAGAACAATATCGACCTCTGAAACAACAGTGTCCGATTCTCTGCTTGAACCTGCCAATAAGCCAAAATTGAATATGAAAGTTTGAGGATAAAATGAAGACAACTAATTCATAAGTTAGAACTTTTATAAAACATAAAATTCAAACAAACACAGTTAGCAAGAACTATATACAAACTTAAACATTAACAAATTCTGCAAACCTAAATTCTATATGCTACAATCAAACAAAATCATTTGCTTATGATAGGAGAAGTGGTCGAAATATTAAAATGAAGAAGAGAGGTAGAAAGGTGTCAATAAGCATAAATTAAAATCAGAAACTTGAATTAGGAATGCTTGAATTAATTGCGAATCTGTAAAGACACAATATATGAACTCAAAATTCGAGACCCAGATAAGAAAGCACAAATTGGAGTAACAAACCACGAACAAATCCGACATGAAACTCAAAACATCAAACCCTAACACGAATGAAAACAAAATTTCACAAAGTTGCCACAACAATTCAACAAAAACAGAAAAGAACACATTAAAAAGAAGCTTTAACCTGTGAATCCCAACAGAATAGCATTCGAACCTTTATCAAAATCGCAAATACGAACAAACCTTCAATCAATACGAAATCAATTTCTAAACATATAAACCTTAACCCTAATTTCACCAAATAGCCACAACAATTAACAAAAACAGAACAGAATCACATGGATTCAAAGAACCAAAGAGATAGAAAAGGAGATGATTGATTACCGATGAGACATGAGAAGTTGAGTTTGAGAGAGGACTTTTATCAGTTGTGATGACTGATGAATGAGAAAACCATCAAAGGGGAGGCCCGTTGTGGGGCCTGATTTTCGGGTTTTCAGAGTTCGACCCGAGAATCGTTGTGTTACGTGCCGAGGGGCACGTTCCACAGAAATTGACCGATTGAAGAGGTCAATTGTCAATGAATCATCATAAGGTTCGAAGTCGCCACCTTGTTATGACCCAAACAAGGATGGGTTTCAAAAGGAAAGGGTTTTATAAAAGATTTTAAGGAAAACCATTTAAGAAACCCAAAAAATGACTTCATTGCGATAAGGCACGAAAATTCTTTGACTAGTCTGTGAATACAAAGATCTTGGTTCGGGGTCTAGGTTAGAAGGTGCGGACGTCATTGGACCCGTCTCCTCCTTCGTACTGAGTACGGGCTCTTTACTAATACGTTGTATCCCAATTGAAAGCTTTGAATTATATTATATAATGCCTAATAAAATGATAAGGAAAAACACATGTATTTACACATTGTCACACAACACACTTGCATGTAAAAAACGTTTTTGATTGGAACCGGTATATTCGTTTATGTACAACGGGCTTGGATACGCATGTATTGCTCTACGAATCAATCATTGTAGGACTTGATCTACTCTTGGATCAAAGCCCTAACATAGTTCTGACCGGGAGAACCGGTCAATAAGACTCTTTGGATGCCATTAAGGCGTGTATGATTGTTCTTTCCCGTGAAAGGGATATAATTAAGAAACTCATAAGATGACTCGCGACTTAGAGTCGAATTGATCCGAGGAACCCCCTACTTTCCTATAAGAAGTAAGAAAAGGTTCAAATGGGAAGATTTGCCTACTCATTCGAGGCGTTCAACCCGACAACATTCGGTAATATACGGGGATTAACCCAATTCTCAGCTTAGAGTATACGTATAGCCTTCTCAAAAATATTCGTTCTCCACTAGGGAATAACATTCACTGGTGATGAATAAACGGATGATTTGTGTAGAGTATGGGTATGTATTGGTGGGTAATGGCTTAAAAGAGTCTTTCCGATAGGATCCCCCGGGATGGCCCGAAGTCCAATAAGAGGGGATAATCAATTGTTTACTTTTATTCGATCATAGGTATTCCACTGGGGAAGTGGTTGTCACCAGGGAAATATGGGATTCTACCGGAGAATGTGACTTTGTATGAAGGTGATTTAATGTGGTGGTAGGTGGAACACCCATGATCGCCTATAAGTAAAGATCTGATTCTGACCACGAATTCGATTTCGGGTCGGGTTTGTACATAAATGAATATACTAGTTTTATTGAAAATATGCAACTGAATATATCACACATGTGAGAGAAGTTTTTGTTTTTTACTTTATTTTTCGAGTTGTATTGTTAGGTGAAAATAAATGAATGCAAATGTACAAATATAATTAAGAAGCCTCAGAATAAACGAATCACAACTTGAGTATGTACAATAAAATACAAAAAAAAACATGTCTAAAAGTCCTAAAAAGGAGAAAAAGACTTGATCTTCATGTACATGGCGCCTTCGAGGCCCGGTCTTGATCTTCGACTTCAAAAGTCGGACTTATTCACAAGAATTGGTTCATTTACAAATGAATTGATTTAGTTACAAAAAGAATTGGTTATTTACAAGAGCGGTTTGAAAGAACCGACAAGGGATTAGTCCAAACGTGACTTACTAACTCCAAATTTCTTTTTATAATTAGCGGGACATACTAAAATAATAAAATGGGGATTTTAGTAATTTTATCATTTTATTTGATAATTAAACAAAAATCATTTACAAAATCGCATGAAATCGGATTTACAAAAAAAACTGGATAGAACTTCCTTATTTCATAACTTGGTTATTTCTTAATCAAATTGAGTGATTCTAAAGCCTAACTTGGTTCACTTTAAATCCTCTATCCACTGTAAAAAAACTCAAGTCAAAAAAAGTTCGGCATTGATGAGTTATTAACGAATTATAAGTTTTTGGAACTCAATTGACAAACCTTTGGTGTTTGAATTACTGGGAATTAATTACAAGTGGTATAAGTCTAATATTTATAGGGATTAAGATAGACTTGAATATGAATATTTACACAA
The DNA here is from genome assembly GCA_038025085.1 of Tetragonia tetragonoides. Classification (NCBI taxonomy): domain Eukaryota; kingdom Viridiplantae; phylum Streptophyta; class Magnoliopsida; order Caryophyllales; family Aizoaceae; genus Tetragonia; species Tetragonia tetragonoides. The sequence goes on along the minus strand of CM076147.1, from coordinate 11,394,686 downwards.
ATTATCAAGATTTATACGCAAGTCTAAGTCATTTTATCAAAATGAACAAAAGTTCTGTGCAAAAAACCTAATGTTCTAAATTATTCTAAGTTAACAAATTATTACTCATATTAACAAACTTGAAATCGGTTTTGATTAATTTATTAAAAATTAATTATAAGTCTAGATTGAGTAATTCAAAAGTCTAAATTGGTGCTAATTAAGTCTAGTATCCAATTCTAAATTAACTTTACATTGAGTAAGCATGGATCACTGCAGTTATTTAGATTAGTGAACCTTGACGTTTCTGCACGTTAACTCGGTTGGTTAATTTTAACATTATTTATACATGATGAAACTCAATCTTGTTTATACACATTAAATTAGACACGTTAAAGAAAATTCAAAAAAATTATAAAAAATTAATCATTACTCTAAGTGGTTGCTTTTGGCCGATTATTAACAAGCACTAAACTTAAACAAACATCTAGCAATTCAGAATTACTTTGCCATTTCAAAAATCATTTAAAATTCATTTCTTAACCAAATTGGACAAAATCAGTGTCTGTGAGAACTTTGTTGACTCCACTTTAATTTTCTTAGCAATGGCTTAGGTCAAAAAGGTAACCAAACATTAGTTATTTATAGATCTAGTTACAATGGTCTAAATTTGACAGTTGCATTTCAAAAAACCGTTGGAATTATCTAACCGTTGGATTTTGATGATTTTTCTCTCCATCGAAAGCTATTGAGCTGAACTTTCACGTGGTACCAAATTTATCAAATTCTAACCGTTGGATGTTCCTCAAAATACAAACAAAGTTACATCTTCTAAACCAAAAAAATTCGAGTTATTACAAGTTGGAACCGACAAAAATTCCGAGGCTTCTATATGCATGAATGATCATTTTTATCCATTTATTATTAAAAAAAAGAAAAGAAAGGTGATGAGAGGGAAGGGTGATATTCATTGTTCAGACATATATTTTGATCAAACAACACTCAATCTCACCGCAAAAACACTCAAAGGCTTGATCTATGTCCTCCATGAGGACGAGTTTGCGTGGGCACTTGAACTGTTACCTAAGAATTGTAGCCGCGTGAAAAATACAGGGTGCATGACCTCCGCATATCAAATCCAACCAAAAGAAATAATAAATTATATATATATATATATATATATATATATATATATATATATATATATATATATATATATATATATATATATATATATATATATATATATATATATATATATATTGATGTGATTAAATATTTTTATTATATTGATTCTAATAACAGAGAATGAAGAACAAGAACCCGTGCATCGCAAGGGCTATATATGTACAATTGAGTTCTCACCAAGCATTGAATAAGTAATAAATAGTCATAAATGCATGGGTGATTAAAAAGAAACTAAAAATAGTTTTATTTTATTTTAATAAGAAATAAGTAACATAAGTATTATATTTATTATCCTAAAAAAAAATTATAAATTCACTAAAAATGTAATTTCTTTGTTAAATATATTTTTTTTTTAATAAAAAGATTATTATTGTTCTTTGCTACTCCTATTAGTCAACTTTATATATTGATATGGTTAATTTTTTTTTTTTATCATATTTCTTCTAATAACATAGTGTGCATGATAAACAAGAATCCGTGCATCGCACGGGTATGAAATCTAGTAGGTATGCATATCCAAGGTGGCATTGAATAAATAATAAATAGTCATAAATACATGGGTGATTAAAAAGAAATAAAAAATACTTTTATTTAATTTTAATAAAAAAAAGTAACATAAGTATTATATTTATTATCCTAAAAAAGGTATATTATGTATTCATTAAAAATGTAATTTCTTTGTTAAATGTGTGAAAAATATTATTATTTTTCCTTGCTACTCCTATTATTCAACTATATATATATATATATATATATATATATATATATATATATATATATATATATATATATATATATATATATATATATATATATATATATATATATATATATATATATATATATATATATATATATATATATATATATATATATATATAACATATATACATATATATATATACATAGCATAATATAAGTATGGGTTAGTGAAAATAATCACATAAAAAAAAGAGTTACAGTTATTGAATGAATAAGGGTTAGCGAAAATAATCACATAAAAAATATTAGAGTTAGAGTTAAGGAAATATGAGTTAGCAAAAATAATCACATAGAAAAGACTAGATCTAAAATATGTGTTCAAGGGAGAGGAAAAATAAAAGAAGCAAAAAATAAAAAGGGAGATTAAAGGGATAGGGAGATAACTAAGAAAATAAAAGAAATAAAATGGGAATTTTTTTATTTATTTATTTTTTTTTTTTGGAAATTGGTGAATATATTCCATTTGCTAAGGGATGCCAAAGTAGCACCCTCTTGTGAAGAGTTACAACAAAGTTTTGGGGCAAAAACCCCTAAATAGACAAAGCATCTACAAGCTAAGCAATAACTCTAAAGATTGATCACCATAGTGGTGAACAAGACGACAACATACTCCTACTTGAACTTGCCTAACAATGGCTTCACAATCCCAAACATTATCACTAAACACCCTCTGATTTCGTTCACTCCAAAGTTCATACACTGTAGTAACAAATACAGCTCTGCGTAATTTGCTCATTAGCTTCCTACCCCTGCACTTATCTGTAAACCACTTTACCTCATTACGAAAGCTTAGCGGGCTTCTTCTGATTTTCATCCAATCCAGCAGGGCTCTCCACACAGGCATAGAGAAAGCACAATTAAAGAACATATGTGAAGTATCCTCAGGGAAGTTGTGACAGAGGCTGCACTGTACATCAATGTGCATGCCCCTGTGCACAAGTTGCATTTTAGTTAGCAACTTATGGCTGGATGCCATCCATGCAACAAAACTGTGACGAGGTCGAGCTGCTTTTTCCCAAAACAACCTTAGCCCACCTCTTCTTTGGTTTATTCTCAGTGAGTTTAGCATAAGCTATTGACATCCTAAATCTGCCAGAGGACACACAAGCTGAGAGGAAATTCTTCACAGCATGACAAGTACCAAATCTAGTGACCAACAGATCCCTAGTGTGCAGTAGCTTCCTCCAGATCCAAGACGAGGTTTGTTTAGCTTTAACATCCCAAAGATCACCATGTTTCAGGCGGTATTCATGCACCCAAGTAGACCACACATCTTGACCTGGATTGCTGCCCCACCACAGCACCTTGCAACTGGCAGCAAGGTTCCAATCAGCAAGTTGTTTCACATTCAAACCCCCTTTGCATTTTGGCTGGCAAAGAGATGACCAGCTCACATTCAAACTGTCTGCTGCATTTTCCCCCACAAAAACTTCCTGCATAAAGCTTCAATATCATAAATAACTTCCTTTGGGAGCATGAACACAGAGGTCCAATAAACCTGAGTAGAGAGCACCACTGTATTGAGCAATTGGAGTCTCCCAGCATAACTAAGCAACTGACTAGCCCAGTGTGTGATTTTTTGAAAGATTATTTCCCACAAAGGTCTACAAAGAGCTTTTGTAAGCCTTGTTGAGGACAAAGGGACACCAAGATATCTAAAGGGAAGAGTCCCCTCACTGAACTTGGTTTTCTCCATAATCACCTCCTTGACAGAATCGTCCACCCCTCCAAAGTATATACAACTTTTGGCCTCATTTGCACAAAGCCCAGAGAGACCAGCAAACTCTTCAAACACAGTGACAGCAGCCATAACAGACTTTTCGTCACCTCTAGTGAAGATCAACAGATCATCAGCAAATATGATGTGATTGAGATCAATTCTCCCACATTTTGGATGTGCAGTAAAAGAGTGAGAATGCATAAGAGGTCTCAGCATCCTAGAAAGGCCCTCCATACAAAGCACAAAGAGATACGGGGACATCGGGTCTCCTTGTCTAAGCCCACATTCACCTTTGAAGAACCCCTCAGCAGCCCTATTAATGTTAAAAGTGGACCTAGCAGTCCTAACACAGATAATAATCCACTGAACTAACCAATCAGGAAATCCAAAGGAGAGTAACAGATTATTAAGGTAGGACCAGCTAACTGTATCATATGCTTTCCTGATGTCGATCTTGATCATTGCCCTAGGTGAGACATTTTTCCTCCCGTACAGTTGCACCATCTCATGCGCAAACAAAATGTTTTGGCTCACACTTCTTCCTGCAATAAAGGCAGCCTGTTCTTTTTCCACAATCATATGAACTACCTGTTTCAATCTCTCAGTAAGCAGCTTAGTTATGACCTTATAGACCACATTGCAGCATGCAATGGGTCTGTAATCAGTCATAGTAGCAGGGTTAGAGCATTTAGGTATTAAAGCAACAATACTTGTGTTAATAACACCCAACAACTTACCATTATCAAAGAACTCCTTCACAGCAGTGCATAGTAAAGAAGAGGTCACATCCCAGGTAGCTTTGAAAAACCGAGAAGAATACCCATCCGGGCTAGGTGCCTTGTCATCTGGATTTCAAAGGGAGCTCTCTTGATATCATCATCTGTAAAGGGGGCACACAGCTCTTGATGTTGTGAGTTATCTAGGCACAACCCTTGAGCAACTCTATCAGCATCAAATTCTGAGACAGCTTTTACAGTGCCAAAAAGCTCCTTATAGAATCTGACCACTTCCTTGGTAATGACCTCAGGGTCACACAGCCTCTCACCTGTGGGTTATGAAAAACATTGAGTCTTGACATCATTCTTTGCTCCTTGACCCTAGCATGAAAATAAGCATTATTTTCATCTCCCAGTTTGATCTCGTGGCACTTAGCTTTTTGCTTCAAAATTTTCTCCTCAATCCTCCTCCATTTTATATATTCAGTGGTCCAGTACTTCTCCTCATCTTGTACATTGACATCCATAGGATCATTTAATAATCTGGCCTGGGCGAAGTGAAGGCAGTGAGTAGCATGAGCAATTTTAGTTGCAATTCCTTGAAAATGCTTCACATGTAATCCCTTAAGTTCATGTTTCAGAAGTTTAAGCTTCTGACACAACTGAAACATAGTACACCCACTCACTTGTGTACTCCACACTCTTTCTACAATTCCCATATAAAGAGGATCATCACACCAACAGTTCAAGAATTTAAATGATCTAGGCCTCCTATCCTGCCCATCAAGCAGCTTAAACAAACTTGGAGCATGGTCAGATATTCCTGGTTCAAGGAACTGCATAGTACATGGGACCTGTTGAAGAATCCATTGACAGTTGACCATGACCCTATCTAGCTTAGACACAACACAATCATTCCCATGTTGTTTATTCCACCATGTGAAAATAGGCCCCTCAAAAGGGAGATCCTGCAAGGAGCATGCAGCAGCACAAGCATTGAAATCGTCCAAACTCCTCATATCTACAGGGTTACAAGACTGCCTTTCTTCCTCAACCATAACAGTATTAAAATCCCCCATGATCTACCAGGGCATATTACCCACCCTGTTAGCATGAGCAAGCGAATCATCCAAAAGATCCCTTCTTCCCTCCACACTATTGAAAGCATAGATAGCAGACAGAAAAAAAAAAAAAAAAAAAAAAAGAGAAGCTAGTAGCTCTACACAAAATTTTAAAATGAATCGCCTGTGCAGTAGAATGCAATTTCTCAACCTGTAAAGTGTCCTCCTTCCAAAAGCACCATACTCTACCATTGTAATGAGCAGCATGGTTAGTCGCATATTGCCACTTTTTGAACATTCTGCTAGAGATGCCAGCACCCTTATTTATTTTCACCCTTGTTTCATTCAAAGCAAGGAAGTCAAGCTTAAAGTTCATCATGTAACGCTTAACTTCCTGCTGCTTTAGGGGGTCATTGAACCCCCTAATGTTCCAGCAAGAGCCAATCATGGATCAGGGGGCTCAGCCCCCTCTCCACCCCCTGTGTCTCCTCTTCCTTCAAACCACTCTGTCTGCAGAATTTTGAATCTGTTACTTGAGAAAACAGCTTTAACCTTGGCAGCTGCATATTCTTTCCCAACAGCTGAAGCACGTTTAAGAGCACTCGGTAGCACAGGATTTCCCAACAGAGGGGTAGAAAAAGGCCTTCCAACAGGTCTGCATTGGTCAATCTTCTCCAGATCACCAACAGTTTCCCCCTTCTCCACTTCCACATTGACCGCTTCAATCTCACCCACCTCAGGCACCAATACCTCACAGATCACAACTGGTGGCACTAGAGTATGCACCACTGATGCACTTGTAGTTCCTGCCCCCACAAAAGGGGTAGGGACATCAACCCTCGGAGGAGCAGGCTGCTTTGGCATCCAATCTTGACGAACATTACATGCCCCTTGCAAATGCCCCACTCTCCTGCATTTGACAAAGAATTTTGGTTTTGCCTCATACTCAATTATCTGCTTCATTTGCTTCCCAAAAGGAGACCAAAGAGGTACATATTTAGGTAGATACTTAGAGAGATCTACCTCCACGGACACTCTAGCATATGATATCTTTGATTTTTACCGTACACCTATCCGCATAGAGAGGCACACCCACAACACTAGCTAATTTAGATAGCCCACTAGCTGACCAATACTGCACATCCAAATTAGGAAAGACCACCCATACAGGTACCTTAGTCAGTTCTGCTTGTATGAAAGAGAAATCAGCAGACCAAGGCTTAAGTGCCATGTATCTGTCCTGTATATCCCATGGCCCTCTTTGAAGGATCAAGTCCATCTCAGCCTCAGATTGAAATTTCAACATTAACCACCCCCTCTGATGTAAATACACCCTAGGACGTTGCACAATCCCCCAATTTTGAGCAATAAACCCCTAAAGCACAGCAAGAGATACACCACCCCCAATTACAGCACCAACTAAAGTATTAGTCGAGAAATTTACCTCATCACTGATATCCTCCATGCTCATTTTCACCCCTTCACTAGGAGAATCATTCTGAACATAGTGCAACTTCAACCCTTGCCGAGGATCCCGGTTCTTACGAAAGATGTCTCGCCATTTGTTCACCCTCATAGGTTGTTCTTGGCCTCTCTCTGGAGCAATTTCCTCCTCCCCTTCAATTTCATCACTGTCAGAATTGGACCTAACATCACTAACATGAACATCAGAGCTGCCACCCTGAATCGCTTCAGCATTCGGAGTTTCCATGCCCTCAACCTCATCCGCCCAGCTACGGTGTGATGATTCGCCCTGATTTGCCACCCTCACAACTGCCGTATTACTCCTAGAAGATTCCCCACCGCTCGGCTAGAGAAAATCACCCAAAGTTCTCGGTGAAACCCTAATATTCTCACCCGATGAATTCACAACATTCGCCCGCTGCAAGCCTAATAACGCCCCAGCGCCCTCTTGAGCATCCTTATCCGTACCCATCGGAGCCACCTCAGCCCCCGGTGGTTTGGTTTTCCGCGGCCGTGCTCGTTTTCTCGATTCCATTAACGATCAGATGGTGTAGGTTAATCGAGAAGGTTAACCTGCGCCATCAGAGAAAAAAACGCCACTCTCTAACCGTTATAAAATGGGAATTATTATGATGAAGGTGAAAGATTAATAATTAATGTTGATGATTGGAGGGATATAAGAAATATTAGCAATAAGTGATAGAAATTTTAATACCCTTTTGAGAGATTGGATGAACTTGCAATTTTTGACTTTGAAAATGAAATTGGTTAAGTACAAATGCCCTTTTAAATTTGTACTTAACTAAAAGATTTTTATTTTTTGGGTTTTTTATTTGTGAAGGAATTATAAGGAGACGAAATGAAGTAAAAAAAAAAAAAAGCTTTATTTTTTTAGGTGTTTATGATAAGATGATAGAAGTTTTTTTGGTTTTGGGTATTTTTTGGGTTTATGAAAGCAATTTCATCTAAGGAAGAACACTTAGAAAATGAGAGAATTTTAACTAGAGAGATGTTAGAGAGAAAAAAGGGCCCTTTCATTAGTAGAAAAAAAAGGTTTATATAGGAAAACACAAGGGGAGGAGGTGTTAGGGTTTAGGGGATAAATAAAAAAAAAAATGAAATATTAACTAAATAACAAAACAAAAATGAAAAGAAAAACAATAAAAAAATCAAAAGAAATCAAAGGAAATCCGGTCAAAATGGTCAAGGGGAAAAAAAGGAAAGAAAATATTTTATGGGATAAATAGGGATTTTAGGGGGCAAAATTAGGGGTGAGTTTAAGGAAATAAAACAAAGTGAATAAAAAAAAAACAGGGGTTTGTTTAAATGGGGAAATGAAAGAAACAAAAACAAAAAAAAAAAGTGGGAAAAGGGGAGGGGAGTTGGCGGGTAGGAGAGAGAGAGAGAGAGAGAGAGAGAGAGAGAGAGAGAGAGAGAGAGAGAGAGTTGACTGGGCGAGGAGAGAGAGAGGGAGAGAGTTGACTGGGAAAGGAGAGAAGAAAAAGGAGAGAAAAAAAACAAAATAGAAAAAGGATCAGACCAAACGTGGGAAAGGGGGAATGGGATGTTTACCTTTTTTTTTGTTAAAATTTCGTGGGCCCCACATAAATCAGAAATTATTTATCTTTTTCCTTTTTTTTTTGTTTTCCTTTGTTTAGTGACTTTGGGCTTTGTTTATTTGGACTTAAATTTAACCCATTTTTGGGTCAAACCTTTTCTACCGAATTACTCTATAATTCATAAAAGAATTAGTAATAAATGTGCTACTGCTGCTACTACTACTAATGCTGCTGCTGCTACTCTACTACTACTACTACTACTACTACTGCTGCTGCTGCTGTTGCTGCTGCTGCTGCTCTACTACTACTACTACTGCTGCTGCTGCTGCTGCTCTACTACTACTACTACTACTACTACTACTACTACTACTACTACTGCTGCTGCTGCTGCTGCTCTACTACTACTACTGCTGCTGCTGCTGGTGCTGGTGCTGCTGCTGCTGCTGCTAATTCCCAGTCCGAAAAGTTTCGATGCCAACCCAAATGGTACTAATACTAATACTAATACTAATACTAATATTAATATTAATATTAAAATTAATAATAATAATAATAATAATAATAATAATAATAATAATAATAATAATAATAATAATAATAATAATAACACAAGTTAAAATTTGGTGTCTACACCCGAGAGAGAGAGAGAGAGAGAGAGAGAGAGAGAGAGAGAGAGCGTGACACCTAGCTGGTGGGTGGCCGGGCGATGGTTTGAGTCATCTGGGGGGAGAGAGAGAGAGAGAGGGGGGGGGTAAGGAGATGAAGAGGTGAGGTGAAACTGGGAAATGCATCGACTGATTGAGAAGTTTGGTCGGTTGAAAAGTGCGAATACATTTTAGTTTAATTATTTTTGAAAGTTATTGACGTCGGTGGTTAAAGATGACCCGACGTCAATGCTTTTCCGCTTTTTAATTTTTATTTTTGGCATTTTAGGCGTTGCTGCTTCGGTTGTTCAAAGGAACCAGCGCCAAAATTTACCCACTTATTTACAATTATGCCATCACTCTATAGGCGTCGGTTTTTTACAAGAACCGACGCCTAGTAGGCGACGCATATGGTAGGTTTTGTACTAGTGTCATCCCCTTTCTCTCTCTAGTTTTACTCTCAATTTTTCTAACTTCAACTCTTGTTTTCAAAACTTCTAAACTTCTTCTAAATTTCTAAACGTCTTTTTTTATCTACTTATTGCAAACTAAAGGGCGTTTCTGGTAAATAATTTAATTTTGACGATTGAGATTTCTAGATCTACTCAATGGTACTTTCTTTATCTCTCTCCGTCAATTAATTTTTTTAAGTGTTTATTTCACTAACATTTTCATTTTGTACATATGCTTTGTATAAATTGATAATAAACGTATTTATCGCCCTTAATAATCCTATTTTTCACCGGTTGGACTTAGTATAGGAGTGGTCAAGCATCACCCTATTTTTTGAGCGGCTAAAATTCGTAGGTAAGAGTTCAAGTGCCCACGTGAATTCGTCTTAGTGGGAGACTTAGATCCAGCTTGTAGAGAGTGATTTTTTGCGGTGAGGAATGAGAGTTGCTTGTGCAAATTTATGTGATCAATGAATGTTTCTCTCTCTCTCATCACCATTTTTATTTTTTATAATTAAAATTGAATAAATAAAAAAAGGACATTTTGTATATAGAGGCCTCGGGTTATGTTTTGTACAAAGATGTAATAATTCAGATTGTTGGTAGTTTTTAGGATAATCTTCATTTGCAAATGTAGGAAAATCTAACGGTTGAAAAATGATGAAATTAGTGTCACAGGAAATCTTGTCCAAAGGGCTTTCTAACGAAATAAACATCATCCAGATCTAACGATTGAATCTCCCTGAATCGAATTTTGAAGTTAATCTATCTAAAAATGAACAACGTCCATAGATCTGTAAATAACTAATAATCGGTTACGTTTTGAGCCTGGTATATTTCTGAAGTAATTAAAGAAAATTTCCCTAGCTTTGTACAGCCCCCCTATTTCGTGCATTTTGGATAAGAAGTTAATTTTAAATGAAATTTGAATGACGAAGTAATGTTGTACCTCTGAAGAGTTTCTTAAATTTCGACCTTGTAAATAAATGGTTTTTTTTTGAGGGGTTCTAAATAAATGGCTCAAATAAAATACTTATGATAGTTTTTATTTATTGATAATTTTTGTAGGTAGTCCCTAATGTGTCAAATTGAAATTGTACAGAAGAATTCAACTTTGATCAAGTAGATGTTATTCTAAAATTAACCAACTAATTTTAGGTGCAAAAATGACAATGCTCACTTAATTGAAATGACTGAGGTGTTTCACACCCCTATAATAAAATATGAACCCTGATTTGGATAATAAACTCAATAAAATCAATTTGTACTTTGCAATTACTCCATTCAGAGGTGTTTTGGATTTTTAATGAATTAATCAAAATAGAGTTCAATTCTGTCAAAAATGAAAGACAATTGGTTAACCTAGAACGTTAGGGTCTTTGTATAGGGCTATTGTTTATTTTCGTTAAATCACTTAGGTTTGTGTAAAATTTATAAACTTTTGTGTACATACCGACCTTTAAGTCTAGTTTAATCTGTATAAAATGTAGGCTTAGATAACTTGTAAATAATTTCCAATAAATCAAAAACCCATCATCTGTCCAATAACTTCCAAAAGCTCGTAAATCATAAATAACTCAAAAACCGTCAACTTTCTTGACTTGAGAGTGTTACAGAGGATACATGAAGCAAAATGAACCAAGTTAGGGGTTTTAATTTGGTTGAGATATGACTGAGATATGAATTTTGGAAGTTATGTCCAGATTATTGTAAAAACAGTTTTGTTCGATTTTACTATTTTAGTGTTTCCCACTAATTATAAAAATAAATTCGGAGTCAATAAGTCGTGTTTGGACTAACCCCTTGTCGGTTCTTTAGAACCGCTCCTGTAAATAATGAATTTCCTTTGTAAATAAATCAATTCTTTTGTAAATGAATCAATCCTTTGTGAATAAGTCCGACTTTTGAAGACGATGATCAAGACTGAGTCCCGGAGGCACCATCTAATATATATATATATATATATATATATATATATATATATATATATATATATATATATATATATATATATATATATATATATATATATATATATATATATATATATATATATATATATATATATTTGGGTATAAGCGCTGGTGAGGTGACAAGTGTCACTCTCCGATTGGCTCATACCAAAGATATTTAATTAAAAAAATTTTGTTTTATTTTATTTTAAGATGAGTTATGATTAAAAAACTTATTAAACATAAATGAAGCAAATTACTATGGGGTGTTAATGACTTTGATTAAATCATTATCATTATTAAAGTAGTTAATGATATAAATAATGAAAAAATAATAATAACCAAAAACTTATATAAAGGCAGCAGAGTTTTTGTTAAAAGTTTTTGCGAATCAAGTAGAATAAAAATTATTAATTTTAAATTTTTAAAAAATTAAATTTTAATTTTTATGGTAGAATGAAATAGAATTTAAATATTTTAATTTTTGTATTGAGTTTTGGATGATATCTCAGGTAACGTGACAATTGTCAAGTAATGATTGTTTTTTTTTTGGTTTTTCGTTTTTTGTATTTGTTATGTACAGTAATGAGTTATGATTAATAAATATCATATAATAATCGTTATAGTTTGTTAATATATATCTTATTTAATGCAATCTAATTGGAATTAATGCATAACTTAATATTATCAACTGTTAACTAAAAAGGTAATGTAAGGATGGTAGATTTCACTATTAGTTGTTGATAATAAATCCTATTTGCATTCTAAAACAAATCTTATCAGGTATAGATGATGAATATTTGTGGGGATAGATGTACGCAATATAATAAGGCCTACATAGTTGTGGGTATAAGCGCATGTAATTACTTGTATCACATCTTGATAAACTATATATATATATATTTTTTTTGAGATTGTGACTGGTGAGTCCTCCCAATTTTTTATATCCATTTGAAATAAAGTTAGACTTTCAAGTTTTAAATTCTAATTAGCGAATTACAAATTAAGGGACAATTAGAACAGATCAAACCAGTTAAGCGTATAATCACCCGTTTGACATGTGACTAAAATTTTCAAGGGTATGACGAATCAAATAAAGTGACAAACAGGGTCACATTTAGAGTGTTAGATTGTTAAGTTAAATATATTTGAGGTACAATGTACAATGGCATGTTACGTGATTAGTAATAGATATTATGATTTTATGTTTTTGGGAGCTAACTAATTATGGCACGTATAACATTTTGATTTGTCACCAGTTTCATTCATAAATATATTTACATTATCTAAAAAAGGAAAAAAAATTATCTGAGCATATTAGAAGTATAGTATTGAAAGGATAGTCCGTGCGTAGCACGGGTAACCTCCTAGCATATACATATAATTGGATCCTTCTTCGTGTGGTGACGACATGTGGGATGACACATAAGTGTCCACGTTGGCGTAGTGATGACACCTAGACTCCATGTAAGCAAGCAAGTGTCACCAATTATTACTCACCATTATTAACCTTTATTAGTATGACAATTACAATCATTAGCAAATTGTTTAAATTATAATACTATATAACTCTAATTACACAACTGTGAAAATTATAATTCTTATTTCATTGGATAGGGATTGAAATGTACTTCAAAATGAGATATATATGTCCTATATTTGATTCAATGAAGTAGAAGCTCTTAACTTCTTCATTATTTTTTAGGGAATTTTGGGTAGAAAATAAGCGAACTTTTAGTATTAATTTTGTACTCAACAAAGATTAATAATCAAGCAAGACCGGAATTATTATTAAAGTGCTTTATGCAAACCTCTTACAAGCACGTGCTATTTGCGTGGTGAGTAGTGACTTCAAGTGGGGCAGCATATAAGAGGATCATAGTTGTGTTTAAGGGACAGTAGATCGTCAACTATGTTGTTTACCACTTGGACTAACACTAATACTAATGCATATAAATTTATTTTAATGCATTATATGATTTTGAATAGTTTTAATTTATTATGTTTATTTGTTAGATACTAAAATTCTATCCATTAAATGGTTAACAGCAATTAATATCCAATATAGATTTTGTACAAGTTGACAGGACCGTGGAGAAGTTTATCCATATTTAAAAAATGAGATTTGTGTTTAACCATATTAACTTTTAACGTAAATGTGCAGTTAATGTGTAACTAATATAGAAGTTTAATTATTGTCTTTATTATCGATTAAGGAACTTATTAAAAATAAAGTAATATATGAATGGGACACATAATAACTTAATAGAAAACATAAAATAATAAAGTAGTATTTAGTTATTTACGTTTAGTAATAAAAAATACGAGATAGAAAATATTGATGTTATTATGCATATATATTTTTTAATTGTGCAACTAAATTTAGTCTAATCTTATTATGAATGATGATGGTATGGAATTATATATTTTCAAAAATTGACATGTACCTTATATATAGACCTTTCTTTCAAATAATGTATCTAATAAATAGTAGAAATTTTTTTCCTGAAATATTTTGAAAAATGTTACTATTAATTTTTATCTACTTATAAAATTATTTTACGAGCCTGTGCGAAAACTAGTATACATGATGATCAAGTATTTTTCTCCTTTTTAGGATTTTTAGACATTTTTGTATTTTATGGTAAATACTCAACTTGTAATTCATTTATTCCGAGGCCTCTTTATTTACATTTTGTACATTTGCATTCATATGCTTACACCTAATAATTCAACCCGGAAAAAAAAAATAAAAAGAATTTCTCTCACATGGTTTGATAGTTTAAATGATAGTAATTGCATTGATCAAGACAAGTAGCACCATACATACCTAAAGGGAAAAGAGTTCTTTGAGCCACCTACTAGGTAGGGTTCTCTAATCACTCTCTCCCTACAGACGCCTACATACATCATTTACATCATCCCTTACATAACCAAAACCACTACATTACATTACTAAAACGACCAAAATTACACAGCATTTAATTTTTGAATAAAGACACGATCTCCCCTCTTGCTTTTCCTGTTGCTTCGTCATGCAATACGAGCACAAATCACAAATTTAATCTGCTGTAGAATCATTCCATATGTGAATACCTTGCTACCAAAACATAACTCATTCCTGATTCTCCAAATCCAGTGAGTTAGAGCAGCCAAAGCTGCTGCATAGCAAGCTTTGCGAAATTTACTCACTCTCTGCCTCCTTATCCAGTTAAGAATTCCATCAATGTGTGTGGAAGTTGCTGTGCATCCTATCCATTGTTTGACCTCCTTCAACAACCCTCTTGATCTTGGACACTCAAAAAATCAGTGCTTGTGATTTTCAGGGCCCCTATTACATAAAAGGCACTTGCTGTCTCCATCGTAGAAACCCATCTTGAGCATTCTGTCACGTGTGAGCAATTTCTTAGCTTGAGCCAACCAGATACAGAAGTTGTGTCTTGGCATACTCAGACCCCCCCATATTAAGTTGGCATGTTTCAGTTTCCCTTTCTTTTCCAAGAGGTGCTAGTAACCACTCCCTACAGTGTAGTTGCCATTATTTGTGAGACTCCAGGTTGTACCATTGTTATAAGCTTGCAGAAACACAACCTTGTGTTTATTTAACTTCCTCCATGCCCAGCTACTGTCGAGTTTAGGAACATAATTCCAAAAATCTTCCTCATGCAGATACACCCCATTAATCCACCTAACCCACATATTATCTTTTTTAGAGGCTAAATTTCAGATGTGCTTGCCAATCAAAGCTAAGTTGAAAATCTTACAGTTCTTCAGATTGAGACCTCCACACCTCTTGGGTTGACACACAAGATCCCAAGTTGCTCTTTCTTTTTTTGATTGTTTCCAGATCAAAGGAACTGTTTGCAGTTTTGCTCAATGATTTTCAGAACCCCAACAGGTAGCATGTAGATACTGGACCAATATAGGTGTATAGACATAAGCACAAAATTTTTTAGCTGCGTTCTTCCAGCATATGAGAGATTTCTTGCAGCCCATGTATTTAGTCTCCGGGTGATCTTCTCAATTAGACATTCACAGTCTAGTTTACTCCACTTGGACGGAGACAGGGGTACTCCTAGATATCTCATGGGAAAAGAACCCTCCTGGAACCCTGATAACCCTCTCAATTTAACTTTCAATTCCTCAGATACACTAGCAAAATATATTTGTGATTTATTCTTGTTTGCTTGCAGCCCTGTGACCCATGTTTGATATATTCAGTTGCATGTTTTTAATAAAACTAGTGTATTCGCTAATGTACACAACCCGGGCCGGGGCCAAATTCGAGGTTAGAATCAGAAATTTGCTTATACACGATCATGGGTGTTCCACCTACCATTCCATCAAATCACCTTCATACAAATCCACATTCCCTAATGGAATCCACATTTTCCCAGTGACAACTATTTTCCCCAGTGGAAGATCTATGATCGAATAGAAGTGAATAATTGATTGTCCCCTCTTATTTGGCTTCGGGCCATCCAGGGGAATTTTTTCGAAAAGACTCTTTTAAGCCATTATCCCTTAATACATACCTATAATCTACACAAATCATCCATTTACTCATCCCCAATGAATGTGATTCCCCAGTGAAGAGCGAATATTTTTGAGAAGTCTAATACTTATACTCAAACCTAAGAATTGGGTTGATCCCCGTATATAACCAAATGTTGCTGGGTTGAACGCCTCTGATCAACATGCAAATCTTCCCATTTGAGCCTTTTCCTACTTCTTCGAGGAGAGTAAGGGGTTCCTCGGATCAATTCGACTCTAAGTTACGAGTTATCCTATAAGTTTCTCTATTATATCCTTCTCACGGGAAAGAACAATCATACCCGCCTTAGTGGCACCCAATGAGTCTTACTGACCGGATCCTCCGATCAGAACTACGTTAGGGCTTTGATCCAAGAGTAAATTCATGGCTTAATTTGATTAATTCTGTTTCCTCCATGATAGAGGTCTTTTGTTCATGATTAATTACTGCTTTTAGCAAATCTTTAGGCAACTCATTTTCATATTTGGGTTTATCAATAGCTAAACAAGGCGGAAAATAAGCAGAAAGACTTAGAATTGATATTAGAATTGAAAAAAACAAGAAAGGGATCAGAAGTTCCCTTCACATTGACACTAGACTTAGAAAGAGAAAATGGGGTATTCCCTGTGCCTGACTCAACCTTAGGACCTAAACTAGACACTGACTCTGACTAAGACTCTGACATCTGTTGGATTAGAGGGGTGGTGTGCCTCCTCGTCCAGTTGGTTGCAGTCTTGGAAAATCTCGAAGCCTGGGTGCATGACTTGGGCTTCTTTGTGATAGTATGGTTTGGGAAATCCATAGTATGGGCAATAATCCCCTTCCATGATGAATTGGCCATTCAGTGTATGGCTATAAGATGATATTATTTCCTTGGAAATGACTTGTTTTCCCTTAACCTGTTTCCTTTGTTTCAGAGTATGGTCATGGATTTCTTTATTAGTGGGTTCGTAACCGAGTCCGAATGAATTGTTTTTGACATCAAACTTGAAAGTGGTGGGCCCTTGTCCATTTCTTCCCAAACCAATACCAGGTATGTACCCTTGCTTCTCGAGGAAACCGTTAACATGAGGGTTCAAGTGCGGTATGAATGGTGCTTGATCTATTGCTAGCATGTTGACTTCGGGTTATGGCTCATACTTACGCAATGTGATCTTGAATATATGGGACTTCAGAGGAGAGACTGCTCCAAATTCAATGACCAGCAAGATGTCACACTTTAGGCGATAGCATTGATCAGTGAGGTGAGCAAAACACCTATGATATCTACAATAGAGGTAGTGATCTTCTTCTTCTGGCAAAATTCCTTCCAGGAATCGTAGCTCTCCGCGACGAAACAGAGTTGTCATATCGTCATGAATTGGCACCGCAAGTGGTGTGAACTCGCGAGAGGGAAGGTTTGATCTTTGGTTGGCCGGCCAATGGTGTGCAGGCCACATGGTTCCTTCATCAATAAAGGCTTAGATTTTCTCCCTCAGACTTCTGCAGTTATTGGTATGATGTCCGCAGGCTCGGCAATATTCATAGTAAATGCTTCGATTTTCATTTTCTGGAATGAGTTCATAAGTATGCTCCAATTGATGCAATGTAGCCATATGCCCTCATTTGTTGAAAAATGTGTTCTTGAGGCCAACGGGGTTGCCCTCGATCAAGAAAAACTTTGTCACCCTCTAAGGTCCTAATCCTTTGTTCCAGCCAGGCAACCGTTTTCTGTAGCCTTTTGATTTCTGAGTGGCAAACAATTGCATATTGAGATAGGTGTTCAATATTGTCTTGAGCTTCAAGGAGGGTCAGGCTTTGCTTGTTTGTGTCTCTGTACTCAACGAGACTAGGCGTCTCATCAGGGTCAAGGCCCACTTGGATCTTAGCTTCTCGGAGTGACCGGTCTAATTGTTCCTCTAAATCAAGGGATTCATCCTGAGTATCAAGAATCGATTCTTTAGAAGCTTCACAGACTGTATATGCAGTTGTCACAAAATGAGTTTCGATCTTCTGAGCGATTTGGCCCATTTCCGCCTCTAGCACGAGGTGAGACTCTTCCTGAGTATCTTCAGCCGAGGAGCGCTTGCTTGATCCTAACATGATCTGAATAAGAAGATGATCATTTAGAACCAAGGAGAGCACGAGAATCTCATCTAAAAAAATGACGACCCACATATAGAAAAACACATTATCCTAAAAAAAACACCTTAAGCCTAAATGCCCAAATATTTCCCCTAATATCAAAGGAAAATAAAATCAATGAACGAAAATAAGAAAAATAGAAAAAGACGGACAAGCCTATTGTTTTTTTTTTTTTTTATTATTTTCTAGACTAAAAGAAAATGAAAAAATGGGATAAAATAAAAAATAAAAGAATTTCGGCCTTAACTTTTTTTTTTCGGCGTTTTTTTCAACGCCATTTTATTTTTTTGGCCGAATCTGAATTACATCAAAAGAAAGAAAATAAAAAATAGAAAATTGGAGAGACTGACTCCTTTTGTTTGCTAAAAGGTCCCAGAAAGATGTTCATGACTTCAATGGAGTATATCATTGGGGAAACGAGTGTTGATTGAATAGAATTCACTAACTATTTTTGGGCATTAGGAACTACCTAAAAATAAAAGAAAAAGACTCCTAACACGTAAGTACATGTTGGCACATAGTCACGACATTCATGCATTCAGGCAAGCATTACAACGATGCAGTTACAGACAAACATGTGATCAGGCGGGCATTACAACGACACATGCACAACAAGCAAGCGAATGCACAAATGTGGGGTAGAGGCTTTTGACTCCTTTAAGGTCACCACAACAAATTACAATTTCCGTCCGGCGGATGGTCGACACTTCAATTATAATTCTTTTTCATCAAAAAGAGTCGATGAGTCGTGGGTGAGAAAGCGCCGGTTTGCACGATAGGACAACTGCATATTCATTTAGATATATGGGTTGCCTACGAGTTATGGCCCAGACTTCCTCGAGGGTCGATAAAGGTCAAAAGTTGCCAAGGCACATGCAAATGATGAAAATGATGCAATATATTGAACATGTTATTAAACAATTAAGCAAACTTAACTTTTGAGTCTCACCCTCTTAAGTAAATCCCCAGTGAAGTCGCCACCGTAAGCACCCAGGATTTTTCCTATGTCCACGGAGAGCGTCCTTATAGAAAATTTGTTAGCTGGGGGCTTTAGATAAGTTCAAGGAACTGTCGAGTTAGAAAAGATTTTGAAAAAGACTTAAATTGAATAAAAATCATGAAAGAGGTCACAAATCTTCTATAGGCGTTTTATCGAAGGGACAACTCAATAGCGCGATAAGTGAACTAATCATGTTTTTAGAAAGACTCCCGCTCATATAGAACAAATGAGTACCCAAGAATAAAGGGTTCGGGGGCGAAGTTACGAGGTGGGAAGGTGTTAGGCACCCAACTCGCCCGTTTTATGACGGCCTCTAGCTAATAACTCAAGTTTGCTTAATAATTTAAAGACATGATTCCCACACAAACCTTAACAACCTAGACTTAGACTATTAATTGGTTAATCACAAGCATCACGACATTTATTGTTGACCCTTATTTAGACATGCATTTGATTGGCAAGTTGAGCATTACAACAAGTAGACATGCTTAGAATTGAAAGACAATATTTAGTAAGCAACAAAATACATGAATAGCCTGATATCTATATTATGACTACTGGAAAATAAACAGTTAAGCAATTAAACAGTACCTGAACTGTAGGCTATTTAGCAAATGAATAGTAAAATAGATCTCAAGCAAAGAATATATTTGGAAGAAAGAGGGAGAAGTTAGGGAGTACTCAACCGAGAATAGAGGTTCTCAACTGTAGACTGTATGTTTTGAACTGAGGAATGAGGGTCGTATTTATAGGCGAAGGAGTAGGGTTGGATGGGTGGAGAATGGCCGAGTTTTGGAGATTGTGCTTGAAAAAAGACGGGCTTCAGAAGACCCAGCGAGCGCCGCTAACAGCATTGGGATAGCACCTAGCACCACTTACGGCGCTGGCTGTAATTCCAGCACCACTGGCGGCTATCAGCTTGCCAGCTGGTTGTCGTCATTATGACGACATCCAATCTATTTTAATTTTTCGGAGGAATTTTTAGTGTTCCGAAAATGTAAAATGACCGTTTTACCCTTCTGCGGTAAAAGACGGTTTTACCCCCGGTTAGCAACTTGGCAACTGGGAGTCGGAAAAAGACACGAGAGGTGTCGTTGGAAAGCTCTTGAACAGGGCTTTTGAATGTGATCGAAATAAAGGAGTGATCTAGGAAAAACCTGAGACCTTATTTTACCTATCAAAGCAAAAATAACATTCAAGTTTATAAATTACTCCTTTCATCAGCAGGCTTTTGCGGAGAAATCTGAAGCCGCTTTTTTGGTGTCTATAGAAGCCCCCACTATGATCGAGCTTGAGTAAAAGCGAAGATCAAAGTATTCCGAAGGCGAAATGTAGGATGATGATGTGCGCGTGGTGTGTGAGCGTGTACAATATGCATGCATATGAAGGGAAACCTGAATTGGGACATGCTCGTAGCGCGCTAAGACTTCATCTATGTGAACACAAGAGAAACAAAGATAATGGTTAGTAGGGCAAACAACGCTCGTGAAAGAAATTGACGCCTGCAAGAGACCTGTATTTAGAGTAAATGAAAAGTTAGTGACACTTTGAGAATGATCAATGTAGAATGCTTCAACAAATAGTGACTAGGCACCACTTGGCGGATGCCGAGATTCCATCCCTGCACGAGAAATGAAAAGGTCGACGAGACAGCGCAATCAAAATGACGGCTGTAAATGGGAAATAACACTAGTGAGAGTGAATAGTATGAATGCTTTGTTCTAAGAAAACAGTGACTAAGCACCACTCGGCGGATGCCGAGATTCCGTCCCTGCACCAGAAAAGAAAAGGTCGACAAGATAGCGCGATCGAAATGACGGCTGTAAATGGTTAAAACATATGAACAGTTTAAATGCAATAGCTTATGCAATCATTGATTGAAACATATAAAAATAAAGGAAAATATAACCACACGAGCGATCATTGACTAACACGAAATGAGAAAGGACAATTTAACCGCACGGGCGATCATTGACTGACTGAAAATAGTGAAAGTACAATTTAACCGCACGAGCGATCATTGACTGACTCAAAATAGTGCCAGAGAATCAACTGGGCATGAATAACAATTTGCGAACACTGGCCGTTCCCAAAATTAAATAGTGCCAGAGAATTAACTAGGCTTAAAATCAGTTTGCGAACACCGGCTATCCCGAAAATAAATAGTGCTAGAGAATCAACTGGGCTTAAAATAATTTGCGAACACCGGCTGTCCCTAAAACCTAAAGTGCTAGAGAATCAAATGGGCTTAAAAAACAAATAGCGAATACCGGCTGTCCCCACAATAAATAGTGTCAGAGAATCAACTGGGATTAAAAAATAAATTGTGAACACCGGTTCTCCCCAAAATAAATAGTGCCAGAGAATCAACTGGGCTTAAAAACAATTGGGGATCACTGGCTATCCCCACAAATAATGCCAAAGAATCAATTGGGCTTAAAATCAATTGGGGATCACTGGTTGTCCCCACAAATAATGGCAGAGAATCAACAGGGCTTAAAATCAATTGGGGATCACTGGCCGTCCTCAAAAATAAATAATGCCAGAGAATCAACGGGGCTTATGCACTTGGGGACCTGCAAAACAAACGGGTTAGTTTTACATGTCAGTACTTGGTACCGTAAAATGGGTCAATTGTTGAATTTTGAATTTATGGGCCAACGGGATCCGTTCCCGCGCGTTTGGTACTAGTCTTTGCTGCTAACAAAATGTGCCAAATAACGATTTTTGGGCTGAAAAATGTCGTGGGGCAGCAGGTGAGGGGCTTGCATGTGCAGACCAACCAGGGCCGCTAGCGGCCCAGGCCAGCGCTAGCGGCGCCGTGCTTCGGTTTGAGCGCTTGAATAAGATGGGTTTTCGCGAGTCTTTTCGATTTTTTGCTCCATTTTCGCTTCTTCTTCGTCGAGCTTTTCCGCCATTGTCGAGCCTCCCACATTCTTGAAGGTAAGTTAATTCTTGACCAAATTCCTTGCTTTTTGTCTTGAATTTGTTTAATTTTTCGCCTAGTAAATAAATTTTGGGTGCATTGTTGAATGAGTACTTGTATCTTGCGAATCTGACATTCAAAATTTGCACTCGTAGAGAGAGAAAACTTGAATTTTCCATCTATGGCTCCCAAAGACAAAGGGAAGCGTCCTATGGGTGAGGAAGAGGAAAACCGTGACCTTTTCTGTATTGGGTTTCCGTCATCTAGGATACGTCCTCCATGACATGCAAACGGGGCGACTCTGTACCAGGACTCGTTCATGCGTTTGGACTGGCGTCCGGCGGAGGCCTGGGATCGTAGTATCTTGCTGTTGGACAGACGGAGTCATCTGTCCAATTTACATCTGGTATATTTCTGACTTCTTTGGTTTTGTTCAGTTTATTTATTTTGTACTGAAAATTTGAACTGTTAGTGCTCCGGCACACGAACAAATTGGGATTGTACTGGATTGGTGGTCAGCTGTATATAATACTTGTGTGGAATTATTTGTACTCTATTTGTAGTATATGGGGTGTTGAGAAAATTTTATTTGTTGCGTAGGGAGTTGGTGCTTACTTGCAGGCTCATGGGTCCACTTCGAACTGGGCCATGATGTTGGATACTTTTTCTAAGAGGACTAAGGGGGATAATTCGGGCTTCGGGTTTCCAGTATTTTTTGTCGGTTATCCCTACTTGTCATTATGGGGATACTAAGATAGTTTCCCATGGTTTACTGGAGAGGTTTTGGGACACTACGAACACCTTCCATACACCTGTGGGAGAGATGTTCCCCACTTCTTATGAGTTCATTGTATTGACGGGCCGGTCCTTTAGAGGGCGTCCTCTACGGTATGCCACGAGCTATCATCGGCAGGCCGATAGGTTGCATGAGCTATATGGGCATGTTGCCGCTCTCTTTGAGGAGGACCGAGTCTCCTTACCAAAGCTATGGGGAGCTTTGACTATGCAGGGGCTTACGGAGGATCAGTGGGCCCGTATCTTTTTGGTCTATCTGTTGGGGGCGATTATTTTTGCCCAGAAGAAGAGTGTGTGCTAGGTTGGATTTCTGACATGCCTAGATGACTTGACCAAAGTACATGATTACAATTTTGGTGCTCCTGCGTATGCTTCTGATGCGGCAGCAAGTTTGCAAAGTAAACAGAACAACCAAGGAACTAGCAAGAGAACATCTATTCTTGTTCACATCGAGTTCCTTTGGTGGTTATGCATTAAATTGACTCTTATAAAGATAATTACATGGAGTTTCCATACAAGGTCGGGATTAAAGCTCTTATTATATGATCACATTCGTTTTCAGGATTCCCGTAATTTTGACAGCTTCTACACTGGTTCGTATTTTGATCATAACTCACTCATACGACATGGGATCGTGGTGACTGAAAGTTCTATAGAAAGCTGGAAACGACATCTAAAACTCCCTTGCTTTGAGTTTTTCCAAATTCAGAACGTAACGGAGTTGAAAAGGGAATTGAAGTTACAGAGCAAAAACTGTTCCAGCGGTTTTAGCCTTGGGCGCCAAGTAATTAGCTGTTTGAGTTTGATTTCATTTGCCTATTTCCTTAATTAGTTAGAATATGTTTAGGAAAGTAGTATTCTGATTATTAGTAGCATTAGGAGTCCATTAGGTAATAGGAAAGCTGTTAATTAGCTCGTTTTACAATTGTAGTCAGTTTCGTAGTTAGTTTCCTATTTGGACTAGGATTAGGATTCCGAATAGCTTTAGATTTCTTTGTCTATAAATAGGGGAGAGCTTTGCTACTGTAAACTCGTGCTTTTATGATTAATTTTTGAATACGTGAGTATTTACCCCTCAAACTGAGTGATTCAGGTTGAAACCCTTGTGTGTGATGCGCAAGTATTGTTCTTGAGTGATTCTTGAACGAAAACCCCAACTCCTTGAGTGATTCGAGAGGTATATCCCTTTTATTGTTTTTTTTTATCAAAAATACAGAAAATCCCTAAATAAATCACATCAACTTGGTATCAAAGCTAAAGGTTTGAGCTTTCTTAAGTTTAAACAACACGGTCCTGAGCATAGATATGACACCATAGCGAGCTTTAGAGAAAGATTCTTGCAAGATCCACCCTTTGTTCAAGAAGACAGCCAAGAAACCCCCAAGAAACCTACAACCGAAGCTATGGGTGACCCCAACAAACTAGCAAAGTTGTTAACAGCCATGGAGGATCTTAGGGCATCTTTCAAAACTCAAGAAGAGCGGATGGCAGAGCGGATGGCAGAGCGGATGGCTTCTATGGAAAGAAGAAACCAAGAAGATAGGGAAAACATGGAGACAAGGATGCGCAGAATTCATTGGAGAAACCACAACCGTGACCCCGACTTCGATGAGGAGTTTGAAGACACAAGTGGGATAAGAACCAATGACGCTCCTAAACCACGACACCCCTATGTTGATAATAGGAACTTGAAAGTCGAACTCCCTGAATATGACGGTTCCTACGATCCAGAGGCCTTTCTTGATTGGCTTAGAACTATGGAGAGAGTCTTTGAATACAAGGAGTATGATGAGCGGCGAAGATGCAAGTTAGCCACGCATAAACTCACCAAGCATGCTTCTTTGTGGTATGAAAACCTAAAGGCTCGACGCAAGAAGGACGGGAAAGCAAAAATTGAGACTTGGGACAAACTCAAGAAACATTTAAAGAACCGATTTTTGCCTAAAGAGTTTGAGCAAGCACAGTTCTTGAAACTTACGTCTTTAAGCCAAGAAACCTCAAGTGTACAAGACTACCTCCAGAAGTATGAACATATGCACATGATGTGTGACCTTGAGGAGAAGAAGGAGTTAAAGATTGCACGGTTCATCAAAGGTCTAAACCCAACTCTAAGGCGCAAGGTAGATCTTGTTCCTTACGTAACCTTTGTGGACGTGTGCAAAATCCCTCTCAAAATTGAGAGGCAAGAGAGGGAGCAACAACTAGTGCACCTACGAGCACAACAAGCATACCAACAAGCACTTCAACGTCGAAATCATAAGTTGGAGTACATGAATGGGTGCATAATAAATGATGAACTAATGAGTGAAGATAGGCTCTTTGTTGTGGATACATTCAAAGGAAAACCAGATCTTGATGATTACTTTAAGGATATTGTTCCTATTGAAGATTCACAAGAAAAGACCAATAACATTGACCCCCTTATTGATGTTGAAGTAAATAATTCAAGACAACCAACTGTGGTTGATGAGTTTATCGAAGAAATATTCATTGAACCAGAAAATATTGGTGATTTCCTTGAAGATCTTGATTATATTGATGACATGCAAGAGGAATCCGAGATGGAGTTGGAACTTCTTGAATCTAGCTTTGATCAAGAACAAGAAAGAGATGTCCATCAAGAAGACAGCAGCAAGGCTCTTAACCTTGCGGGTTCAATGGAAATTTGTAAGGAAAATTTGATGAATATACAGGTTTTGGAGAAGATTACTATATACGAAGAATTGAGGACAATTTTTTCTGAAGAAAGGGAGATTGATGCGGCAGCAAGTGTGCAAAGTAAAGAGAACAACCAAGGAACTAGCAAGAGAACATCTATTTTTGTTTACATCGAGTTCCTTTGGTGGTTATGCATTAAATTGACTCCTATAAAGATAATTACATGGAGTTTCCATACAAGGTCGGGATTAAAGCTCTTATTATATGATCACATTCGTTTTCAGGATTCCCGTAATTTTGACAGCTTCTACACTGGTTCGTATTTTGATCATAACTCACTCATACGACATGGGATCGTGGTGATTCAAAGTTCAGTAGAAAGCTGAAAACGACATCTAAAACTCCCGTGCTTTGAGTTTTTCCAAATTCAGAACGTAACAGAGTTGAAAAGGGAATTGAAGTTACAGAGCAAAAAACTGTTTCAGCGGTTTTAGCCTTGGGCGCCAAGTAATTAGCTGTTTGAGTTTGATTTCGTTTGCCTATTTCCTTAATTAGTTAGAATATGTTTAGGAAAGTAGTATTCTGATTATTAGTAGCATTAGGAGTCCATTAGGTATTAGGAAAGCTGTTAATTAGCTCGTTTTACAATTGTAGTCAGTTTCGTAGTTAGTTTCCTATTTGGACTAGGATTAGGATTCCGAATAGCTTTAGATTTCTTTGTCTATAAATAGGGGAGAGCTTTGCTAATGTAAACTCGTGCTTTTATGATTAATTTTTGAATACGTGAGTATTTACCCCTCAAACTGAGTGATTCAGGTTGAAACCCTTGTGTGTGATGCGCAAGTATTGTTCTTGAGTGATTCTTGAACGAAAACCCCAACCCCTTGAGTGATTCGAGAGGTATATCCATTTTATTGTTTTTTTTTTATCAAAAATACCAAAAATCCCTAAATAAATCACATCACATTGGCTCTTACTTCTTTAAGTACTAAATCTCCAACTTTAAGGTCCCTCATTTTGAGCCTTTTGGTTAAAGTGCCTAGTTAGTGTCTTTTGATAGACTCTTACGTTGTGCAAGGCTTGCAACCTTTTCTCATCTAGCAAGACTAATTAGTCATAGCGGGCATGGACCCAGTCCACTTCTGGAATTTGACTTTCTAAAATGATCCGTAGAGATGGGACCTCTAACTCAATCGGCAATACGGCTTCCATTCCGTACACCAGGGAGTATGGTGTTGCTCCCGTCGATGCGCGGACCGATGTCCTGTAACCCCAAAGTGTGAATGGAAACTTATCAGGCCAGTCATGATAATTTTCGGTCATCCTTTCAATGATTTCCTTGAGGTTCTTGTTAGCTGCCTCCACTGCGCTGTTTGTTTGCAGTCTGTAGGGAGACGACTTTCGATGCTGGATCTTAAACTGGGTTAAAAGCTCAATTACCTCTTTCATGGAGTGTGACCCATTATCACTGATGATTTCTTGGGGAACTCCATATCTAGCTATTATGTTATTCTTAATGAACTTAACCACATGCTTTGCTTTGAGCTTTGCATACGATTGTGCTTCGACCCATTTGGTGAAATAGTCGATTGTGACCAGGATATATTCGTGGCCCCCTTTTCCTGTTGGGGTTATTTTGCCGATGATGTCGATTCCCCAAGCCGAGAAAGGCCAAGGTGAGGTGAAGGTATATAGTGGGCTTGGCGGTAAATGTTGTAGATTTGCATGTGTTTGACATTGTATGCACCTTTTGACAAATTAACAACAATCCTTCTCCATCGTTGTCCAATAATACCCAAGCCTTATTATTTTCCTGGATAGCATCATACCATTCATGTGCGGTCCATAAACTCCTGCGTGTACTTCCGCTAAGACCTTATGGGCCGTTTCAGTGCCTAGGCACAGGAGATTGACTCCGTTTGGGCGTTTCTTGTATATTTGACCTTGTACCTCTACGAATTGGGCTGCAAGTCTTCTGAGTGCCTTTTGGGCTCTAGGGCTAGAATCAGGAGGGTAGAGCTGGTAAATGAGATGATTCTTTATATCGGTGTACCACTCATCTTCTTCATCGTGGAACACTTCCAAGTTGTCGCAATATGAAGGCTCGGATCTTCTTTGTACACAGATGGGCATCATCCGAATAGTTTTGGGTATGTTGATCATGCTTGCTAATTTAGCCAAGGCATCTGCAAATTGGTTATCTTCTCGTGGAAGGTATGTAAAGTGTATTTGATTGAAATACACTATGATCTTGTCTAAGTATTCTTGGTAGAGTGCCAAGGATTCACTTTTAATCTTCCATAGTTTGGAAATTTGGTTAATTATGAGTGACGAGTCCTCATAGACTCGAAGCGTCTTATTGCCAAGGCTTATGGCGGATTGCAGTCCTATTATGCAAGCTTCGTATTCTGCGCCATTGTTAGTGACTTCGTGGTCCAATTTGACTGAAATAGGTGTATGTGCACCCTCAAGGGATACTATCAGTACTCCTACTCCAAAACCCTTTTGGTTGGATGCTCCATCGAAATATAGTTGCCAAGTGTCGGTATCTAAGGTCATAACCCCTTCGTCTGGGAAGTGATACTCATCCTTGCGATCAGGTTCGTTTATAGCTTGGTCAGCCAGGTATTCCGAGATAGCATGCCCTTTTACGGTTTTTGATGTTCAAATTTAAGGTCGAATTTTGAGAGGAGAACGATCCACCTTGCTATTCTACCATTTCGTATGGGCTTTTCGAATATGTATTTCAAAGGATTTTCTCTCGATCTTATGTGGATCGTGTGCTGGAGCATGTAATGTCGCAGCTTTTTAGTAGTTGCTACCAAAGCTAGGCATGTCTTTTCTAGGGACGAATAGCGGGTTTCGTACTCCAGAAACTTCTTGCTCACCTAGTATATAGCTTTCTCTTCCTTGTCTATTTCTTTGGCCAGCATGGCTCCCATTGACGTTTCAGTGACTGTAAGGTAGAGGATTAGAGGCATGCCTGGAATGGGCGGTACTAGAACAGGTGGTTCAGATAAGTAGGCCTTAATTTCGTCAAAAGCCTTTTGGCATTGCTCGTCCCATTCCGTCTTTACCTCTTTTTCGAGTTTCTTGAATATGGGCTCATAAGTGATAGTTAATTTGGAGATGAACCTGCTAATGTATTGGATTCTCCCTAAAAAGCCTTTTATTTCCTTTTCTGTTTTTGGAGGTGGCATGTCTATTATGGCTTTGATCTTGGATGGGTGAATTTCTATTCCTCTGGTGCTTATGACAAATCCTAGAAGTTTGCCGGATGTGACTCCGAATGTGCACTTCTTGGTATTAACCCTCATATTGTACTTCCCAAGCTTGTCAAAGAACTTCTGAAGTGAGGAAACATGCCCTTCTCTGTCTTTGGATTTTATGATCATATCATCTACATAAACTTCAGCCTCCTTATGCATCATATTGTAGAGCAAGGTTGTAGCGGGTCTTTGATATGTGGCTCATGCATTCTTAAGCCCAAATGGCATTACTGTATAGCAATAAGTAGCCCATTGTGTGATGAAAGTGGTTTTCTCTTCATCCTTTTTGGCCATCAAGACCTGGTTATATCCTGCGTACCCGTCCATAAATGATAGGATGGCGTGTCCGGCAGTTTTATCTACTAGGACGTCTATGTGGGGTAAGGGAAAGTCATCTTTCGGGCTTGCTTTGTTCAAGTCCCTAAAATCTACACACATTCGTACCCGTCCGTCCTTTTTTGGGACTGCGACGATGTTGGCTACCCAATCGGGGTAATTGGCCACTCTTATGAAGCCTGCATCTAGCTATTTTTGCACCTCCTCTTTGATCTTAAGGGCTCATTCTGGCTTAATTCTTCTCAACTTTTGTTTGACTGGTTTGCAGTCGGGCTTCAGTGGGATGGTATGCTAGGCAATGTTGCGGTCTATGCCTAGCATGTCCTTGTAGGACCAAGCGAAAACATCCGTATAATTCCGTTGGGATGGTATGCTAGGCAATGTTGCGGGCTTGCATCGCGTTCATTAGATGTTAAAGACAAGCCTATTTGCACGTGGCGAGGCTCGTCATTAGCTGCAATATTATTGTCTCTGTTTCTTCGACTATTGAAGTCTTTTGTTCATGTTCGATTAATGCTTTGATGACTTCTTTTGGCAATTCCGTTGTATCCTCTGAATTATTAGCAATGAGGCAATCCGAGTAAGCAAAATTGACACTCATAATATTAATAGAAGCGGACAATACATCAATGAGGTCATCACTAAGGACCTTAGTAATAGCAGGAATAGACTGGGGTGGACTACCCGACTCTTCTAGGATAACAGACTCAGAATCAGACTCGGACTCGGACTCGGAATCAGACTCAGAATCAGAAATGGGCCCCTCTGTAGGACCGTTGCGAATCGTGAACTTGTACTTGGCTCCCTTGATTGGAGTCCACTTTGTCTCGTGCGTCCAGGTGGTCCGGTCGGGCCCGATTGGGGCGATCAGCTTGGACGGGTCGAAACCTTCATTAAAAAGCAAAGTAGGGGGAAGTTTGGTTGTTGTCTCGTCGTATTGGCGACGTTCTTCGCCAAATAGTAGTCCGAAATCGTTGGGTGCCATGTCATTAGCCCAATCTTTGGTGAATCCCGTTAATTGTGTACGGTTCAAGGAATCCATAGTAAGGATATGGGTCGCCTTCTTGAAGTAATTGTCCATTGAGGGTAAGGGGATAAGGATCCATGTTGTATGGAACAGGTTTGTTGGCTGCGCGGGCTCTTTTCTTAGCAATTTCCTTGGTTATGTAGGCTCTAACTTCTTGCCTTGTGGGCCTGTAGCCCAACCCAAATAGATCATTTTTGATCTTGGTATTCCTGCAGATTTGAGCTACCTTGGGATGAGGGCCCAAAGTGGTGCCTGGAATGTCAATTACATGGAACTGAACCATTTTCTCGATGGGCCTAATATTGATATTCATGGAGAAAGTACCCAATACATTCCTCTTGGAATTATCATAAGCCCTTAGCCCTTGTGCGGAATGCGCGAGGTTGTTGCAATCTATTTTGAGGTGTTCAGCAGTCCTCAAAGGCACACATTTACAACCGAGCCATTGTCCACTAAAGTCATAGGGACCTGTCGTTGTTGACAGATTACGGTCAGATAAAGGGCTTTGTTGTGGAGAATGGCTTCAGGTGGAAGGTCTTTATCAGACAAAGTGACGGGTGTGGATGACTTTCCTTGAACCAGGAGGTTGTCTACCTCTTCAGGGGTGGCATTTGGAGAAATGGTGGTTGCATTCAAGGCTTCTAGCACGACCCTTCTATAAGTGATAGAAGTGGTCAACAGTTGCCAGATGGATATATCAGCTTTTGTTCTTTGTAGTTGTTTGAGGATGTTGGTCACATCATCCTCTTTTTGCCATTTCTCTTTGGGCCGAATCCCTATTGGGGATTGTTACAGGCTCTACGGGTTGGATTTGGGATGGATCCATACAGATGTTTTCGGGCCTGAACTGGCGTTCTGATCTTGTCAGGTAGTTGAGGGCTTTATCATCCTCTTCTTTCTCATCATCGGAGATGTCATACCAAGCCTTGCCATTGGCCATATCACGGACTTGAGGAGTCAGCACGTCTTCTGGATCAATATGTGACCCATTATCTTCCTCATCACTATCCCACAGGCCGCAAACGTCCAGCGTGGGCCTTGGGCTTGGGTATGGTGGTATGGCTTGCCCAATAGGACTGATCAGATAAGAGGGATCGAACCCTTCTTCTATGTCAATGATAAAAGAATTGCCGAGGGGATTATTATTGTTGCTGGGTGGCGCCGCATCTTTAGGCAATTGTATAGTGCCATTATCGAACAAATCCTTGATTTTATCCTTGAGAGTGTAACACTTTTCAGTATCATGTCCACGCCCCCTATGGTATTTGTAGAATGCAGACTCGTTCCAATACGGTGATCTTTTCTCTACAGGTGGATCGGGAGTAGGCCCAATCGGATATAGATAGTCTCCTTTGATCAATTTGTCTAAGGCCTTGACATAAGGCATTCCGAGGGGAGTATACCTTCTTGGACGCGTGTCAGCAATGGCGTTCACCTCATTTCCTCTACTTGTGGAGGCATGGTTGGTATTAATGTACTTATTATCCTTATACCCACTTGTATTGTTGTTGTAAGTGACCTTGTTCTTTCCTCTTTGGAGTTGGTCATCCTCAATGGCCATGCCTACTTCAGTTAGTTGGGCATAGGTGGTTATGGGTTGAAATTTCATGTGTTCGCGGTACTCAGATGCCAAATTTTGGACTAGCATTCTAATTTGATCCCTTTTAGATGGGCGATCAATCATTTTAGCAACCTTAGTTCTCCCCCTTCTCACGATATTGGTGAACCCTTCTTTGTCACCTTGTTTGGTGATATCCAATTCTCTCAATGTCATGGGAGGCAAGACATTGTCGGCATACCATTCGAGGAACAAAGTAGATAAATCCTCCCATTTTTGCAACTTTTGGGTGGGCAATTTGAAGAACCAGGCCCTGACAGCAGGATCCAAAGTTTGGGGAAAGAGGTGAACATATAGCTCTTGTTCAATGCTTCTAACGCCCAATGCAGTAGTGAAAGCTCTAATATGATCTTGTGGATCATCGGTTCCTTTGAAAGTGGGAACTTCAGGCATGGAAAACTTAGTGGGTAATTTTCCCTTGATGTGGGGAGCATAGCCTTCAGAATTGAGGATCATGTCGTTAAAGACACGACTTTTGCTAAGGACAGATTCAAGCCTGTTCAGTTTGCCTTGGAGTTCTTGGACCCTTTATTGGAGGGTTTAGCCTTTTCCTCATCGGGCTCGGGCTCATCATCATCCCTAGTAGGGGGATCCAACTTAGCGACACGGGGCTTCCATATCAGTGAATCTAGCATTCATAGCGGCCATATGGGCTAAAAGGTCGTCAATCTTTGGGTCAGCGGTTTTCTCAACGTCTCCAGACATATCGGACTTAGGTGAACTAGGTGGTGAGGCTCGAGGTTACAATGGCGGTGTGCGAAGGTAATCGAACCAAATGGGGCCCATGAACTGTGCTTGTGGTGAAGGTTCAACGACAACTTGCGGACTAACCTCTTGTTGGACTCGTCCCTCTCCCACTCCCTAGGACCGGGATCTTTACTCGTACCAATTCTGGAAATAAAACGACCCGTTTAAGAAAATAGGAAATAAATGGGAAACTCCACAGAATAAAGATTTTTATTTTAAAACCAAATGTGGGAAGAGAATCTAGCACTAATCCTCAACATGGTGATCTTTTGGGAAAGACGTGATTTTATGTAAATAGCATATTCTAGTCAATGATCTTTCGACTTTATTAGGATTATAAATACTCTTGACTTGCATATGGGATGAAATTCCCTAATTTAAGGAAAGGAGATGTACTATTGACTTGCATATGGAATAAAATTGGACTCTTTTTTTTTATTTGGTGAAAGATCATTGACGGGAATATATTATTTGCATGCAATCTAATTCTTAGGGAAAAGAACGTCTTCCTAACATGATCACTAGAGTCATCGGAGTCATACAGGGATTCTACTTCCTAAAAAGAAAAGGATCCTAGACTCTATTTGTAAACTTGACAAAACGCACAAGCAAACAAAAAGGGAAACCTTCCCTAACCAGGACTCAAAAAAGGAATCCTAAAGGGGATCTAATCCTATTATTCTATGGAAACTAATCAAATAGCAAGGAAACAATCAATCATAATACGGTAAATAAATCAATTAGCACCTTGATATGGACTATGGGACATAATGCAATAGTTGACACAATCTATGGTTGGATATGGTAACCCACGGCCGGATGCGTTTCGTCATCTATGGGGTGCATAGTAAGACTAGACGTACCGTTTTACACATCTCGAATGGAAACATGTAAATGCCATGGGGTGGAACACGACTATGTGCAAAGGTAATTCGGACCGAGTGGGTCACTGGCCTAAGTCATAGACAATGTTCCAAAGGGTAGTTCCTGTTTATGGAGAGGTGATGTCTTTTGACATCTTGCGATGATAACGCATGCAATATGAATGATATGGATGCAAGAGCAAAGAAAATAAACACATACGGTAATTGAACCAAATAGCTAAAATAAATTATTGACATGGATAAGTGTTCGAATTACACCCTCTTGTTATTTGTCCCCAGTGGAGTCGCCACTGTAAGAACCCTCGCCTCTTCCCGGCTCTCCATTAAAATCGTGATTTTATTCGATTGGGATTAATGGTTCTTAATAATACGTCATATGCAATTTAATTTAATTATGGGGAATAACAATTTGCAAATAAGAAGCCGCCACCAATTTTTAAGGAAACAATTGGAAACCATCAAAAGTGCACCCAATTCCTATTGGGAATTGACTCATGCCCATTGCGACTAAATATTGAGTTCGGGGGTGTAGGTACGAAATAAACAAAACGAATCTCATCTAAATCGCCCGTATAAACGGCCTCTACTAAACTTATCCATATCAAATATTTATTTATACTATATGGTTCCATACAAGTCCGATCGTCCAAGATCCTAAATTAACCAGGCGGGTTAAAGACAACCAAATTACCTATTTTACCACTTCGCACAATTTATATCCAATTTACATGCATACTATTAACAAGCATAAACAAAATATAAAGCATTAAATTAATGCTCCAACCTACTGCACTTTGCTAAACGCGTCAAGCATTGTATATGCACATCAATAAAATTGTTAGTAACTTCAAAAGAAGAACAATGCAAAGATATTAACTTTATGCTAAAATAAACCTAGGAGGCTACTATATACATGCAAAAACTACAAAAAGATGCAAACTTGCATAACTAATAAAAAAGATGCTAACTTTATAAACTAAACATGCATAATTATATACAGAACCCAAAGCATGCAAATTTATTCATCCATAATCAAAAGCTAAATAAAACATGATTGATAAATAGTAAACAAGAGATTTAAGAAAGAGTTTAGGCCCTCAGGATGGTTAACCTGGACGTTCTATTCGAACGGGACTAGTAGAATTGGAATTGCTCGTCGATCTTGGGTGCTAGGCTAGGTGTAATGCTTGCTCGGATCTTCAGATTTCTGAATTCTCTTTGATTTGGGGTAATTTGTGCGCTCAATGCTCTCAAAATTATGAACTGACTGACTTTTTGCAAAAGAGGGTGAAGAGGAGTATTTATAGAGTTGGGGGACGGATTTTGGGGCTTAGGGTAAGAAACCCGGCGCCACAACTCGGCCCAGCCAAAAAAACCGGGCTAGCGGCCACACGGAGGACTGGCCGCTGGGCCTAGGGGCTGGCCAGAAGGCCCACGTTGTCACGCGCTGGCCGCCGGGCAGGTAGCGAGAGCCGCTGGACCTGACGGCGCGCGTGTGACTAGGGTTTTTGACTTTTTGTGCTCAGTAAATTACGAAATTGCCCTTGGGCTAACCAAGGGGGTCGGGATTGAGCGGTTTTGACCCAAATCTTCCGAGCAATGTCCTTTTCTACTTGCGTCCATGGTAATCCATTACCATCATCATCGGGCGTTGCGGTGCCAGGGGATGAGAACCGATTAGGGTGTCTACAGATGCCAAAAAAGTGCATTCATATTTCTCCGCAAAAGCCCGATGATGAAAGGAGAGATTTATAAACTTGAACGCTATTTTTGCTTTAATAGTTAAGATAAGCTCTCAGGTTTTTCCTCTAAACACTCCTTTAATCTAGTCTCATTCAAAAGCCCCGTTCAAGAGCTTTCCAACGACACCTCTCATGCCTTTTTCCAACTCCCGGCCGCCAAGTTGTGAACCAAGGGTAGAACCTTCTTTTACCGTCCAAAGGTAAAACGGTCTTTTCATATTTTTCGGAACACTAAAATTCCTCTAGAAAATTAAAATAGACTGGATGTCGTCATTCTAAACAAGGGTTAAAAATAAATGTCGTGATGCTTGTGATGAACCAATTAATAGTCTTAGTCTAGGTTGTTTATCCGGTTTTGCATGGGAATTATGTCTTTAAATTATTAAGCAAACTTGAGTTAGTAGAGGCCGTCATAATATGGGCGAGTTGGGTGCCTAACACCTTCCCACCTCGTACCTTCGCCCCCGAACCCTTTATTCTTGGGTACTCATATGTTCTATATGAGCGGGAGTCTTTCTAAAAACATGATCAGTTCACTTATCGCGCAATTGGGTTGTCCCTTCGGTTTGTCCCTTCGATAAATCGCCGATAGCAGATTTGTGACCTCTTTCATGGTTTTTATTCAATTCAAGTCTTTACAAAAGCTTTTCTAACTCGATGGTCCCTTGAACTTATCTAAAGCCCCCAACTTACAAATTTTCTATAAGGATGCACTCTATGGCCGTAGAAATCCCGGGTCCTTACTGTGGCGACTTCACTGGGGATTTATTTAAGAGGGTGAGACTCGAAAGTCAAGTTTGCTTAATTGTTTAATAATATGTTCCATATATTGCATCATTTGCATGTGCTTTGGCACAACCTTTTGACCCTTATCGACCCTCGAGGAAGTTTGTGTCGCAACTCGTAGACAACCCGTATATCTAAAGGAATATACAGTTGTCCTATCGTGCAAACCGACGCTTCCTAACCCACGACTCATCGACTCTTGTTGGTGAAAAAGGATTACAATTGATGTGTCGACCATCCGCCGAACGGAAATTGTAATTTGTTGTGCTAACCTCACAGGAGCGAAAAGCCTCTACCCCACATTCGTGCATTCGCTTGGTTGTTGTGCATGTGTTGTTTTAATGCCCGTCTAATCACATGTTTGCCTGTAAACTGCGTTGTTATAATGCTTGCCTGAATGCATGAATAATGTGACTATGTGCCAACATGTACTTACGTGCTAGGAGTCTTTTTCTTTTATTTTTAGGTAGTTCCTAATGCCCAAAAATAGTGCGAGAATTTTATCCAATGAGCACTTGTTTCCCCGATGATATATTTTTATATAGCGTCGAAGTCATGAACAATTTTCTGGGACCTTTTAGCAAAAAAAAAAAAAAAAAAAAAAAGAGTCAGTCTCTCCAATTCCCCTCTCCCACCTTTTTTTTTTTATTTTTCTTTTTTTTTCTCTTTATTGTTTTGATGTAATTCAGATTCGACAAAAAAAAATTTGTATAGACGTCCTTAGATTCTTTTTCTCTTTATGGTTTCCCATCACGCATTCGAGTTCATATAGACGTCCTTAGATTCATTCACCTTAGGAGCTATCGAGTGTCTTCGTTCTAAAAAAATCATGATTCTTTGTTTCAAGTCATTTCTTTGGCATCTTTCTAAGTTGAGACTTGTGTTAAGGATTGGGGGCTCGAGGAAGAATTACGGACACAAAGGTTGGGCTCGATCATCCGGAAGATTGGTTCGTATACAAGCTACCTCCAAGACACCACCACATTCCAGAAGGTCATCACCACATCATCCATCACCACCACAAAGCTCGCCGCCACTCAATACATCCCTTACCTCACCAATCACTCCCCCAAACTTCACTATGGTCAAAACCACCGACGAGAGGCTTGATGAGCTCATGAGTGAGTTGGAAAGGGTGCGACTCAAGGTTAAAGATTTGGAAAAGAAGAAAGATGATGAAGCAAGAATCCTCTCTGACTCCGACTCTGAGGAAGAAGAATCAAATGCCAAGTTGGCTAAGATTAATTCTGTGCTCGAAAACAGCGGCCTATTTGCCAACTACCATGCTAATGTTGGTAAAGTCAATCCCAATGTCAAGGGCAAGCTTCCAGCCAAATTCTCCATGCCCGAGGTTCCGACATTCACTGGTACTCATAATCCACAAGACCACCTCAAAGCCTTCACTACTGTCATGGGTTTAAGAGGAGTTGACAAAAATATCCTCATTCACTTGTTCCCACAGACTAAAGATGCCCCAACTCGTCGTTGGTTCTACACCTTGAATTTGGAGGACTAGCGCACTTGGTCATATTTCAGTACAGTCTTCCTTGCATGCTACAAGGAAAATGTTGCTCTACCTATGACTCTTCGAGAGTTAGAGATCACCAAACAAGAAGAAGATGAGGGATTCATTGCCTTCTTTAGGCGTTGGAAGCTAAAGATAGCCGAACTGGTTGAGCGACCTTCGCAAACTCATCAAATCTGCCAACTCATCAAGAACCTGCAACCTTCTTACAAGAAGCACCTCAAGTATCAATCAATTGACTCCTAAAACCGGGTCTATGCTGTGGGCATCCTAATTGAAGATAACATTCTTAAGAATTCCACTTAAGTCGTGAACAACGCTAGAATCTACAGCGGGGGTTGTCCTCCATATCCCTCTCAAACAGCCGGTGCTCGAGAAGTTGAAGAGAGTCGAAGTCTCCTAGTGTGCAAGTCTAGTTGAGTCCAGTCAAGTCTAATGATGTTTAGTCTGTCTTTTCAATTCGTCCATAGAGTCTAGCTTATTTCTCGTGTAATGCTTTTCTACGATTCAATAAAGATTGCATTTTGATTCCCATCATTGTTCTTTGTTCAATCCTATGACGAACTTAAGTTGCCTATGACGGAATAAAAAAAAAAAATCAAAAAAAGGAGCCTTCATTGTGGAAAACATAAAAAAAAAAACTCCCTAATGATCATCCCCATAGAGGACATATAGTTGAACCGTCCATGCCGAGGATAGGAGGCTTTTATTTGGCACCTCACATCACTATCCTTTACCACCCTATACATCATTACCACTTGCAACCCTTTGAGCCTTAAACACATAGCCTTTTCAATTCTTAACCACATCATGCTTACCCAGGAAATGGGTGTGTGCGACATTGGAATAGAAGCAACCTTCTAGGCAAGGTGGACCGACCTACAAAAAAAAGCCACCGAGGGAAATGCAAAAAAAAAAAAAAAAAAAAAAAAAGAACTCGAAAGTTCAAGAGCAAAAAAAAAAATTAAAAAAAAAATTCGAGATCGATCAAAGATCCAAGAAACTGCAAACACTAAGTACAACCAAACGGTGACATATGTGTGTTGAGGATATACATTCTGTTTTCAGGTCTGCAACGAGACCATTGGCTGTTTGATTCTGATTTTTGCATGTGAAAATGATGGAATTACATAGAAAAATTTGTAAACAAGTTGGAACTGAAGGTGGACCAGTCAGAGCTGATTCATTCGTGCGTAACTACAAGGGCTATTTTAGCATGATTTTATCCTCTTTTTGTGATCTGATATTCTGAATTTTCTATGCCTGATTTTGTCCTAATTCAGGGTCTAAAGAACTTGAACTCTGTTCGTGAACACTGAAAGCAATGGCACGCGATGTGAAAGACGAACTAGTGGTGATGGGCTGCAGTGGCAAGCGTATTCTGGACTAGGTATATTTTCTACAAACAAAAACAGTAAATTTTCCAAGTTTTGAGTAGAAATTGAGTGATTTTACGCTTATTCTAGCTTAATTTATGTAGAAGCCCTTTGCATTTGTTTCAGCATCAATCGTTTTGTTGGTATTTCTAACCTATATGTTGTGATGCTTTAACAGACAAACCCTAAGATAAGCTGTTCAATGACGAGGTTCAATAAGCTGTTCAATCACGCGCTGCTCTTGTACAGTTTCATGTCCTGGCTTTTCTGCACCATGTATGATATTTGGTTGTTTATGTCAAGCAGCTGCATTGAATGGTTGACTTTACCTCTGTATGCCTTTGTAAGTTTACGACAACGTATGACTCTCTTTATTCTTTATCTTTAGTTCCAAATCCCAGTGATCTGTTTGAACGTGGAAGTGATTATTTTAAAGATTTCTTCATGATACAATGTGCTTTCATGTCTGTTCTAATGAGTACATATACGTGATTTAGTTGCTACCTCATTAGCTATGTGTTGGATGAAATATGAGTACTTTTGGTACGAATTGGTTGATAAAATGCTTGATTCCTTACTGTTGAGGCTTTGAGCTTGATTTTTTCATGATACAGAGCTTGAAATACAAGGAAAAGTATTCATACAATAGTGGGGAAATGAGGTTAGATAGAATAAGTTTTTATGCACTTAAGTTGGTGAATCTGAGATGCCTGTGAGTTGTGACTGGTTTTTTTAACTTAATTTCAGATCTGATGTCACACATCTAACCATGTTTTCATTTCACACTTCTTAAGTTGCCTATCTATGATTTTGTTTGGTTGCCTAGCTAATGATAGAATTGTTGTGCTACGCTGTCACTTCATTTGTGCATACACGACAAATATTAGTACATTACATACGGTCACGTAATTCAGTACTTTCACTCAATTCTTACACACATTAAGGTTCTTTTTTTATTCAAACTCCTTAGGCCATTTTTGTTCAAGCTCCATAAAGTTCATTTACGCAAATGCTATATGGGTTTTCGGAAATTCTGATACATTTGGGCTCTTTTTCCATTTTCAAAGTATATCTATTTGGATACATATAGTTTGAAAATCCTCTAATATTTTTTCAACAGATGATGTATTAGAATAATTACTATTACAGCAGATGTCAGATGGTCAGCCATTAATTACTATTGCAGAAGCAATGATGTGCCTAGAAGCTACAAAGATAGTAAAGTGGAGCTCTAATCAGAATGGAGCTATCTTCTTGGTTGTTTAAATGTATTTTTTTGGTCAAGGATTATGAGATCTTTATGTACTTTATTTATTTTTTGGTAAGGAGATCTTGTATGTATATTGTACTTACATTTATGATAAAGGTTTTGTTATGGAGCATAATTGCGTTAATGTCAGAATCCAATTTGTGCATACCTATTTCCATTTTTTTTTTTAATTTATGAAATATTTATCGCAACGACAAATTTTATTGCAAAATATAATCCATAATGACATCCAGCAAGTTTTTAGCAACGACATTTGTCGTTACAATAAAAATATATATCATTAGCAACGACTTAATTCGTTGCAATATATGTCCATTTAGAATTAGAATATGACTAGGTATGGCAACGACATATTTATCGCAATGACCAAAGTCATTGCAAAACATACATTTTTTGCAAAGACAGAAGTCGTTGCGTTAGTCCTTTGTAACTCCCTGACACGCAACGACCCTGCTACGACAAAAGTCGTTGGGAAAAATATTTTTCGCAACGACATGCTATTTTTTGCAATGACTTTTGTCGTTGTCAAAAACAAGTTTTCTTGTAGTGCATTACCTAAACATAGGTCCCTTAGCCACCTTGCCCAGATCACAAACTTCTATACCATCTAGCATACTTTAGGGAGGGGATTTACATTGGGTTTCTTTGAGCCTTTATCCTTTCTTTGACACCTTAACCCAGCCTGACATTACAACCCTAAAGCCCTCCAAGAGGTACGACCATTCAATTGTGTAGTCCTGAACTACGTTGGCCTGATTCCATAAACTGGATACGTAGGAAACCTCAAGGAGGTTCGGCCACGACAACCACTTTGTCACATGATCATACGGAGTTTTCCCATTCCACCATTCTCATCTAAGGCTAAAAAAAAATGAGTCCGGTAGGTTGAAAACCCGAAAAAGCGGCCTAGACAAAAGTTAGGGCAACCATAAAAAATATAAAACAAATTCAGTATCTTGAGGCAACTAAAGTTTCTGAGAATTTATAGCATTGTTTCTCATGTAAGCGCTCTTTGGTCAGTCGTCTAGAGGTCATACTCATCGCCTTTCTTGTAGGCTGGTACACAGACTTCCCAACTAGGGGCTTTTTCAAAATGAGTCGGTTCCTTGTCCGCTACGTTCAAAGTTGTCCATTTCATCCCCATACCTTAGGTTAGGATATTTTGTACCGCTGCATCAACACCTGTAGCTCCTCGAGTAGGTCATAACCATCAAGAACCACACATCAAACTGGGGGTTGATTCTTCCTTGACTGCACCCAGTCTTGCACCACTTGTCACATACTCTGTCAAGATCACCACAGGAATGAAATTCTTGATCACAAAAGCTTTTCCCATATGAAGACCCTCTTCAGACCCTATAGGAGAGTCGTGCATGTTAAGGTAGGCCGCATGGAGCTGTGAGTCAATAGAGTCTGCATACATCATATTTGCATAAGTACTAGAGTCGGCTTCAAAGGCATGCATGTGTACATAATTTCTCAGTGTCTTGAGTCCCTGCGTGTTTACATGTCAATTCCCCTTCGCCCCATGTATATTACTATGTCATGTCTTGTGCATCTTGTCATGGTCAATCGGGCATGTCTATTACATCTTTTCCCTATGTGCATATTTCCACTACAGGTTTGAGCCTACCCGCTCTCTATCGAAACCAGCAAGGCCGAAACTCATGATCATGCCCAAAAGTGACCTTCTGACTACAACCAAGAATAGAAATAACCTTCCAACAACAGTCTGCACGCGAGGGCCCCCTGCTGTCCCCCGACTTTAATTCCAGCTCAAAAACTATTATTTCGCACGGTTCGTTCACGACGAATGCCAGTGCGGAGCGCGTTGGAGCGAGTCCCTTTGGCGCACTAATTCAAAATTCAACAGTTGGCCCATCTTACGGTACCAATTATGCTCAGGTAAAACTAACCCAATTATTTTGCAGGTCCCAAATACACGAGCCCGGATATATGTCCCGACGACATTTATCGCCCGGAGTGTCAAATTATCTTAAGCCCGGTAAATCCGTCGGCCTCACAAATAACCAAAAAAAATCCCAATGACCCGATGTCCCAATATCTAAAAAAAAATTCCAAATGTCCCGATATTCCAAAAATCCCAAATGTCCCAATGTCTTAATATCCCAAAAATCTCAAATGCCCCAATGTCTCAAATATCCCAAAGGTCCCGATGTCCCAATATCCCAAATGTCCCGATGTCCCAAAGTCACATATGTCCCAATGTCACAAATTTTGGGGTCAGTCAATGATCGCTTAATCTATTGTGGTTAAACTGTCCTTCTGCGAGGTCACAAAATTCGGGTCAGTCAATGATCGCTTAAGCTATTGCGGTTAAACCATCCTTCTACGAGGTTACTTATTATGTGTCAGTCAATGATTGCTTAAACTGTTGCGGTTATACTGTCCATTATTTTTTTTTATATGTTTCAGTCAATGATTGTTTAAGCTATTGCATTTAAATTGTTCATATGTTTTAACCATTTTTACAGCCGTTATTTTGATTGCGTTGTCTCATCGACCTTTTTGTTTCTTGTGCGGGGACGGAATCTCGGCATCCGCCGAGTGGTGCTTAGTCAATGTTTGCTCAGAATAAAGCATTTATACTATTCACTCTCACGTTACTAACCATTTTTACAGCCGTTATTTTTAATCGCGCTGTCTCGTTGACTTTTTCGTTTCTCGTACAGGGATGGAATCTCGACATCCGCCAAGTGGTGTTTAGTCACTGTTTATCGAAGCACTCTACCTTGATCATTCTCAAAGTATTACTAACTTTTTCATTCATTTTGAATACAGGTCCCCAGCAGACGTTTAGACCATCTACGAGCGGTGTTCTATCATGCTAACCATAACCTTTATTACTCTTGTGTTCACAGAGATGAAATCTTAGCATGCTACGAGCATGTCCCAACTCAGGTTTGTCTTCATATGCATACATACTGTACACTCTCACACACCATGTGCACATCAGCATCCTGCATGTCGACTTCGGAATACTTTGATCTTCGCTTTTACTCAAGCTCGATAAAAGTGGGGGCTTTTGTAGACGCCAAAAAAGTGGTTTCAGATTCCTCCGCAAAAGCCCGATGATGAAAGAAGTAATTTATAAACTTGAACGTTATTTTTGCTTTAAAACTTAAGATAAGGTCTCGGGTTTTTCCTCTAAACGCTCCTTTATTCTAGTCTCATTCAAAAGCCCCGTTCAAGAGCTTTCCAACGACACATCTCATGCCTTTTTCCGACTCTTGGTCACCAAGTTGTGAACCGAGGGTAGAACCGTCTTTTACCGTCCAAGGGTAAAACGGTCTTTTTATATTTTTCGGAACACTAAAATTCCTACGAAAAATTAAAATAGACTGGATGTCGTCATTATAACGACATCCAACTGGCACCTGACAGCCGTCAGCGACCCTCACCAGCTTCAAGCCCGACTGTTTTTTTCAGCCCAAATTCAAGTTTCGGCTCCTTTTCAGCTGCCCAGCCCTACTTCCTGGGCCTATAAATACGACCCTCCTCCCTCAGTTGAAAACACAAAGTCTACAGTTGACAACCTCTATTCTCACGAGTATTAACACTGAGCTTCTCCCTCTTTCTTCCAAATTTATTCTTGAGATCTTGTCTTTTACTATTCCTGTCAACTATAGCCTACAGTTCAGGTACTAACTCCTGAGGGCTCAAATTAAATTAATTGCTTAATTGTTTATTTTCCAATAGTCATAATGTAGATATCATGCTAGAATACGTCTTTTATTGTTTCCTAAATATTGTCCTTCCAAGCATGTCTAGTCGTCG
This sequence comes from Tetragonia tetragonoides, assembly GCA_038025085.1. Classification (NCBI taxonomy): domain Eukaryota; kingdom Viridiplantae; phylum Streptophyta; class Magnoliopsida; order Caryophyllales; family Aizoaceae; genus Tetragonia; species Tetragonia tetragonoides. Next base: position 11,350,774 of record CM076147.1, on the reverse strand, counting down.
TAATGCTCAATTTGCCAATCGAATGCATGTCTAAACAAGGGTTAATAATAAATGTCGTGATGCTTGTGATGAACCAATTAATAGTTTAAGTCTAGGTTGTTAATCCGGTTTTGCATGGGAATTATGTCTTTCAATTATTAAGCAAACTTGAGTTAGTAGAGACCGTCATAATACGGGCGAGTTGGGTGCCTAACACCTTCCCACCTCGTACCTTCGCCCCCGAACCCTTTATTCTTGGGTACTCATATGTTCTATATGAGCGGGAGTCTTTCTAAAAACATGATCAGTTCACTTATAGCGCTATTGGGTTGTCCCTTCGGTTTGTCCCTTCGATAAAACGCCGATAGCAGATTTGTGATATCTTTCATGGTTTTTAGTCAATTGAAGTCTTTACAAAAGATTTTCTAACTCGATGGTCCCTTGAACTTATCTAAAGCCCCCAGCTTACAAATTTTCTATAAGGACGCACTCCGTGGCGGTAGAAATCTCGTGTCCTTACACAAGTCCCCGACTCAAGAAAGCGATCACAGGTCGTCCTCAAGCCAGGGTCATTCAAAGAAGAACTCTCCGACGAAGCCTTCTAAAGAGAAGAAGGATTAAAGGAGTTTTCTTAGAAAGCAAGTCTAGTTTTAAAACAAAAAGTAATAAGAGTTTGTTTAGCTTAAACCCTCGTAGTAGCACTTTCTTTTTTGTAAGCTTAGTAAGTTAATTTTGTTTTTGCAATGTAAGCTTATTCGTTCAGTTTAAATAAAGATTATCCCTTTTTTGAATGAGTTGAATGGAATTTTGGATTGATTTTGGCCGGGCCCCTTAAAAGGGTTACCTACGTATCCAGTGTGGAATCAGGCCAGCATAGTTCGTTCAATTTGTGTACGTCTTTTTTTTTGTTTAAATTTCATTTTTTTTTTAGACGTAGCACTTCTTCAGTTGGTCCATATTGGTGAGCTGACTGAACTCGATGCCGCCAATGTCCATGAGTCTGACCGCGTCTCCTGATAAGATGTCTTTGATGATGAATGGGCCGGACCAGTTTGGTCGAAATTTGCCTCTGGGGTCAGTAACTGGGGCACGTAGTTCTTTCCAAACTAAGTCCCCTTCCCTTAAATTCCGAGGTCGAACATTTGTGTTGAATGCTCTTGCCATGCATTGCTGGTACATGTGGGAATGGTCTAGGGCCCGTAGGCGTCTTTCATCTGTGAACATGAGTTCTTTGTAGCGGGTTTGTACCCATTGGGTTTCGGGAATTTCTCCCTCTAAGGCTATGCGCATGGAGGGTAATTGGACTTCTATGGGTAGAACCGCTTTCATTACGTAGACTAGGGAATAAGGTGTTGCTCCCGTAGAGGATCTTATGGATGTCCTATATCCCCAAATGGCAAATGTGAGTTTTATGGGCCAATCTTTGTAGTTTTCTATCATCTTTTCAATGATAGTCTTGAGGTTTTTCATGACGGCTTTCACTGCGCCGTTGGTTTGGGGACGATTTGTGGTACTGGATTTTGTAGTTTTTGAGGAGAGTGGCTGTCTCGGAGTTGAAATGGGATCCATGGTCACTGATGATTTCATGCGGAACGCCGTATTGGCAAATGATGTTGTTCCTTATGAATTTTGACACTTGTTTGGAGGTAAGGACGGCATAGGATTGGGCTTCAACCCATTTGGTAAAATAGTCTATGGCCACTAGGATGTATTCATGTCCTCCCGAGCCTTTCGGGGTATTTTTTACCAATGATATCTATTCCCCATGCGGAAATTGGCGAAGGGGATGTGAAGTTGTGGAGCATCGAGGGCGGCATATGCTGTAGGTTGGCATATATCTGACATTTCTTCCACTTCTTGACATAGTCGTAACAATCCCTTTCCATAGTGGTCCAGTAGTATCCCAGTCGTAGGACCTTTCTAGAGAGCATTCGGCCATTCATGTGTGGTCCGCACACACCATTGTGTACCTCGTCCATAATCTCTGCGGCTTCTTCGGAGTTCACGCGTCTGAGGTTGACCCCGTTGTGGGATTTCTTGTACAAAGCCCCCTTGTATTCTATGTATTGCGCCGCTAAGAGACGGATTGCCCGTGTAGCTCTTAGTGGTGCATTTTGAGGGTATATTCCTTTGGTGATGTAGTTGAAGACGTCTTGGTACCAAGGATCTTCTTCGATCGGAGCCAGGGTCATATCTGTGTCGAGGTTGTTGCAGAAAGCTGGCTCACTTCTTCTTTGTGGAGTGGCATCGTTGAGGGAGTTCAACTACTCAAATTCCTGCGAAAGTGATAATTTGTATTCTTGCTTTGCGAAGTTTACTTACATTGCTTAAATTGATTAGTTAATGATATGTGCAACTTTTGAGTTTATTGGATTTATCAATAGTTAAACAAAGAAAGAAATGAGCAAGAGGAATTTTTATTGAATATCAAAAAGAGATAAGCACACATGACTTTAGAGAAGAGGGTCTCTAATTCCCGTCAAAAAGAAACTAGATTTAGAAGGAAAAGTAAAAGGGGAACACCCCCTGTTCCAGACTCAAACTAAAGATTTAGCTAAGATCCTAACTCGACAAAACTTGGCGACTCAGACTCGATTCCTCTAGCTATTGCGGGTAACCAACTAATTCCAGGCCTCGTAGGTATCATGATTTCTCCGCGGTTTATGATTTCCTATATGTCGTCCTTCAAGCGGACGCAGTCGTCCGTGTAGTGGCCGAAGACTCGATGATAGCGGCAATAGAAATCTTTATCCCTTTTTATCTCCTGGAGGTTGTCAGTCGGAATCATGGGCTTAAGGTCTCTTCTCCACATGAGTACATTCATAACGTTCCCAATGGGGGCGTTCAGTGGAGTGTATTGTTTCTGGTCGAAGCGACGCCACCCTTTTATGGCTCAAGTGCTGGGAGACCACATGGTTCCACGATCAATGAAGGAGGTGATTACCTTTTTTAGGCGCTTGCACTAGTTGGTATGATGCCCATTGGCTTCACAATATTTGCACCTAAGATAGGGATCCCCGTCCCTTGGAAGAATTTGAGAAGTAGGTATTCTCGGATGAGCGTATCCGTACTTAAACATCTGGCTAAACATCTCATCATGTTGGAAACAAACTTCCCCTTTTGCCAAAACAATGTTACACTCTATGGGTCGGTCTAGTAAAGCAATTTTCTCCTTCATTTGCCGAATTGCATTGTGGTGGTGTGCCACATAGATAGAAATCCCTTCGATGGTTTCTTTTATTTATTCGAACTCATCAGGTTCTCCTATTTCTTCAGGAGGGTACGTTTCGAACTCTTCAGAACTAGCGGAGGTGTAAGACATCGTGTCTTCTTCTATGAGGGCCACTTCTTCGGGAGAGAATCCCCAAAGGTCAATGTCTTCACTATCATATTCTATTTTTAAGACGGGAGCCTTATCAATAGTGGCTTTGATAGGATTGTCTTCGATTTCCACAATTTCTCCTTCTAGCATCATCTTGACTTTTTGATGGAGAGTAGAGCCTACAGCATTTAGACCATGGAGCCAAGGTCGTCCCAACAGCAGGTTGAAAGTGGTCGGAATATTCATGACATAAAACTGGACCATTTTCTCTATAGCTCCTGAGGTGACATTCATGGTTATGGTGCCTAGGACCTTTCGGCTGGAGTTGTCATAAGCACGCAAGCCTTGTGCTGAGTGAGCCAGATTCTTGATATCGATGCCCAATTTTGCTGCGGTTCTTAACGGGCATACATTCCCGGCGGATCCATTGTCCACTAGGGTCATAGGCACATACTTGCCCATAGCAAATATAGTCAAGTATAAAGCATTGTTGTGTGAGGATCCTTCAGGAGGTAGCTCGCTGTCGGAGAAGGTGATGGTTGGTTGAGGTTTATCCCCTACTAAGAAACTGCCCAGCTCGTCGGGCCTCATATCTTGTGACACAGAAACTTTTGACAAGGCTTCCAGAATGGCTTCTCGGTGTTCGTAGGACGAGGCTAAGAGCTGCCAAATGGAGATATCAGCCTTGATTCTTTTGAGCTGTCCTGTGATGGGAGATTCTTTGTCTTTGGCCGGAATTTCTTCAGCTTCTTCTTCAACTGGAGGGTCAACTCTGTCACTATAGATGTTTGGTGGCCTATAATGATGACAAGAACTTGTCAAATGAGTCACGCCTATGGGAGGTCTGGTTTGGACTTCCCATACGTCTTCCTCGTCGCTGTCCCATATTTCCGGCGATCTCAAGTCCTAAGGCATCTTCAATACTAATATGCAGGATGCCACCCAAAGGGTTGTTGGAATTGCTGGGTGCTTGTCCTGGTTTTGGTAAGGGTATGGTACCATTTTCAATCTTATCTTAGATAGCATGTTTAAGAGCCCAACAGTTGTCGGTGTCATGCCCTTTTCCTTGATGGTACTTGCAATACTCGCCCTCTTTCCAGTTGCGGCCTTTAATAGATGGTTCTGGAGTAGGACCGATAGGTTACAGCAGATTATTTTTGACCATTCTTTCAAGAGCATGTGACAAGGTCATACCTAGGGGTTGAATTCTCTTGGTAGCTTTCTTTCAGCAAAGGTATTCACAGTAGCTACCTCGTTAACCTGAGCTCCAGAAGAGGTTCCAGCAGTTGTCCTCTTATCTCTCCCATAAGTGAAGGGCTTAGGGGTGACCTGGTCTTTGTTTTTGTTGAGATCATCTTCAATGAGGATGTCGACGTCATAAAGACGTTGATATGAGTCAATGGCTTGATACTGAAGATGGTTTTTGTAGACTGGTTGCAGGCTTTTGATTAAATGCCTAATTTGTTCAGCTTCAGAAGGTTTTTCCACCATTTCATCTATCTTAGACTTCCATCGACGGAGGAACCTAGTGAATCCCTCGTTCTTCTCTTGAGTGGTGATTTGGAGTTCTCTCAAAGTGATGGGGAGTGTGGCATTATCCTTGTATCGAGCCAGGAAGACTGTGCTAAAATCGGACCAGGTTGGGTACCTTTCCAAATCCAGGGTGTAGAACCATCGTCGAGCATGGGTATCAAGGGTCTAGGGAAACAGATGGGCATAGAGTTTCTTGTTGATTCCTCTTAGAGCCATAGCAGTAGTGAAGGATTTCAGGTGATCATGCGGACTGTCGACTCCAGTGAAGATGGGCATTTCAGGTATATATAATTTGGCCGGAAGTTTGCCCTTGATTTTAGTGTCAAACTTCCCCACATTAGCACTGTAGTTGGAAATCAGGCCGCTACTCTTGAGCACAGAGGTGATCTTAGCCAGCATGGCATTTGGCCCTTTTTCCTCTGAGTCGGAATCAAAGGCAACTCTTGTTTCTTCTTCTCTTTTCCTTTCTATATCTTCAACCTTGAGTCGTACCCTTTCTAGCCCACTCATGAGCTCGTCCAGTCTTTCATCAGTGGTCTTAGGCATCGTGATGTTGGAAAGGGTGATAGGTGTGGAGAAAAAGGTATGTAGTGATGGCGAATTTATTGATGGTGAGGCTGTTTGTGGTGGAGGTAAACGAGAACCTTGTGGTGTAGACGGTTGCAGACGAACCAGCCTTACTGAAGGCCGAGCCCAACTTTTCTCAAGATTTCCTTTCTTCTTTGGACCCCCTATCCTGAATAGCAAGCACAGAGCACTTAGTAACATGAAAAAGACCATGGGACTCTCACCTAAAAAAAATGTTGACCCCCACATAGAAGAAAACATATTGTCCTAAAGAAAAGATCTTAAACCTAAGTGCCCAAATATTTCTCTAATATCAGAGGAAAATAAAGTCGATGAACGAAAATAAGAAAAATAGAAAATGCGATAAAAATAAAAAATAAAAAAAAAGAATTTTGGTCTCTTTTTTTTTTATTTTGATTTTTTTTTCGAATTTGATTGATTTTTTTTTTCGACGGCACTTTTTTGTTTTTGTCTTTTTTTTTTGTTTTCGATTTTCTCTCTTTGTTTGACCGAATCTGAAGTACATCAAAAGAAAAAGAAAATAATGAAAATAGAAAAAAGGAGAGGGGAAATTGGAAGACAGGCTCTTTTTTTTTTTGCTAAAAAGGTCCTAGAAAATTGTTCATGACGGGTGTTATTGAATTGAATTCTCGCACCATCTTCGGGCATTAGGAACTGGCTAAAAATAAAAGAAAAGACTCCTAGCACGTAAGTACATGTTGGCACATTGTCACGATATTCATGCATTCAGGTAAGCATTACAATGACAAAGTTACAGGCAAACGTGTGATCAAACGGGCATTATAACGACACATGCACAATAAGCAAGCGAATGCACGAATGTGGGCTAGAGGCCTTTGGCTCCTGTGAGGTTACCACGACAAATTACAATTTCCGTTCGGCGGATGGTCGACACATCAAATGTAATTCTTTTTCACGATAGGACAACTGTATATTCATGAGTCATGGGTGAGGAAGCGTCGATTTGCACGATAGGACAACTGTATATTCCTTTAGATACACGGATTGTCTACGAGTTGCGAAACAAACTTCCTCGAGGGTCGATAACGATCAAAAGGTTGTGCCAAAGCACATGCGAATGATGCAAAAATATGGAACACGTTATTAAATAATTAAGCAAACATGACTTTCGAGTCTCACCCTCTTAAATAAATCCCCAGTGAAGTCGCCACTGTACGGACCCGGGATTTTCCATCGCTCCACGGAGTGCGTCCTTTTAGAAAATTTGTAAGTTGGGGGTTTAGATAAGTTCAAGGGACCATCGAGTTAGAAAAGCATTTGAAAAGACTTGAATTGAATAGAAACCATGAAAGAGGTCACAAATCTGCTATCGACGTTTTATCGAAGGGACAAACCAAAGGGACAACCCAATAGCGCGATAAGTGAACTGATCATGTTTTTAGAAAGACTCCTGCTCATATCGAACATATGAGTACCCATGAATAATAGGTTCGGGAGCGAAGGTACGAGGTGGGAAGGTGTTAGGCACCCAACTCGCCTGTTTTATGACGGCCTCTACTAACTCAAGTTTGCTTCATAATTTAAAGACATAATTCTCATGGAAAACCGGATTAACAACCTAGACTTAGACTATTAATTGGTTCATCACAAGCATCACAACATTTATTTTTAACCCTTGTTTAGACGTGCATTCGATTGACAAGTTGAGCATTACAACAGCTAGACATGCTTGGAAGGACAGTATTTAGGAAGTGATAAAAACGTTATTCTAGCATGATATCTACATTATGACTATTAGAAAATAAACAATTAGGCAATTAATTTATTTGAGCCCTCAGAAGTTAGTACCTGAACTGTAGGCTTATTTTACAAGAATAGTAAAAGACAAGATCTCAAGAATAAGTTTGGAAGAAAGAGGGAGAAGCTCAGTGTTAATACTCCTGAGAATAGAGGTTGTGAACTCTACACTGTGTGTTTTGAACTAAGGGAGGAGAGTCGTATTTATAGGCGTAGGAAGTACGGCTGGACGGATGAAAAGGAGTCGAAAATTGAATTTGGGCTGAAAAAAGAGTAGGGCTTGAAGCTGAGTCAGCGCCGCTAGCGGCGCTGGTCAGGGCCGCTGACGGCTGTCAGCTGCCAGCTGGATGTCGTCATAATGACGACATCCAGTCTATTTTAATTTTCCGGAGGAATTTTAGTGTTCCGAAAAATATGAAAAGGTCGTTTTACCCTTGGACGGTAAAAGAAGGTTCTACTCCCGATTCACAACTTGGCGACTGGGAGTCCGAAAAAGGCATGAGAGGTGTCATTGGAAAGGTCTTGAGCGGAGCTTTTGAATGAGAACAGAATAAAGGAGTGTTTAGAGGAAAAACTTGAGACCTTATGTTAACTATTAAAGCAAAAATAGCGTTCAAGTTTATAAATTACTCCTTTCATCATCGGGCTTTTACGGAGAAATCTGAAGGCGCTTTTTTGGCGTCTACATTAGAGCCCAGGTTAGCGGCGCTGGGCTTCTTAGCGAGCGCCGCTAGCGGCGCTCACTTTGAGCTGGCTAAATTGTTTTGTCATGAAATTTTTACGTTTTTGGTTCATTGTTTGTCTTCTCAGCCGAGAGCATTGTCGAGCTAGCCACCATTGTCGAAAGCTTCACTAGTGATTCAACTTCTTCAAGGTAAGTCGATTCTTGACCAAATTCATTGGTTTATGTCTTGAACTTGTTTATTTTTCTGATTAGTTGCTGAATTTCGGGTTGTATTGTTGAATGGGTACTTATTTCTTGCGAATCTGAAACTTGAAATTTTCACTTGTAGAGAGACAAAACTTCCATTCTTCTTCTATTGCTCCCAAAGACAAAGGGAAGCGTCCCATGGGTGAGGAGGAGGAAAACCAGGACTTCTTTCGCACTGCGCTTCCATCTTCTAGTACACCCCTCCCTCGACATGCAGATGGGAAAATTTGTATCAGGACTCATATATGCGCGTGGACTGGCGCCCGGCTGGGGTTTGGGATCATAGTGTGTTGCTACTGGACAGACAGAGTCATATGTCTAACCCTCAATTGGTATGTTTCTGACTCTCTTTTTTTTTTGGTTCTGTTCAGTATATATATTTTTTGGACTGGAAATTTGAATTGTTAGTGCTTTGGCACACGAACAAATTGGGATTTGTACTGAATTGGTGGTCAGCTTTATATAATTTGTGTGGAATTATTTTGGCTGTATTTGTAGTATATGGGGTGTTGAGAAAATGTTATTTGTTGGCTAGGGTGTTGGTGTCCTGCTGCAGGCTCGTAGGCTAATGAGTCCACTTCTCATTGGGCCATGATGTTGGACACATTTACTGTGGGGGCTAGGGAGATGGTGCAGGCTTTGGGTTTTGAGCACTTTTTATCGATTATCCCGGCTTGTCATTCTGGGGATACTAGGATAGTTTCTCGAGAGTTATTGGAGAGGTTTTAGGATACCACGAACACTTTCCACACACCTATGGGGGAGATGTTTCCTACGCCCTATCAGTTTACTGTACTGACGGGCTTATCCTTCCGAGGGCGTCGTATACAGTATGACGCGACTTATCACCAGTAGTCTGATATGTTACTTGAGCTATACGGGCCTGTATCTGTCCACTTTAGGGAGGATCGAGTTTCCTTGCCGAGGTTATGGGCAGCCTTAACAGAGCATGGGCTTACCGAGGAGGAGAGGGCTCTTATTTTCTTGGCCTAATTGTTGGGGGCGACCATCTTTGCCCAGAAGAAGAGTGTGTGTCAGGTTGGCTTCCTGACATGTTTAAATGACCTGTCTAAAGTACATGAGTACAACTTTGGTGCTCCTGCGTATGCTTCTTTGGTTAGGTAGTGTCATCAGGCTTGCAGGCCTAAGTCGACGAGTCGGAGGGTGTTTATCTCGGGCCCGTGGAGGATACTGGAGGTAGTCACATATGTTTTTGTTTTTTTGCATATGCATACTTTGTAGGAGAGCTGTATTTGACTGTTCTTGCTTGTACGGCAGCTGTGGTTCTTTGAGTGTGTTCCCACTTTTGGTCCTCACCGTCCTGGTTTGAGGATGTTTCCCCTAGGTTCACGGTGGTTCGGTAGGGATAACCACCCGTTTACCTCTTTGGAGAATTTTCGGACTAGCTTTGAGAGTCATGCCGCGTCCGAGGTATGTTGCCTTCGACTTGCTTGTGTATGTATATATATATTTTTTTCGTTCATTTGATGTAAATGAATTTTTGATCTTGCAATCTGCAGGTGTCATGGACTGCCTTTGAAGTTATTCCTGGGATTCCGGCCCATTTTACCACCGAGTCCTTTAGGGTATCCACATTGCGGGTGGTCATTGAGGGGCCATTTGTCTTTGTGTGGTACTTGGGGGACCGCTTGACTCGGCTGGTCTATCCTCCCTTGGGTGGTCATTTGGTTCCGAAGGACCCTCCTATGACCATGTTCTACCTGCGCAGCTTGAGCGTAGAAGATTTGGAGGTCGTGACTCGGGGAATGGCGGCCACGGAGTTTGTTGAGCCGAAGATTGCTGGCTTGGACCGTACAGCTGTGTATTTGGCCTATTGCTTGGGTCGTCTAATGCCGGACCTTACTTCTGAGGTAAGATCTTTATTTGTATCTTTTCAGCTATATTTGTAATATATTGACTTTTGTGTCTTGAAGGCGGATCGTTTGGCTCATTAGGGTCCCAGGAGGTCCCATTCCAGAGTTCCTCGTGGCCAGCCCTTACGCGTGACCTTGCCGAGCAATGAGGTGAGCTACATTGGTGAGAGTGGGGGACGTATAATAGAGGAGCTTCCTTTACACATTGCTGATGGAGAGGCCGTGGAGGGCCTACCCTTGCCTGATGGTTGTACAGGGGTAAGTTTTTATCCCTTCTTGCTTTTTTTGTGTTGCTTTCGAATGCTGATTCTATCTTTTGTTCTTTCTTGTAGCTGAATCGGGAGCAGACTTCTCAAGTCTTCAATCTCATCCACCTGTTGAAGAAAGGCTATAGCCTGGTGATGGGTAAAGGAAAGAGTTCTCGATCTAGGACCGTTGATGTAAGTAGACTTTTGTCTTTTTGTTTAGCTAAGTGAAGTGCTTAGTTTAACATTTCAGTCTTGATTGTGTGCAGATGTCGCAGTCTTCTTCTTCTGTGGCACCTCGACATTCTTCTGCTGCGAGGACCTCTTAGGCGAGCAGGCCATCGGTTTCTCGTTCACCTATTGTAGCTGCGACAAGGCCTCTTGTTGATGAGGCGCCCGGACCATCTATGCCGCGCATTCCTGTGTCTGTGATGTTTTCTCCAGCGGGTTTTCAGACTTCTTTCATTAGTAGGCCTGTTGTGACCCCTATGGCTGGAGGTTGGGCGAACGCCCCTGGGTGGGATGTGCCTCAAGCTGGGCCTTTATATCAGAATGTGGCTATGAACTTTGCTAGTCAAGCCACGGAGAGCCTCTTTGGGCGGGGCTTTTCGGCTGGTACCCCTATGTATGCACCAGTGTATGATGGACGGGGTATGAGGCCTAACAACAGCAGGCCTATTTATAGCTTGTTCAGTACTCAAGGCTCTTTCCACTATTTGGCTGGGAACTACGGTCAGGGGCCTTCCGTTGAGGATGAGACTGATAGCAATGGTGATGATGACTCCAGTTGAACACTATAGGCTTGATTTGTAGACCTTGGTCTTCAACTCCTGTTTTTATGCATATATTTGATATGAATGCTATTATGACTCGACTATGCCCGTCTGATATCTAAGTATGCAATGTGTTATGTAGTAAGGAGTGGGACATAATTTAGGGAATAAAGTAAAGAAAAGGTAAAAATTTCAAGAAAAAGAAAAAATTACACATATTATATCCCCTAAAAAAAATAAAATAATAATAAAAAAAAAGAAAATGGAAAAGAATAAGACTAAGAGAGTCTCGAGCCTTGTAACCCCGTTGTGCATTTGAAAACTGGGCTTAAACCAAGCAGAACGGACTAAGTGGGCGGGCAAGAAAAAAAGAGAAATGTCAACTGGGCCGTGGTCGGAGCCGCTAGCGGCGCTGGGCCAATGGTGAGGGCCGCTAGCGGCGCTAGCCAGAGCTGCTGGCAGCTCTGGCTTTGGGACTTTTTCGTGGATTTCTAACTCTTTCTGACCCGGTTCTTTGCCTATAAATAGGATTTACGGGATGTCTAATGTCGTATCTCTTTCTCAGACTTTAGCTCTCTCAAATTTCCCAAGGCTTCTACCATGGTGAAATCCTTTGAAAATATGTTCGATGCTTGGTGTAAAAATCTGACCTTAGAAGATAAACTAGAACTGGCTCCGTACCATATCTCAACCTTATTGGCTCTAAGACCGACCAAAATCTTGTGACCCCTTCTTCGTTTCGCTTTGAACTATTGGGACCCAGACTTGCACGTCTTCCGTTTCGGTAACTCTGCATTATGCCCTCTAGTTGAAGAATTCGCTGTCATTACTAACATGTCTGATGTTCTTCCCCTAACCTTGCCTTATTTGAGGGATGGTTTTAGTAATCAATACAAGAAATCTTTAGGCTTGACATCTGTAGAAGCCAAAAGTATGATTCTCGGTGTCGATGTGGAATTAGTTCAAACTTGTGAAAAGTTTGCTCCTCCTTCTGAACAAGATGCAATATTTAGGCGTTGCCGCCGACAGGCTTTTGTACTTTGCCCGTTGAATAGCCTATTGTTTGCTAATGCAAAGTCCTCCAACCTGGGTAGAGCCTCGTTGTTGCGAGTGGTGAATCAAATGCATGAAGGGCACTCTCCTTTGCATCTGGTGATAGGAGAAACTACTTTAGGGCTTGACAGGTTGAAAACTTTGCTTCACGAAGTCTTTTCTGGCAACCCCCTGCTGCTTCAAATTTGGTTGTGTGAGCATCTAAGGCTGATTGAATCGCCAGAGAGGATAATAGCTTGTACCTCTCAAGCCTGGAAAAAGAAGACTTATACTGCCGCTAGCTTCTTGGTTAGAAGAAGGCTATATGATGAGAAGGGCCTTGCTGAATGGGACGCCTTTTTCCATGTCGAACCTGCTATTCGTTGGCATGTATCTTTGTGGAGTTTAACCTCTTTGGTGGCTTGCTGCAAATTCATTGCTCACACTACTATTATGGGCCTGTACAGGAGTACTTGCTTCTTTGCTTCTAGGGTCATGCGGCAATATGGGTTGAAGCAGGTTATCCCTCGTCAAAAGACTACGAGACAACCTACGTTGGCTATGACCACTGAATTTGCTAAAGCCTGGGAAAAATATTGGCGTGGCAGGGATCGCTGGATAGTACCTCGGGTGATTGCCCCAACCTATGTTTCTGAGACCTATTTGAACTGGCTTTCCTGCAGTGATGGAGATGCGAGACGAGCCCTTCGTCATGAGGAGTGCGACCAAGTAATACCTAGGTATGACTCAGGAACAGGAAATAAGAAAAGGAAGGAAGGGCCTTATGAGGAAGGCTATCATGTAATGAAAAGAGGCAAGCCCCCAGCTCAAAGAAGCGATCATAAGTCGTCCTCAAGTGAAGGTCCTTCAAAGAAGAACTCTTCAACGAAGCCTTCTAAGAAGAAGGATTAAAGTAGTTTCCTTTTGAAAGAAACTCTAGTTTTTAAAAAAACTAGTAAGAATTTGTTTAACTTAAACCCTCGTAGTTGCATTTTTTTTTGTTTTTTTGTAACCTTAGGAATTTAAATTTTTGCAATGTAAGCTTATTCGTTCAGTTTGAATAAAGATTATCGTTTTTGAATGCGTTGAATGGAATTTTGGGATTGATTTTGGCCGGGCCCCTTAAAAGGGTCACGTACGTATCAAGTGTGGAATCAGGCCATCGTAGTTCGTTCAATTTGTGTACGTCTCTTTTTTTAAAAAAAATCGGATTTTTTTTTTTTTTATTTTAGACGTAGCACTTCTTCAGTTGATCCATGTTGGCGAGCTAACTGAACTCGATGCCATCAATGTCCATAAGCCGAATTGCACCTCCTGATAAGATGTCTTTGATGATGAACGGACCAGACCAATTTAGTCGAAATTTGCCTCTGGGGTCAGTAATTGGTGCACGTAACTCCTTCCAAACTAAGTCTCCTTCTTTCAGGTTTCGAGGTCAGACCTTTTTGTTGAACGCTCTTGCCATGCGTTGTTGATACATGTGTTAATGGTCTAGAGCCCGGAGGTGTCTTTCGTCTGTGAACATGAGTTCCTCATACCAGGCCTGCATCCATTGGGTTTCTGAAATTTCACCCTCTAAGGCTATGCGCATGGAGGGTAGTTGGACTTCTATGGGTAACACGACTTCCATCCTGTAGACTAGGGAGTACGGTGTTGCTCCTATGGAGGACCTTATGGACGTTCGATATCCCCAAAGGGCAAATGGGAGTTTTATGGGCCCATCTTTGTAGTTTTCTATCATCTTTTCGATGATAGTCTTGAGGTTTTTGTTGGCGTCTTCCACCGCGCCATTGGTTTGGGGTGGGTAGGGGGATGATTTGTGGTACTGGATTTTGTACCTCTTTAGTAAGGTGGATGTTTCGTCTTTGAAATGGGATCCATGGTCACTAATAATTTCATGCGGAACGCCGTATCGACAGATGATGTTGTTCCTTATGAATTTGGACACTTCCTTGGATGTGAGGATGGCATAGGACTGTGCTTCGACCCATTTGGTAAAATAGTCTATGGCTACTAGGATGTATTCATGTCCTTTACAGCCCTTCGGGGTGATTTTACCAATGATATCTATTCCCCATGCGGAAAATGGCCAAGGGGATGTGAAGTTATGGAGCATTGAGGGTGGCATATGTTGTAGGTTGACATATATCTGACACTTCTTGCATTTCTTGACATAGTCGTAACAGTCTCTTTCCATGGTGGTCCAATAGTATCCCAGTCGTAGGACCTTTCTAGAGTGCATTCGACCATTCATGTGTGGTCTGCACACCCCAATGTGTACCTCATCCATGATTTCTGTAGCTTCTTCGGCGTTCACGCATTTGAGGTTGACTCCATTGTGGGACTTCTTGTATCGAACCCCCTTGTATTCTATATATTATGCCGCTAAGAGACGGATGGCCCGTTGAGCTCTTATTGGCACGTCTGGAGGGTAGGGTCCTTTGGTGATGTAGTTGAATACATCTTGATACGAGGGATCTTTTTCAATCGGAGCCAGGATTAGACTTGTGTCGAGGTTGTTGCAGAAGGGTGGCTCACTTCTTTGTATGTGGAGTGGCATCGTTGAGGGAGTTCAGCTGCTCAAATTCCTGTATAAGAAACAATTTGCATTCTTGCTTTGCGAAGTTTACTTACATTGCTTAAATTGATTATTTAATGATTTATGCAACTTTGAGTTCGTTGGATTTATCAATAGCTAAACAAAGGAAGAAATAAGCAAGAGGAATTTTTATTGATTTGCAAAAAGATAAGCACACATGACTTTAGAGAACATGGTCTCTAATTCCCATAAAAAAGAAATTAGACTTAGAAAAAAGTAAGAGGGGACATCCCCTGTTCATGACTCAACCTAAAGATTTAGCTAAGATATTAACTCGACAAAACTTGCGGATTCAGACTCGATTCCTCTAGCTCTTGCTTGTAGCCAACTAGTTCCAGGCTCCATAGGTATCATCTTCTTCTTTCATAGGTGGCGGAATCTCTCCACTATCTATGATTTCCTGTATATCATTCTTCAGGCGGATGCAGTCGTCCGTGTAGTGACTGAAGACTCGATGATAGTGGCAGTAGAAATCCTTATCCTTATTTATCTCTTGGAGGTTGTCAGTGGGAACCACGGGCTTAAGGTCTCCTCTCCATATGAGGGCATTCATAACGTTCCCAATGGGGGCATGTAGTTGAGTGTACTGTTTTTGGTCGAAGCGACGCCATCCTTTTATAGCCCAGGTGCTAGGAGACCACATGGTTCCTCGATCAATGAAGGAGGTGATCACCCTTTTTAGGCGTTTGCACTGGCTGGTATGATGCCCATTGGCTTTACAATATTTGCACCGGAGATAAGGATTTCCATCCCTTGGAAGCATTTGAGGGGCAGGGCTTCTCGGGTGAGCATACCCGTACTTGACCATCTTGCTAAACATCTCATCCTACTGGAAACAAGCTTCCCCTTTAGCCAGAACAATGTTGCACTCTGCGGGTTTGTCTAGCGAGGCGATTTTCTCCTTCATTTGCCGAATTGCATTGTGGTGTTGTGCCACATAGATAGACATCCCTCCGATGGTTTCTTTTATTTCCTCGATATCATCGGGTTCTCCTATTTCTTCAGGAGGGTATGTTTCGAGCTCTTCAGAACCAGTGGAGGTGTAAAATTTTGTGTCTTCTTCTATGAGGGTTACTTATTTGGGAGAGAATCCCCAAAGGTCAATATCCTTACTATCATGCTCTATCTTCAAGACAGGAGCCTTGTCGATGGTTGCTTTGATAGGATTGGCTTCGATCTCCACAATTTCTCCTTCTAGCATCATCTTGACTTTCTGGTGAAGGGTAGAGGCTACAGCATTTAGACCATGGAGCCAAGGTCGTCCCATCAGCAAGTTGAAAGTGGTCGGGATATCCATGACATAAAATTGGACCATTTTCACTATGGCTCCTGAGGTGACATTCACGGTTATGGTGCCAAGGACTTTTCGGTTGGAGTTGTCATAAGCACGTAAGCCTTGTGCTGAGAGAGCCAAATTCTTGATATCTATGCCCAACTTTGCTGCGGTTCTAAGCGGGCATACATTCACGGCGGATCCATTATCCACGAGGGTCATAGGCACATACTTGCCCATAGCGAATATAGTCAAGTATAAGGCATTGTTATATGAGGATCCTTCGGGAGGTAGTTCACTGTCAGAAAAAGTAATGATCGGTCGTTGTTTATCCCCTACTAAGAAGATGACTAGCTCGTCAGACCCCATATCTTATGATACCGAAACTTTTGACAAGTCCACAAAAATGGCTTGTTGGTGTTCGTAGGATGAGGCTAAGAGTTGCCAAATGGAGATGTCGGCTTTGATCCTTTTGAGATGTCCTGTAATGGGAGATTGTTTGTCTTTGGCTGGAGTTTCTTCAGCTTCTTCTTTAGTTGGAGACTAAACCCTGTCACTATAGATGTTGGGTGGCCTATAATGACGACCAGAACGTGTCAAATGGGCTACACCTACGGGAGATATGGTTTGGACTTCCCATACATCTTTTTCGTCGCTGTCCCATATTCTGGCGATCTCAAGTCCCAGAGCATCTTCGACACTTATATGCAAGATAGCGCTCAAAGGGTTACTGGAGTTGTTGGGTGCTTGTCCAGGTTTGGGTAAGGGTATGGTGCCATTCTCGATTCTATCTTGGATAGCATGCTTGAGATCCCAGCAATTGTTAGTGTCATGCCCCTTTCCTTGGTGGTATTTACAGTACTCGTCTACTTTCCAGTTACGACCCTTAATAGATGGTTCCGGAGTAGGACCAATAGGTTGCAGCAGATTATTTTTGATCATTCTTTCGAGAGAATGTGACAAGGTCATACCGAGAGGGGTGAATTCTCTCGGTGGCTTTCTTTCAGCAAAGGTATTCACAGCAGCTACCTCGTTAACCTGAGCGCCAGAAGAGGATCCAGCAGTTGTCCTCTTGTCTCTCCCATAAGTGAAGGGCTTAGGGGTGGCATGATCTTTATTTTTATTGAGATCATCTTCAATGAGGAAGCCGACATCATAAAGACGCTGGTACGAGTCAATGGGTTGATATTGAAGATGGTTTTTATAGGCCGGTTGCAGGTTCTTAATGAAATGCCTAATTTGTTCAGCTTCAGAAGGTCTTTCCACCATTTCAGCTATCTTAAACTTCCATCGACGGAGGAATTTAGTGAATCCCTCGTTCTTCTCTTGAGTGGTGATTTCAAGCTCTCTTAAAGTGATGGGGGGCGTAGCATTACCCTTGTACCGAGCCAAGAAGACTGTGGTAAAATCGGACCAGGTAAGGTAATTTTCCAAATCCAAGGTGTAGAACCACCATTGGGCATGAGTATCAAGGGTTGGGGGAAATAGGTCGGCATAAAGTTTCTTGTTGATTCCCCTTAGAGCCATAGCAGTGGTAAAGGATTTCAGATGATCCTGTGGGCTGTCGACTCCGGTGAAAGTGGGCACTTCGGGCATAGAGAGTTTGGCCGGAAGTTTGCATTTGATTTTTACTGTCAAACTTTCCCACATTGGCGCTGTAGTTGGAGATCAGGCCGCTACTCTTGAGCATAGAGTTGATCTTAGCTAGCATGGCATTCAGTCCTTCTTCCTCAGAGTCAGAATCAAAGGGGATTCTTGCTTCATCTTCCCTTTTCCTTTCTATGTCCTCGACCTTGAGTGGTACCCTTTCTAGCTCACTCATGAGCTCATCCAGTCTCTCGTCAGTAGTTTTGGGCATTGTAAAATTAGGAGGAGTGATAGACGTGGAGAACAAGGTATGTAGTGATGGTGAATTTATTGATGGTAAGGCCATTTGTGGTGCAGGTAATCGGGAACTTGGCGGTGTAGACGGTTGCAGGCGAACTCGCCTGGCCGAAGGCCGAGCCCAGCTTTTCTCAAGGTTCCCTTTCTTCTTCGGACCCCATATCCTGAATAGGAAGCACAGAGTGCTTAGTAACCAGAAAGACCGTGAAACTCTCACCTAAGAAAAATGATGACCCACACATAAAAAAAAAAAAAACACATTATCCTAGAAAAAAGATCCTTAAGCCTAAATGCCCAAATATTTCCTTAATATCAAAGGAAAATAAAGTCAATGAACGTAAATAGGAAAAACAGAAAAAGATGGACTATCCAATTTTATTTATTTTTCTAGACTCAAGGAAAATGGAAAATGGGATAAAATAACATAAAAGAATTTCGGCCATTTTTTTATTTTTTCCGCGAATTTTTTTTTCGGCGCTTCTCTTTCCTTTTTTTTTACGCCATTTTTTTTCTTTCTTTTATTTTTTTTGATGGAATCTGAATTACATCAAAAAGAAATAAAGAACCAAAAAATGGGAGAGGGAAAATTAGAGTGACTGACTCTCTTTTGTTTTGCTAAAAAGATCCTAGGAAATTGTTCACGACTTTGACAGAATATATCATTGGGAAAATAATGAGTGTTCATTGAATGGAATTCTCGCATCAGCTTTGGGCATTAGGAACTAGCTAAAAATAAAAGAAAAAGACTCCTAGCACGTAAGTACATGTTGGCACATAGTCACGTCATTTATGCATTCAAACAAGCATTATAACGACACAGTTTACAGGCAAACATGTGATCAGACGGGTATTACAATGACACATGCACAACAAGCAAGCGAATGCACGAATGTGGGTTTAGAGGCTTTTGGCTCCTGTGAGGTCACCACGACAAATTACAATTTCCGTTCGGCGGATGGTCGACATATCAATTGTAATTCTTTTCCACCAACAAGAGTCGATGAGTCATGGGTGAGGAAGCATCGGTTTGCACGATAGGACAACTGTATATTCCTTTAGATATATGGGTTGTCTACGAGTTACGACACAAACTCCCTCAAGGGTCGATAAAGGTCAAAAGATTGTGACAAGGCACATGCAAAAGATTTAAATGATACAATATATGGAACATGTTATTAAACAATTAAGCAAACTTGACTTTCGAGTCTCACCCTCTTAAATAAATCCCCAGTGGAGTAGCCACTGTAAGGACCCGGGATTTTCCATCTATCTGTTTTCATGGAGTACGTCCTTTTAGAAAATTTGTAAGTTGGGGGTTTAGATAAGTTCAAGGGACCATCGAGTTAGAAAAGCTTTTGTAAAGACTTGAATTGAATAAAAACCATGAAAGAGGTTACAAATCTTCTATCGACGTTTTATCGAAGGGACAAACCGAAGGGACAATCCGAAGGGACAACCCAATAGCGCGATAAGTGAACTGATCATGTTTTTAGAAAGACTCCCGCTCATATAGAACATATGAGTACCCAAGAATAATAGGTTTGGTGGCAAAGGTACGAGGTGGGAAGGTGTTAAGCACCCAACTCCCCCGTTTTATGACGGCCTCTACTAACTCAAGTTTTCTTAATAATTTAAAGACATAATTCCCATGCGAAATCGGATTAACAACCTAGACTTAGACTATTAATTGGTTCATCACAAGCATCAAAATATTTATTAATGACCCTTATTTAGACATGCATTCGATTAACAAACTGAGCATTATAACGACTAGACATGCTTTGAAAGGCAATATTTAGTAAGCAATAAAGGACGTTATTGACATGATATCTACATTATGACTACTAGAAAATAAACAATTAAGCAAGTAATTTAATTTGAGCCCTCAGGATTGTGTACCTGAACTGTAGGCTATTTAGCAAAAATAGTAAAGACAAGATCTCAAGTTTGGAAGAAAGAGGGGGAAGCTCAGTGTTAATACTCCTGATAATAGAGATTGTCAACTGTAGACTGTGTGCTTTTGAATGAGGGTCGAGGCCGGTCATATTTATAGGCGCAGGAAGTAGGGTTGGACGGGTGAAGAGGAGACGAAATTCGGATTTTGGGCTAAAAAATAGTCGGGCCTGGAGACTTAGCGAGCGCCGCCAGCAGCGCTGCTGGCGGCCCTGGCCACAGCCGCTAGTAGCCCTGACTTTTATCCCAGGGCCGCTGACGGCTGTCAGCTTGCCAGCTGGATGTCGTCATAATGACGACCTGTCTATTTTAATTTTCGGAGGAATTTTAGTGTTCCGAAAATGTGAAAATATCGTTTTACCCTTCTGCGGTAAAAGACGGTTTTACCCCCTATTCGAACCTTGGCGACCGGGAGTCGGAAAAAGACACGACAGGTGTCGTTGGAAAGCTCTTGAACGGGGCTTTTGAGTGGGATCGGAATGAAGGAGTGATCGAGTAAAAATCCGAGACCCTATTTTACCTATTAAAGCAAACTCAAGTTTTTTTATAAATTAGTCCTTTCAACATCGGGCTTTTGCGGAGAAATCTGAAGGCGCTTTTTTGGCGGCTACACATAGGCGCATGCATAGGGGTACCCACCAAAAACCTCGGCCACAACGGGCTCTCCGTAGCTTTGCTAGGAAATTCCATAGCCACACTCTGATATGAAGGCGCAGCTTGGGGCACATTCCATCTAGAAGCATTCGCCCAACCTCTAGCCATGGGAGTGACAATGGGCCTACTACTCAAAGAGGGTTGGAAACCCGCTGTAGAAAACATCTCAGGTACAGGAAGGTGCGGCCTAGAAGGTCCATGCGCCTCATCAACAGGAGACCTAGTCGCCGCCACAGTAGAAGAACGAGCAACAGATGGTCTACTTGCCGAAGAGGCTCTTGCTGCTGATGAATGTCGGGGTCCCAGAGAAGATGAAAACCGTGACATCTGCATACAATCAAGACCAGAATGTTACACTAAGCACTCCACTTAGCTAAACAAAAAGACAAGAGTGTACTTACACTGGCAGTTCCAGATCGGGAACTCTTCCCTTGACCCATCATCTGGCTATATCCTTTCTTCAGCAAATGGTTGAGCTTAAAGACTTGGGAATTCTGTTCCCGGTTTAGCTACAACAAGAGACAGAGTCGGTATTTAAAAACAACATAAGCCTGAAAACAAGAGAGAATAAAAACCTACCCCCACACAATCATCGGGCAAGGGTAAGCCCTCTACTACCTCTCCGTCAGCAATATAGAGAGGAAGCTCATCCGTTATACGACCCCCACTCTCACCAATGTACCTCACATCATTATTCTGCAAGGCCACACTTGGGGGATGACAACGAGGAACTTTAGAGTGGGACCTCCTCGGTCCCCGAGGAGCAAAACGATCCGCCTACAAAAACACAAAAATCGGTACACTAAATATAGCTGAAAAAACACGAATCAAGATCTTACCTTAGAAGTGAGGTCCGACATCAAGCGATCTAAGCAGTAGCCAGGTATATCGCTGTACGGTCTAAGCCATCAACCTCTACTGAATAAACTGCATGGCCGCAGCACCCTGAATAACGACTCCAAAATCAGTCACACTTAGACTGCGCAGGAAGAACATGGTCATAGGGGGGTCCTCCGAAACCAAATGACCACCCAAGCGAGGAAAGACCAGCTGAGTCAAACGGTCCCCCAAGTACCACTCGCAGCTGAATGGCCCCTCAAATACTACCCGCAGGAGAGATACCCTGAAAGCTAAGACTCAGTGGTAATATGGGACGACACCCCAGGAATGTCGTCAAAAGCGGTCCATGACACCTGCAGAATAAAATATCAAAGTTCATTCACACCAAATGAAGCAAAAAAATATATATACACAAAATAAGTCAAAAGCAACATACTTCCGACGCAACCCGACTCTTGAAAGTGACCCGGAAATCCTCCAAGGAGGAAAATGGATGGTTGTCCCTACCAACCCACCGTGAATCCAGTGGGAACATCCTCAAACCGGGACGATGAGGACCAAAAGCTGAAAAATACTCAAAAAACAACAGCTGCCATACAAGCAAGAACAATCAGATACGGGTATACTACAAAGTATGCATATGCACAAAGAATAAAAAAAATATATGCCTACCTCCGGTATCCTCCAAGGGCCAGTGATAGACGCCGTCCGACTCGTCGCCTTAGGCCTGCAAGCCTGACGACACCATCTCACCAAAGAACTGATGTGAAATAAGTAACAAAACGGAAATTAACCTTTGATAGTATCACACAAAGGGATCTTGTTCAAGAATCACTCAAGAACAACTCACGAATCACTCGTAAGGGTTTCAACCTGAATCACTCAGTTTGAGGGGTAAATACTCACGTATTCAAAAATTAATCATAAAAGCACGAGTTTACAGTAGCAAATCTCTCCCCTATTTATAGACAAAGAAATCTAAAGCTATTCGGAATCCTAATCCTAGTCCAAATAGGAAACTAACTACGAAACTGACTACAATTGTAAAACGAGCTAATTAGCAGCTTTCCTAATACCTAATGGACTCCTAATGCTACTAATAATCAGAATACTACTTTCCTAAACATATTCTAACTAATTAAGGAAATAGGCAAACGAAATCAAACTCAAACAGCTAATTACTTGGCGCCCAAGGCTAAAACCGCTGGAACAGTTTTTGCTCTGTAACTTCAATTCCCTTTTCAACTCTGTTACGTTCTGAATTTGGAAAAACTCAAAGCACGGGAGTTTTAGATGTCGTTTCCAGCTTTCTACAGAACTTTGAATCACCACGATCCCATGTCATATGAGTGAGTTATGATCAAAATACGAACCAGTGTAGAAGCTGTCAAAATTACGGGAATCCTGAAAACGAATGTGATCATATAATAAGAGCTTTAATCCCGACCTTGTATGGAAACTCCATGTAATTATCTTTATAGGAGTCAATTTAATGCATAACCACCAAAGGAACTCGATGTAAACAAGAATAGATGTTCTCGTGCTAGTTCCTTGGTTGTTCTGTTTACTTTGCACACTTGCTGCCGCATCATAATGTCACTGACCCAAGAGGCAAATTTCGACCCAACTGGTCAGGCCCATTCATCATCACAAAGATCTTAACGGGTGGCTCCGCAAGATTAGCGGATTTAGACAGGATTGAATTCAGTCAATGGATAAACATGGATCAACTAAAGAGGTTCTATGCTTAGGCAAGACACCCAACATAGCACTTTAGAGAGGCCCATACAAGGCTAACGAATCCCAAAAAAAAAAAAAAAGGGTTTTAATGTTAAAACAAAAAACGGATAAGAACTACGAGCGGCCTGATTCCCCTAAAAGGATACGTAGGACAACCTAATTGCAATTGGGCCCGGCCCCTTCATCAAATTCGCATTCAAAAGTTGTTAAAAGTTGTGCACATAATAAACACAAGGTTGCAATATTAAAATGAGAATGTCTCTATAAATAATAATAAAGTCCATTACAAGACTTGGCAATTCCTAAATAACAATAAAAACAAAACTAAGTTTAAATCTAAGGGGCACATCACCCTTATTGAATTTAAAGCAAGTAAAAGGCAATCCTAAGCTAGACATGCTCCAAAAGAGTATTTCCTAATAGACTACTCTGTAGCTTTCGGTAGTAGGGACTGCATCCTCCATGGGCTCATCAACCTTCGGGCCTTCCACTTCACGTTCCTTGGGAACCCATCTCTCTCAAACCAAAGGCTCTTCTTCTTTTTCAACCTCCACTAGAGGAACACTCAAAGAAGCTTCATGATCAGTGGCCCAAATTTGGGGCTTCTCCTCCGGTTTAGTAGTAATCTTGGCTAAAGCTTTCTTGGCCTTCGGATTGAGGACACTTTTCACATTCTTAATTCCCTTTTGCTTACCCTTCCCTTTAGGATCATTAGGGCTAGAAAGCCTCAGGGTAGCCTTGACTAATTGGGCCTTAAGATCGTCTTGTTCGGATTTCCTGCATGCACGACGACTTTCCGCAGTCTTACAATCCATCCACTCTTCATAAGCCGAAGATATGGCAGTTGGGGCCTTGATATGAGGAATAGTCCACTTAGGGCGACGATCCCATGCACACTCCCAAGATCTCACCATACTAATAGTCAAAGCCAGAGTAGCGGGAGCAACACTATCCTTCTGTGAGATAATCTGGCGTTTCCCATATTGTCGCATGATACGGCTAGGAAATATGTAAGTCAAGTTTTGAAGACCAAGGATTTGATAATATCCTGTCTCCTTGCTGCATCCGATTGCGGATTTTATGCCCCACCACTTAATAGTCCATCTTAGCAAAGGGCAAGCTTTAAGGTATCCATGCCATTCATCAATGGAGGATTCATAAAAGCCTTCGGCGAGCGGGAAATTTCTTTGGTTGATACTTGAGCGCATTAGCTGGCCTCTCAATGAAGCACATATGCTCCAAGAGCCATATCTACAATGAAGAAAACAAATACAAAAAAAAAAACATATAAAGTTAGGTATCCATTAAAGATTCAAACTTTATAAAATTATTCAAAGCAATTATTCAAGCACTCACTTGAAGGAGAAGAGGGCTTCCCGTCCATCAACCAGGCGATGACTCTTGTTTCTTGCGGTCCAAGCAAATTAAAGGTTCACCAAGAACAAGAGACATAGGGGTAAAATCGTTTTGAATTTGTTCAACAATTCTAAGCATACAAGTTTTACCATTATTACCTCCACCAACAAAGAGGTACCTATGTAAGAGGTATAAGATAAAAGCACGTCTATAATATGTCTCATTGTGATCATCCCTTACCTTGGGGAAAAAGATATCAATCACAACATTGAGGTCTAGCTCGCCGGTCCTAGCCACGGAGGAGGCTTGTGTTGGTGATAGGCCAAGATGCCTTTTATAGTAGCCTTCAAGGTTGGCCCCGAGCCATGGAGGAGCAGGAGCTTGATCATGAGGGAATCCAAGTATGACGGCAAATTCTTCGGGAAGAGGACACAATTCATTATACCCAAACCTAAAAACATGGAATTTGTCATCCCAAAATTCAACGGCAACCTCGAGAAGGTTCCAAACAATTTGAACTTGCTTCAAGTGGAAGAGAGCATTCAAGTGGAAGGGCACAAGTCTCATCCTCTCTTCAGGGGTCATAGATTGCAACCACTTATCAAACTTAACCTCAAAACTTGTCATGGCTGAAATCTAAATTAATTGGGGGTTTCTCTCTCTAACAAGCTCTCTATTGCTAGTAAATTATGAAGGTGATGTCCCAAAACCGGACTAACCCAAGGCTTATATAGGGCTCGCACGAAAAAAGACAAAAATAAAGCAACCCGTCGAAAAAAGGGCTTCAGCGGCCCTTGGGACAGCCGCCGAAGGCTCGGCGGCCACGATACATCAGCAGCGGCCCAGCGGCCCAGCCGCTGAACCACAACGGCCAGCCGCTGAGCTCCAGCGGCCAAGCAGCTGAGTCTGGCGGCCCCTCTTTTGACCCCCGCTCCTTCGTTTCAGCCTCTGAGTACCTCCCTTTGGCCGCCGAGCTGTTTTTTCGAGACAGCCCTCTTCTACCCGGTTTTGGACACTTTCCTTAATCGTTTTGGACTCCAATTCTGATCAGTTTCCGATTTCTTCTATTATTACTATTTTCTATTATTTTCTTAATTATTAATGAGAACTCCACAATTTCCTTATCTCTTTTTTGGATGATTATCATCTTTTCTTTTATTAATCCTTTTTATACTTATTAATCTTATTTCATTTTTTGCATCCCTTTCTTTTTTCATTTTTTTTAGGGGGGATAGGGCACACCCAATTTTAACTTTTTGGCTGTACCATTTTTGCTACATGGCTATTACTTGCGCTTTCTGCTTGACTACCTGTGCATTTACATTAGCCTAATTATATGCAGAGACCAATAAAGGAGCAATATTCCACAAGAATGTTTGTTCAAATACAAAATGATCAAATGTTCAAATGGTCAAAAAATGTATTTCATACAAATACATTATCATAAAAATCATCACTCGCATCTGCATCCGTGCGGAGCACCTCAATCTGATCCTCCGACCTCCGTGGCTCATCGCCAAAGATCGACGCCGCCAACTGGCCAGGGTCAAAGGAAGAATGACGGGCAGGCTCCCGATACAAGCACCCCTCTCCAGCATAACTCGAATCATGCCCCCACGAAGAACGAGGAGGCATGGTAGGCATCACAGGAGTAAGGACAGGGGGCTGGTAGTAAAGACCGCCATAAGGAGCGTACCCCGCATGCCCGTTATAAGAAGGATACATCGGCATAGGCATAAGAGTAGTCTCTACAAACGGAGCCATCCTACTCCCACTAGGACGCTCCGTCCGATGAACAGGCTCCCTCTCTCTCCTAGGACTCTCCCTCCGAGGGCTCCTCTCACGAGAAGGACTGCGCTCAGGCGAGCTCACAACCTCATCATCCGACAATACCACCTGTCGTGACCGACGAGGAAGGGGGCGACGATACTCAACCTGCAACCCACCAAACATATAAGATACATTTCTCAAAACATACAACTTTGAAAATGCAAAATCAAGCTTACCTTATCCAAGTCAGCCCTCGAGCAAGTGCCCTTCGAGAGAGCTCGAGATATCCAGGACTTCATGGCATGCATCATCCTGAAACCCTTCCCGGTCTGCTCACGGTCAAGCTGCGCAAAGAAAAGTCAGTACAAGCCTGAAAACGGTAAAAATCACATACACCAGGTAAAATTACGAATTTACCCCCGGATGCCCAACTGGAAGAGGAAGGCCCTGAATGTCCTCATCAAGGTCCTCCGTCATGGGGACTTCTCCCCAACACTCCTTCCCGCCATAGTCCCGACCTCGGACCCGCATATCCGGGATATCCACATCAACGTCATCAACCCGAGGCTTTTACAAAGCAAAGAAGGTTAGCAACCAACAAACAAGAAACGCATAGAATGACAAATATGAAGTTCTTACCTTCAAACCCACTAATGAAGGCATGAGGCGATCACGACGGAACTGCTCGTAGTGCCCCGCAAGGTCCTCCGCAGGCTCCCTCAAATACCGCATAGCATTCGAGCCCACCATGGCCTCCGTAACCTGCTCGCGAGACAAGCACCTTACCAAAAACATGGTCGAGGGAGGATCCAAAGGAATCCTCGGTCCCACTACATCAGGATAAACCTGACGGAAGATCCGCTCTCCCAAATACCACTCAAAAGAGAACGGACCCGCAATCAGGATCCTCTGGCGGTCTATCGCCCTAGATGAAAGGATAGCATCCAAAGCCAACCCATGATACTTCGCCCATGGGAAGTAGTCAATCTACACAAACATGAAATATAAGATATTTCCACACCAAGAAATACAACCCATGCAATGAAAAGCAAAATTGCGTTACCTTGTGCCAGTCTAGGCGCAGGAGGGCCTCCCTATACTACTGAAGAGTCTGGAAGGGCGCAGGACCCCTATGACGCCACGCCCTGCAAACCGAGAAGTCTAACTCCCAGCCCGTAGGCGCCATGTCTGGGAAATGCTCGAAAAACCAAGGCTACATCGAAACATGAAATTAAGCACCACACACTTAAATCATGCAAATTGCCAAAACAGATACAAAAGCAAAATGTACCTGCAAGGCCTTCCAGAAACCACACAAGCTCACGGGAGGAAGAGTCGACTGCTTGTATCCCTCATCATTCACGCGGCAAGCAAACCGCATGCACCTCATGAGGTTGGCATAGCCCGGCAACCCCTAGTTGTACTCTCTCACCCTCTCCCAATCCAACAAGCGAGGGAGGTAAATAGCATGGATACGCTCCCCCTTGTCACCAAAGATAGTAGTGGCAAGGAGGTAGGCGATGAACATCTTCGCCTTCTGCTCCGCCGAGGTGTTTCGTTTGTACCCCGCGTCAGTCAAAGCGGTATAGAGCTCGCTATAGGGACGATAATGGTGACCCCAGGTGTTCCCCCAAGGGCCAAACAACTCCACCATCTTTGTCTTATGTTTCCAGATGGAAACGTCATAGACAATGGGCGTACCCACGCAAGATACCCCAGTAAGCATAGCAAACTCCGATGGAGTGATCATCATCTCCCCACTAGGGAAATTGGTAGTATGCCAAAAACGCTCCAAAGACAAGCGGACAATGCACATCTTGACTCGCTCAACCGAGTCTACCACTTTCCAAAGGGGTCCAAACCCCGCACCCAAAACCGCACTCTGCACCTCTTTAGGCAAGACCTTAAAAAGTCTCACCGAAGAGCGATAATTACCATGGGGCTTCAATTTCCCATCGGGTTCCTATGATCAAAATTACAACCCCCTTAGGTTCACATTTCACACAAATGTTCAATCCTAAGCAAGTTTCTAAGTTCGTTCAAGCCGCGCAAGTTCACATGCGCTACAAACTTGACAATTGCATACATTTCCTACGCAATTTCTACTCAAGGCAAAGCATATAATCTAAAATTCAATGCATCAAACTATGAATTCAAAGTTTGAGGCTTACCACAAACTTGGAAGCACGGGTGCTCAAGTGAGTCTCCGGTCGGAAAAGCAACTCCGATCGATCCCAAATGATGTCAGGCATCCTATCCGATCGCGTGTATCTATCTTGTGGAAAAGCCACATTAGGCTTTCTCTTTGAAGGCTTCACATGGGAAGGAAAAGCCTTGGTGAAGATATCAATTTCTTCAACCTCCTCCTGGACCTCGGTCCTCCTACTCCTCTTCCTTGCCAATTTAGGAGCCATGGAGAAGTATTAGAAAAGCAAGCAAAAGCAAACAAGCAAAATGGAGAAATTGGGATTTTTCTCTCTCCAAGGGTTTGAAAAACCCACTCTCAAATTCACCCTAAATTTGTGAGAAATCACAAATAAACTTCAAATTGTGTAAAGATTATGCAAAATCAAGCAAATGCAAACAAAAGAAGCAAATTTGAGCAAATTTGAGAAAGAAATGAAGGTTGGGCAACAATGGAGGTATAGAGAGAGAGTCTCGAATTTTTAAGGAAGAAATGACCCAAAAATTTCGCTCCCCCACAAAATACCCAATTTTCCCCTCTGAAGCGGCCCAGGCTCAGCATCCTTCGCACGGCCATAAGAGACGCCGAGCTAGCCCGTAAAGGCCGCCCAGCGCTGGACGTCCTTGCGCGTGGTCGCCGAACCAGTTTTTTCGTTTGCCCCTCACGGGGCGGGCCCACAAGTTCAAATTCCGCGTGGGATTGCATTTCTCGACCGTTGGAAGCCCTGGAGGTTCGGGCATGTCACCCAAAATGACTCTTTGGCCCCCACAGCTTGGTTTCCTATCCTAGGGACCCGGTATTATCTATTTTTGCAGGCGCAAGCCTTACATCTAATCTTTTACAGGCACAGGTACTTTATTATATTTTGCAGGTATAATTTTCCAAATACACAGGCATCACTGAAGCAGAGCGGCACAACGCTCTTTGATGATGAGGCTATTAAAATTAGCGTCACGTTGGCACACTTGAAGCAAAGAACCACAACGCTCTTTGACGATGAGGCTATTAAAATTAGCGTCACGTTGGCACCCTTGAAGCAGAGCAACACAACGCTCTTTGACGTTGAGGCTATTAAAATTAGCGTCACGTTAGCACCCGCAAAGCAGAGCAGCGCAACGCTCTTTGACAATGAAGCTATTAAAATTAGCATCGCGTTGGCAAAAACAAAGCAGGTAACCCTGACCTCAGGCGGTCAGGAGTCTATCTCTCCTTTCTTTCTAACATAAAGCATTTTCAAAAAACATTCCAGGCATTTTAAGCAAATACTTTGACCTTCGCTTTTACAAGCTCGGCCAAAGTGGGGGCTTCTGTAGACAACCTAATCGGTTCTCATCCCCTGGCACCGCAACGCCCGATGATGATGGTATGGATTAACATGGACGTAAGTAGAAAAGGACATTGCTCGGAAAATCTAGACCAAATTCCTTGAAACCTCAGTCTTTGGATAGCCCTTGTTATAAGTATCCCAACGCCTTTGACCTTGCCTCAATCAGGTTCCCGGAATAAGAGATATCGCGTCTCGAAAATTTGGGTCAAAACCGCTCAATTCCGACCCCCTGGGTCAGCCCAAGGGCAATTTCGTAATTTACTGAGCACAAAACGTCAAAAACCCTAGTCACACGCGCGCCGTCAGGTCCGGCAGCTATCGCTACCTGCCCGGCGGTCAGCGCGTGACAGCGTGGGCCTTCTGACCAGCCGCTGAGCCACAGCAGCAGTCGCGGGCCCAAGCTGCCCTCTGTGTGGCCGCTGGGCCGGTTTTTTTGGCTGGGCCGAGTTGTGGCGCCGGGTTTCTTACCCTAAGCCCAAAAATCCGTCCCCCAACTCTATAAATACTCCTCTTCACCCTCTTTTGCAAAAAGTCAGTCAGTTCATAATTTTGAGAGCACATATTTCCCCAAATCAAAGAGAATTCAGAAACCTGAAGATCCGAGCAAGCATTACACCTAGCCTAGCACCGAAGATCGAAGAGCAATTCCGATTCTACTAGTCCCGTTCGAATAGAACGCCCTGGTTAACCATCCTGAAGGCCTAAACTCTTTATTAAATCTCTTGTTTACTATTTATCAATCATGTTTTATTTAGCTTTTGATTATGGATGAATAAATTTGCATGCTTTGGGTTCTGTATATAATTATGCATGTTTAGTTTGTAAAGTTAGCATCTTTTTCATTAGTTATGCAAGTTTGCATCTTTTTGTAGCTTTTGCATGCATATAGTAGCCTCCTAGGTTTATTTTAGCATAAAGTTAATATCTTTGCATTGTTCTTCTTTTGAAGTTACTAACAATTTTATTGATGTGCATATACAATGCTTGGCGCGTTTAACAAAGTGCGGTAGGTTGGAGCGTTAATTTAATGCTTTATATTTTGTTTATGCTTGTTAATAGTATGCATGTAAATTTGATATAAATTGTGCGAAGTGGTAACATAGGTAATTTGGTTGTCTTTAACCCGCCTAGTTAATTTAGGATCTTGGACGACCGGACTTGTATGGAACCATATAGTATAAATAAATATTTGACATGGATAAGTTTAGTCGAGGCCTTTTATACGGTCGATTTAGATGAGATTCATTTTGTTTATTTCGTACCTACACCCCCGAACTCAATATTTAGTCCCCATGGGCATGAGTCAATTCCCAATAGGAATTGGGTGCACTTTTGATGGTTTCCAATTGTTTCCTTAAAAATTGGTGGCGGCTTCTTATTTGCAAATTGTTATTCCCCATAAATTACATTAAATTGCATATGACGTTTTATTAAGAACCATTAATCCCAATCGAATAAAATCACGATTTTAATGGAGAGCCGGGAAGAGGCGAGGGTTCTTACAGCATCTACAACTTGCCTCTTTTCAGTATATGATAGCCTCCCACCTGAGGCCCTTCCTTTCTTTTCTTGCTTCCTGTTCTTGAGGAATACTTAGGCTTTAGTTGGTCCCACTCCTCATGACGAAGGGCTCGTCTCGCTTCTCCATCACTTCAGGAAAGCCAGTTCAAGTAGGTCTCAGAAACTTGAGTTGGGCCAATCACCCAAAGTACAGTCCAGCGGTCCTGGCTAAGCCAGCATTTTCCCCAATCCACAGCAAATTCAGTGGTCAAAGCTGTGATAGATGGTTTCGTGGTCTCCTGACGAGGGATAACCTGCTTCAACTCGTACTGTCTCATGACCCTAGAATGAAAGAAGAAAGTACTTCTGTACAAACCCACTATGGTAGTGTGAGGGACGAAATTTTCACAGGTCACTAAGGATGTCAAGCTCCACTAGGTCACATGCCAACGAATGACAGGTCTTGCAAGGAAAAATGCATCCCATTCAGCAAGGGTCTTTTCTTCATATAGCCTTTTCCTAACCAAAAAGCTAGCCGCAGTATAAGTTTTCTTTGACCAGGCTCCAGGGACATGAGCTATCATATTCTCTGGTGACTCTATTAACCTCAGATGCTCACATAACCAAATTTGAAGCAGCAGGGGGCTGCCAGAAAAAGCTTTGTGAGGAGAGATTTTCAACCTGTTAAGCCCTAAAATAGTTTCCCCTACAACCCGATGCAAAGGAGAGTTCCCTTCAGCCATTTGATTTACCACTCGCAACAACGAGGCTCTACCTAAGTTAGGAGACTCAGCATTAGCAAACAATAGACGGTTCAACAGGCAAAGTACAAAAGCCTGTCGGCGGCAACGCCTAAATATCACATCTTTTTCAGAAGAAATAGCGAATTTTTCACAGAGTTGAACAAAGTCCACATCGATACCAAGCATCATGCTTTTGGCTTCTACAGATGACAAGCCTAAGAATTTCCTGTATTGACCACTAAAACCATCTCTCAAGTAAGGCACAACTGGGGGAAGAACATCAGACATGTTAGTGATTGCAGCGAATTCTTCAACTAAAGGGCACAATTCAGAGTTACCAAAACGGAAAACGTGCAAGCCAGGGTCCCAATAATTCAGAGCAGATCGAAGAAGGGGCCACAATATTTTGGTTGGTCTTAAAGTCCGCAAGGTAGAGACATGAAACGGAGCCAGTTCAAGTTTGTCTTCTATGGTCAGATTTTTGCACCAAGCATCGAACAAGTTTTCAAAGGATTTCACCATGTTAGAAGCTTTGGGAAATTTGATAGAGCTAAAGTCTGAAAAGTGATACAACATCAAGGATCCCGTAAATCCTATTTATAAGCAAAAAGGCGGGCCAAAAGAAGTCAGAAATCCATGAAAAAGCCCAAACAAGAGCCGCTAGTGGCTGTGACCAGCGCAGCTAGCGGCCCTGACCCCGTCCCAGTCAGCTTTTCTTCTTTTTCCAGCCCGCTCACTTGGTATATTCAGCTCGGTTTAAGCCCAGTTTACGCACGATAGAATTACAAAGCCCCAGACTCTTTTAGCTTTTATCTTTTCTGTTTTTTTTTTTTTTTTTCATTTTTTAGGGGGTATAATATGCGTAATTTTTGCTTTTTCTTGCAATTTTTACCTTTTTCCTTATTTTATTCCCTAAATTGTGTCCTACTCTTTACTGTATATAACACATTGCATACTTAGAGATTAGACGGGCATAATCGAGTCATCATAGCATACACATATAAAAAAAAATACATAAAAATAGGAGTTCAAAGGTCCAAGGCCAATTATCCTACACCGCTCAACCAGAGTCATCATCGCCATTTCTATCAGCCTCATCATCAACGGACGGCCCCTGACCATAGTTCCCAGTCGAAAAATGAAGAGAAGAGCTATAAATGGGCCTGCTGTTGTTGGGCCTCATGTCCCGCCTATCATATGCAGGTGCATGCATGGAGGTACCTGCCAGAAACCCCGCTGCGAAGAAGCTTTCTGTGGCCTGACTGGCAAAGTCCATACCCATATCCTGATACGAAGGCCCAGTATGAGGCACATCCCATCCAAGGGCGTTCGCACAACCTCCAGTCATGGGGGTAAAAATAGGCCTACTATCAAGAGAAGGCTGGAAACCCGCAGAAGAAAACATCTCAGGGACAGGAATGTATGGCGCAGAAGGTTCGGGCGCCTCTTCAACAGGAGGCCTGGTCACAGCCACGGGAGGTGAACGAGCAATAGATAGCCTGCTCGCCGAAGAGGCCCTCGAAGCAGAAGAATGCCGAGGTCCCACCGAAGACGAAGACTGAGACATCTGCAAACAATCAAGATCGAGATATTAAGTTAAGCACTTCACTTAGCCAAAATAAAGGATGAAAGTCTACGTATATCAACAGTCCTAGACCGAGAACTCTTCCCCTTGCCCATCACCCGGCCGTAGCCTTTCTTCAACAGGTGAAGATTTGAGATGTCTGCTCCCGGTTCAGCTACAAAAACAGAAACACAAGAGATAGTGTAAGCACTCAAAAGCAAGCACGAAACACAAGGAGGGATAAAAAGGCACTTACCCCCGTACAACCGTCAGTCAAGGGCAAGCCCTCCACAACCTCTCCGTCAGCCATATGTAAAGGGAACTCCTCTACTATACGTCCCTCGCTCTCCCCAATATACCTCACCTCATTAGTCGGTAAGGTCACGCTTGGGGGCTGGCCCCGAGGAACTCTAGAATGGGACCTCCTGGGACCCTGAGGAGCCAGACGATCCGCCTGTAAAACACAAAAAGTCAGTATATCATGCATATAGCTAAAAAAATGGAAATAAATTTCTTACCTCAGATGTGAGGTCCGCCATCAGACGACCTAAGCAATAGGCCAGGTACACAGCCGTGGGGTCCAAGCCAACAATCTCCGGTTCCAGAAACTCCGTAGCCGCCATACCACGAGCCACGACCCCCAGATCCCGCACACTCAGGCTGTGCAGGTAGAACATGGTCATCGGAGGATCCTCCAGAACCAGGTGACTACCTAAGGTGGGATAAACCAGCCGAGTCAAACGGTCCCCCAAATACCACACAAAGTCGAATGGCCCCTCAAAGACCCCCCGCAAGGAGGACACCTTGAAAGACTCCATAGTAATATGGGGTGGAACCCTAGGAATACCATCAAAAGCGGACCACGACACATGCAGATCACCAAATCAAAATTTCATTCACACCAAATGGACCAAAAAAAATTGCACAAGTCAACAACAACACACCATAGATGCGACATAGCTCTCAAAGGTAGCCTAAAAATGCTCCAAAGAGGTAAATGAATGGTTATCTCTACCAATCCACCATGAACCTAATGGGAACATCCTCAAACCAGGAAGATGAGGACCGAAAGCCAAAAAATACTCGAAGAAGCACAAGTACCATACAAGCAAAAAGGGAAAGAATGAGCTCAGAATCCAAAAGCATATGCAAAGGAAAAAGTGAAATATATGGGCCTACCTCCAGTATACTCCATGGGCCCAAGATAGAAGCCCTCTCACTCGTCGGCTTAGGCCTGCAAGCCCGACGACACCATCTCACCAAGGTAGCATAAGCAGGAGCACCGAAGTTGTACTCATGGACCCTGGTCAAGTCCTCCAGACATGTCAAGAGACCAACCTGACATATGCTCTTCTTCTGAGCAAAAATGGTAGACCCCAAAAAGCAAGCCAGGAAAATACGGTCTCTCTGTTGCTCGTTAAGCCCGAGGTCCGCCAAAGCCGCCCATAACCGCGGCAAAGAAACCCGATCCCTATCAAAATGGGCAGACACAGGACCATAAAGCTCGAGCAACCCGTCACTCTGTCGCCAGTAACTCGCGTCGTACCGAATACGATGCCCTCTAAAGAATAGACCCGTCAACACAGCGAACTGATAAGGGGAGGGGAACATCTCTCCTACAGGCGTATGGAAAGTGTTCGTGGATTCCCAAAACCTCTCCAATAGCCCCCTTGATGCATAACTCAACGGCTAAGCTCGTTCTTGGATAATCAGTTTTGAATCTCTCTTAAACTCTCAAAGTAACAAACCCTCACAACAATATAAACTCTAATACAAGTTTAATATTGAAAGAAGGACTCAAAGCACAAGGATATTCACTCGTAAGACAATGAGATTTGAGGATAAAAAGAGACAGCACTCTTTGTGTTCAATTTCATTCAAAATGGTGTACTGAGTACATGGCCGTCTTTACCTATATATAGGGGAGAGAAGGGTCCATAGATGACCTAGAAATCATCTTAACAGGGTCCTTGCTTTCCAAGGCTCAGTAAATATCCGTTGGTAGGACCACAAGGCGCGTCCTAGGCTCACAATATGCTTGAGAGTGACTTGAAAACGACAGCTGGCTCTACTTTGTACTATTTGGACCACTACATTAAATGCCCTGATTTAATGTTCCTCTAGGCCTTTTCCTCTCAACTTGTGATCCCTTATCCCTTTAGATATGTTTCCTAAGCTATTACAAAGTTGAGAACAAATTACAAATGTAAACTAAGCTTACTTAACGCTAATGATGAACGTACGGACTAATTAAGGACATGTACGGACTAAATGACATTATGCATGTTAAAAGAAAGCTACGGCACTAAGTTTTATTCATGAAAGGTAGGAAGGAATTTAGGGAGCCGGTGCATCCTTCAGACAGCTTAGGATCACCATTGAGCTCTTCGGGATGGCCCAAATGCTCCCGCACCAAACCTCCTTTCTTAAAAAGGATTTGACCTCAAATCCTCAAACTTGTTTCTTCATGTTGTCCACCATGGAATAAATAACCCGCCCTTTGATCCAAAAGCCCTTGGACTTCGTCACGTCCTCTCTTGCTATATTCCCATGTTGATTAAGGATTATTATTTTTGAAACCATTGGGCACCACATATTCATGAAGTAATTATATTCAGCCCAATCCTCAAGATTTCTCTTTATATATTGCTCAAAGAAGATCAAGGACAATACCTTGATTCTTTCAACCCTTGTAGAACCAAGGTTGTGTATCCACCACTCAAAAAACAAATCATGGACAACCCCGTCGAGAACATATGACCTCTCTTGCATAAGGACAACCCGTAAAACATCATGTTGAATGGAGGGTGAAATTAAGTATTGCTTGGCCTGAATAGTCTGGTCACTTGTGTTAGGTATCTTAATCATCCTATATCGAAACTAGGAGTTGTAATCTTGTCAAATTCAGCATCTTTGCACCATGGATTCAATTCACAAAGGTTCAAAGTAAATTTCCTCCCATGAATCAAAACAGAATATGAGGTGCTAAACCCAACATGAATGAGAAAAAGATCACGTTGCCATGGCCCTTCCAAGATCAAATCACAAGAGTTCATATAGCCATTATCACAAAGGTCATTCCTTAGAAAGGTTTTACTCAAAATTCAGCCCACTTTCACTCTTAGAATCAACAATAGTTTTGCACCTTTCACTAGGAGATAAAGAAACCAACATGATCTTCTTTCAATTCTCAAACAAGGAATAAGTATCCATTCTCCCATCATGCAAGACATATCTATCAATTATCCAAGGCCTTTCCAATGACACTGGACATGTATCCAAGTGTATAACAGCACAAGTAACCTCATCATTAAAAACGGAGCAAATAGAGAAAGGAATGGATACTTGATGAGTTACCTTAAGTTCATTGCCTTTGTTAGGCCATTGTAGCTTGTAGGAACTAGGATGCTTGAAGGTAGGCAAGCCAAACTTCTTAACAAGAGTGTTAGAATAGGGGTTTGCACAATTACCCCCATCCACAATCAAATTGCAAAGTTTGTTGTCACTCACACATAGAGCATTAAAAGTTTGTCTCCTCTCACCATCAAACCGTAGTGTTTTCAGTAGTGTTGGAGCTTCATTTGAACCAAGAACAATCTCTTCGTGCTCATCACTAATAGAAGCTTCAATGTCCTCCAAACTATTCTCAAAATCAGCTTGGATGTTTAAAATCTCATGCAAAGTAGGTGCTGTTTTGTTAGAATATCCTTCTTTGAATTGCCCCCAACCATGAGACACAAAGCCCCTCTTGTTTTCTTCCTTGGGAGCTTCTTTGTTATCCACCAATTTCTTCTCAAAATCAGAGTTAGGATCAACTCTAATGCTGCTTCCATTACCACTAGAATAAGTGGTGGGACTTGGAACAAAAGCAAGAGAATAGGGCTTCTTCTCTTTGGCTAGTTTCTCAACCGTGAGAGCCAACTTGATTGCATCCTTTAAGGACCATAATGGCTTTAATTCCATCTTTTCTCGAATTTTATGGTGCAAACCAGCCAAGAAACGATTAATGGTGTTCCCTTGGGTATCTAGGACCCCCGTCCTCCATAGGAGCTGTTCAAACTCCCTTGCATACTCGTCCACACACTTATCATCTTGAGCTAGTGTGGTGAGTCGATTGAGGTCTTGATAGTAAGAATACGGTACAAATCTGTTTTGCATGAGCCCTTTAAGTTTACTCTATGTATTAACTTTCCTCTTACCATCTCTCGCTCTTTGGTGCTACAAATTATCAAGCCAAAGTGATGCATACCGCTTGAGCTTAACCTTAGCCATCTTGTAACATATTTCATCATTCGAACCCTTGACCTCAAAGTCTCTTTCAATGTTTAAGACTAACTCAAGGTAATCATTAGGGTGTAGTCCACCATCAAAATCGGGAGGTTGAGCTTAACACCAAGCCAATAACCCCTATGTCTTCTCCTAGGGTTAAAAGTACATGAGCTACGGGAATCACCTGAGCCATGGTGAAATCTATCATCTCCATCATAGTTTCTAGGCCTTCTTTGCCTATTTTCATTTCTCAATTGATCAAGAGCTTGTTTCATTTGCTCCTTCAACTGCTTTATATCCCTATCAAGCCTCAGATTTTGAGCTTGTTGAAAGGTCGTGTTCCTTCGAAAGCTCTTATCTTGTATCTAGGATTTTTGAAGGTGGTAAAGTGTTTGTCTTAGGGTCCTTTTGTAGTTATCTTAGACAGAAAAGAAGGCAAATGTGTTTAGGGAGAGTACACCACAAATAATCCCCTTTAATCTAATCAACTCGATGTGAGTGTTAAAAGATCAAGGGTTTGATCTCATACTCTCAAAAGAACAAAGATAAGAAGAGTAACCAGAAATAAGATAGAGAAAGAAGGGTTCAGAGAAAATTGGATCACCACAACAAATCTCAACCAAAGCAAGCACCTTTATCAACAACAATTCCAGATTTGCACTCAAAACAGAACATTGATTACAAATAATAAACTCCTCTATTTCACAAGCATTTAACCAAATCCACCAACTAGCATTCAAAGATAAGGGTCTAAGGAACTCAGAAAATTATCAAAGTTTCCACCTTTACCTCTTGAAGCGTGCCAAAGAACCAAAGAAACCAGCTTGTTCCAGGCGCAAGTCCAGCAGGAATGACTGAGGGAAATTGCTTCAACGAGCACTCAAATCTTCTCCTATTTTCCTCAAACCAAAACTAGATGAAAGAGGGATCTTCAATCCAGAATAACCTCTAAAAGAACGAGCTAAGAAAACCAAAGCTCTTGTGTCAACGAAACAAAGAATACAAGCCTGTTCCAGGCGCAAGTCCAGCAGGAGCGACTAAGGGAAATTGCTTCAACGAGCACCCAAATCTTCTCCGTTTGTCCTCAAACCAAAACCAGGTTAAAGAGGACTCTCCAATGAAGATAAACCTCTGTATGAAAGAGCTAAGAAAACCAAAGCTCTGATACCAAAATTGATGGCATAACTCAACGGCTAAGCTCGTTCTTGGATAATCAGTTTTGAATCTCTCTTAAAATCTCAAAGTAACAAACCCTCACCACAATATACAGTCTAATACAAGTCTAATATTGAAAGAAGGACTCAAAGCACAAAGATATTCACTCGTAAGACAATGAGATTTGAGGATAAAAAGAGACAGCACTCTTTGTGTTCAATTTCATTCAAAATGGTCTACTGAGTACATGGCCGTCTTTACCTATATATAAGGGAGAGAAGGGTCCATAAATGACCTAGAAATCATCTTAAAAGGGTCCTTGCGGTCCAAGGCTCAGCAAATATCCATTGGTAGGACCACAAGCCGCGTCCTAGGCGCACAATATGCTTGAGAGCGACTTGAAAATGATAGCTGGCTCTACTTTGTACTATGTGGACCACTACATTAAATGCCCTGATTTAATGGTCCTCTAGGCCTTTTCCTCTCAACTTGTGACCCCTTATCCCTTTAGATATGTTTCCTAAGCTATTACAAAGTTGAGAACAAATTACAAATGTAAACTACGCTTACTTAACGCTAATGATGAACGTACGGACTAATTAAGGACATGTACGGACTAAATGACATTATGCATGTTAAAAGAAAGCTACAGCACTAAGCTTTATTCATGAAAGGTAGGAAGGACCTTTGGGAGCCCTTTTCACCAAGGTGCATCCTTTAGACAGCTTAGGATCACCATTGAGCTCTTCGGGATGTCCTAAATGCTCCCGCACCAAACCCCCTTTCTTAAAAAGGATTTGACCTCAAATCCTCAAACTTGTTTCTTCAAGTTGTCCACCATGGAATAAAGAACCCGCCCTTTGATCCAAAAGGCCTTGGTCTTCGTCACGTCCCCTCTTGCTATACTCCCATGTTGATTTAGGATTATGATTTTTGAAACCATTGGGCACCACATATTCATGAAGTAATTATATTCAGCCCAATCCTCAAATGCTCCCGCACCACCCCTAGAAAAATACCTAATATCCCCAAAATGACAAGCAGGGATAACAGTCAGGAAATGCTCAAAACCCGAGCCCAATACCATGGCCTAATGGGAAGTAGACCCATGAGCCTGCAACAAAACGCCAACACCCTAGCCAACAAACAAAATCTTCTTTACACCCCATATACTACAAATACAATCAAAATAAATTCCACACAAATTATATACAACTGACCACCAATCCAGTACAAGTCCCAATTTGTTCGTGTGCCGAAGCACTAAAAGTTCAAAATTTCAAGTCAAAAAAAAATATACTGAACAAAAAAAAAGAGAGAGTCAAAAAACATACCAACTCAAGGTTAGACAGATGACTCTGCCTGTTTGGTAGTAAGACACTACGGTCCCAAACCCCAGCTGGGCGCCAGTCCAGTCGCATGAACGAGTCCTGGTAAAGACGAGCCCCATCCGCATGATGGGCCGCATGTGCACTGGTAGAGGGAAGCCTACTACGAAAAATATCCCGGTCATCCTCCCCCTCACCCATGGGACGTTTTCCTTTGTCTGCGAGGGCCATGAGAGTACAATGGAGCTTTCTCTCTCTACAAGTGGAAAATTAAAAGTTTCAGATTTGCAAGAAACAAGCACCCATTCAACAATGCAACCCAAAATTAAGCAAAACTAGGCGGAAAAATAAGCAAGTTCAACACAAAAATCAAAAAGTTTGGTCATGAATTGACTTAGCTCAAGCAAGTTCAAGCACTCAACAATGGTGAGTGTTCGACAATGGCACTCGACGGAAGAAAAAGAATGAGGCAAAAATGCGAAGAAGATAGTCGCGTAAAGCCTTTAGGTCACTCAAGCTAAGCGCCGCTAGCAGCGCTTGTGAGAGCCGCTAGAGGCCCTCACACAGAGCCCAACGCCGCTAGCGGCGATGGACTGGGCCGCTAGCGGCCCTGCAAGCCCTGCACACGCGGGCCCTACTTTCTGTCGCACGATCTTTTTCAGCCCATAATTTGTTTCTCCAGTTCGTTTGTGGAAAATATCAGTACCAAGTGCGTGGGAGCGATTGGCCCACTAATTCGAATTCAACAGTTGCCCCATTTTACAGTACCAATTATTTCAGGTAAAACTAACCCGATTATTTTTGCAGGTCCCAAATACTGAAGCTCGGATACATACAGTGACAACCTTTACCGCCCGGAGCGTCAAAGTATTTTAAGCCCACTAAATCTGTCGGGCTCCGAAAAGTCCCAATGTCTCAATGCCCCAAATGTCCCAATGTCTCAATATCCCAAAATCACAAATGTCCCAATGTCACAAATTTGGGTCAGTCAATATCGCTTAAGCTATTGTGGTTAAACTGTCGTTCTACGAGGTCACTAATTTTGGGGTCAGTCAATAGTCGCTTAAGCTATTGCGGTTAAACTGTCCTTCTACGAGGTTACTTATTTTGTGTCAGTCAATGATTGCTTAAACTGTTGCAGTTATACTGTCCTTTATGTTTATATATGTTTCAGTCAATGATTGCTTAAGATATTGCATTTAAACTGGTCATATGTTTTAATCATTTTACAGCCGTCATTTTGATCGCGCTGTCTCGTCGGCCTTTTCGTTTCTCGTGCAGGGGCTTAATCTCGGCATCCACCAAGTGGTGCTTAGTCACTGTTTGCTCAGAATAAAGCATTTATACTATTCACTCTCACCAGTGTTACTTTCCATTTACAGCCGTTATTTTCAATTGCGCTGTCTCGTTGATTTTTTCGTTTCTCGTACAGGAACGGAATCTCGACACCCGCCGAGCAGTGTTTAGTCACTGTTTGTCGAAGCACCCTACGTTGAACATTCTCAAAGTATTGCTAACCTTTTCATTCACTCTGAATACAGGTCCCCAGCAGACGTTTAGACCATCTACGAGCAGTGTTCTATCCTGTTCACCATAACCGTTATTTCTCTTGTGTTCCCAGAGATGAAACCTTAGCACGTTACGAGCATGTGTTAACTCAGGTGTGTCTTCATATGCATACATACTGTACACTCTCACACACCGTGTGCACATCAGCATCCTGCATGTCGCCTTCGGAATACTTTGATATTCGCTTGTACTCAAGCTCGATCAAAATGGGGGCTTCTGTAGACGCCAAAAAATCGGCTTCAGATTTCTCCGCAAAAGCCCGATGATGAAAGAAGAAATTTATAAACTTGAACGCTATTTTTACTCTAAACACTCCTTTATTCTAGTCTCATTCAAAAGCCCCGTTCAAGAGCTTTCCAATGACACCTCTCATGCCTTTTTTCGACTCCCGGTCGCCAAGTTGTGAATCGGGGGTAGAACCGTCTTTTACCGTCCAAGGGTAAAACGGTCTTTTCATATTTTTCGGAACACTAAAATTCCTCCGGAAAATTTAAGTAGAATGGATGTCGTCATTATGACGACATCCAGCTGGCAATTGACAGCCGTTAGCGGCCCTGGCTGAAAATCCAGCGCCGCTGACTCAGCTTCAAGCCCGACTCTTTTTTCAGCCCAAATTCAATTTTCGGCTCCTTTTCAGCATTCCAGCCCTACTTCCTGCGCCTATAAATACGACCCTCCTCCCTCAGTTCAAAACACACAGTCTACAGTTGAGAACATCTATTCTCAAGAGTATTAACACTGAGCTTCTGCCTCTTTCTTCCAAACTTGTTCTTAAGATCTTGTCTTTTACTATTTTTGTCAAATATATCCTATAGTTCAGGTACTAACTCATGAGGGCTCAAATTAAATTAATTGCCTAATTGTTTATTTTCTAATAGTCATAATGTAGATATCATGCTAGAATAATGTTTTTATCGCTTCCTAAATATTGTCCTTGTAATGCTCAACTTGTCAATCGAATGCACGTCTAGACAAGGGTTAAAGACAAATGTTGTGATGCTTGTGATGAACCAATTAATAGTCTAAGTCTAGGTTGATAATCCGGTTTTGCATGGGAATTATGTCTTTAAATTATTAAGCAAACATGAGTTAGTAGAGGCCATCATAAAACGGGCGAGTTGGGTGCCTAATACCTTCTCACCTCGTACCTTCGCCCCCGGACCTATTATTCTTGGGTACTCATATGTTCTATATAAGCGGGAGTCTTTCTAAAAACATGATCATTTCACTTAT
This sequence comes from Tetragonia tetragonoides, assembly GCA_038025085.1. Lineage (NCBI taxonomy): Eukaryota > Viridiplantae > Streptophyta > Magnoliopsida > Caryophyllales > Aizoaceae > Tetragonia > Tetragonia tetragonoides. The sequence goes on along the minus strand of CM076147.1, from coordinate 11,307,797 downwards.
CGCTCTATTGGGTCGTCCCTTCGATTTGTCCCTTCGATTTGTCCCTTCGATTTGTCCCTTCGATAAAACGCTGATAGCAGATTTGTGACCTCTTTCATGGTTTTTACTCAATTCAAGTCTTTTGATATGCGTTTCTAACTCGATGGTCCCTTGAACTTATCCAAACCCCCAACTTACAAATTTTCTATAAGGACGCACTCCGCGAGTGATGGAAAATCCCGGTGTAGATGCCAAAAAAGCGCCTTCAAATTTCTCCGCAAAAGCCCGATCATGAAAGGAGTAATTTATAAATTTGAATGCTGTTTTTTCTTTGATAGGTAAAATAAGGTCTCAGGTTTTTCCTCGATCACTCCTTCATTCCCACATCATTCAATAGCCCCTTTTAAAAGCTTTTCATTGCTTCCTTCCCTGTCAAAATACGATTCCGCACCAAAGAGTTATGGCCAAACGAAGTTAAGGGTCATATAGATGTAGCCGAATACTGTGGACCGTGTTTCTAGGACAATTTGGGAGTTCATTTGGTTGCATTAATTTGTTAGACATATATTGTTGAACTCCTTATTCAAATTGCTTTCCAATTACATATCATGAGCCCACACCACATTTCCAACCAAGGAGTTTCGAGCCCAACATTGATGCATACTCCAAAACTGACCTCCCCATATTCTTTCGGATATATCTCAAGATATACAAAATATTTAGGTCTGAAACCAAAGCCATTTGAATCTATACTCGATAAGATTTCCAACGCATCTTGAATCATCTAATTTGGAGCCCAAACGAGTGAGATATGGCCTGGCAAACATCCAGCTGGCAAGCTGACAACCGTCAGCGGCCCTGGGATAAAACCCAGGGTCGCTAGCGATGCTGACTAAAATTCCAGGGCGGCTAGCGGCCTTGACCAGCGCCGCTAGCGGCGCTGACGTGGCTTTTGGCCCGACCCTACTCCTCCACGACTATAAATACAACTCTCCTCCCTCAGTTCAAAATACACAGTCTACAGTTGACACCCTCTATTCTCAGTAGTATTGACTCTGAGCTTCTCCCTCTTTCTTCCATAAACAATTCTATTCTATTCTCGGGAGTATTGACACCGAGCTTCCCCCTCCTTCTTCCAAACTTGAGATCTTGTTTTTTCTATTTGTCAAATATTGCCTACAGTTCAGGTACTAACTCCTGAGAGCTTAAATTAAATTAATTGCTTAATTGTTTATTTTTCTAGTAGTCATAATGTAGATATCATGCTATGTAATGTTTTTATCACTTCCTAAATATTTTCTGTATAGTCGTTGTGCTGCCCAACTTGTCAAAACGAATTCATGTCTAAATAAGGGTCATTAATAAATGTTGTGATGCTTGTGATACTTGTGATGAACCAATTAATAGTCTAAGTCTAGGTTCTTAATCCGGTTGTGTGGGGATCATGTCTTTAAATTATTAAGCAAACTTGAGTTAGTAGAGGCCGTAATAATACGGGCGAGTAGGGTGCCTAACACCTTCCCACCTCGCACCTTCGCCCCGGAACCCTTTATTCTTGGGTACTCATATGTTCTATATGAGCGGGAGTTTTTCTAAAAACATGATCAGTTCACTTATTGCGCTATTGGGTTGTCCCTTCGGATTGTCCCTTCGGTTTATCCCTTCGAGAAAACGCCGATAGCAGATTTGTGAACTCTTTCATGGTTTTTATTCAAATCAAGTCTTTCCAAAATCTTTTCTTACTCGACGGTTCCTTGAACTTCTTTGAACCCCCAGCTTACAAATTTTCTATAAGGACGCAATCCGTAGCCCTAGAAATCCCGGGTCCTTACAGTGGCGACTTCACTGGGGATTTATTTAAGAGGGTTTATCCGTAACCTTTTGACCCTTATCGACCCTCGAGGAAGTTTATGTTGCAACTCGTAGATAACTCGTATATCTAAATGAATATACAGTTGTCCTATCATACAAATCGACGCTTCCTCACCCATGACTCATCAATACTTGTTGATGAAAAGAATTACAATTGATGTGTCGACCATCCGCCGAACGAAAATTGTAATTTGTCGTGGTAACCTCACAAGAGCCAAAAGCCTCTAGCCGACATTCGTGCATTCGCTTGCTCGTTGTGCATGTATTGTTGTAATGTCCGTCTGATCACATGTTTGCCTGTAATTATGTCATTGTAATGCTTACCTAAATGCTTGAATATCGTGATTATGTGCCAACATGTACTTACGTGTTAGGAGCTTTTTCTTTTATTTTTAGCTAGTTCCTAATGCACGAAGATGGTGCGAGAATTCAATTCAATGAATACCCGTCATTTTCCCTATGGTATATTCTAAAAAGTCATGAACAATTTTCTAGGATCTTTTAGCAAAAAAAAGGAGTCAGTCTCCCAATTCCCCTTCTCCCTTTTTCTATTTCTTTATTTTTCTTTTTCTTTTTCTTTTGATGTATTTCAGATTCGGTCAAAAAATAAATAACAAAAAATCAAAAAAAGGCGTTGAAAAAAAAAACGCCGAAAAAAAAATCGGAAAATAAAAAAAAAATATGCCGAAATTTTCTTTTTTTTTTTTTATTTGTCCCATTTTCCATTTTCTTGGAGTCTAGAAATTTTTTTCTCATTTTCGTTCATCGACTTCAATGTTTCCTTTGATATGTGGGGAAATAATCGGGCATTTAGGCTTAGTTTTTACTTTCTTCTTTTCTATTTCTTTGCATTGCATTGCATTGTACGTATTAGACGCTCCATGCTAGGATTCATAAATAATCGTCATGCATACATTGTTGTCATTTTGCATCTACATTTGTACAAAAGTCCAAGTCTTGCATTCATCAATCTCTCCATTTGTTCACTACGTCTCATGCATTAGAAGTCTAGACGAGTCGATCATATTAAGTCTTCTAGGGTCATTTTGCGTCAATTCATTGTCATACATGTCAAGGTCAGTCCGTCATGCATCTTGCATATTCATATCATAACTCTGTCATTGCATTGTCATCATCATGCATTTGAGTTCATATAGACGTCCTTAGATTCATTCACCTTAGGGGCTATCGAAGGTCATCTAAAACTCATGAGTCTTTGTTTTCAAGTCCTTTCTTTGGCGTATTTCTAAGTTGAGACGTGTTCAGGATTGGGGGCTCCAGGAAAAATTACGGTGATAAAAGTTGGGCTGAATCGTCCGGCATATTGGTTCGTATACAAGCTACCTCCAAGACACCACCACATTCCAAAAGGCCATTACCCCATAATCCATCACCACCACAAAGCTCGCCACCACTCAATACACCCCTTACCTCAACAATCGCACCCCAAACTTCACCATGGTCAAAACCACCAACGAGAGGCTTGACGAGCTGATGAGTGAGTTAGAAAGGGTGCGACTCAAGGTTAATGATTTGGAAAAGAAGAAAGAGGATGAAACAAGAACCCTCTTTGACTCCGACTCTGAGGAAGGACCAAATGCCATGCTGGCTAAGATCAATTCTGCGCTCGAAAACAGCGGCCTGTTTGCCAATTACCATGCTAATATTGGTAAAATCAATCCCAAAGTCAAGGGCAAGCTTCCAGCCAAATTCTCCATGCCCGAGGTTCCGACATTCACTGGCACTGAATAATCCACAAGACCACCTCAAAGCCTTCACTACTGCCATGGGTTTAAGAGGAGTTGACAAAAATATCTACATTCACTGGTTCCCACAGACTCTTGATGCTCCAACTCGTCGTTGGTTCTACACATTGAATTTGGAGCCGCACTTGGTCAGATTTCACTACAATCTTTCTTGCACGCTACAAGGAAAATGTTGCTGTACCTATGAGCCTTCGAGAGTTAGAGATCACCAAACAAGAAGAAGATGAAGGATTCACTGCCTTCCTTAGGCGTTGGAAGCTAAAGATGGCCGAACTGGTTGAGCGACCTTCGCAAACTGATCAAATCCGCAAACTCATCAAGAACGTGCAACCTGCTTACAAGGAACACCTAAAGTATCAACCAATTGACTCCTACAACCTGCTCTATGCTGTGGGCATCCTAATTGAAGATAACCTTCTTAAGAATTCCACTTTATGTCGTCAACAACGCAAGTATCTACAGGGGGTTGTCCTCCATATCCCTGTCCAACAGCCTGTGCTCAAGAAGTTGAAGAGAGCTTAAGTCTTCTAGTGTGCAAGTCTAGTCGAGTCCAGTCAAGTCTGATGATGTCTAGTTTGTCTTTTCAATTCGTCCATAGAGGCTAGCTTACTTCTTGTGTAATGCTTTTCTTCGATTCAATAAAGATTGCATTTTGATTCTCATCATTGTTCTTTGTTCAATCCTATGACGAACTTAAGTTGCCTATGACGGAATAACAAAAAAACGAAAATCAAAAAAATAAAATAAAAATAATAAGCCTTCATTGTGGAAAACATCAAGTATGAACTCCCTAATGATCATCTCTATAGAGGACATACAGTTGAACCGTCCGTGCCGAGAACAGGTTGCATTCATTTGGCACCTCACATCAATATCCTTTACTACCCTATACGTCATTACCACTTGCAACCCTTTGAGCCAAACACATAGCCTTTCATTTCTTAACCACATCATCCTTACCCGGGGAATGGATGTATGCGATATGGAAATAGAAGCAACCTTCTAGGCAAGGTGGACCGACCTACAAAAAGAGTCACCTAGAGAAATACCAAAAAAAAGAGAGAACTCGAATGTTCAATAGCAAAAAAAAAAAAGAAAAGAGAAAAAAAAAATTCGAGAGCGATCAAAGATCCAAAACAGTGCAAACACTTCAAGTACCATCTAAACATAGGTCCCTTAGCCACCTTGCCTATATCACAAACTTGTATACCATCTAGCATACTTTGGGGAGGGGATTTACGTTGGGTTTCTTTGAGCCTTTATCCTTTCTTTGACACCTTAATCCAGCCTGACATTACAACCCAAAAGCCCTCCAAGAGGTACGATCATTCAATTGTATAGTCCTGAACTACGTTGGCCTGATTCCACAAACTGGATACGTAGGAAACCTTCAATGAGGTCCGTCCACGACAATCACTTTGTCACATGATCATAAGTACTTCTCCCATTCCACCATTCTCATCTAACGCTAAAAAAAATGAGCCCGGTAGGTTGAAAACCCGAAAGAGCGGCCTAGGCAAAAGTTAGGGCAACCAAAAAAAAATATAAAACAAATTCAACATCTTTAGGCAACTTATATTTCCGAGGGTTTAGAACATTGTTTCTCATTTAAGAACTCTTTGGTCAGTCATCTAAAGTCATACTCATCACCTTTCTCGTAGGCTTGCACATAGACTTCCCAACTAAGGGCTTTTTAGAATGATTCGGTTCTTTTTCCGCTATGTTCCAAGTTGTCCATTCCGTCCCCATACCTTAAGTTAGGATATTTTGTACTGTTGCACCAACATCATAGCTCCTTGAGTGGGTCATAACCATCAAGAACCGCACATCAAACTGGGGGCTAATTTTCCCTTGACTGCACCCAGTCTTATCCACTTGTCTCATACTTTGTCAAGAACACCACAGGAATGAAATTCTTGATCACAAAAACTTTTCCCATATAAAGACCCTCTTTAGACCCTATAGGAGAGTCGTGCATGTTAGGCTAGGCCGCATGGAGTTGTGAGTCAATAGAGTCTTGCATACATCATATTTGCATAACTACTAGAGTCGCCTTCAAAGGCATGCATGTGTACATAATTTCTCAATGTCTTGAGTCCCTGCGTGTTTACATGTCAATCCCCCTGTGCCCCATGCATATTAGTATGTCATGTCTTGTGCATCTTGTCATGGTCAGTCGGGCATGTATATTGCATCTTTTCCCTATGTGCATATTTTCATTGCAGGTTTGAGTCTACCCGCTCTCCATCGAAACAGCAAACCCGGAACTCATGATCAAGCCCAGAAGCGACCTTCCGACTACAACCAAGAATGGAAATAACCTTCAAACAACGGCCAAGCACGCGGACCCCGTGCTGTCCCACGACTTTTTCCAGCCCAGAAGCCGTTACTCCAGTTCGTTCGCTGCAAAATCAGTGCAAAGCGCGCGGGAGCGAGTCCCTTTGGCCCACAAATTCAAATTCGATAGTTGGCCCATTTTACGGTACCAACTACTTTCAGGTAAAACTAACCCAATTATATCAGGTCCAAAATACTGAAACTCGGATACATGCAGCGACGACTCTTACCGCCCAGATTGCCCAAAAATATTTTAAGCCCGGAAAGTCTATCGGCCTTACCAAATATCCCAATTTTGGGGTCAGTCAATGGTCGCTTAAGCTACTGCGGTTAAGCTGTCCCTCTGCGAGGTCACAAATTTTTGGGGTCAGTCAATGATCGCTTAAGCTATTGCGGTTAAACTGTCCTTCTGCGCGGTTACTTATTTTGTGTCAGTCAATGATTGCTTAAACTGTTGTAGTTGTAGTTATACTGTCCATTTATTTTTTATATGTTTCAGTCAATGATTGCTTAAGCTATTGCATTTAAACTGTTCATATGTTTTAACCATTTTACAGCCGTCATTTTGATCGCGCTGTCTAGTCGACCTTTTCGTTTCTTCTGCAGGGACGGAATCTCGGAATCTGCCGAGTGGTGTTTAGTCACTGTTTGCTCGATAAAGCATTTATACTATTCTCTCTCACGTTACTTTCCATTTACAGCCGTTATTTTTAATCGCGCTGTCTCATTGACTTTTTCGTTTCTCGTACAGGGATAGAATCTCGACACCCGCCGAGTGGTGTTTAGTCACTGTTTGTCGAAGAACTCTACGTTGATCATTCTCAAAGTATTACTAACTTTTTCATTCACTCTGAATACAGGTCCCCAGCAGACGTTTAGACCATCTACAAGTGGTGTTCTATCCTGCTACCATGACCTTTATTTTCTCTTGTGTTCACAGAGATGAAATCTTAGCACGCTACGAGCATGTCCCAACTCAGGTTTGTCTTCATATGCATACATACTGTACACTCTCACACACCGTGTGCACATCAGCATCCTGCATGTTGCCTTCGGATAACTTTGAACTTCTCTTTTACTCAAGCTCGATCAAAGTGGGGGATTCTGTAGACGTCAAAAAAGCGCCTTCAGATTTCTCCGCAAAAGCCCGATGATGAAAGGAGTAATTTATAAACTTTAATGCTATTTTTGCTTTGATAGGTAAAATAAGGTTTCAGGTTTTTCCTCGATCACTCCTTTATTCCCACATCAGTAAAAATCCCCTTTTAAGAGCTTTTCATTACTTCCTTTCGTGTCAAAATACGATTCCGCACCTAAGAGTTATGGCCAAACGAAGTTAAGGGTCAAACAGATGTAGCCGAATACTGTGGACAGTGTTTCTAGCCCAATTTGGGAGTTCATTGTGTTGAATTAATTTTTGAGCCTTATAATTTTGGATTCCTTATTCAAAAGGCTTTCCAATTACATATCATGGGTCCACACCACATTCCCAACCAAGGCGTTACAAGCCCAACATTGATGCGTACTCCAAAACTGACCTCTCCGTACACTTTCGGGTATATCTCGAGATCGACAAAATATTTGGGCCTCAAACCAAAGCCATTTGATACCACACCCAATAAGCTTTCCAACTCATATTGAATCATCCAATTTGGAGCCCAAATATGGCCCAGCAAACATCCAGCTGGCAAGCTGACAACCGTCAGCAGCCCTGGGATAAAACCCAGGGCCGCTAGCAGCGCTGACGTGGCTTCTGGCCCGACTCATTTTTCAAGCCCAATTCGATTTTTGGCTCCTTTTCATCCGTCTAACCGGGCTCCTCCACGCCAATAAATACAACCCTCCTCCCTAAAACACACAGTCTACAGTTGACACCCTCTATTCTCAGTAGTATCAACTCTGAGCTTCTCCCTCTTTCTTCCATAAACAATTCTATTCTATTCTCGGGAGTATTGACGTTGAGCTTCCCCCTCTTTCTTTGAAACTTCAGATCTTGTCTTTACTATTTTTGTCAAATATAGCCTACAGTTCAGGTACTAACTCCTGAGGGCTCAAATTAAATTAATTGCTTAATTGTTTATTTTTCTAGTAGTCATAATGTAGATATCATACTAAGTAACGTTTTTATTGCTTCCTAAATATTGTCTGTATAGTCGTTGTGCTGCCCAACTTGTCAAAACGAATGCATGTCTAAATAAGGATCATTAATAAATGTTGTGATGCTTGTGATGAACCAATTAATAGTCTAAGTCTAGGTTGTTAATCCGGTTGTGTGGGAATCATGTCTTTAGATTATTAACCAAACTTGAGTTAGTAGAGACCGTCATAATACGAGTGAGTTGGGTGCCTAACACCTTCCCACCTCGTACCTTCGCCCCTGAACCCTTTATTCTTGGGTACTCATATGTTCTATATGAGCGGGAGTATTTCTAAACACATGATCAATTCACTTATCGTGCTATTGGGTTGGCACTTCGGATTATCCATTTGGATTCTCCCTTTGGTTTGTCCCTTCGAGAAAAAGCCGATAGCAGATTTGTGACCTCTTTCATGATTTTTATTCAATTCAAGTCTTTACAAAATCTTTTCTAACTGGACGGTTCCTTGAACTTATCTACCCCGCTATCCCACAGTTTCATTTCCAACCGAAGAACCGTTATTTCTGTTCGTTCGCGGCAAAGATCAGTACCGAGCGCGCGGTAGCAAGTCCCCTTTGGCCCACCAATTCAAAATTCAACAATTGGTCCATCTTACGGTACCAGGTATTATCAGGTAAAACTAACCTAGCCGTTTTGCAGGTCCCAAATACACAAGCCCAGGTATGCCCAGACAATATTAATCACCCGAAAAAGACCCTTGGATCCTCTGGCCCCATCCCGAAATCTTAGCCAGTTTCCAAAATTTTCATTGGACAACCAGTTTTCAAAATTTTTATAGGACAACCACTTTCCAAATTTTTTATAGGACATCTAGTTTCAAAAATTATGATAGGACAGCCAGTTTCCAAAATTATGATAGGACAGCCGGTTTCCGAAATTGTGATAGGACAACCAGTTTCCAAAATTATGACAGGACAGCCAGTTTCCACAATTTTTATATGACAGCCGCTTTCCAAAATTGTGATAGGACAGCCAGTTTACAAAATTGTGATAGGACAACCAGTTTCCAAAATTGTGTCAGTCAATGATCGCTTAAGCTAGTGCGGTTAAACTGTCCTTTTTCTACAAGGTCACTCAATTGTGTCAGTCAATGACCGCTTAAGCTAGTGCAGTTAAACTATCCCTTTTTCTACGAAGCCACTCGCTTGTGTCAGTCAATGATCGCTTAAGCCATTGCGGTTCAACTGTCCTTTTTCTACGATGCTACTTCATTTGTGTCAGTCAATGATCGCTTAAGCCATTGCGGTTAAACTGTCTTTTTTCTATGAGGATACTTCTTTTGTGTCAGTCAATGATTGCTTAAACTATTGCGGTTATATTGTCCTTTGTTTCTTCTTATATGTTTCAGTCAATGATTGCTTAACCTGTTGCACTTAAATTGTTCATACGTTTTAACCATTTTACAGCCGTCATTTTGATCGCGTTGTCTCGTCGACCTTTTCGTTTCTCGTGCAGGGACGGAATCTCGGTATCCGCCGAGTGGTGCTTAGTCACTGTCTGCTTAGGAAAAGGCATTTATACTATTCACTCTCACCAGTGTTATTTCCCATCTACAGCCGTTATTTTTCATGGCGCTGTCTCGTTGACTTTTTCGTTTCTCGTACACGGAGGGAATTTCGGCACCCGCCGAGCGGTGTTTAGTCACTGTTTGTCAAAGCACTCTACGTTGATCATTCTCAAAGTATTCCTTACTTTTTAATGTACTCTGAATACAGGTCCCCTGCAGACGTTTAGACCATCTAGGAGCGGTGTTCTATCCTGCAAACCATAACCTTTATTTTTTCTTGTGTTCACATAGATGAAATCTTAGCACGCTACGAGTATGTCCCAACTCAGGTTTGCCTTCATATGCATACATACTGTACACTCTCACACACCATGCGCACATCAGCATCCTGCATGTCGCCTTCGGAATACTTCGATGTTCGCTTTTACTCAAGCTCGATCAAAGTGGGGGCTTCTGTAGACGCCAAAAAAGCGCCTTCAGTTTTCTTCGCAAAAGCCTGATCATGAAAGGAGTAATTTATAAACTTTAATGCTATTTTTGCTTTAATAGATAAAATAAGGTCTCGGGTTTTTCCTCGATCACTCCTTCATTCCGATCCCATTCAAAAGCCCCGTTGAAGAGCTTTTCAACGACACCTCTCGTGTCTTTTTCCGATTCCGGTCGCCAAGTTGCAAACCGGGGGTAAAATCGTCTTTTACCGCAGAAGGGTAAAACGGTCTTTTCACTTTTTCGGAACACTAAAATTCCTCCAAAAATCAAAATAGACTGGATGTCATCATTATGAAGACATCCAGCTGGCAAGCTGATAGCCGTCAGCGGCCCAGGGTTAAAAGTCAGGGCCGCTAGCGGCTGTTGCCAGAGCTGCTAGCGGCGCTAGCTAAGTCTTCAGGCCCTACTATTTTTCAGCCCAAAATCCGAATTTTCGCTTCTCTTCACCCGTCCAACCCTACTTTCTGCTCCTATAAATATGACCCTTGACACTTATTCAAAAATACACAGTCTACAATTGACAACCTCTATTCTCAGGAGTATTAACACTGAGTTTCCCCATCTTTCTTCCAAACTTGAGATCTTGTCTTTACTATTTTTCCTAAATAGCCTGCATTTCAGGTAAAAACTCCTGAGGGCTCAAATTAAATTACTTGCTTAATTGTTTATTTTCTAGTAGTCATAATGTAGATTACATGTCAATAACGTCTTTTATTGCTTACTAAATATTGTCTTTCAAAGCATGTATGGTCGTTGTAATGCTTAGTTTGTTAATCGAATGCTTGTCTAAATAAGGGTCATTAATAAATTTTGTGATGCTTGTGATGATCCAATTAATAGTCTAAGTCTAGGTTGTTAATCCGGTTTCGCATGGGAATTATGTCTTTAAATTATTAAGCAAACTTGAGTTAGTAGAGGTCGTCATAAAACGAGCGAGTTGGGTGCCTAACACCTTTCCACCTCGTACCTTCGCCCCCGAACCTATTATTCTTGGGTACTCATATGTTCTATATGAGAGGGAGTCTTTTTTAAAACATGATCAGTTCACTTATCGCGCTATTGAGCTGTCCCTTCGGAATGTCCCTTCAGTTTGTCCCTTCGATAAAACGCCGATAGCAGATTTGTGACCTCTTTCATGGTTTTTATTCAATTCAAGTCTTAACAAAAGCTTTTCTAACTCGATGGTCCCTTGAACTTATTTATACCCCAACTTACAAATTTTCAATAAAGACGTACTCCGTGGAAACAGATGGATGGAAAATCTCGGGACCTTACACTATGTATGATGGACGAGACATGAGACCCAACAACAACAGGCCAATTTACAGCTCATTCAGAACTCTGGGCTCTTTTTACTACTCGGCATTACGGTCATGGGCCTTCCGTTGAAGATGAGGTCGATAGCAATGGTGATGATGACCTAAACTGAGTAGTGTAGACTTGTTAGGACCTAGGATTTTCCATTGCTCCACGGAGTGTGTTCTTATAGAAAATTTGTAAGTTGGGGGTTTAGATAAGTTCAAGGGACCATCGAGTTAAAAAAGATTTTGTATAGACTTGAATTGAATAAAAATCATGAAAGACGTCACAAATCTGCTATCGGCGTTTTATCGAATGGACAAACCGAAGGGACAATCCGAAGGGACAACCCAATAGCGCGATAAGTGAACTGATCAAGTTTTTAGAAAGACTCCCGCTCATATAGAACATATGAGTACCCAAGAATAATAGGTTCGGAGGCGAAGATACGAGGTGGGAAGGTGTTAGGCACCCAACTCGCCCGTTTTATGACGGCCTCTACTAACTCTAGTTTGCTTAATAATTTAAAGACATGATTCCCACACAAACCAGATTAACAACCTAGATTAGACTATTAATTGGTTTATCACAAGCATCACAACATTTATTATTGACCATTATTTTGACATGCATTCGATTGGAAAGTTGAGCATTACAACGACTAGAAATGCATGGAATTGAAAGACAATATTTAGTAGGCAATAAAAGACATGATAGGCATGATATCTACATTTTGACTATTAGAAAATAAACAATTAGGCAATTAATTTAATTTGAGCCCTCAGGAGTTTAGTACCTGAACTGTAGGCCATTTATCAAATGAATAGTAAAGCAAGATCTCAAGTCAAGAAAGAGGGGGAAACTCAGTGTCAATACTCTCGAAAATAGAATAGAGTTGTTTATGGAAGAAAGAGGACGAAGCTCAGAGTCAATACTACAAAGAATAGAGGGTGTCAACTGTAGACTGTGTGTTTTTGAATGAGGGTCGAGGGTCATATTTATATGCGAATGAAGTAGGGTTGGACGAGTGAAGAGGAGTCGGAATTCGGATTTTGGGCTGAAAGAGAGTCGGGCCTGGAGACTCAGCGAGCGCCGCTAGCGGCGCTGGCAAGAGCTTCTAGTGGCTCTGTCCACAGCCGCTAGCGGCCATGGCTGTTAATCCAAGGCCGCTGGCAGCTGCCAACTGGATATTTTTCGGGCCATATATCACTCGTTTGGGCTTCAAATTGGATGATTCAAGATGCATTGAAAATCTTATTGGGTCTAGTTTCAAATGGTTTTGTTTCAGACCCAAATGTTTTGTGGATCTTGAGATATACCCGAAAGAGTAAGGAGAGGTGAATTTTAGAGCACGCACCAATGTTGGGCTCGTAACTCCTTGGTTGGAAATGTGGTGTGGGATCATGATATGTCATTGGAAAGCTAATTGAATAAGAAATCATGAAATATAAGGCTCACAAATTAATTCAACAAAATGAACTCTCAAATTGGATTGGAAACAAGGTCCACAGTATTCAGATACATCTGTTCTAACCCTTAACTTCGTTTGGCCATAACTCTTAGGTGCCGAATCGTATTTTGACTCGGAAGGAAGTAGTGGAAAGCTCTTAAAAGGGGCTTCTAAATGAAGTGGAAATGAAAGAGTGATCGAGGAAAAAGTTGAGACCTTCTTTTACCTATCAAAGCAAAAATAGCATTCAAGTTTACAAATTACTCCTTTCATCATCGGGCTTTTGCGGAGAAATCTGAAGACGCTTTTTTTGGCGTCTATAGAAGCCCCACTTTGATCGAGCTTGAGTAAAAGTGAAGATCAAAGTATTCCGAAGGCGACATGCAGGATGCTGATGTGCACATGGTGTATGAGAGTGTACAATATGTATGCATATGAAGGCGTATGCATATGAAGGCAAATCTGAGTTGGGACATGCTCGTAGCGTGCTAAGATTTCATCTCTATGAACACAAGAAAAAAAAAGGTTATGGTTTGTAGAATAGAACACCGCTCGTACATGGTCTAAGCGTCTGCAGAGAACCTCTATTCAGAGTGAATGAAAAGGTTAGTAATACTTTGAGAATGATAAACGTAGAATGCTTCAACAGACAGTGACCAAACACTGCTCGGCGGATGCCGAGATTCCGTCCCTGTACAAGAAACGAAAAAGTTGACGAGACAGCGCAATTAAAAGTAACGGTTGTAGATGGGAAATAACATTGGTGAGTGTGAATAGAAATAATTGCTTTTTCCTACGCAAACAAGATGCCGAGATTCCGTCCCTGCACGAGAAACGAAAAGGTCGACGAGACAGCGCGATTAAAATGACGGCTGTAAAATGGTTAAAACATATTAACAGTTTAAATGCAATAGCTTAAGAAATCATTGACTAAAACATATAATAGACAAAGGACAGTTTAACCGCAATAGCTGAAGCGATCATTGACTGACACAAAATGAGTATCCTTGTAGAAAAAGGACAGTTTAATCGCAATAGCTTAAGAGATCATTTACTGACATAAATGGAGTAGCCTTGAATGAAAATGACAGTTTAACCGCACTAGCTTAAGCGATCATTGACTGACACAATTGAGCGGCCTTGAATAAAAAGAACAGTTTAACCGCACTAGCTTAAGCGATCATTGACTGACACAATTGAGAGACCTTGTAGAAAAAAAGACAGATTAACCGCACTAGCTTAAGCGGTCATTGACTTAGGCAATTGAATGACCACGTAGAAAAAGGACAGTTTAACCGCACTAGCTTAAGCGGTCATTGACTGACACAATTGAATGACCTCGTAGAAAAAGGACAGTTTAACCGCACTAGCTTAAGCGGTCATTGACTAACACAATTGAATGACCACGGAGAAAAAGGACAGTTTAACCGCACTAGCTTAAGCGGTCATTGACTGACACCATTGAATGACCTCGTAGAAAAAGGACAGTTTAACCGCACTAGCTTAAGCGATCATTGACAGACACAAATGAGTGAATAGTGCCAGAAAATACCTGGGCTTGTGCATTTGGGGGGCCTACAAACAAACGAGTTAGTCTTACCCGATAGTAGACGATACTGTTAAAATGGGCCGACTGTTGAATTTTGAATTTGTGAGCCAAGGGGCCCATTCCCACGCGCTTGGTTGTTGTTGGAAGGTCATTTCCATTCTTTGTTGTAGTCGGAAGGTCGCTTCCCTTCTTGATTACTATTGGATGTTTGCTCCCATTCTTGATTGTTGTCGGGAGGTTGCTTCCGAGCTTGATTGTGTGTTGAATACTAAGTTTCGGGCTTGCTGGTTTCAATGGAGAGCGGGTAGACTCAAACCAGTAGTGAAGATATGCACATAGGGGAAAAATGCAATAGACATGCCCGACTGACCATGACAAGATGCACAAGACATGACGTAGTAATATGCATGGGGCACAGGGGGGATTGACATGTAAACACGCAGGGACTCAAGACACTGAGAAATTATGTACACATGCATGCCTTTGAAGCCGACTCTAGTACTTATGCAAATATGATGTATGCAGACTCTATTGACTCACAGCTCCATGCGGCCTAGCCTAACATGCACGACTCTCCTATAGGTTCTGAAGAGGGTCTTCATATGGGAAAAGTTTTTGTGATGAAGAATTTCATTTCTGTGATGATCTTGACAGAGTAAGAGACAAGTGGACAAGACTGGGTGCAGTCAAGGGAGAAATAGCCTCCAGTTTGATGTGTGGTTCTTGATGATTATGACCTACTCGAGTAGCTAGGATGTTGATGCAGCGGTACAAAATATCCTAACTTAAGGTGTGGGGACGAAATGGACAACTTGGAACGTAGCGGACGAAGAACCGACTCATTCTGAAAAAGCCCTTAGTTGGGAAGTCTATGTGCAAGCCTACGAGAAAGGTGATGAGTATGACTCTAGATGACTAACCAAAGAGTTCTTAAATGAGCAACAATGTTCTAAATCCTCGAAAATTTAAGTTGCCTCAAGATGTTGAATTTGCTTTATATATATATATATTTTTTTTGGTTGCCTTAACTTTTGCCTATGCCGCCCTTTCGGGTTTTCAACCTACCGGGTTCATTTTTTTTTAGCCTTAGATGAGAATGGTGGAATGAGAAAACTCCTTATGATCATGTGACAAAGTGGTTGTCGTGGCCGTACCTCCTCGAGATTTCCTACGTATCCAGTTAGTGGAATCAGGCCAACGTAGTTCAGGACTATACAATTGAATGGTCGTACCTCTAGGAGGGCTTTTGGGTTGTAATGTGAGGCTGGGTTAAGGTGTCAAAGAAAGGATAAAGGCTCAAATAAACCCAATGTGATTCCCCTCCCCAAAGTATGCTAGATGGAAAAGAAGTTTGTGGCCTTGGCAAGGTGGCTAAGAGACCTATGTTTAGGTAAGGTCACCGTTTGGTTGTGCTTGAGGTGTTTGCACTCTTTAGGATCTTTGATCACTCTCAAATTTTTTTCTCTTTAGTTTAGTTTTTTTTTTTTGTTCTTGACTTTTTGAGTTCTCTCTCTTTTTTTTGGGTATTTCTCTTGGTGGCTCTTTTTGTAGGTCGGTCCACCCTGCCTAGAAGGTTTCTTTTATTCCCATGTCGCACACACCCATTCCCCGGGTAAGGATGATGTTGTTAAGAAACGAAAGGCTATGTGTTTGGGGCTCAAAGGTTTACAAGTGGTAATGATGTATAGGGTAGTAAAGGATATTAATGTGAGGTGCCAAATGAATGCCTCATGTCCTCGGCACGGACGGTTCAATTGTATGTCCTCTATCGGGATGATCGTTAGGGAGTTTTTGCTTGATGTTTTCCACAATGAAGGCTTTCTTTTCATTTTTTTAAAATTTTTTTTTATTCTGTCTTAGGCAACTTAAGTTCATCATAGGATTGAACAAAGACAATGATGGGAATCAAAATGCAATCTTTATTGAATCGAAGAAAAGCATTACACGAGAAGTAAGCTAGACTCTATGGATGAATTGAAAAGACAAACTAGACATCATTAGACTTGACTGGACTCAACTAGACTTGCACACTAGGAGACTTCGACACTCTTTAACTTCTCGAGCACAGGCTGTTCATAGGGATATGGAGGACATCCCCAGTAGATACTCGCATTGTTCACAACTTAATTGGAATTTTTAAGAAGGTCATCTTCAATTAGGATACCCACAGCATAGAGCCGGTTGTAGGAGTCAATTGCTTGATACCTAAGGTGTTCCTTGTAAGCAGGTTGCAGATTCTTGATGAGTTGGCGGATTTGATCAGTTTGCGAAGGTCGCTCGACCAGTTCGGCTATTTTTAGCTTCCAACGCTGAAGGAAGGCGGTGAATCCCTCATCTTCTTCTTGTATGGTGATCTCTAACTCTCGAAGGGTCATAGGTAGAGCAACATTTTCCTTGTAGCGTGCAAGGAAGACTGTGGTGAAATCTGACCAAGTGTGGTAGTTCTCCAAATTCAAGGTGTAGAACCAACGACGAGTAGGGGCATCAAGAGTCTGTGGGAACAAGTGAATGTAGATCTTTTTGTTAACTCCTTTTAAGCCCATGGCAGTTGTGAAGGCCTTGAGGTGGTCTTGTGGATTATCTGTTCCAGTGAATGTCGGAACCTCGGGCATGGAGAACTTGGCTGGAATCTTGCCCTTGACTTTGGGATTGATTTTACCAATATTAGCATGGTAGTTGGCAAACAGGCCGTTGTTTTTGAGCACAGAATTAATCTTAGCCAGCATGGCATTTGGTGCTTCTTCCTCAGAGTCGGAGTCAGAAAGGATTCTTGCTTCATCCTCTTTCTTCCTTTCCAAATCTTCAACCTTGAGTCGCACCCTTTTCAACTCACTCATGAGCTCATCAAGCCTCTTGTCAGTGGTTTTGACCATGTTGAAGTTTGGGGGTGTGATTGGTGAAGTAAGGGATGTATTGAGTGGTCGCGAGCTTTGTGGTGGTAAGTTTTGTGGTGGTGATGGATTGTGGGGTGATGGCCTTGAAGAATGTGGTGGTGTCTCGGATGTAGCTTGTACACGAACCAATCTGCCGGACGATCGAGCCCAACCTTTGTCACCGTAAATCTTCCTCGAGCCCCCAATCCTGAACACAAGTCTCAACTTAGAAAGATACCAAAGAAAGGACTTGAAAACAAAGACTCAATATTTTTAGAAGACCCTCGGTAGCCCCTAAGGTGAATGAGCATATGCACGTCTATATGAACTCGAATGCATGATGACGACAATGTGACGACAGAGTCACGACGACACTGGGCAAGATGCATGCAGGACTGACTTCGACATGTATAACAATGTATGGACGTAAAATGACCCTAGAAGACTTATGATCGACTCGTCTAGACTTCTAATGCATGTGATGTAGTGAACAAATGGAGACATTGATGAATGCAAGACTTGGACTTTTGTACAAATGTTAGATGCAAGATGACGACAATGCACACTTGACGACTAGTTACGAATCCTAGCATGGAGCGTCTAATATGTACAATGCAATGCATTGCAAAGAAATGGAAAAGAAGAAAAATAAAAACCTAAACCTAAATGCCCGATTATTTCCCCTCATATAAAAGGAAAAATGAAGTCGGTGAACAAAAATGAGAAAAATAGAAAAAGACGGACCATCCTATTTTTTTTTTCTATACTCAAAGAAAATGGAAAATGGGATAAATAAATAAAATAAAATAAGAGAGAAAATATCAGCAATTTTTTTGATTTTCCGATATTTTTTTATTTTTTATTTTTTGCTTTTTTTGCCGGATCTGAATTACATGAAAACAAAAAAATAAGAAAAAAGAAAAATAAAAAAGTGGGAGTGGGGAATTAGAGAGACTGACTATTTTTTTGCTAAAAGGTCCTAGAAAATTGTTCATGACTTTGACGCTATATGAAGATATATCATCGGGAAAAATGACAAGTGGTCATTGAATGGAATTCTCGCACCGTCTTTGGGCATTAGGAACTAGCTAAAAACAAAGAAAAAAAAGACTCCTAGCATGTAAGTACATGTTGGCACATAGTCACGGCATTCATGCATTCAGGCAAGCATTACAACAACGTAGTTACAGGAAAACATGTTATCAGATGGGCATTATAACGACACATGCACAACAAGAAAGCGAATGCACGAATGTGGGCTAGAGGCTTTTGGCTCCTGTGAGGTTACCATGACAAATTACACTTTCCGTCCGGCGGATGGTCGACACATCAATTGTAATTCTTTTTCACCAACAAGAGTCGATGAGTCATGGGTGAGGAAGCGTCGGTTTGCACGATAGGATAACTGTATATTCCGTTAGATATACGGGTTGTCTAAGAGTTACGACACAAATTTCCTCGAGGGTCGATAAGGGCCAAAAGATTTTGCCAAAGCACATGCAACTGATGCAAATGATGCAATATGGAACATATTATTAAACAATTAAGCAAACTTGACATTTGAGTCTCACCCTCTTAAATAAATCCCCAGTGAAGTCGCCACTGTAAGGACCCGGGATTTTCCATCGCTCCACGAAGTGTGTCCTTATAGAAAATTTGTAAGTTGGGGGTTGAGATAAGTTCAAGGGACCATCGAGTTAGAAAAGATTTTGTAAAGACTTGAATTGAATAAAACCCATGAAAGAGGTCACAAATCTGCTATCGGCGTTTTATCGAAGGTACAAACTGAAGGGACAATCCGAAGGGACAACCCAATAGCGCGATAAGTGAACTGATCATGTTTTTAGAAAGACTCCCGCTCATATAGAACATATGAGTACCCAAGAATAATAGGTTCGGGGGCGAAGGTACGAGGTGGGAAGGTGTTAGGCACCCAACTCGCCGATTTTATGACGACCTCTACTAACTCAAGTTTGCTTAATAATTTAAAGTCATGATTCCCACATAAACCAGATTAACAACCTAGATTAGACTATTAATTGGTTCATCACAGGCATCACAATATTTATTATTGACCCTTATTTAGACATGCATTTGATTGGCAAGTTGAGCATTACAACGACTAGACATGCTTGGAATTGAAAGACAATATATTTAATAGGAAATAAAACACATGATTGGCATGATATCTACATTTTGACTACTAGAAAATAAAAAATTAGGCAATTAATTAAATTTGAGCCCTCAGGAGTTTAGTACCTGAACTGTAGGCTATTTAGCAAATGAATAGTAAAGCAAGACCTCAAGTAAAGAAAGATGGGGAAGCTCGGTGTCAATACTCCCAAGAATAGAATAGAATTGTTTATGGAAGAAAGAGGGAGAGGCTCAGAGTCAATACTACTGAGAATAGAGGGTGTCAATTGTAAACTGTGTGTTTTTGAATGAGGATCGAGGTTCATATTTATAGGCGAATGAAGTAGCATTGGACGGGTGAAAAGGAGCCGAAATTTGAATTTTGGACTGAAAAAGAATCGGGCCTGGAGACTCAGCGTGCGCCGCTAGCGGCTCTGTCCACAGCCACTAGCGGCCCTGGTTGTTAATCCAAGGCCGCTGACAGCTGCCAGCTGGATGTTAAGCGGGCCATATCTCACTCATTTTGGCTCCAAATGGGATGATTCAAGATGCATTGGAAAACTTATTGGGTCTAGCTTCAAATGGCTTTGGTTTAAGTCCCAAATATTTTGTGGATCTCAATATATACCCGAAAGAGTAAGGAGAGGTCTATTTCAGAGCACGCACCAATGTTGGGCTTGTAACTCCTTGGTTGGAAATGTGGTGTGGGCTAATGATATATCATTGGAAATATATTTAAATAAGGAATCCATAAATATAAGGCTCAAAAATTAATTCAACCATATAAACTCCCAAATTGGACTGGAAACACGGTCCAGAGTATTCGGCTGCATCTGTTCTGGCCTTTAACTTCGTTTTGCCATAACTATTAGTTGCGGAATCGTATTTTGACACGGAAGGAAGCAATGGAAAGCTCTTAAAAGGG
The DNA here is from genome assembly GCA_038025085.1 of Tetragonia tetragonoides. Lineage (NCBI taxonomy): Eukaryota > Viridiplantae > Streptophyta > Magnoliopsida > Caryophyllales > Aizoaceae > Tetragonia > Tetragonia tetragonoides. The sequence goes on along the minus strand of CM076147.1, from coordinate 11,287,459 downwards.
GATTTTAAATGAAGTTGAAATAAAGGAGCGATCGAGGAAAAACCTGAGACCTTATTTTACCTATCAATGCAAAAATAGCATTCAAGTTTATAAATTACTCCTTTCATCATCGGGCTTTTGCGGAGAAATCTGAAGACGCTTTTTTTTTTTTTGGCATCTAAAAGACTTTATTTGTAGATCTTGGTCTTTGAAACTTGAACTCCTGATTTTATGCATTTTATATGACATGTATGCTATTATGACTCGATTATGGCCTTCTGATCTCTAAGTAAGTAATTTGTTATGCAGTAAAGAGAAGGACACAATTTAGGGAATAAATTAAAATAAGGTAAAAATTACACATATTATACCCCTAAAAAAAATTAAAATAAAAAAGAAAATAGAAAAAGAATAACACTAAGAGAGTCTCGGGCCTTGTAACCACGTTGTGCATTTGAAAATCAAGCTTAAAACCGTGGGGAATGGATCAATTGGGCGGACAAGAGAAAAAAGGAAACGCGGACTGGGCCAAAGTCAGGGCTGCTAGCGACACTGGGCTGGGCCGCTGGCAATTCTGGGCCATCACTGAGGGCCGCTAGCGGCTCTGGCTTGGGCCTTTTTCGCGAATTTCTGACTCTTTTCTGACCCGACTTTTTGCCTATAAATAGGGTTTACGGGATGCCCAATGTCGTATCTCTTTTTTAGACTTTAGCTCCCCAAATTTCTCACAGCTTCTATCATGGTGAAATCCTTTGAAAATCTGTTCGATGGCTGGTGCAAAAATCTGACTGTGGAAGATAAACTAGAACTGGCTCCATACCATATCTGAACCTTGTTGGCTTTGAAACCGACCAAAATCTTGTGGCCCCTTCTTCGATCTGCATTGAACTATTGGAACCCAGACTTGCACGTTTTCCATTTTGGTAACTCTGAATTATACCCTTTAGTAGAAGAATTCGTTGCAATTACTAATATATCTGATGTTCTTCCCCCAGCTGTGCCTTATTTGAGGGATGGTTTTAGTAATCAGTACAGGAAATTTCTAGGCTTGTCATCTACGGAAGCCAAAAGCATGATTCTTGGTGCTGACATGGACTTAGTTCAAATCTGTGAAAAGTTTGCTTCCTCTTCTGAATAGGATGCGACATTTAGGCGTTGTTGTCGACAAGCTTTTGTACTCTGTCTGTTGAATCGCCTATTATTTGTTAATGCAGAATCATCTAACCTGGGTAGAGCCTCGTTGCTGCGAGTGGTGAATCAAATAGCTGAAGGGCATTATCCTTTGCATCTGGTTGTAAGAGAAACTATTTTAGGGCTTGACAGGTTAAAAATTTTGCCCCATGAAGCCTTTTCTAGCAGCCCTCTGTTGCCCCAAATTTTGTTATGCGAGCACCTAAGGTTGATAGAGTCACCAGAAAAGATGATTGCTCGTACCCCTCAAGCCTGGAAGAGGAAAACTTATACTGCTGCTAGCTTTTTGGTTAGAAAAAGTATGTATGATGAGAAGACCCTTGCTGAATAGGATGCCTTTTCTTATGCTGGACCTATTATTCGTTGGCATGTATCTTGGTGGGGTTTGACCTCTTTGGTTGCCTGCTGCAAGTTTTTCCCTTATACTACGATAGTGGGTCTATACAGGATTACATGTTTCTTTCCCTCTAGGATCATGATGCAATATGGGTTAAAGCAGGTTATCCCTGTGAGGAGACTACGAGACAACCTACCTTGGCTTTGACAACTGGATTTGCTAAAAACTGGAGCACATACTAGCGTGGAAGGGATCGTTAGACAGTACCCCGGGTGATTGCCCCAACTCAAGTTTCTGAGACCTACTTAACTTGGCTTTCTTACAGTGATGGAGAAGCGAGGCGAGCCCTTCGTCATGAGGAGTGGAACCAGCTAGTACCTAGGTATGACTCAGGAATAGAATGCAAGAAAAGAAAGGAAGGCCTTACGACGAAGGCTATCATGTTATGAAAAGAGGCAAGCCCCCAGCTCAAGGAAGCGATCATAGGTCATCTTCAAGCCAAGGTCCTTCAAAGAAGAACTTTTCAATGAAGTCTTCTAAAAGGAAGAAGGATCAAAGTAGTTTTCTTTAGAAAGAAAGTCAAGTTTCAAAAAAAAAGTAGTAAGAATTTCTTTAGCTTAAACCCTCGTAGTTGCACTTTTTTTTTTTTTTTATACCTTAGGAAATTCAATTTATGCAATGTAAGCTAACTCGTTCAGTTTGAATAAAGATTGTCCTTTTTTGAATGAGTTGGATGGAATTTTGGGTTGAAAAGGGTTACCTACGTATCCAGTGTGGAATCAGGCCAGCGTAGTTCATTCAATTTGTGTACGCCTCTTTTTTTCGGATATTTTGTTTTTTTTAGACGTAGCACTTCTTTAGTTCGTCCATGTTGGTGAGCTGACTGAACTCGATGCCATCAATGTCCATAAGCCGGACTGCACCTCCCGATAAGATGTCTTTGATGATGAACGGAGCGGGCCAGTTTGGTCGGAACTTGCCTCTTGGGTCAGTAACTGGTGCACGTAATTCTTTCCAAACTAAGTCCCCTTCTTTTAAATTTCGAGGTCGAACCTTTCTGTTAAATGCCTTTGCCATGCGTTGTTGGTACATGTGAGAGTGGTCTAGAGCCCGTAGGCGCCTTTCATCCATGAACATGGGTTCATCATAACGAGCTTGCATCCATTGTGTTTCTGAAAGTTCACCTTCTATGGCTATGTGCATGGTGGGTAGTTGGACTTCTATGGGTAGTACGACTTCCATCCCGTAGATAATAAGTGCCAAAATGACGACATATTTAATCCCTTATACATAGTACTTTATGCTTATTTTGTGTCAAGAATAGTCATTTTAGCTCATATATTGATTTAGACAACAAAAGGACACATAACGTGTAAATTGAACTAAACTCGTACTTTTGACAGTTTTGACAGGGTTCTGAATTTTGGTCATAACACACTCATCCGAAATTGAAATTAGATCATTCAAAATGCTGCGAAAACCTTACAACAAGGGCTACAACTCTTGTTCTTTGAGTAATTCCAAAGTATAAGAGTAACATGTCGTAAAATAAGTAACACGAAGCAGCTAACAAATTTTCAAGGAAATTACTTGTACATGGTTCTATCTTGCAAATTTTGTTAGGCTGTGTTTCTATTCCTTTCAAACACACATCCCAAGCTGATTGCCAAGGTATTGGACCCCACAAAGCTACCAAAGGGCAGATAAAGATTAAGTTGGGAAGCAAATGAGTTTCTTAGCACACATGCGACATATCTCGGCATTTCTAATTGATAATAGTCAACAATGAGTGGGCCCGGCTGATGGATATATAGTATTAGCTTGGAACTTTCTTCACGAGCATTAAATGAGCAAGCTACATGGCAGGACAACCAGCAACAAATCATGAATGAGAGAAGAAATTTGAGTCGGTTTGTTGAATTAGAAAGTTTGCAATGGCGGCAACATGTTAAAAATATGAGCAATTCCAAGCATGCTGTGAACATCCTCTCTATATCAGTAGGGGCGACAAAACATGGTGATCAACAGGAACACTAGGTAGCTAGCCATACAAGTAGCTTGTGAATTGTGATGTCATTGGTGAGCAAATGAATAAGAGGACTTGGCCTATAGAATGGCAAACACATGAGGAGCTGAAGGAACGAACTTTCTGATACACAAGAAGAGAGCTACAATATCATAATAGCAAACAAGGGAAAAGGAAGTGAGAGATAGAGGGCATAATTAGTGCTAGGATCTTAACTTAGCTAACTTTAAGTTAAGGTCTTAATAATTAATTGACGTCGAAGTTTTGGGTCATACATTTGGAGCTAAGACGCCTGTACTTAGAGCTAGAAGTAACACCCGGGAGCTATTCAATGAGTTCTTCTATTCCCTTTTCTTCCATTTTATTTGCGTGAGTTATTATGTTAGCTTAAGTTTCTTGGGTAAGAACATGTAATTGACTCTTGATATTTTTGTTTATGAGATATATATTGTGTGCTTAACTTTATGTGTTTGGTATTTTGAATATTATGTTAAACTTGTGACATATCTTATGTGAAGCATGCTTAATTAATTTAAATTGGCCTCTTAGATTAAATTGTTTCTCCTGTTAGGTTAATTAATCTTAATTGATTAATCAAAGTAGCAACTAAGAATAGATTAAAGGTTGAAGCTTTTCTTGCCTATTAATTTATTATTACAGTTTTGACATAGATTGAATATTATTTTAGTTGGAGCATTCTCACGAAAATAATTCCAATAGTTGGAGATGTCTTCTTAATAGTAATGCAATTAGTTTAACTGATTTCATTCATGCTTTCTTGGTCAAGTCAGCTAACTTAATTAGAACATTCATAATTATATGTGGTTAAATTAAACTAATGAGAAGATAGGGAATTTACTTGCATTCAAGATAATTCTACAGTCAACTTATTCAATAACCATTCACATGATCGATGATTAAATCCATATATCTTGATAAAATTACATGTCTCTTGCCTATTGTTGACATCACTTTTTAATCACTTTTTAAATTTGTGTCCTTAGTTAATCAATAGATTTTTAGTATTATTTTTTTTGACTAGTTAATTCACCGCTTAAAAATCACTTGTGTAATTTAAGTAAAATAGAAGATAGTTCATTTTAGTAGAATTGTAGTCATAGTAATATTATTTTCTTTAGTTTATAAATTTTAGTTTACTTATTTTTTATTTTTAATTTAGATAATTAATTTAACTTTAGCAACATAATCTCTGTGGGATCGACCCTTACTTACCCTAGCTAGTAGTTAGTTAGAGTTCGTGACTGAATGAATCATTAATATTAATCTGTAGTGTCTGCGACAGCACTCTACAAATTTTGGCGTCGTTGCCATGGATTATTGTTTTGCTAAGTTTAATTAATTTCTAATTTTTTTTCTTTTGTTTTTGTAGCTGGTACAACTGTAAAGTAGGTACCCTTGGTGCATGATGTTGAGAGACGGTAAAGTCATTGGAAAAGAAGGATTCAAAAAAGAACCAATCTATTCACTAGAGGAGCTTTTCAGTTTTGCTACTTCTTTTGGTGAGACTATTCCAACTTATTTTAATATGGCTAATCGTACTCTCAATGAGCTCGTTGCTCCTAGTTTAGATGACCAACCCTTATGCATTGTGTTTCCTGAAGTGACTACAGCTTTAAAATTGCATTCTGGGTTTATTCAGTTGTTACCTGTTTTTTGTGGTATGTCTGTTGAAGATCATCACCGACACTTAAAAGAATTTCATGTTGTGTGTAGTACCACAAAACCTGAAGGGGTAGAAGAACATGTGATTAAATTGCGTGCTTTTCCTTTTAGACTGCAAGATAGTGCTAAGGATTGGTTGTATTATTTGCCCCCCGGTTCTGTGAGTACATGGACTGAGATGCAGAGGCTTTTCCTAGAAAAGTTCGTTCCTGCTTCTCTTGCAGCTTCCATTAGGAAGTACGTTTGTGGTATTCGTCAATATAATGGAGAGTCTTTGCATGAGTATAGGGAGAGATTTAAAAGATTATGTGCTAGTTGTCCCCATCACCAGATAAGTGAACAATTATTAATCCAATACTGTTATGAAGGTCTTCTTGTAACAGATAGATCCATGATCAATGCTGCTAGTGGTGGTGCCCTAGTGGATAAAACGCCACAATACGCTCAAAAATTAATTGCTAATATGGCTGCAAACACACAATCATTTGGACCTAGACAAGATGATACCCGAAAGGTAAAAGAGGTTGGTGTGCATAATTTGGAACAAAAATTAGACAACCTAATAAACCTTCTTGGAAAGATGTTGAGTGGTAATAATGTGCATGTCAAAGCATGTGGTATTTGCCTAAACACGGGACATTCCACTGATTCTTGTCCCACCTTGTTTGAAAATGGAGAGCAAGCTAATGCTCTTGGAGGATTTTCTGGACCGCCTCAAAGGAGATATAACCTTATTCGAACACCTATAGTGAAGGATGGCGGGATCATCCTAATTTTAGGTGGGGGAATCAAGGAGTTAGACCTCCAAATGCCAATAACCCCCCTGGCTTTAATCAAGGCCAAGCTTCTTCTAATCAACCTCCTCAAAACCAATCGCAAGGCATGTCTCTTGAGGATATGGTAAAGTCCCTTGCCTCCATCTCGGTTAATTTTCAAAAGGATACTAAGGCTAGTATTCAAAACATAGAGAGTCAAATGGGCCAGTTAGCTTCTGAGGTGAGCCAATTGAAGGCTCAATTATCTAACAAACTTCCCTCCCAACCTTTAAACCCTAGAGAAAATGTTTGTGTTGTGATATTAAGGAGTGGGAAAGAATTGAAAGGACCTGAGAGAGAAAATCATTTAGATATAGAGAAGGAGTTAGAATTTGAACTCAATGTGAACCATGAGACCAAGTTGAAACAAAATGAGAAAAAGTCTGAAGAACCATTCCCTGAGATCAAGATTAGGACGCCCTTTCCTGCTAGGTTGGCTAAGAATTAAAAGGAGAAAGTTGAGAAAGATGTCTTAGAGGTTTTTAAGAAACTTGAAGTGAACATTTCCTTGTTAGATGCCATTAAGAAAGTGCCTCGATATGCCAAATTTTTGAAAGAACTTTGCACTAACAAGAAAAGACTTAAGGGTAATGAGAAAGTAACAATTGGAGACAATGCTTCAGTTGTTTTACAAAAGAAACTTCCTCCCAAACAAAAAGACCCTGGTATGTTTGCTATACCTTGTATCATAGGAAACATTGAGATTTCTGGGTGTATGTTAGATTTGGGAGCTTCGATTAATGTCATACCTTTATCCCTTTACACCTCCCTAAATCTTGGGCCTTTGAAACCCATCGGTGTTGTCATTCAATTTGCAGACAGGTCCGTCGCATATCCTGAGGGTCTCATAGAAGATGTCTTTGTCAAAGTAAATGAGTTGGTTTTTCCTGCTGATTTTTATGTGTTGAGGATGGAAGGACATTGTACTTCAGCTGACATTTCACCCATCCTTTTAGGAAGGCCTTTTCTTAAAAATGCTAAGACCAAGATAGATGTGCATGATGGAACTCTTTCTATGGAGTTTGATGGAGAGAAAATTTCTTTTAACATTTATGATGCTATGAAACAGCCCAGTGATAAAGTGTCTTCCTTGTGCACTGTTAATGTTTGTGATTCTCTTGTTTAAGACATGTTTGAATTAACTCACACTGATTTGATGCATGCTATTATGAGTTTGAGCATTGATGAGCATACTCTTGAGACCTTACATGTGTCATGTGATCATGATATAGTTAATCTTGTGAAAGAATTGTCATCATCTTGTGTTGTCTCTCCACCTAATGTGGCAAAAGTTGATCTTTCAATTTCACATGAGAAGTTGTCCCCATCTGTCGTGTCACCCCCTTCCCTTGAACTAAAACCACTTTCTCCACATTTAAAATATGCATTTTTAGGTGAAGGTGAAACATTGCTTGTGATCATTGCTAACAACCTTTCTTCTTCTGATGAGGAAAGATTGGTTAACATTCTTAAGGACCATAAAACTTCCATAGGATGGACATTAGGTGACACCAAAGGAATTAGCTCTTCAACTTGCATGCATAAATTCATTTTAGAAGGAGCTAAAACATCTAGGGAGGCACAACATCGTTTGAACCCCCCTATGATGGAGGTTGTTAAGAAAGAGATTTTGAAATTACTGGATGATGGAGTCATATACCCTATCATTGATTCTCAATGGGTGAGTCCTATTCATGTAGTGCCTAATAAACCCAGTCTAACAGTTGTTGAGAACAAAGAAGGAGAATTGGTACCCACTAGAGTACAAAATGGATGGAGAATGCGCATAGATTACAGAAAGATTAATGCTTCTACCAGAAAAGACCATTTCCCTCTCCCTTTCATGGACCAAATGTTAGAGCGTCTAGTTGGACGTTCTCACTACTGCTTTTCAGACGGTTATTCTGGATACAATCAGATTGTCATAGCTCCTGAGGATCAGGAAAAGACCACTTTCACTTGTCCATTTGGGACGTTTGCATATCAAAGGATGCCTTTTGGTCTCTGCAACACCCCTGCAACTTTTCAAAGATGCATGATGTCTATTTTCTCTAATTATGTTGCTCACGTTATTGAGGTTTTCATGGATGATATTACTGTCTATGGTGATTCATTTGATACATCTTTGGAGAATTTAGAACTTGTGATAAAAGGTGCATTGAGACTAACTTTGATTTGAATTATGAGAAATGACATTTTATGGTTGAAAAAGGTATAGTCTTAGGGCATGTGGTCTCTTCTAAAGGTCTTAAGGTTGATAAGGCAAAAATTAATGTGATTAAATCCCTCCCGTACCCTTCTTGTGTTCGTGAAATTCGCTCCTTTTGGGGGCATACTGGTTTTTATAGAGGGGGTTCATTAAAGATTTCTCAAAAGTGGCACAACCATTGTGTAGATTGCTGCAAAAAGAAGTGTCGTTTGAATTTGATGATAATTGTAGAGTGGTCTTTGATGGACTTAAAGAGAAGCTTGTTTCAGCTCCTATTATACAACCACCTGATTGGAACTTGCCTTTTGAAAAAATGTGTGATGCTAGTGATAAGGCAGTTGGTGCAGTTTTAGGACAAAGAGTGGGGCGAGTCCCCCATGTGATTTATTATGCTTCGAGAACACTTGATGATGCCCAATGCAATTATACAACAACTGAAAAGGAGTTGTATGCAATTGTGTTTGCTTTAGAGAAATTCATTCTTATTTGTTGGGTACTAAAGTAATCATTTATTCTGACCATGCAGCTTTAAGGCACCTTTGGAAGAAAAAGGAGTCTAAGCCTAGACTTCTTAGATGGGTTTTGTTGCTCCAAGAGTTTGACATTGAGATTACAGATAAGAAAGGAGCTGAGAACTCTGTTGCAGATCATTTGAGCAGAATCATCTAAGACAGGGAAGTATTTCCATTGTCTGATTTGTTTCCTAATGAGTATTTGTTTGCATTGCATGGTAATTTACCTTGGTATGCTGATATTGTTAATTATTTGGTAACCAAGGAACTACCTAATGATATATCTAGAGCTCAAAAAGATAGGATCAGACATGATGCAAAACACTACCTCTGGGATGAAACTTATCTGTTTAAAATATGTTCTGATGAAATTGTGGAGAAAAAGTGTGCTTGATCATGAGATTAAATCCATTCTTGAGTTTTGTCATGCATTTGAATGTGGTGGCCATTTTGGTCCAAAGCGAACTGCTCATAAGGTTTTGCAATGTGGATTCTTTTGGCCTTCATTGCATAAAGATGTTTATCTGTTTGCGAAATCGTGTGAACCATGTCAAAGAACTGGGAATATCTCCAAGAGAGATCAAATGCCCCTAAGATCTATTTTTGTGTTTGAAATATTTGATGTATGGGGAATTGATTTCATGGGACCTTTTCCACCTTCTTCTGAAAATGTTTACATTTTGGTTGTAGTTGATTATGTTTCAAAATGGGTAGAAGCAAAAGCAACTAGAACTGATGATTCTAAAGTGGTTGTTGAGTTTGTTACGAACCATATTTTTAATAGATTTGGTGTGCCGAAAGCTATCATTAGTGATAGGCGAACTCACTTTTATAATCGAGTTATTGAATCTTTGCTTAAGATATGCCATGTCACTCATAAGATATCAACTGCATATCATCCCCAAACAAATGGACAAGCTGAAATTTCTAATAAGGAAATTAAATCAATCCTGGAAAAAGTTGTGAACCCTAATAGAAAAGATTGGAGTGTTCATTTGGGTGATGCACTCTAGGCATATAGAACTGTATTTAAGACCCCAATTGGCATGTCTCCTTACCGCTTGTTGTTTGGAAAAGCTTGTCATCTTCCTGTAGAGTTGGAACATAGGGCATTTTGGGCTATTAAACAGTGCAACTAGGACTATGATAATGTTGTTATTAATCGAAAATTGCAAATCCAAGAATTGGAAGAAATTAAGAATGATGCATATGAGAATTCTAGGATTTATAAAGAGAAAACAAAACTTTATCATGACAAAATGATTTCTAGGAAGATCTTTGACATTGGTGACAAAGTTTTGCTTTATAACTCCAGAATAAGACTCTTTTCTGGTAAGTTGAAATCAAGATGGATTGGTCCTTCTGAAGTTACTAATGTGTAGCATGGTGCAGTTGAGATACAAAGCATTGATACAGGAAAAGTTTTCAAAGTGAATGGCCACAAACTTAAACCTTTTTATGAAGGGTTTACAACCAACTGGCTAGATGTGATTGATGTGCAAAATTTGGTCTATTCGGATTAAAGAGAGCTGACATTGAGTTGAGCCAACAACATAAAACAAAGGCGCTGCTTGGGAGGCAACACAAGGGAGTATTTCTTTCCTTTTTCTTTCATGTTTGTTTTCTGCTTCGTTTCTTTTCTTTACATTTAAACTTTACATTGAGGACAATGAAAGATTTAAGTGTGGGGGTGGGGGGGGGGGGGAGGGAACAAATTGATGTTTGTGTCTTTTAGGGTAAATTTTTTGTTTTTGGTTTTGTTTTAGTGTGGTTTGGTGTGTTTTATCCAATAAAGGAATATTGTTGGTATATCTCCTTTGTGATCATACTGAGCTAGTAAAGGATATAAACTTGTTGACTTTATACTTATAGCTAATGGATTGTCCGTAACTTGGTAGTCAAAATCATAAGAGATTTGAGTCAAAGTTAACCTTTTTGAAGTTGTTACTTGTTGATTCTCACTGATTATGTGCATGCATGGAAATTATTGAGGCATTAGGACTTTATACCACCACATAGCCAAATAGCCTATCATAACATTACTTCCACTAGTGAGCCAATTTGAGCCTTTTTTGACCTTCTTTTTGGTTGCACCACAAATAAACTTAAACTCAAAAATAAATGATCTACCTATCCTTAGATTAGTAGAGCATTTGAAGCAAGAAAGTGTGGATGGTTATGTATGGTATCATTGTTATTATCCACGATTCAATTGTGGTATTTAATTTAAAAAAAAAAAAAACATTGTGTGAAAAGGGAAATAAATGTTTAAGGCTCTGCGTACCAATGTTTGGGTTTGAATACCAAAGTCAAAATACGATATTATGCCCAATCATGTACGTGTGATGTTTCTGTCTCTATTTGAATATGGCTTGAGTAAGTAAATCTGAGTGGTGCCTTAACACCTAATGCCTTGGGCCAATTGGAACAAGAGTCATTGATTGAAAGCTCGCCACATGGGTTAGTTCAAAAGTGACAAAACATTAAGAGTCATGTTTTCCTTGAATTGAAAAGAAAAAGAAAAGAAAAATGACGTGGTGATAGTAATATGGTGTGATGTTCTTAAATTTTCACTTGTGGTGTTAATCTGCTCTACTACTCTTCGGAATTCTACCACCACAACCCAGATAATATTCACACCTTTTCACCCTAGCATCGTTATACCATTTGAGAAGTCCTCTTAATTCATGTTATGCACATTTTCGTAACACTTTATGTACATTGAACTTAAAAATCCACTACTTTGACTCGATGATCTTCAGATGAGAAAACCAAGTTACATATTTTCTATTAGTTCAAGGTATAAGTTGGTTGGATTATGTGTCCTCCAATACTCATTTATGCCCATAAATTGTGACATGTATCACTTTCCATTCATAGTTAGGATTTACTATTTTGTTTCTAGTGTTAGGAGTCAATTTGCCCGAGGACGAGCAAAAAGCTATGTGTGGGGGAATTTGATAAGTGCCAAAATGACGATATATTTAATCCCTTATACTTTGTACTTTATGCTTATTTTGTGTCAAGAATAGTCATTTTAGCTCATATATTGATTTAGAAAACAAAAGAACACATAACGTGTAAATTGAGCTAAATTCGTGCTTTTGACAGCTTTGACAAGGTTCTAAATTTTGGCCATAACTCACTCATCCGACATTGAAATTAGATTATTTAAAATACTGCGGAAACCTTATAACAAGGGCTAAAACTCTTGTTCTTTGAGTATTTCCAAAATATAAGAGTAAAATGTCGTAAAATGAGTAACACGAAGAAGCTGTCAAATTGTCAAGGAAATTACGTGTACATGGTTCTATCTTACAAATTTTGTTAGGCTGTGTTTCTATTCCTTTCAAACACACATCCCAAGCTGATTGCCAAGGTATTGGACCCCACCAAGCTACCAAAAAGGCATATGAAGATTAAGTTGGGAAGCAAATGAGTTTCTTAGCACACATGCGAAATATCTCAGCATTTTCAATTGAAATAGTCAACAATGAGTGGGCCCGGCTGACGGATATATAGTATTAGCTTGGAACTTTCTTCATGAGCATTAGATGAGCAAGTTACATAGCAAGACAACCAGCAACAAACCATGAATCAGAGAAGAAATTTGAGTCGGTTTGTTGAATAAGAAAATCTGCAATGGCGGCAACATGTGAAAAATATGAGCAATATCAAGCATGCTGTGAACATCCTCTCTATATCAGTAGGGGCGGCAAAACATAGTGATCAATAAAAACACTAGGTAGCTAGCCATACAAGTAGCTTGTGAATTGTGATGTCATTAGTGGGCAAATGAACAAGAGGTCTTGGCCTATAAAATGGCACACACATGAGGAGCTGACGGAACGAACTTTCTGATACACAAGAAGAGAGCTACAATATCATAATAGCAAACAAGGGAAAAGTAAGTGAGAGACAAAAGGCATAATTAGTGCTAGGATCTTAACTTAGCTAACTTTAAGTTAAGGTCATAGTAATTAATTGACTTTGAAGTTTTGGGTCATACATTTGGAGCTAAGACGCCTGTACTTAGAGCTAGAAGTAACAATCGGGAGCTATTCAATGAGTTCTTCTATTCCCTTTTCTTCCATTTTCTTTGCGTATGTTATTATGTTAGCTTAAGTTTCTTGGGCAAGAATATGTAATTGACTCTTGATATTTTGGTTTATCAGATATTTATTGTGTGTTTAACTTTATGTGTATGGTATTTTGAATATTATGTTAAACTTGTGACATATCTTATGTGAAGCATGCTTAATTAATTTAAATTGGCCTCTTGTAGAGGCCAAAAAAGCGTCTTCAGATTTCTCCGCAAAAGCCCGACGATGAAAGGAGTAATTTATAAACTTGAACTGCTATTTTTGCTTTAATAGTTAAGATAAGGTCTCATGTTTTTCCTCCAAACACTCCTTCACTCCATTCCACTCAGAAGCCTCGTTCAAGAGCTTTCCAACGACACGTCTCACGCCTTTTTTCGACTCCCGGTCGCCAAGTTGCGATTTAGGGGTAGAACCGTCTTTTACCGTCCAAGGGTAAAACAGTCTTTTTCATATTTTTCGGAATACAAAAATTCCTCCGGAAAATAAAAATAGACTGGATGTCATCATTATGACGACATCCAGCTGGCTGCTGAGAGCCGTCAGCGGCCCTGGAATAAGTCCCAGGGCCGCTAGCAGCCCAGGCCAGCGCCGCTAGCGGCGCTAACCAGTTTCCAAGGGCCGCTAGCAGCGCTGACCCTGCTTCGGGCCCGGCTCATTTTTCAAGCCCGTCTCGTTTTTCAGCTCAATTTTCGCCGTCCAATCCTACTTGAATTCCCCACGCCTATATAAACAACCCTTCACCCTCATTTCAAAACACACAGTCTATAGTTGACAACCTCTATTCTCGGGAGTATTGACACCGAGCTTCCCCCTCTTTCTTCCAACCTTGAGATCTTGTTTTACTATTTTTGTCAAATATAGCCTACAGTTCAGGTACAAAATCCTGAGGGCTCAAATTAAACTAATTGCCTAATTGTTTATTTTCCAGTTGTCATAATGTAGATATCATGCTAGAATAACGTCTTTTATTGCTTACTAAATATTGTCTTTTCAAGCATGTCTAGTCGTTGTAATGCTCGATTTGCCAATCGAATGCATGTCTAAATCATGATTAAAAATAAATGTTGTGATGCTTGTGGTGAACCAATTAATAGTCTAAGTCTAGGTTGTTAATCCAGTTTGTGTGGGAATCATGTCTTTAAATTATTAAGCAAACTTGAGTTAGTAGAGGCAGTCATAAACGGGCGAGTTGGGTGCCTAACACCTTTCCACCTCGTACCTTCGCCCCCGAACCCTTTATTCTTGGGTACTCATATGTTCTATATGAGTGGGAGTCTTTCTAAACACATGACCAGTTCACTTTTCGCGCTATTAGGTTGTCCCTTCGGCTTGTCCCTTCGGTTTGTCCCTTCGATAAAACGCCAATAGCAGATTTGTGACCTCTTTCATGGTTTTTATTCAACTCAAGTCTTTTCAAAAGCTTTTCTAACTCGATGGTCCCTTGAACTTATCTAAACCTCCAACTTACAAATTTTCTATACGGACGCACTCCGTGGAAACCAATACATTTCGCAAGAAAAGGATTGGACGAAAATCCAGGGTCCTTACAGTGGCGACTTCACTGGGGATTTATTTAAGAGGGTGAGACTTGAAAGTCAAGTTTGCTTAATTGTTTAATAACATGTTCCATATTTTTGCATCATTTGCATGTGCCTTGGCACAACCTTTTGACCCTTATCGACCCTGGAGGAAGTTAGTGTTGCAACTCGTAGACAACCCGTATATCTAAAGAAATATACAGTTGTCCTATCGTGCAAATCGACGCTTCCTCACCCATGACTCATCAATCCTTGTTGATGAAAAGAATTACTATTGATGTGTCGACCATCCACCGAACGGAAATTGTAATTTGTCGTGGTAACCTCACAGGAGCCAAAAAGCCTCTAACCCACATTCGTGCATTCACTTGCTTGTTGTGCATGTGTCGTTGTAATGCCCGTCTGATCACATGTTTGCCTGTAAACTGCGTTATTATTATGCTTGCATGAATGCATGAATATCGTGATTATGTGCCAACATGTACTTATGTGTTAGGAGCCTTTTTCTTTTATGTTTAGCTAGTTCCTAATGCCCGAAGATGGTGCGAGAATTCCAATTCAATGAACACCCATCATTTTCCCGATGATATATTCTAAAAAGTCATTGAACAAACTTCTAGGATTTTTTTTTAAAAAAAAGAGTCAGTCTTTCAGTTTCCCCTCTCTCTTTTTCCATTTCTTTATTTTCTTTTTTTTCTTTTGATGTAATTCAGATTCGGTAAAAAAAAAAAAGAAAATCGAAAATAAAAAAAAAAATCGGCAAAAAAAAAAAAACAAAAAAAAAGCCGCCGAAAATCAAAACAAAAAAAATCGAAAAAATATAAAAAGACCGAAATTCTTTTTTATTTTATTTTATCCCATTTTTCATTTTCTGTGAGTCTAGAAAAATAAAAATATAGGATAGTCCATCTTTTTCTATTTTTCTTATTTTCGTTCATTGACTTTATTTTCCTTGGATATTAGGGAAATATTCGGGCATTTAGGCTTAAGGCCTTTCTTTTTTAGGACAATGTGTTTTTCTATGTGGGGATCAACTTTTTCTTAGATGAGAGTCTCGTGGTCTTTTTTATTCTAAAAGGTCTTCTACTCGTTCAGATCATGCCAGGGTTCCTCAAGCGTTCCTCAGCCGAAGATACACAGAACGAATCTCTCCTCATGCTAGGGTCGGAAATGGGCTAGAATGCTAAGAAGATCAAAACTCACTTTGTGGCAACTACATATCCAGTCCACGAAACTTCAAGAGAGTCGATACTTGATACTCAAGACAAATCGCTTGATATGGATGAAAAACTGGACCGATCCCTTCGAGAGGCCACAATCCAAGTAGGCCTTGATCCCGATGAAACCCCGCGCCTCATTGAGTACAGAAGCGCAGGCAAGCCAACACAGGCCATTGTTGAAGCACAAGATAATATTGAGCACCTCACTCAATACATAGTTGTCTATCATTCAGAGATCCAAAGGTTACAGAAGACGGTCGCTGGGTTCGAACAAAGAATTAAGGCTCTAGAAGTTGACAAAGTTCTTCTCAATCAAGAGCAACCTCGCTGGCCTCAGGAACACATTTTTCAACAAATGAGGGTATATGGCTACATGCAACCAATAGGGCCCACTTATGAACTCATCCCGGAAAATGGAAACCCAGGTGTTTACTGTGAGTATTGCCGAGCCTGCGGACATCACACCAATAACTGCAGAAACCTGAGGGACAAAATCCAAGCTTTCATTAATGAAGGGACTATGTGGCCCGCGCATCATTGGTTATCCAAGGAAAGATCGAGTATTCTTACCCGTGAGATCACGCCACTGGCGGTACCTATTCATGATGTTATGACAGCTTTACTTAGTCGCGAAGATCTACAATTCCTAGGACCCTACGAAGAAATTTTGCCAGAAGGAGGAGACCCTTATCTTTATTGCAGATATCTTAGATACTTCGGTCACCTCACTGATTAATGCTCTCGCTTAAAGTGTGACATCCAAATGATCGTTAACCTCGGAGCCGTCTCTCCTCCGAAGTCCCACATATTCAAGT
Organism: Tetragonia tetragonoides; assembly: GCA_038025085.1. Lineage (NCBI taxonomy): Eukaryota > Viridiplantae > Streptophyta > Magnoliopsida > Caryophyllales > Aizoaceae > Tetragonia > Tetragonia tetragonoides. The sequence goes on along the minus strand of CM076147.1, from coordinate 11,271,031 downwards.
TTACAGTGCATGTTCATGAGCCGCAGGAAAACCCACACAAGGTCATGAGTTAACTTGCTTTGCTTCCGAAATTCCCGTGAGGCTTTACCTCATCCATTTGAAAGATGATGTACAGGAAAGAAGAAGATGATACCTATAGAGCCTGGAACTAGTTGGTCACCCGCAAGAGATAGAGGAATCGAGTCTGAGTCCCCAAGTTTTGTCGAGTTAGGGTCTTAGCTAAATCTTTAGGTTGAGTCTGGAACAGGGGGTATTCCCCTTTTACTTTTCTTTCTAAGTCTAGTTTCTGTTTGACGGGAATTAGAGACTCTCTTCTCTAAAGTCATGTGTGCTTATCTCTTTTTGCAAATCAATAAAAATTCCTCTTGCTCATTTCTTTCCTTGTTTGGCTATTGATAAATCCAATGAATACAAAGTTGCACAAATCATTAACTAATCAATTTAAGCAATGTAAGTAAACTTCGTAAAGCAAGAATGCAGATTTTCACTTTTACACGGATTTGAGTGGCTGAACTCTCTCAACAATGCCGCTCCACAAAGAAGAGGCGAGCCAGCCTTTTGCAACAACCTCGACACAGATTGACTTTGGCTCCGATCGAAGAGGATCCTTGGTACCAAGACGTTTTCAACTACATCACCAAAGGAATATACGCTCAGGACGCACCCCTAAGAGCTCAAGGGACATCTGTCTCTTAGCGGCGCAATACATAGAATACAAGGGGGTTCCGTCAAAAAATTCCCACAACGGGGTCAACCTTAGATGCGTGAACTCCAAATAAGCCGCAGAAATTATGGATGAGGTACACAATGGTGTGTGCGGACCACACATGAATGGTCGAATGCTCTCTAGAAAAGTCCTACAACTGGGATACTACTGGACTACTATGGAAAGGGATTGCTACGACTATGTCAAGAAATGCAAGAAATGTCAGATATATGCTAACTTGCAGCATATGCCACCCTCGATGCTCCACAACTTCAAATCCCCTTGGCCGTTTTCTGCATGGGGATTAGATATCATTGGTAAGATCACCCCAAAGGGCTCGGGAGGACATGAATACATCCTGGTAGCCATAGACTATTTTACCAAATGGGTCGAAGCCCAATCCTATGTTGTCCTTACCTCCAAACAAGTGTCCAAATTCATAAGGAACAACATCATTTGCCGATACGGTGTTCCGCATGAAATCATCAGTGACCATGGATCCCACTTCAAAGCCGAAACAGCCACCCTCCTCAAAAACTACAAAATCCAGCACCACGAATCATCCCCAAACCAATGGGGCAGTAGAAGCCGCCAACAAGAACCTCAAGACTATCATTGAGAAGATGATAGAAAACTACAAAGATTGGCCCATCAAACATCCATTTTCCCTTTGGGGGTATAGGACATCCATAAGATCCGCCACGGGAGCAACACCATATTCCCTAGTGTATGGAATGGAAGCAGTTCTACCCATAGAAGTCCAACTACCCTCCATGCGCATAGCCTTAGAGGGTGAAATTCCTGAAATCCAATGGTTGCAAGCCCGGCCAAAATCAATCCAAATTTCATTCAACTCATTCAAAAAAAGGATAATCTTTATTCAAACTGAACGAATAAGTATACATTGCAAGAATTAAACTTCCTAAGGTTACAAAAAAGAAATAATAATGCAACTATGAGGGTTTAATCTAAACAAATTCTTATCATTAATTTTTTCAAAACTAGACTTGCTTTCCTAGAAAATTACTTTAATCCTTTTTCCCTTTAGAAGGCTTCGTTGAAGAGTTCTTCTTTGAAGGACCCTGGCTTGAGGACGACCTATGATCGCTCCCTTAAGCTGGGGGCTTGCCTCTTTTCAGTACATGATAGCCTCCCATTTGAGGCCCTTCCTTTCTTTTCTTGCTTCCTGTTTTCGAGTCATACTTAGGCTTTAGCTGGTCTCACTCCTCATGACGAAGGTCTCGTCTCGCTTCTCGATTACTGCAGAAAAGCCAGTTCAGATAGGTCTCAGAAACTTGAGTTGGCATAATCACCCGAGGTACAGTCCAGCGGCGTCGGCCATGCCAATAATTTCCCCACTCCGCAAAAAATTCAGTGGTCAAGGCTACGACATTTGGTCTCGTAGTCTCCTGACGAGGGATCACCTGCTTCAAACCGTATTGCCTCATGACCCTAGAGGGAAAGAAGAAGGTAGTTCTATACAGACCCAATATGGTAGTGAAAGGAACAAAGGTATCACAGGCCACCAAGGAGGTCAAGCTCCACCAGGGCACATGCCAATGGATGACAGGTCCCGCATGGAAGAAGGCATCCCATTCAGCAAGGGACTTTTCAGAATATAGCCTTTTCCTAACCAAGAAGCTAGCAGCGGTATAGGTTTTCTTTGACCAAGTCCTAGGAACACGAGCTATCAAATTATCTTGCGACTCTATTAGCCTCAGATGCTCACATAACCAAATTTGAAGCAGCAGGGGGCTGTGGGAAAAAGCTTCTTAAGGAGATATTTTTAACCTGTCTAGCCCAATGATAGTCTCTTCTATAACTAGATGTAAAGGAGAATGCCCTTCAACCATTTGATTGACCACTCACAGCAACGAGGCTCTACCCAAGTTAGGAGATTCTACATTACCGAACAGTAGGCGGTTTAATAGGCAAAGTACAAAAGTCTGTCGACGACAACGCCTGAATATTGCATCCTTCTCCGAAGAAATAGAGAACTTTTCGCAAAGTTGAACCAAGTCCACATCGGCACCAAGCACCATGTTTTTGTCTTCTGCAGATGACAAACTGTAGACACCCTAATCGGTTCTCATTCTCTGGCACCGCAACGCCCGATGATGATGGTAATGGATTAACATGGACGTAAGTAGAAAAGGATATTGCCCGAAAATCTAGACCAAAATCCTTGAAACCTCAGCCTTTGGATAGCCCTTGTTATAAGGATTCCAACGCTTTTGACCTTGCTTACATCAAGCTCCCGGATCAAGAGATATCGCGTCTCGAAGATTTGGGTCAAAACCGCTCAATCCTGACCCCCTGGGTCAGCCCAACGGCAATTTCGTAATTTACTGAGCACAAAAAGTCAAAAAACACTAGGCACGCGCGCACCTCCGGGCCCAACGGCTGACGCTGTCAGTCCAGCGACACACGCGTGACAGCGGGGGCCCTCTCGGCAGCCGCTGGCCCCAGCTGCCTTCCGTGTGGCCGCTGGGCCTGTTTTTTGGCTGGGCCGAGTTTTGGCGCCGGGTTTCTTACCCTAAGTCCCTAATTTCGTCCCCTAACTCTATAAATACTCCTCTTCACCCTCTTTTGAGAGAGGTTGGTCAGTTCATAATTTTGAGAGCATTGAGAGCACATATATTTCCCAAATCAAAGAGAATTCAGATTTTTGAGGACTCAAGCAAGCATGGTACCTAACCTAGCACCCAAGATTGAGGAGCAATTCCAATTCTACTAATCTCGTTCGAATAGAACGTCTAGGTTAACCATCTTGAGGGCCAAAATACTTTATTAAATCTCTTATTTATTGTCTATTAATCAAGTTTTATTTAGCTTTTGATTATGGTTGAGTAAATCTGCATGTTTGGTTTTTGAATATAATTACGCATAATTAGTTAATTTAAAGTTAGCATCTTTTTATTAGTTCATGCAAGTTTGCATCTTTTTATAGTTTTTTGCATGCATAAAGCAACCTCATAGGTTCATTTTAGCATAAAGTTGATATCTTTGCATTGTTCTTCCTTTGAAGTTACTAACGAATTTATTGATGTGCATATGCAATATTTGGCGTGTTTAGCAAAGTACGATAGGTTGGAGCGTCAATTTATTGTACTTATATCTTGTTTATGCTTGATAATAGTATGCATGTGAATTGGATATAAATTATGCAAAGTGATAACATAGGTAATTTGGTTGTCTCTAACCCGCCTAATTGATTTAGGATCTTGGATGACCAGATTTATTTGAAACCATATAGCGTAAATATATATTTGGCATGGATAAGTTTAGTAGAGGCCGTTTATACGGGCGATTTAGATGAGATTCGTTTTGTTTATTTCGTACCTACATCCCCGAACTCAATATTTAGTCCCCATGGGCATGAGTCAATTCCCAATAAGAATTGGGTGCACTTTTTGATGGTTTCCAATTGTTCTTTAAAAATTGGTGGCGGCTTCTTTATTTGCAAATTGTTATTCCCCATAATTAATTTAAATTGCATATTGACGTATTATTTAAGAACCATTAATTCCAATCCAAATATTAAATTCCACCGCGGAGCGCCGGAGAGGAGAGTTTTCTTACTGTGGCGACTTCACTGAGGACAATTAACGAGAGGGCGTAATTCGAACACTTATCCATGTCAAGAATTTATTTTAGCTATTTGATTCAATTACCGTATGTGTTTACTTTCTTTGCTTTTCCATCCATATCATTCATATTGCATGCGTTATCATCGCAAGATGTCGAAAGACATCACCACTCTATAAACAGGATTTACCCTTTGGAGCATTGTCTATGACTTAGGCCGGAGACCCACTAGGTCTGAATTACCTTTGCACAAAGTCGTGTTCCGCCCCATGGCATTTACATGTTTCTATTCGAGATGTGTAAAACAGTACGTTTAGTTTTACTGTGCATCCCAAGATGACGAAACGCATCCGGTCGTGGGTTACCATATCCAACCATAGATTGTGTCAAATATTGTATTAGTTCCATAGTCCATATCAAGGTGCTAATCGATTTACTTGCAATATTATGATGGATTGTTTCCTTGTTATGTGATTAGTTTCCATAGAATATTAGGACTAGATCTCCCTTTAGGCTTTCTTTTTGAGCCCTGGTTAGGGAAGGTTTCCCTTCTGTTTGCTTTTGCATTTTGTCAAGTTTACAAATAGAGTCTAGGATCTTTTCTTTCAGGAAGTAGAATCCCTGTATGACTCCAATGACGCTAGTGACCATATTAGGAAGATGTTCCTTTCCATATGAATTAGATTGCATGCAAATAATATATTCCCGTCAATGATCTTTCACAAAATAAAATAAAAAAAGAGTCTTACTTATTTCTATATGCAAGTCAATAGTATATCTTCTTTCCTTAAATTAGGGAATTCCATCCCATATGCAAGTCAAGAGTACTTTTTATTCTAATAAAGTTGAGAGATCATTGACTAGAATATACTATTTATATAAAATCGCGTCTTTCCCGAAGATCACCATGTTGAGGACTAGTGCTAGATTCTCTTCCCACATTTGTTTTAAAATAAAATGTTTATTCTGTGGAGTTTTCCATTTACTTCCTACTTTCTTAAAAGAGCCTTTTTTATGTCCAGAATTGGTAGGAGTAAAGATCCCGGTCCTAGGAAGTGGGAGAGGGACGAGTCCAGCAAGAGATTGGTCCGCAAGTTGTCGTTCGAACCTTCACCGCAAGCACAGTTCGTGAGCCCCATTTGGCTCGATTACCTTCGCACACCGCCACTATCACCTCAAGCCTCGCCACCTAATTCACCTAAGTCTGCCATGTCTGGAGATGCTGAGAAAACCGCTGACCAAAAGATGGATGACCTTTTAGCCCAAATGGTCGCTATGAATGCTAGATTCACTGATATGGAAGCCCGTGTCGCTAAGTTGGATCCCCCTACTAAGAATGATGATGAGCCCAAGCCCAACGAGGAAAAGGCTGAGCCCTCCACTAAAGAGGTCCAAGAACTTCAAGCCAAACTGAATAGGCTTGAGTCTGTTTTAGGCAAAAGTCGTGTCTTCAACGACATGATCATCAATTCTGAAGGCTATGCTCCACACATCAAGGAAAAATTGCCCACTAAGTTTTCCATGCCTAAAGTTCCCATGTTCAAAGGAACTGATGATCCAGAAGATCATATTATAGCCTTTACCACTGCATTGGGCCTTAGAGGCAATGAACAAGAGCTGTATGTTCACCTCTTTCCCCCAAACCTTGGACCCTGCTGTCAGGGTCTGGTTCTTCAAATTGCCCACCCAAAAATTGCAAAAATGGGAAGATTTATCCACCTTGTTCCTCGAGAGGTATGCCGACAATGTCTTGCCTCCCATGACATTGAGAGAATTGGATATCACCAAGCAAGGTGACAAAGAAGGGTTCACCAATTTCGTGAGAAGATGGAGAACTAAGGTCGCTGAAATGGGTTCACCATCTGAAAGGGATCAAATTAGAATGCTAGTCCAAAATTTGGCATCTGAGTACCGCAAATACATGAAGTTTCAACCCATAACCACTTATGCCCAACTAACTGAAGTAGGCATGACCATTGAAGATGACCAACTCCAAAGAGGAAAGAACAAGGTCACTTACAACAACAACACAAGTGGTTATAAGGATAAGAAATAAACCAATACCAACCATGCCTCCACAAGTAGAGGAAATGAAGTGAACGCCATTGCTGACAGGCGTCCAAGAAGGTTTACTCCCCTCGGAATGCCTTATGTCAAGGCCCTAGACAAATTAATCAAAGGAGACTACCTACTCCTGATTGAGCCTACTCCCGATCCACCCGTAGAGAAAACATGACCATATTAGAATGAGTCTGCATTCTTCAAATACCATAGGGAGCGTGGACACAATACCAAAAAGTGTTACACTCCCAAGGAGAAAATCCAGGATTTGTTTGACAATGGCACCATACCATTGCCTAAAGACGCGCCGCCACCCAGCAACAACAATAATCCCCTTGGGAACTCTTTCTCCATCGACATAGAAGAAGGGTTTGATCCATCCTATCTGTTCACTCCTGTTGGGCAGGCCATACCACCATACCCAAGCCCAAGGCCCACGCTGGACATTTGTGGCCTTTGGGATAGCGATGAGGAGGATAATGGATCCTATACTGATCTAGAAGACGTATTGACTCCTCAAGTCCATGACATAGCTAATGGCAAAGCTTGGTATGATATCTCCGAGGATGAGAAAGAAGAAGATGATAAAGCTCTAAACTACCTCACAAGATCAGGACGCCAGTTTAGGCCCGAAAATATCTACATGGACCCATCCCAAATCCAACCCGTAGAGCCTGTAACAATCCCCAATAGGGATCCGGCCCAAAGAGAAATAGCTAAAGAGGATGATGGGACCAACATTCTCAAACAATTACAAAGGACAAAAGCTAACATATCCATCTGGCAATTGTTGACCACTTCTATCACTCATAGAAGGGCCGTGTTAGAGGCCTTGAATGCAACCACCATTTCTCCAAACGCCACCCCTAAAGAGGTAGTTAACCTCCTGGTCCAAGGAAAGTCATCCACACCCGTCACCTTTTCTGATAAAGACCTTCCACCTGAAGGTATCCACCACAACAAAGCCCTTTATCTGACTGTAATTTGTCAACAAAGACAACTCCCTATGACTTTAGTCGACAATGGCTCAGCTGTAAATGTGTGCCCTTTGAGGACCGCTGAACACCTCAAAATAGATTGCAACAACCTCGCGCATTCCGCACAAGGGCTAAGAGCTTACGATAATTCCAAAAGAAATGTCTTGGGCACCTTCTCAATGAACATCAATATTGGGCCAATCGAGAAGATGGTCCAGTTCCATGTAATTGACATTCCAGCCACCTTCAACCTACTTTTAGGAAGGCCCTGGTTACATGGGTTGAACGCCGTAGCTTCAACCTTTCACCAAAAGGTAAAACTATCCTTGGCAGGATCCACGCTGGAAGTCTGCGCTGATACTATGGTAGCCCAGATAGAAAAGGCTCCAGTCCTAAAGATAGAGTATAATGACCAAGATGAGGAGTTATGGGGCTTCGAGAAAATAGCCTTCATAGAAACAATAGAGCCCACACTCAATGTGAATGCTCTACTCAGAAAGCAATGCCACTTTTTAGGCACCACTCTAGGCCCTCACCCCAAGGTAGTTCAAACCTGCTGGAACACCAAGATAAAAAATTATCTATTTAGGTTAGGCTACAAGCCCACAAGGCAAGAAGTAGGCCTGGCAATTCGGGTTAACAGGTCGGGTTCGGGTTATACATCGGGTCGATTTAGGGTCAGTGGTAAAAATCATCAAAAATGATGTAAAATGATAGGAAATTACTTTTTATGTGAAAAAATAGAATCAGGTTGATTTCGGGTCAAGAGAAGGTCGGGTTGGGTCGGGTTCGGGTCGGGTTATCAGGTCGGGTCAGCTATTGCCAGGCCTAGCAAGAAGTCCGAGCTTACATATCCAAGGAAATGGCTAGGAAGAGAGCCCGCGCGGCCAACAAGCTCATTCCACATAGCATGGATCCTTATCCCCTCACTCTCAATGGGCAATTTCTTCAAGAAGGCGACCCATATCCTTACTACGGATTCCCTGAACCATACACAATCAATGAGATCCTAGTTCCAGGCTTTGAGGCATTTCAAGACTGCTTCACCATGAATGAAGTCACACCCGTACCTCCTAATGAGGACCGATCCACTAAAGATTGGGCTAATGACATGGCACCCAACGACTTTGGGCTACTATTTGGCAAAGAACGTCGCCAATACAACGAGACAACAAACGAACTTCCCCTTACTGTGCTTTTTAACGAAAGGTTCGACCCGTCCAAGCTGATCGCCCCAATTGGGCCCGACCGCACCATCTGGAAGCACGAGACGAGGTGGACTCCAGTCGAGGGAGCCAAGTACAAGTTCACGATTCGCAACGGTCCTACAGAAGGGCCCAATTCTGATTCTGAATCTGATTCCAAGTCCGAGTCTGATTCTGAGTCTGTTACCCTAGAAGTGTCGGGTAGTCCACCCCAGTCTATTCCTGCTGTTGCTTAGGTCCTTAGTGATGACCTCATTGATGTATTGTCCGCTTCTATTAATATTATGAGTGTCGATTTTGCTTACTCGGATTGCCTCATTGCTAATAATTCAGAAGATATAACGTAATTGCCAAAAGAAGTTATTAAAGCATTAATCGAACATGAGCGAAAGACTTCAATAGTCGAAGAAACAGATAAAATAAATATTACAACTAATGACGAGCCTCGCCACGTGCAAATAGGTTTGTCTTTAACATCTAATGAACGCGAACGATTCGTAACACTCCTAAAGAATTATACGAATGTTTTCGCCTGGTCCTACAAGGACATGCCCGGCATAGACCGAAACATTGCCCAGCACACCATCCCGTTAAAGCCCAACTGCGAATCAGTCAAACAAAAGTTAAGAAGAATGAAGCCAGAATGGGCTCTTAAGATCAAAGAGGAAGTCCAAAAACAACTAGATGCAGGCTTCATAAGAGTGGCCAATTACCCCGATTGGGTAGCCAACATCGTCCCAGTCCCAACAAAGGACGGACGGGTCCGAATGTGTGTAGATTTTAGGGATTTGAACAAGGCAAGCCCAAAAGATGACTTTCCGTTACCCCATATAGATGTTCTAGTAGATAATACTGCTGGACACGCCCCCCTATCGTTCATGGACGGGTACGCAGGATATAACCTGGTCTTGATGGCCAAAGAGGATGAAGACAAAACCACTTTCATCACGCAATGGGGCACTTATTGCTACACAGTAATGCCATTTGGGCTTAAGAATGCAGGAGCCACATACCAAAGAACTGCGACAACCCTGCTCCACGATATGATGCATAAAGAGGCTGAAGTTTACGTAGATGACATGATCATAAAGTCTAAAGACAGGGAAGGGCATGTACCCTCACTTCAAAAGTTCTTCGACAGGCTTAGGAAGTACAATATGAGGCTTAATCCCAAAAAGTGCGCATTCGGAGTTACATCCGGCAAACTTCTAGGATTTGTCATAAGTACTAGAGGAATCGAAATTGATCCATCCAAGATCAAAGCCATAATAGACATGCCACCTCCAAAACCAGAAAAAGAAATAAAAGGCTTTTTAGGGAGGATCCAATATATTAGCAGGTTCATTTCCAAGTTGACCATCACTTGAGAACCCATATTCAAGAAACTCAAAAAAGATGTAAAGACAGAATGGGACGAACAATGCCAAAAAGCCGTTGACAAAATTAAAGCCTATTTGTCCGAACCACCCATTCTAGTACCGCCCACTCCAGGCATGCCTCTAATTCTCTACCTTACAGTCACGGAAACGTCAATGGGGGCCATGCTAGCCCAAGAAATCATCAGTGATAATGCGTCACACTTCATGAAAGAAGTAATTGTGCTTTTAACCCAGTTTAAGATCCAGCATCGAAAGTCGTCTCCCTAAAGGCCGCAAACTAACGGCGCAGTAGAAGCAGCTAACAAAAACATCAAGAAAATCATTGAAAGAATGTCCGAGAATTATCATGATTGGCCTGACAAGTTTCCATTCGCACTTTGGGGTTACAGAACGTCGGCCCGCGCATCGACGGGAGCAACGCCATACTCTTTGGTCTACGGAATCGAAGCCGTACTGCCAATTGAGTTAGAGGTCCCATCTCTACGGATCGTTTTAGAAAGTCAAATTCCAGAAGTGGATTGGGTCCAAGCCCGCTATGACCAATTTGTCTTACTAGATGAGAAAAGGTTACAGGCTTTGCACAACGTAAGAGTCTATCAAAGGAGACTAACCAAGCACTTTAACCAAAGGCTCAAAATGAGAGACCTTAAGGTTGGAGATTTGGTACTTAAAGAGGTAAGGGCCAATGTCACTGACCCAAGAGGCAAATTTAGACCTAACTAGTCAGGCCCGTTTATTATTACAAAGATCTTAACAGGTGGCGCCGCAAGATTGGCAGATTTGGACGGGATCGAGTTTAGTTAATGGATAAACATGGATCAATTAAAGAGGTTCTATGCTTAGGCAAGACACCCAATATATCACTTTCGAGAGGCCCATACAAGTCTACCTAATCCCGAAAAAAAGAATAAAAAAAAATAAAAAATAAAACATAAAAACAGATAAGAACTACGAGCGGCCTGATTCCCCTAAAAGGATACGTAGGACAACCCAACTGCAATTGGGCCCGGCCCATTCATCATATTCGCGTTTAAAAGTTATTAAAATATATGCATATAATAAACACAAGGTTGCAATATTAAAATGAGCATGTCTCCATAAATAATAATAAAGTCCATTGCAAAGACTTGGCAATTTCCAAAATATTAAGGCAAAAATTAAATCTAAATCTAAAGAAGGGGCACATCACCCTTATTGAATTTAAAGCAATCAAAAGGCAATCCTAAGCTAGACATGCTCCAAAAGAGTATTTCCTTAATAGACTGCTCCGTAGCTTTGGTGGTAGGGACTGCATCCTCCATGGGCTCATCTACCTTTGGGCCTTCCACTTCGTGTTCCTTGGGAGCCCATCTCTCTCGAACCAAAGGCTCTTCTTTTTCAACATCCATTAGAGGGACGCTTGAGGAGGCCTCATGATCATTGGCCCGAATTTGGGGCTCCACTTGCGGTTTGATAGTAATCTTTGCTAAAACTTTCTTGGCCTTCGGGTTGAGGACACTTTTTGAAAGAATTTCTAACCACTAACATGATCATACATGCATAATAGAAATTCGATTAACCCACAAAACATGTGATTACTGTAATTAAATATCAAATCGAAATCCTACCTCACTCCTAGGTCGCTGGTTGGATGAACAGTGGTTGGGTATGGATGAACATGTTAGATGTCGTGCCTCAACTGGTATCCACACATAGGCTCGAATCCACACGTCAGTATGCTAGTACAGCGATCCCGTTCACAACCTCCATTCTCTCCTTACTTTAATGACACACAGTTAGGCTTTCGTGAAAACTGATTATCACGTGTAACCCTAACTGATCAGAAGTCACGATATATATAGGGAGGCAGGAGGGCTGATTAGGTTAAGTGTGTAATGGGCCTAATCCAAATTAGACCCTTCTAATAAAACGAGCCTGTTAAGTGTGCGACCCTGTTGGTTTACTTAATGTGGCAGTAAGTCCAAAACTCTTTTCGGGCCCAAAAACCGTAATTGGTTTCCAGCAAAATATTACGATTACCCATATTAAGTAAAGATCGGTTTCCATAGTCCAACCAATAATGCGATTATTAATTCTTATGATTAGTTCATATGGCAAATCCAACAATCTCCCACTTGCACTATAACTAATCATACATCAATGAATACCTTTGTCATATGATACCTAAATTGACCATAAGGAAGGAGTAGTGTCATCCCTATATAGTTCAATTATGACTTTCTCGATTCCGCAGTTAAACTGTTCAAAACAAACGATTGACTTGCAATCCATTTGAGCACGACCATGCATTTCACAGTTTAAACTCATCGAGGGGCCCACAGATATCTTACTCCCGTTATATGAGAGTGACAAATCCCATCTTGCTCACTCACTTTCCTCCGCATGACATACAACACATCATTCAATTATCTTTATAGTCATCCGATTAAGGATTAACGTTTGACAATATCAAGATATGCTAAACATCATGTAGGAAACCATGGTGAGTTCAGGTCAAAGGATCAAATTAAAAGTTGCATATGAAAAACATTGATGACACTTATATAACAATCCTTTCAATGTTTTTGAAATGGGTCGGTCCAATACAATGTTCTATAACATTTATCCATGTGATCAATTTCATATCTCATAATTATGACCTGTGAAACTTGGTCATCAATCAATCCACATGATAGTCTCAATAGTTATCAAATTCCCACAAATAATGATAACTGACTACGGACAATTAGAATAATTATATTTATAACAATAGAGTCTCACAATCAAGTCACATACTTGATGATCTACATCATATAAATTATTCATTGGGACAGCAATAAATAAATCGAACATAAGTCACAAAATAAACCTCCCACTAGGACAGAGACCAATCATTCATGAATCTAAGTCCTTGTGTAATAGTATGACGCTCATGCTTATCTGTGGTAGAGGCTTAGTCAGCGGATCAACAATGTTCATTTCTGATGATACTCTGCACACCTTGACATCTCCCATTTGTACAAAGCTTCGTATCAAATGGTAACGTCTGAGTATATGCCTAGTTTTCTGATGATCCCTAGGCTCATTCGCCAGTGCAATGGCCCCATTACTGTCACAATAAAGGTCCATTGGATTCGAACTATTAGGTATCACCCCAACTTCAATGATGAGTTTTCGAATCCACACTGCTTCTTTTGCTGCTTCAGAAGCAGCAGTATAGTCGGATTCTCTTGTAGAATCAACAACTGTATCTTGTTTAGAACTCTTCCAACTAACTGCTCCTCCTTTCAGAATGAATTCAAATCCTGACTGCGATCGGGAATCATCCTTATCCGTTTGGAAGCTTGCATCAGTGTAACCACTTACAATGAGTTCCTCTTCACCACCATAGACAAGAAACACGTTCTTAGTCCTTCTCAACTACTTGAGGATGCTCTTGACTGCGACCCAGTGACTTTCACCTGGATTAGATTGGTATCTACTCGCCATGCTGAAAGCACAAGCAACGTCAGGACGAGTACACATCATGGCATACATGATAGAACCTGTAGCAGAAGCATAAGGAATTCTACTCATGCGATCTCGCTCATCTTGTGTCGAAGGACACTGAGTCTTGCTAAGAGTTATGCCATGTGACATGGGAAGATTACCTTTCTTGGAATCTTGCATGTTGAACCTTTTCAACACCTTATCTATATAGGTACTCTGGCTTAAGCCCAAGAGTCCTTTTGATCTATCTCTATAGATCCTAATCCCCAAGATATAGGTTGCCTCTCCCATGTCTTTCATTGAGAAACACTTTCCCAAAAAGGCCTTGACTAACTGAAGTGTAGGAATATCATTTCCAATCAGTAATATATCGTCCACATATAAGACCAAGAATACCATAGCGCTCCCACTAACCTTCTTGTAAACACAAGGTTCTTCTTCGCATCTAAGGAAATCAAACTCTTTGATTGCCTCATTGAAGCGAAGATTCCAACTCCTGGATGCTTGCTTCAATCCATAAATAGATCGCTGAAGCTTGCATACCTTTTCTCCTGGTGATGTAAATCCCTCGGGTTGTGTCATGTACACATCCTCTTCTAGGTTTCCATTAAGGAAAGTTGTCTTCACATCCATCTGCCATATCTCATAGTCATAATATGCAGCAATGGCAAGGAGTATCCTAATGGATTTAAGCATTGCGACGGGTGAAAAGATTTCATCGTAATTTATCCCATGAATTTGATTATAACCTTTTGCCACCAATCGTGCCTTGAATATATAAACATTCCCATGCATGTCAATTTTCTTCTTGAAAACCCGTTTACACTCAATGGTTTTTACGCCATCAAGTGGGTCTACCAAAGTTCATACTTTGTTTTCATACGTGGAATCCATTTCAGATTTCATGGCTTGAAGCCATTTGTCGGAATCTGGGCCCATCATTGCTTCCGTGTAGGTCGTAGGCTCGTCATCCTCTATTAATAATATATGACAATGTTCAGTCACCAAGAAACCATATCTAATGGGTTCTCGGCGCTCTCTTTCAGACCTACGAGGGGATGGTGCCACAGGTGTAGCTACTACAACATCTTGTAAACTACTTTGAGTCTCCTCAGAAATTGGAGTACTCTCCTGTGGCTCTCGAACCTCTTCGAGTTGCACTTTACTCCCACTAGTTCCTTTAAAAAGAAAGTCTCTTTCTAAGAACACACCATGTCGAGCCACAAACACTTTGTGAGATATCCTTTAGTTTCTTTAGGATATCCCACAAAGAAGCATTTATCAGATTTAGGTCCAAGCTTATCAGAAAGTAAACGTTTTACTCACCCCCTCGATCTGATCCAATGGCTTTAATCTTTTTTTCAAGTTGATTTTGTACTTCATTCTGAAACTCTTTGAACTTTTCAAAGGATTCAGATTTATGCCTCATCAAGCAGACATAACCATACCTGCTGAAGTCATCAGTAAAGGTAATGAAGTAGTGGTAACCTCCTCTAGCAACTGTGCTTAATGGTCCGCATACATCAGTATGTATGAGGCCTAATAAATCACTTCCTCTCTCAATGTGACCAGTGAAAGGTGCCTTAGTCATCTTCCCTAATAAACAAGACTCACATGTCTCAAATGACTCAAAGTCAAATGAGTTTAAAAGTCCATCATTATGGAGCTTTTGAACACGTTTCTCGTTTATATGTCCAAGACGACAATGCCAAAGGTAAGTTGGGTTAGAGTCATTTGATTTGAGCCTCTTAGTAGTTATGTTATAAACTGGAATTTTAAGGTCTAGAACATAAAGGCCATTTTTCATTGAACCGCTACCATAAAATATATCAACTTTATAAAAGGAACAACATTTGTTCTTAATCACAAAGACAAAATCTTCCAAGTCCAAAACGGAAACAGAAATAATATTCCTGCTAATGGCAGGTACATAATAACAATTATTGAGTTCTAAAACCAATCCAGATGGCAAACTTAAATAAAATGTTCCTACAGATAACGCAACAACTCTTGCTCCATTTCCAACGCGCAGGTCCACTTCTCCTTTTGCCAAAGTCCTACTTCTCTTTAGTCCCTACACATTTGCACAAATGTGAGCACCACATCCGGTATCTAATACCCAAGAAGTAGAATTTGAAGAAGTAAATACATTTACTTCTATAACATAACATTTACCTAAAGTTGAAGGAACACTTCCCTTGTTCTTCTTCAGATCCTCCAAATATTTCTTGCAATTCCTCTTCCAATGCCCAAGCTCATTGCAGTTGAAGCACTTGGTTTCATCATTAGGACCAGATGAGGGTTTGAACTTAGGCTTTCCTTTGGGTTGATTCACAATCGGACCCTTCATGTTATCCTTTCCCTTGTCCTTAGCTTGACCATGTTTCTTAAAGTGGCCCCCTTTTTCTAACCATTAAAACATTGGGAGTTGGGTCCTTCTTGACGTTTTGCTCAGCAGTTTTAAGCATCCTATGCAGCTCAGCCAATGACTTGTTAAGATTATGCATATTATAGTTCATAACAAAAGTATCATAATCATTAGTCAATGACGCTAAGATGATATCAGTGGCCAACTCTTGACCCATTGGGGAGCCAGTTTTTCCAAGTACTCAACATAACCAATCATCTTGATTACATGAGGACTAACTGAACTTCCTTTCCCTATATTGCACTTAATCAAGTCAGACACAGTGTTAAACCTTTCAGTTCGTGCTTGCTCCTGAAACATTCCTTTCAGACTCTCAATCATCTCATAAGCCTCCATACTTTCATATCGCTTCTGAAGCTCAGAATTCATGGTGGCTAGCATGAGATAATTGACATCAATTGAATCACCTTTGAGCTTCTGATAAGCATTCCTCTCAGCATCAGGAGCATTGGTAGCATGAGCCTTCTTGGGGACTGGTTTCTCAAGGACATATTCCTTTTTCTCTTGTTTGAGAACAATTCTCAAGTTTCGATACCAGTCCAAGAAATTGGTTCCATTCAGTTTGTCCTTCTCAAGGACGGATCGCAGTGAAAATGAGTGTGATGGTGTAGGGTTTGACATTATCTACAACAAGTGTACAAAGATTTTAGTGACTTATTTCATAAATATTTCGTTAACAATTTAACAAAATAACTCCACTATATTAATGTGACAGATATCCCTATAAAATATAGTGGAACCAAGATCCATATTTCCTAAGTATCAAGTAAGCTTTGGCTTATCACTTTACACTTAGTTATTTAGGTAAGTAACCCTTTACTAATTGTATCTTATACAACTCCTGGTTGTTGGGATGACATCATATGTCCCGACTCCCAACTCTATGCCTTAAGGCCCAAAACTGTTTTGATAGCCTTATTAAGTAAACCAATTTATACATAATGGTAACTGTTACTCATCCTAACAGACTTGAGTAATTAAGGATGCTCTACTTTGGCAGACACATTTTAATGAACCAAGTCCTAATAGGTGTATTAAATTGGAAAGGCATCAAGTGAACTTAATATTACTAAGGGATGTGATTGATTATATGGAGTTGGGTTTCATGCAAACATAACAATAAATATAATCAACAGTAAATAAGCGGAAGCATAAATGATAACACATGTGATATAGTATGGCCCCCTAAGCTATGGTCATCTAATCTCCACTCTTTGCTTCTTCCATATAGTAGCTTGATGGTCATCTCCATGATATCCTTTGACCTTCATGAGCTTGATTTTACAATCAACTATATCATAAAAGTTTCACTACTACGCTAGAAATAATCTAATTATTACATTCAAAGAAACGACACGCAGGTCGTATTTAATAATTACATTCAAATAAATGACGCGCAAGCCGTATTTAAAAACAAAATAAAATTATGGGCCACACTATTCACCATACCATACCATTCAACATCATGTGAACTAAGATATCATATATCAAACATCAAAGATTTGTAATGGCATAAAAATAAAACATCATTCGCACAAACAAGCGGATCCATGAAGGGGTCAAGGGGGCGGCGGCCCCTTGCGGGGTCAAGGGGTAGCGCCCCGAAACCTAAACAGAATTCCCAATTCCGTTTAGTGGGGAAACTGCCACGATTAATCTCATTAATCGTGAACCCTAGGCTAATCGTATTACCATAATTTAGGGTTTAGCCCTAGTTTATCTATGTGAATTCGTCAAACAGTAGCATACAGAATTACAACGACTTGCATTCAAACAACATGCTATTTGTAATATACGAATCTAAACATATGAACTATTCATACAGACAGGCTCTCAAAGACAGAAAAATACTATCATGCTCAGATCCGAATATTAAAAAAGAACAGAAAACGAATCACACATAAACATGTATTATACACATATGATGATTTCGAACTTACTCACATATCTACCATATATCATATATTCGAAGACAGTAAAACACAAGCGGCTCTGATACCACTGAAGGAATTTCTAACCACTAACATGATCATACATGCATAATAGAAATTCGATTAACCCAGAAAACATGTGATTACTGTAATTAAATATCAAATCGAAATCCTACCTCACTCCTAGGTCGCTGGTTGGATGAACAGTGGTTGGGTATGGATGAACACGTCAGATGTCGTGCCTCAACTGGTATCCACGCACAGGCTCGAATCCACACGTCAGTATGCTAGTACAGCGATCCCGTTCACAACCTCCGTTCTCTCCTTACTCTAATGACACACAGTTAGGGTTTCGTGAAAACTGATTATCACGTGTAACCCTAACTGATCAGAAGTCACGATATATATAGGGAGGCAGGAGGGCTGATTAGGTTAAGTGTGTAATGGGCCTAATCCGAATTAGACCCTTCTAATAAAATGAGCCTGTTAAGTGTGCGACCCTGCTGGTTTACTTAATGTGGCAGTAAGTCCAAAACCCTTTTCGGGCCCACAAACCGTAATTGGTTTCTAACAAAACATTACGATTACCCATATTAAGTAATGATCGGTTTCCATAGTCCAACCAATAATGCGATTATTAATTCTTATGATTAGTTCATAGGGCAAATCCAACACTTTTCACTTGCTTGACTCCCTTTTGCTTACCCTTCCCTTTAGGATCATTAGGGTTGGAAAGTCTTAAGCTAGCCTTGACCGATTGGGCCTTAAGATCGCCCTGTTCAGATTTCCTGCATGCACGACGACCCTCCGCGGTCTTGCAATCCATCCTCATAAGCCGAAGGCGTAGCCATAGGGGCCTTGATGTGAGGAATAGTCCACTTAGGGCGACGATCCCATACACACTCCCAGGATCTCGCCATGCTAATTGTCAAAGCCCGTGTAGCAGGAGTAACACTATCCTTTTGTGGGATAATTTGGCGTTTCCAATATTGCCGCATGATACGGCTAGGAAATATGTAAGTCAAGTTTTGAAGGCCAAGGACTTGATAATATCTCGTTTCCTTGCTACATCCGATTGCGGATTTTAGGCCCCACCACTTGACAATCCATCTTAGCAAAGGGCAAGCTTTAAGGTACCCGCGCCATTCATCAATGGTGGATTCATAATAAAGCCTCCGACGAGCAGAAAACTGTTTTGGTTGATATTTGAGCGCATTAGCCGTCGTCTCAATGAAGCACATATGCTCCAGGAGCCATATCTACAAAAAAAAACAACAAGGCAAAACATAAAGTTAGATATCCATTAAAGATTCAAACTTTATCAAAGCAATTTATTCAAGCACTCACTTGAAGGAGAAGAGGGCTTCCCGTCCATCCGCCAGGCGACGGCTCTTGTTTCTTGCGGTCCAAGCAAATTAAAGTTTCACCAAGAGCAAGAGACATAGGGGTAAAATCGTTTTGAATTTGCTCAACAATTCTAAGCATACAAGTTTTACCATTATTACCTCTACCAACAAAGAGGTACCTATGCAAGAGACATAAGATAAAAGCACATCTATAATACTTCTCATCGCGATCATCCCTTACCTTGGGGAAAAAGATGTCAATCACACCATTGAGGTCCAGCTCACCGCTCCTAGCAACGGAGGAGGCTTGTGTTGGGGATAGGCCAAGATACCTTTTATAGTAACCTTCAAGGTTGGCCTCGAGCCATGGAGTAGCGGGAGCTTGATCATGAGGGAATCCAAGTATGGCGGCAAATTCTTCGGGAAGAGGGCACAATTCATTATACCCAAATTTAAAAACATTGAGTTTGTCATCCCAAAATTCAACAGTGGCCTCGAGAAGGTTCTTAACAATTTGAACTTGCTTCAAGTGGAAGAGAGCATATTCAAGTGGAAAGGCACAAGTCTCATCCTCTCCTCGGGGGTCATAGATTGTAACCACTTATCAAATTCAACTTCAAAGCTTGTCATGGTTGAAATCTAGATTAATGGGGAGGTTTCTCTCTCTAAAAAGCTCTCTATTACTAGTAAATTATGAAGGTGATGTCCCAAAACCGAACTAACCCAGGGCTTATATAGGGCTCGCACGAAAAAGACGAAAAAATAAGGCTACCCGTCAAAAGGGGCTTCAGCGGCCCCGATAGTGCAGCCAAGGCCCAGCAGCCCAGACGCTGAGTTTCAACGGCAGGCCGCAAAGCCCCAGCGGCACAGCCGCGCTGAGTCTAGCGGCCCTTATTTTCGCCCCCGCTCCTTCGCCCGTGCCGCTGGACGCCTCCCTTTGGCCGCCGGGCTATTTTCTCGAGACAGCCCTCTTTTCTCCGATTTTGGACACTTTCCTTAACGGTTTTGGACTCCAATTTGGCTCAATTTCCTATTTTCGCTATTATTTCTATTTTCTATTATTTCCTTATTATTTATGGAAGCTCCACAATTCCTTATTTCTTTTTGGATGATTATCATCTTTTCCTTTTTGTGTCTTTTTATTAATCCCTTTTTACTTATTATTTTTATTTCATTTTTGCACCTCTTTTCTTTTTTTCATTTTTTTTTAGGGGGGATAGCGTACACCCAATTTTAACTTTTTGGCAGTATCATTTTTTGCTACATGGCTATTGCTTGCGCTTTTGTTTGACTACTTGTGCATTCGCATTTAGCCTAATTATATGCAGGGACCAATAAATAAGCAATATTTACAAGCAAAGTCCGAATGTTTGTTCAACACAAATGTTCAGAATGTATTTCACACAAATACATTATCATAAAAATATCACCCGCACCAGCATCCGTACGGAGCACCTCAAAGTGATCCTCCGATCTCCGCGGCTCGTCACCAAAGATCGACGCCACGACCTGGCTAGGGTCAAAGGAAGAATGTCGGGTAGGCTCCCGGTACGAGCACCCCTCCCCAGCATAACTCGAATCATACCCCCACGAAGAACGAGGAGGCATGGTAGGCATCATATGAGTAGGGACAGGAGGCTGGTAATAAAGACCGCCATATGGAGGATACCCCGCATACCCGAGATAAGAAGGATACATCGGCATAGGCATAGGAGTAGGCTCCACAAACGGAGTCATACTACTCCCACCAGGACGGTCTGTCAGATGTGCAGGCACACTCTCTCTCCTAGGACTCTCTCTCCGAGGGCTCCTCTCGCGCGAAGGGCTACGCTCAGGAGAGCTCACGGCCTCATCATCTGACAATACTACCTATCGTGACCGATGAGGAAGGGGTCGACGGTACTCAACCTGCAGCCCACCAAATATATAAGATACATTTCTCAAAGCATGTAACTTTGAAAATCAATATCAAGTTTACCTTGTCCAAGTCAACTCTTGAGCAAGTACCCCTAGAAAGAGCTCGGGATATCCAGGACTTCATGGCATGCATCATCCTGAAGACTTTCCCGGTCTGGTCACGATCAAGCTACACAAAGAAAAGTCAGAACAAGCATCCAAAACGACAAAGCATCGCAAATATTGGTAAAATTACGAGTTTACCCCTGGATGCCCAACTGGAAGAGGAAGGCTCTGGATGTCCTCATCAAGGTCCTTCGTCATGGGGACTTCCCCCCAACACTCCTTCCGGCCATAGTCCCGACCTCGGACCCGCATGTCCGGGATATCCACATCAATGGCGTCAACCCGAGGCTCCTACAAAGCAAAGTAAGTTAGCATCCAACAAAACAAGAAAGGCATAGAATATCAAAACATTAAATTCTTACCTTCAAACCCACAAATGAAGGCATGAGGCGATCACGGCAGAACTGTTCGTAGTGCCCCGCGAGGTCCTCCAGGCTCCCTCAAATACCGCATAGCATCCGAGCCCACCATGGCCTCCACAACCTGCTCGCGAGACAAGCACCTCACCAAGAACATGGTCGAGGGAGGATCCGAGGGAATCCTCGGGCCCACCACGTCAGGATAAACCTGACGGAAGATCCGCTCTCCTAAGTACCACTCAAAAGAGAACGGACCCGCAATCAGGATCCTCCGGTGGTCCACCGCCCTAGATGTTAGGATAGCATCCGAAGCTAAACCATGATACTTCGCCCATGGGAAGTAGTCAGTCTACGCAAGCATGCAACATAAGATATTTCCACACTAAGAAATACAATCCATGCAACAAAAAGCAAAGCTACTTTACCTTGTGCCAGTCTAGGCGCAGAAAGGCCTCTCTATACTGCGGAAGAGTCTGGAAAGGCGCAGGCCCCCTATGACGCCATGCCCTACAAACCGGGAAGTCTAACTCCCAGCCCGTAGGCGCCATGTCCGGGAAATGCTCAAAAAACCAAGGCTACATCAAAACATGGAATTAAGCACTGCACACTTAAATCATGCAAATCCACAAATACAAATGCAAAAACCAAACGCACCTGTAAGACCTTCCGAAAACCGCACAAGCTCATGGGAGGAAGAGTCGACTGCTTGCATCCCTCATCATTCACGCGGCAAGCAAACCGCATACATCTCAAGAGGTTGGCATAACCCGGCAACCCCCAGTTGTACTCTCTCACTCTCTCCCAATCCAACAAGCTCGGGAGGTAAATAACATGGATACACTCCCCTTTGTCACCAAAGATAGTAGTGGCAAGGAGGTAGGCGATGAACATCCTCGCCTTTTGCTCCACTGAGGTATTTCTCTTATACCTCGTGTCCTTGAAAGCAGCGAAAAGCTCGCTATAGGAACGGTAATGGTGACCCCAAGTGTTCCCCCAAGGACCGAAAAGCTCCACCATCTCCGCCTTACGCTTCCAAATGGAAACGTCATAGACAATGGCCGTACCCACGCAAGGTGCCCCGGTAAACATAGCAAACTCCGAGGGAGTGATCATCATCTCCCCATTAAGGAAATGGAATGTGTTGGTAGTATCCCAAAAACGCTCCAAAGACAAGCGGACAATACACCTTTTGACTCGCTCAACCGAGTCTGCCGCTTTCAAAAGGGGCCCAAACCCCGCATTCAAAACCGCATCCTGCACCTCTTTGGGCAAGATTTTAAAAAGTCTCACTGTAGAGCCATAGTTGCCATGGGCCTTCAAATTCCCATCGAGTTCCTATGATAAATTCGCAACCCCTTAGGTTCACATTTCAATCAAATGTTTAATCCTAGGCATGTTTCTAAGTTCGTTCAAGCCGCGCAAGATCACATGCGCTACAAGCTTGACAATTGCATACAATTTCTACACAGATTCCAACTCAAGGCAAAGCATATAAGCTAAAATTCAATGCATAAAACAATGAATTCAAAGTTTGAGGCTTACCACGAACTTGGAAGCCCGAGAGCTCAAATGAGTCGCCGGTCGGAAAAGGAACACCGATCGATCCCAAACAATGTCGGGCATCCTGTCCGACCGGGTGTATCGATCTTGAGGAAAAGCCACATTGGGCTTCCTCTTTGAAGGATTCACATGAGAAGGAAAAGGCTTGGTGAAAATGTCGATTTCTTCAACACTCCTCCCGCACCTCGGTCCTCCTACTCCTCTTCCTTGCCAATTTTGGAGCCATGAAGAAGGATGAACAAAGCAAGCAAGAACAACAAGCAAAAATGGAGAAGACAAGATTTTCTCTCTCCAAGGGTTTCAGAAACCCACTCTCAAATTCACCCCAAATTTGTGAGAAATCACAAATAAACTTCAAATTATGCAAAGATTATGCAAAAGCAAGCAAAAAGGAGCAAATTTGAGCAATTTTTAGCAAGAAATGAAGTTTGGGCAATAATGGAGGTAGAGAGAGAGAGTCTCAAATTTTTGGGGAAGAAATGACCCAAAATTCGGCTCTCCCCAAATTAAACCCCATCCGCGCCTCTGAACCGGCCTCGCGGCCAGGTTCAAGGCTGCCCAGGCTCAGCGGCTCAGCCGCTGGCCCTGGCAGCCAGGCCGCGCGGCATCTCTCAGCACCTCCGCACCATCATCTGAGCCGCTGAGCAGGCCTGATAAGGCCGCGCAGCGCTCGGCTGCCCTGCGCATGGCCGCTGAACCTATTTTCTCTTCCGCCTCTCACTAGGCGGGCCCGCAAGTTCAAATTCCGCGCGGAATTGCATTTCTCGACCAATAGAAGACCGTGAGATTCGGGCATGTCACCCAAAATGACTTTTTTGCCCCCACAACTTGGTTTCCTATCCTAGGGACCAGGTATCATCTATTTTTGCAGGCACAGGCATCCCATCTAATTTGTGCAGGCACAGGCACTTTATTCAATTTTTTGCATGCACAATTTTCCAGGACATATGCATCACTGAAGCAGAGCTACGCAACGCTCTTCGATGTTGAGGCTATAAAATTAGCGTCACGTTGGCACCCGCAAAGCAGAGCTACGCAACGCTCTTCGATGTTGAGGCTATTAAAATTAGCATCACGTTGGCACCCGCAAAGCAGAGCTACGCAACACTCTTTGACGATGAAGCTATTAAAATTAGCATCGCGTTAGCACTCGCAAAGCAGGTAACCCTGACCACAGGCGGTCAGGAGTCTACTCCTTCTTTCTTTCTAACATAAAGCAATTTCAAACAAAAACAAACTGCAGGCATTTTTAGCAAATACATTGACCTTCGCTTTCACAAGCTCGGCCAAAGTGGGGGCTTCTGTAGACACCCTAATCGGTTCTCATCCCCTGGCACCGCGACGCTCGATGATGATGGTAATAGATTAACATGGACGTAAGTAGAAAAGGACATTGCTCGGAAATCTAGACCAAATTTCTTGAAACCTCAGTCTTTGGATAGCCCTTGTTATAAGGATTCCAACGCCTTTGACCTTGCCTCAATCAGGCTCCCAGATCAAGAGATATCGCGTCTCAAAGAATTGGGTCAAAACCGCTCAATCCCGACCCCTGGGTCAGCCCAAGGGCAATTTCGTAATTTACTGAGCACAAATAGTCAAAAAAAAACCCTAGGCACACGCGCGCCTCCGGGCCCAGCGGCTGTCGCTGTCAGTCCGGCGGCACACGCGTGATAGCGGGGGCCCTCTGGGCAGCTGCTGGGCCCAGCGGCAGCCGCTGGCCCTAGCTGCCCTTCGTGTGGCCGTTGGGCCTGTTTTTTGGCTGGCCCGAGTTTTGACGCCGGGTTTCATACCCTAAGCCCCTAAATCCGTCCCCCAACTCTATAAATACTCCTCTTCACCCTCTTTTGAGAGAGGTTGGTCAGTTCATAATTTTGAGAGCATTGAGAGCACATATTTTCCCCAAATCAAAGAGATTTTAAATTTTTGAAGACTCAAGCAAGCATTGTACCTAACCTAGCACCCAAGATTGAAGAGCAATTCCAATTCTACTAGTCCCGTTCGAGTAGAACGTCCAGGTTAATCAGTCTGAGGGCCTAAATTCTTTATTAAATCTCTTATTTATTGTCTATTAATCATGTTTTATTTAGCTTTTGATTATGGTTGAGTAAATCTGTATGTTTGGGTCTTTGTATATAATTATGCATAATTAGTTAATTTAAAGTTAGCATCTTTTTATTAGTTTATGCAAGTTTGCATCTTTTTATAGTTTTTTGCATGCATATAGCAACCTCATAGGTTTATTTTAGCGTAAAGTTGATATCTTTACATTGTTCTTCCTTTAAAGTTACTAACGAATTTATCGATGTGCATATGCAATATTTGGCGCGTTTAGCAAAGTACGGTAGGTTGGACGTCAATTTATTGTTCTTATATCTTGTTTATGCTTGATAATAGTATGCATGTGAATTGGATATAAATTGTGCAAAGTGATAACATAGGTAATTTGGTTGTCTCTAACCCGCCTAGTTAATTTATGATCTTGGACGACCGGATTTATTTGGAACCATATAGCGTAAATAAATATTTGGCATGGATAAGCTTAGTAGAGGCCGTTTATACGGGTGATTTAGATGAGATTCGTTTTGTTTATTTCGTACCTACACCCCCGAACTCAATATTTAGTCCCCATGGGCATGAGTCAATTCCCAATAGGAATTGGGTGCACTTTTTAATGGTTTCCAATTGTTCCCTAAAAATATGTGGCGGCTTCTTTATTTGCAAATTGTTATTCCTCATAATTAATTTAAATTGCATATTAACGTATTATTTAAGAACCATAAACCCAAGGATTCTTACACAAACCCAAGGATTTCCTGTACTGATCCCTGAAACCATCTCTCAAATAAGGCACAGCTGGGGGAAGAGCATCAGGCATGTCAGTGATCGCAGCAAATTCTTCAACTAAAACGCATAATTGAGAGTTACCAAAGCGGAAAACATACAGGTCGGGGTCCCAATAATTCAAAGCAGATCTAAGAAGGGGCCACAATGTTTTGGTTGGTCTCAAAGTCAGCAAGGTAGAGACGTGGAACGGAGCTAGTTCAAGTTTATCTTCTACGGACAGATTTTTGCACCAAGCATCGAACAGGTTTTCAAAGGATTTCACCATGATAGAAGTTGGGGAAAATTTGAGAAAGCTAAGGTCTGAAAAGTGATACAACATCAAGTATCCCGTAAATCCTATTTATAGGCAAAAACGCGGGCCAAAGAGGTAAGAAATCCACAAAAAAGCCCAAACCAGAGCTGTCAACGGCTCTGGTCACAGCCTAAGACTACAGCCCAGCGCCGCTAGCAGCCTAAGACTGCAGCCCAGCGCCACTAGCGGCCCAGACCCTAGCCCGGTCCGAATTTTCCTCCCGCTCAAGCTCGCCCCACTGCTCCGGTCTGCCCGATTAAAGCCCAGTTTTGATACCCAGGCTGAATTTCAAAGCCCGAGACTCTCTTAGTTTTATCTTTTTCAATTTTCTTTTTTTTATTATTTTCCCTTTTTTTAGGGGGTATAATATGTATAATTTTTGCTTTTTTCTTGCAATTTTTACCATTTTCTTTATTTTATTCCCTAAATTATGGCTTCGTCCTACCGCATAACACATTGCATACTTAGATCAGAAGGGCATAATCGAGTCATCATATCATACATATCATAAAAAATGCATAAAAATAGGAGTTCGAAATCTCAAGATCAATGTCTACAAGGAGCTCCAACACTGCTCAGCCTCATCATCAATGGATGGCCCCTGACCATAGTTCCCAGTCGAGTAATGGAGAGAAGAGCTATAAATGGGCCTACTGTTGTCAGGCCTCATATCCCGCCCATCATATGCCGGTGCGCGCATAGGGGTACCTGCCGAAAGCCCTGCAGCAAAGAAATTCTCTGTGGCCTGACTGGCAAAATCCATAGCCACATCCTGATGCGAAGGCCCAGCATAAGGCATATCCCATCCAGGGGCATTCTCCCAACCTCCACTCGAGGGCATAACAACAGGCCTACTATCAAGAGAAGGCTGGAAACCCACGGGAGAGAACATCTCAGGAATGTATGGTGCAGAAGGGTCGGGCGCCTCATCAACAGGAGGCCTGGTCACAATTACGGGAGGTAAACGAGCAACAGACGACCTGCTCGCCGAAGAAGCCCTCGCAGCAGAAGAGTGGCGAGGTCCCACCGAAGATGAAGACTGGGACATCTGCAGATAATCAAAGTTAAAATGTTAAGTTAAGCACCTCACTTAGCTAAACAAAAAGAAGAGAGTCAACTCACATCAACGGTCTTGGACCGAGAACTCTTCCCCCTGCCCATCACTCGACCATAGCCCTTCTTTAACAGGTGAATGAGCTTGAAGATCTGAGAGGTCTGCTCCCTGTTCAACTACAAAAGAGAGAGCCAAAAGATAGAGTCAGCACTCAAAAGCAAACACAAACACAAGAAGGGATAAAAAGGAGCTTATCCCAGTACAACCGTCAGCCAAAGGCAGGCCCTCCACAGCCTCTCCATCAGCAATGTGAAAGGGGAAGTCCTCCACTATGCGTCCCCCACTCTCCCCAATGTACCTCACCTTATTGGTCGGCAAGGTCACGCTTGGGGGCTGACCCCGAGGAGCTCTAGAATGAGATCTCCTAGGGCCCTGAGGAGCTAGACGATCCGCCTGCGAGACACAAGAAGCCAGTATATCACACATATAGCTAAAAAGAGCAGATAAGTTTCCTACCTCAGAAGAAAGGTCCGGCATCAAACGGTCCAAGCAGTATGCCAGGTATACAGCCGTGCGGTCAAAGCCAGCAACCTCCGGCATGAGAAATTCCGTGGCCGCCCTGCCACGGATCACGACTCCCAAGTCCCGCACGCTCAAGCCACGCAGATAAAACATAGTCAAAGGAGGATCCTCCGGAACCAAGTGAGTACCTAGGGAGGGATAGACCAACCGAGTCAAGTGGTCCCCCAAGTACCATACAAAGCTGAATGGTCCCTCAAAGACCACCTGTAGAGAAGACATCCTAAAAGACTCCAGGGTAATATGGGGTGGAACCCCAAGAACATCGTCAAAGGCGGACCATGATACCTACAGATTACCAGTTCAAAGTTCATTCACTCCAAATGAACCAAAAAAAATGTACAAGTCAACAACAACATACCATAGATGCGGCATGGCTCTCGAAGGTGGCCCAAAAATGCTCCAGAGAGGTAAACGGGTGGTTATCCCTACCAACCCACCGTGAACCTAATGGGAACATCCTCAAACCAGGACGGTGAGGACCGAAAGCTAGAAAATACTCAAAGAACACAACTGCCATGCAAGCGAACAAAAAGAATGATTTCCACTATCAAAGGCATAGGCATGAAAAGGGAAAACGTGAAGTGTAAGTGCCTACCTCCAGTATCCTCCATGGGCCCGTGATGGATGTCCTCTCACTCGTCTCCTTAGGCCTACAGGTGCGACGGCACCACTTCACCAAAGAAGCGTAAGCAGCGGCACCAAGGTTGTACTCATGAACCTTGGTCAAATCCTCCAAGCATGTCAAGAAACCGAGACACACACTCTTCTTCTGAGCAAAGATCGTCGACGCCAGCAAGCAAGCCAGGAAAATACGAGCCCTCTGCTCCTAGGTAAATCCCTGCTCCGCCACGGCCTCCGACAACCGCGCCAAAGAAACCCGATCCTTATCAAAGTGGATGGATACGGGCCCGTAAAGCTCTAGCAAAGTATCACTCTGTCGCCAGTAGTTCACGTCGTACTGAATACGACGCCCTCTCAAGGATAACCCTGTCAGCACAGCAAACTGATAAGGGGTGGGGAACATCTCTCCTACAGGTGTATGGAAAGTGTTCGTAGAACCCCAAAACCTCTCCAATAACCCCCGGGCAATAATCCTAGAATCCCCCGAGTCACAAGCAGGGATGACAGTCAAGAACTCGTCAAGACCCGAGCCCAATACCAAATCACTGGCTCCCACCGAAAAGGTCCACAACATCATAGCCCAATGGGAGGTAGTCCCATGAGCCTGCAACAAAACTCCGACACCCTAGCCAACAAACAAATTTTTCTCAACACCCCATAAACCACAAATACAGCTAAAATAATTCTACACAAATTATATACAGCTGACCACCAATCTAGTACAAGTCCCAATTTGTTCGTGTACCGAAGCACTAACAGTTCCAATTTTCAATTCAAATATACTGAACAGAGAAAAAAAAAAAAAAAGTCAGAAAACATACCAACTCTAAGTTAGACAGATGACTCCGTCTATCTGGCAACAGAACACTGCGGTTCCAAACTCCAGGCGAGCTCCGTCCGCGTGGTTAGTCGGAGGTGCTCTAGTAGAAGCTAACCCGGTACGGAAAAGGCTCTGGTCATACTCCTCATCACTGATGGGACGTTTTCCTTTGTCTACGGGAGCCATGGGAACACAATGGAGTTTTCTCTCTCTACAAGTGGGCAAATAAAAGTTTCAGATTCGCAAGAAACAAGCACCCATTCAACAATGCAACCAAAAATTCAGCAACTAGGCGGAAAATTAAGTAAGTTCAAGACAAAAACCGAAGAAAACGGACAAGAATCGACTTACCTCAAGTGAAGTGAAGCACTTAACAATGGAGGAAGCCTGAAGGTTGCTCTCGACAATGGCTCGACGAGGAAGAAGAAAATGGCACGCGAAAAAGAAAAAAAAATCGCTGAAACCATTTACTCGGCTCAAGCCCAGCGCCGCTAGCGTCGCTGGCCAGAGCCGCTAGCGGCTTCACTCCAAGGCCCAGGGCTGGCGCTGGCCTGGGCCGCTAGCGGCCCTGCAGACTTGCACACACGGGCCCCACTGCTGACCCACGACCCCTTTTTCCAATCCAAAGTTCGTTACTTCAGTTCATTTGCGGCAAATATCAGTACCAAGTGCGCGGGAGCGAAGCACTCTGGCCCACAAGTTCAAATTCGACAGTTGGCCTATTTTACGGTACCAACTATTTTCAGGTAAAACTAACCCGTTTATTTTTGCAGGTCCCGGATACTGAAACTCGGATCTACATCTACGACAACTCTTACCGCCCAGAGCGCCCAAAAATATTTAATGCCCGGAAAACCTGTTGGCCTTACCAAACATTACAAATTTTTGGGGTCAGTCCCTCTGCGATATTACAAAATTTTGGGGTCAGTCCCTCTGCGATATTACAAATTTTTGGGGTCAGTCCCTCTACGAGGTTACACATTTTTGGGCCAGTCAATGACCGCTTAAGCTATTGCGGTTAAACCGTCCCTTCTACGAGTTTACTTATTTTTGTACCAGTCAATAATTGCTTAAACTGTTGCAGTTATACTCTCCATTATTTTTTATATGTTTTAGTCAATGATTGCTTAAGCTATTGCATTAAAACTGTTTATATGTCCTAACCACTTTATGGCCAATTATTTTTAATCGCGCTTATCTCGTTGACTTTTTCGTTTCTTATAACAGGGACGGGATCTCGACATCCGCCGAGCGGTGTTTAGTCACTGTTTGTCGAAGCACTCCACGTTGATCATTCTCAAAGTATCACTAACTTTTTCATTCACTCTGAATACAGGTCCCCAGCAGACGTTTAGACCATCTACGAGCGGTGTTCTATCCTGCTACCATAACCTTTATTTTCTCTTGTGTTCACAGAGATGAAATCTTAGCGCACTACGAGCGTGTCCCAACTCAGGTTTATCTTCATATGCATGCATAATGTACACTCTCACACACCATGTGCACATCAGCATCCTGCATGTCGCCTTCGGAGTACTTTGATCTTCGCTTTTACTCAAGCTCGATCAAAGTGGGGGCTTCTGTAGACGCCAAAAAGCGTCTTCAGATTTCTCCGCAAAAGCCTGATGATGAAAGGATTAAATTATAAACTTGAACTGCTATTTTTGCTTTAATAGTTAAGATAAGGTCTCAGGATTTTCCTCCAAATACTCTATCATTCCATTCCATTCAAAAGCCCGTTCAATAGCTTTCCAACGACACGTCTCACGCCTTTTTTCCGACTCCCGGTCGCCAAGTTGTGATTTAGGGGTAGAACCGTCTTTTACCGTCCAAGGGTAAAACGGTCTTTTCATATTTTTTGGAATAGAAAAATTCCTCAGGAAAATAAAATAGACTGGATGTCGTCATCTCGTTTTTAAGCTCAATTTCTGTCGTCCAACCCTACTTCTCCACGCCTATGTAAACAACCCTTCACCCTCACTTCAAAACACACAGTCTACAGTTGACAACCTCTATTCTCGGGAGTATTGACACCAAGCTTCCCCCTCTTTCTTCCAAACTTGAGATCTTGTTTTACTATTTTTGTCAAATATAGCCTACTGTTTAAGTACAAAATCCTGAGGGCTCAAATTAAATTAATTGCGTAATTGTTTATTTTCCATTAGTCATAATGTAGATATCATGCTAGAATAACGTCTTTTATTGCTTACTAAATATTGTCTTTTCAAGCATGTCTAGTCGTTGTAATGCTCAATTTGCCAATCGAATGCATGTCTAAATAAGGGTTAAAAATAAATGTTGTGATGCTTGTGGTGAACCAATTAATAGTCTAAGTCTAGGTTGTTAATCCGGTTTGTGTGGGAATCATGTCTTTAAATTATTAAGCAAACTTGAGTTAGTAGAGGCCATCATAAATGGGTGAGTTGGGTGCCTAACACCTTCCCACCTCGTACATTTGCCCCCGAACACTTTATTCTTGGGTACTCATATGTTCTATATGAGCGGGAGTCTTTCTAAAAACATGATCAGTTCACTTTTCGCGCTATTGGGTTGTCCCTTCGGTTTGTCCCTTCGATAAAACGCCAATAGCAGATTTGTAACCTCTTTCATGGTTTTTATTCAATTCAAGTCTTTTCAAAAGTTTTTCTAACTTGATGGTCCCTTGAACTTATCTAAACCCCCAACTTACAAATTTCTATAAGGACGCACTCCGTTGAAACCAATACACTTCGTAAGAAAAGGATTGGACGAAAATCCTGGGTCCTTACACCTCTTAGATTAATTTACATGTTTCTCCTGCTAGGTTAATTAATCTTAATTGATTAATCAAAGTAGCAACAATAATAGATTAAAGGTTGAAGCTTTTCTTGCCTATTAATTTTTTATTACAGTTTTGACATAAATTGGATATTATTTTAGTTGGAGCATTCTCACTAAACTAATTCCAATAGTTGGTGATGTCTTCTTAATCGTAATGCAATTAGTTTAACTGATTTAATTCATGCTTTCTTGGTCAAGTCAGTTAACTTAATTAGGAATAACATACATAATTATATGTGGTTAAATTAAACTAATGAGAAGATAGGGAATTTACTTGCATTCAAGATAATTCTACAGTCAACTTATTCAATAACCACTCACATGATCGATGATTAAATCCATATATCTTGATAAAATTACATGTCTCTTGCCTATTGTTGACATCACTTTTTAATCACTTTTTAAATTTGTGTCCTTAGTTTATTAATATTAGTTTACTTAGTTTTTATTTATAATTTAGATAATTAATTTAACTTTAGCAGCATAATCTCTGTGGGATCGACCCTTACTTACCCTAGCTAGTAGTTAGTTAGAGTTCGTGAGTGAAGCATTAATATTAATTTGTAGTGTCTGCGACAGCACTCGACAGTAGACTAGGGAATGAGGTGTAGCTCCTGTGGATGACCTTATGGATGTTCTATACCCCCAAAGTGCAAATGGGAGTTTTACCGGCCAATCGTTGTAGTTTTCTATCATTTTTTCGATGATAGTTTTGAGGTTTTTGTTGGCGACTTCTAATGCGCCATTGTTTTGGGGTCGGTATGGGGATAATTTGTGGTGCTGAATTTTGTAGTGTTTTTTAGTAGGGTGGATGTTTCGGCTTTGAAGTGGGATCCATAGTCGCTAATGATTTCATGCGGAACGCCATACCGGCAGATGATGTTGTTCCTTATGAATTTGGATACTTTTTGGATGTGAGGATGGCATAGGATTGTGCTTCAACCCACTTGGTAAAATAGTCTATGGCTACTAGGATGTATTCCTGTCCTCCAGAGCCCTTGGGGGTGATATTACCAATTATGTCTATTCCCCATGAAGAAAATGGCAAGGGGACGTGAAGTTATGGAGCATCGAAGGTGGCATATGCTGTAGGTTGGCATATATCTGACATTTCTTGCATTTCTTGAAATAATCGTAACAGTCTCTTTCCATGGTGGTCCAGTAATATCCTAGTCGTAGGATCTTTCTAGAGAGCATTCGACCATTCATGTGTGGTCCGTACACACCATTGTGTACCTCATCTATGATTTCTATAGCTTCTTTAACGTTTACACATCTGAGGTTGACTCAATTGTGGGACTTTTTATATAGAACCCCCTTGTTGTATTCTATGTATTGTGCCGCTAAGAGACGGATGGCCCATTGAGCTCTTATTGGTGCGTCCTAAGGGTATGTGCCCTTGGTGTGTAGTTGAAGACATCTTCGTACCAACGATCTTCTTCAATTGGAGCTAGGATTAGACACGTGTCGAGGTTGTTGCATAAGGGGGGCTCATTTTTTCTTTGTATACAAACAGGCATCATGCTAGCAGAATCGGGTATGGTTATAAAGGATGCTAGTTTGGACAGGGCGTCTGCAAATTGGTTTTCCTCTCGGGGTCGGTAAGTGAATGCTACTTCTTCAACGTTGTCGAGCACTTTATCCAAAAATTCTTGGTAGAGTGCCAGGCTTTCACTATGAACTTTCCATTTTCTAGAAACTTGGTTGATGATCAGTAGAGAATCTCCATAAACTTTGAGTATCCTGATGTCTACGCCTACGGCTTCTTGTAAGCCGATAATGCAAGCTTTGTATTCGGCCGCATTGTTAGCGACAGGAAAATCTCATTTTACCGAGATGGGAGTATGAGCTTCATCTTGAGATACCAAGAGTACTCCTGCACCATAGCCCTTTTGGTTGGATGCCCCCATCAAAGTACATTTTCCAGCAGTTTTCTTCAATTAGAGCCACATCTTCATCTGGAAAGTCATATTGCTCACGGTCCTTGGCTGTGTGAGTGGGGTGCTCGACCAAGTATTCTGAAATTGCATGTCCCTTGATGATTTTTATAGGGTCAAACTTTAGATCAAACTCAGACAGCAAAACTGTCCACCTCGCAATTCTTCCACTTAGGACTGGTTTCTCGAAGATATATTTGAGGGGATTCATTCTTAACCTTACAAGTACTGGGTGATTAAGCATGTAATGTCTGAGCTTCTTTGTCGCCCAAACCAAAGCCAAACAAGTCTTCTCAAGGCTCGAGTATCTAGTTTCATAGTCGATGAATTTCTTGCTCAAGTAATATATGGCTCGTTCTTTGTCTTCTATGGCTTGGGCTAGCATAGCCCCCCATGACCGTATCAGTCACTGTTAAGTAGAGGATTAGCGGCATGCTTGATCGTGTCAAATGGGTGGGTTGGCCAGATAGTCCTTGATCGTGTCAAATGCTTCTTGACATTGGTCATCCCACTCGATTTTGACCCCCTTCTTCAACTTCTTGAATATGGGCTCACATGTGATGTGAACTTTGATATGAATCGGCTGATGTATTGAAGTCGGCCAAGGAACCCCCAAATTTCTGTTTCATTCTTGGGTGGTGGCATTTCAACTATTGTTCCTCTAAATCAAGGGATTCATCCTGAGTATCAAGAACCGATTCTTTAGAAGCTTCACAGACTGGATATGCAGTTGTCATAAAATGAGTTCTGATCTTCTGAGCGATTTGGCCCACCCAGTTCTGCCTCTAGCACGAGGCGAGACTCTTCCTGTGTATCTTCAACCGAGGAGCGCTTGCTGGATCCTGACATGATCTGAACGAGAAGATGACCATTTAGAACCAAGGAGACCACGAGACTCTCATCTAAGAAAAATGACAACCCATATATAGAAAAACACATTGTCCTAAAAAAACCCTTAACCCTAAATGCCCAAATATTTCCCCTAATGTCAAAGGAAAATAAAATCGATGAACGAAAATAAGAAAAATAGAAAAAGACGGTCCATCCTATTTTTTTATTATTTTTCTAGACTGAAAGATAATGAAAAATGGGATAAAAAAGAAAATAAAAGAATTTCGGCCTATACCTTTTTTTTCCGAAAAAAAAAATTCGGCGTTTTTCTTTTTAACGCCATTTTTTTTTTTTTGCTTTTATTTATTTTTTTGCTGAATCTGAATTACATCAAAAGAAAGAAAATAAAAAATAGAAAATGAGAGAGGGAAAATTGGAGAGATGACTTTTTTTTTGCTAAAAGGTCCTAGAAAGATGTTCATGACTTTGACGGAATATATCATTGGGGAAACGAGTGTTCGTTGAATAGAAGTCTCGCACTATTTTTGGGCATTAGGAACTACCTAAAAATAAAAGAAAAAGACTCCTAGCGCGTAAGTACATGTTGACACATAATCACGACATTGATGCATTCAGGCAAGAATTACAACGATGCAGTTACAAGCCAACATGTGATCAGATGGGCATTACAATGACACATGCGCAACAAGCAAGCGAATGCACGAATGTGGGGTAGAGGCTTTTGGCTCCTGTGAGGTCACCACAACAAATTACAGTTTCCATCCGGCGGATGGTCGACACATCAATTGTATTTCTTCTTCATCAACAAGAGTCGATGAGTCGTGGGTGAGTAAGCGTCGGTTTGCACGATAGGATAACTGTATATTCCTTTAGATATACGAGTTGTCTACGAGTTATGGCTCGAAGGTCGATAAGGGTCAAAAGTTGTGCCAAGGCACATGCAAATGATGCAATATATGTAACATGTTATTAAAAAATTAAGCAAACTTGACTTTCAAGTCTCACCCTCTTAAATAAATCTCCAGTGAAGTCGCCACTATAAGGACCCGAGATTTTTCCTATATCCACGGAAAGCATCCTTATAGAAAATTGTAAGCTGGGGGCTTTAGATAAGTTCAAGGAACCATCGAGTTAGAAAATCTTTTGAAAAAGACTTGAATTGAATAAAAACCATGAAAGAGGTCACAAATCTGCTATCGACATTTTATCGAAGGGACAACCCAATAGCACGATAAGTGAACTAATCATGTTTTAAGAAAGACTCCCACTCATATAGAACATATGAGTACCCTAGAATAATGGGTTCGGGGGCGAAGGTACGTGGTGGGAAGGTGTTAGGCACCCAACTCGCCCGTTTTATGACGGCCTCTACTAATTCAAGTTTGCTTAATAATTTAAAGACATGATTCCCACACAAACCGGATTAACAACCTAGACTTAGACTATTAATTGGTTAATCACAAGCATCACGACATTTATTATTGACCATTATTTAGACATGCATTCGATTGGCAAGTTGAGCATTACAAAAACTAGACATGCTTAGAATTGAAATACAATATTTAGTAAGCAATAAAAGACATGATTTGCATGATATCTATATTATGACTACTAGAAAATAAACAGTTAAGCAATTAATTTAATTTGAGCCCTTAGGAGTTTAGTACCTGAATTGTAGGCTATTTAGCAAATGAATAGTAAAATAGATCTCACGCAAAGAATAAATTTGGAAGAAAGAGGGAGAAGCTCGGGAGTACTCAACCGAGAATAGAGGTTCTCAACTCTAGACTGTGTGTTTTGAACTGAGGGACGTATTTATAGGCGAAGGAGTACGGTTGGACGGGGAGAGAATGGCCGAATTTTGAAGATTGGGCTTGAAAAAAGACGGGCTTCAGAAGACCCAACAAGCACCGCTAGCGGCTCGGGGATATCACCCAGCGCCGCTGAGGGCGCTAGTTGTAATTCCAGCGCCGCTAGCGGCTTTCAGCTTGCCAGCTGGATGTCGTCATTTCATAATGACGACATCTAGTCTATTTTAATTTTCTGGAGGAATTTTTAGTGTTCCGAAAATGTGAAAAGATCGTTTTACCTTTCTGCGGTAAAAGACGGTTTTACCCTCGGTTAGCAACTTGGCAACCGGGAGTCAGAAAAAGACACGAGAGGTGTCGTTGGAAAGCTCTTGAACGGGGCTTTTGAATGTGATCGAAATAAAGGAGTGATCGAGGAAAAACCTAAGACCTTATTTTACCTATCAAAGCAAAAATAGCATTCAAGTTTATAAATTACTCCTTTCATCATCGGGTTTTTGCGGAGAAATCTGAAGACGCTTTTTTGGCGTCTACAACAAGTGTGGGGATAGCACAACTGCTGCTACTACACTGAATAGTTGGGTAGCTAATGGGAAATTCAGTATTGCTAAGGCTTATGATTTCCTAAGGAATGCTGGGAATAAAGTGTCTTGGCATAGAGTGGTAGGAGAAACTCTGACTGTGCCAAATAACAGGATCATCACTTGTTTTGCAGCACGCAATAGGTTACCAACTGTTGAGAACCTTCAGAAGAAGGGATTACAGTGCGCAGATGGTTGTGTTCTATGTATGCAGGGGCATGACACGCAAGCACATCTATTTTTCCATTGTCCACTTGCACCAGAAGTGTGGTCTGACCTGCTTCATTGGCTGGGGGTTAGAAGGAGACACTGGTGCCTCAGAAGGGAGCTGCAATGGAAGAAGAAATACTGTAGAGGAAAATCTCCTCATCACAGAATGATAAAGGCAGCTCTTGCAGGGGCAGTCTATGAGATTTGGTGTGAAAGAAATAGAAGGAAGTTTGGCAACCAGATCAGATTTGCTCATCAGTTGGTTAGACAGGTTCAGAGTTAAGTCTATAGTCGTGCATATGCTGTTTCTGATGAACAGATAGTGCAGAATCTTGTTCAGTAATTGGTTGATTGTATAGTTTACTTGTGAGCTTACTTGTAAGTAGCATATAGAGTATACGTTTGTAGAGGTGTTTTTTAGGGTGCCGAGCTGGCATGCCTTAGAAGTTGTAAACTGGTACTTCGGGGTGCCACATTGGTACCCTTTGGGAAATGGAAATATATGCTAACCTTTTTCCAAAAAAAATTAAATAATAATAATAACAAGAACCTGTAAGAACCCTCGTCTTTCGGCGCTAATTGAAATATTTAGTTGGAATTAATGGTTCTTACATAATACGTCATATGCAACATGATTAATTGTGATAGGGGAAATAATAAGCAAATAGTGAAGTCGCCACCAATTTTTAAGGAAACAATTGGAAACCATCAAAAGTGCACCCAATTCCTATTAGGAATTGACTCATACCCTAAAGGGGCCAAAGATTGAGTTCGGGGCTGTGGGTACGAAAGAGATAAAATGAATCCTATCTAAATCGCCCGAATTAACGGCCTCTACTAATATTATCCATGTTGATTCATAATTCATATCGCAAGGTTCCAAACAAATTCGGTCGTCCAAGATCCGAAATTAACTAGGTGGATTGAACAAACCAAATTACTAAAGTTATCGCTTTGCACATATTACCCAATTGCATGCATTAATTAACGAGCATAAACCAAACCAATAATAACATAAAAGAAATAATAATCCACCTTACCTTTATTGCTAAACGCGCCAAACTGCATATGCACACCAATAAGATTGTTAGCAACTTCAATGGAAATAATAAATATAAACAAAACAATAAAAATAAGCTAATATGCAATTCAGGGCTAAGTATATGCAAAAACCCTAGATATATGCTAATATGCTAATTAAATATGCTAATCATACAAAGATGCAATATTTACACTAAACATGCACTAATCTAGAACTAGACAAAATAAGCATGAAAATATGCAAAGTAACTCTAATTATGAAATGAACTAATTAAGATATGCAATTTAATTATTTAGACATAAATATGATTGATAACAAAACTAAAACGATCAAAACATGATATACAAATCAACCATAATCAAAGTAACATATGATTTGACAAAGAGTTTTGAAAGATTGAGAAAATTGCCCTCAGATTAACCTCTTATTGCACTAGAATTGAATGTCAATTGCTCTTGTATTTGCCTTGCTCTTGTGTATGAAGTTGCTCTTGAATGGAGGTTGAAGAAAGCTTGAATTAATTTGATTAGGGTTGCATGAGAGAGGAGAGAGAGAGAATTAGGGTTCTCTCTTGAGTTGATGGGTGAAAATCCCGTAATAATGAGGTCTAGCCCCGAAAAACGGAGTTTAGAGGAGTATTTATAGGGATTGGGGCGAAGAAAATAGGAAATTAGGGTTCCCGGGCCAAAAATGGTGCCCAGTGGCCCCCCGAGCGCTGCTAGAGGCTCAGCGGCCCCGACAGTGCCGCATGAGCTCCAGCGGTGTGCCGCTGGGGTCGACGGCCCGTTTCACGGCCTCCGCTCCCACGAAAATGCCGCTGGAAAGCTTGTTTGAACTCCGATTGGCCTGTCTCTTGGTGAGTTGGATTTCTTGTGCAAAGGGATTTCTTTTGACATATTGTGGGCTCATATAGCATCCGTATATCATGAGT
Source organism: Tetragonia tetragonoides (assembly GCA_038025085.1). Taxonomy (NCBI): domain Eukaryota; kingdom Viridiplantae; phylum Streptophyta; class Magnoliopsida; order Caryophyllales; family Aizoaceae; genus Tetragonia; species Tetragonia tetragonoides. The sequence continues at coordinate 11,231,607 of CM076147.1, read as the reverse complement.
TATGGCCCAACCACTAGAGAGGTGTCCGTTTCAGTGCATCAATCAATCATCGGATCATATCTCCTTCGTTTCTAATGAGATTTTGGCCCATAATACATCATTAAAAAGATAATTCAAAGGGGAATACAAGCCTAGTCGGCTAATAATCTAACTAATCCTTTCATGGCTAAAAATCAGTTTTGAACCGTGATATGCGGGTATGAGAACATCGTTTTTAGCCCATATCTTCATTAAATTATAACTTTTGACTCCGGTGTCCGATTGGGACAAATGAGATGGCTTTGGAAAGCTTATGGAAAGGGCTATTTATGGGTATGAAATTAATGAGATCCTGAGCGAGGATGGATAAAGGGTTTCAAATGAACATAAATACGTCGAGCATTGACATTTGTTTCTTGGAGATGGAGGGAGATATAGAGACATCAAAGGGAAAAGAGATGGAAGTTAATGGGATGACACAGAGGAGCTTGTATGAGAATATGAGATGATGGAGTTACAATCAGTTAGAGTGAGTAGGGAAAGGAGAGAGAGGAGAGATATTGTGTGAGGGAGGCGCATGAAGGGGATGGGTGTTAATGGGCTTTTATATTTAGGTTAGTAAAATGGGTAAAAATAAGGAAAAAATAGAACAAGTGCTCCATTTTTATCGTTTAGGCATTATGGCGACCGATCTGATAGTCTGTCGCATTTTTCAGTCGCTAAAAGGCCCTTTTTTTTTTTTTTTTGTAATGGTAGAAACTTAACCTGATTCAGCACCAAGACATTGTGATTGATCAAAACCCTTCAACATGCTCGAGGAGCCTCCTAATTGATCAGGACAGATGAGGACAGCTTCTATATATTAAGAGCTTTCAATAACAAGGCAAATTGTATTGGAGGAATATCCCCAAAATTTTCGGAAATGTCCTTTCACTCCTCCGCTGCAAAAGGACAAGCCTGAATGTCGACATTTTGTCATTGTTCGTCCATGCAAGCTCATGTGGCACGATGCCATTCGATTGTAGAGGGGCACACGTCCTATCACGAGCATACTTCATGGTAGTCCATACTCCAGGGGTACGTGGCCAGTGCTCATTTGCTCGAGCAAAATGCCTTTTTGGGCCTAAAAATACGTGAATAGTAATCAAAACATGACAAGTAACATTCAATACACAGATTTGATTGCCAAAATCCTGCAATGTCCTAGTCACTCTGACACAGACCGCGACATTACAGCTATCAAATTGACTTCACATTCTTGTGTATTCCGTCCTTCTTACGAACAGATTATTAACTTAATCTTTGGAAGAGTGTTCTCGGGAGTCACCCCTCAAGGTAGTGATCAGTCTGCTCATCTTAGTAAGTCATTCGATTAGATTGAGGAGCTGCCCGACCAGGAATCCATATGCCCGTATCTTTGCTCGTGCAGAGTTGCAGTTAACTTTCCCAGTGTTCGCTCCCCGAAAATCGGTCGAAACACAAATAAAATCCAGTCTAAATCATGAATGCATATACTATACATCACATCAGGCAAGACACATTAGATCTAAAATTCAATGACGCAAGCCTATATACTATACAAAAGAGTTACAATACATCATCTGTTCGACTCTGTATGAAATGATGTGATTACTATTGAAGCCAAAACTAAAATATCGAATCATTAGATGACAAAGAAACTTCTCATCAAACTATCATCTAAAACTAATTATAAAAGCTAAAACACGCGTAAATAAACAATAATTTTCAGATTTGCATTCATAATTGACAAAGAAAGTGTCCGAAAAATTTAGAGATCCAACATAGTATATATCATCAACAACAAAAAAAGATTAAGAACATTAACAAAAACACGTGTAGATAAATAATAGTTTTTAGATTTGCATTCATAATCGACAAAGGAAATAAGATAAAAGTTCAGAGATTTATCATACTAAATGTCATCAACAACACAAAAAATTAAGAATATTAGAAAAACACAAAATAAAACTCTAATTCATCCAAAACATACACAAAATTGATAAAAAAAACATAAAATTAATCTAAAACGAATATTATTTCAATTGAAACAAAATAGAAAAAAAACATAATATAATTAAGAAAAGAATATCTCGTACAACCACGATCATCAACCAACATCTCTACATGAGTAGAAGCTGGATTCCTTAGAAATTTAGAATCCAACACCACATAAGTTTTTTCATACATCCATTTCAACACTAGAAAAGAAGCAAACAAATCGGAATGAGAAATTGAAATACACAAAACGCAAATAGAAAATGCAGCAAAAAAACAAAATCAGATAAAGCAATAAACAAAAAAATGCAGTAACTTTTGTAGAAAAACACCAAAGCGTTCTCTCTCACACACAGACACAGACACAGACACACACTCTCTCTCCTAATCGCGAACTCCCCTCTCCATGGCAGCTCCTCCTCTTCTGAGAGGCTTGCCACTTCTTCGCCTCCGCCACTGTGTCGCCGCCGCCGCAGATTTCTTCGCTCCTGTGCGACGGCCTCTCTGCTCGTCAACACGGCCCGAAGATGTTACCAAAACTGGCGAACTCTTGAGGGTTAAAGAACCTCCCAAGTTTTTCGACACTATAGACGACGATGATGCTGATTATCGTAGGTGGAGAGATAAAGAAGATGAAATTCTTCGAGACATTGAGCCTATCATTCTTCTCGCCAAAGAGATTCTCCACTCTGACAGGTCTCACCCTTACCCTCTCTTTCCGAAATTATTAGTAATTGTTTATGTTGCCAAATTAAACTTTACTAAATTGAACGAAATTTGTTATTATGCGACTGACAATTGACATTTTGTCAAAGTAAATTAAACTTTACTTAATTGAATGAAATTTGTTATAATGGGGTTGACAATTGACATTGGGTTGCCAAATCAAACAATACTTAATTGAATGATTTTTTTTTTTGGTGCGATTAATTGAATGAAATGAATGGGTTGTCATCAGAAACCATTGCTTGAGCTTATGGTATTCATTTGTTTACCGTAAGTTGTTGACTCTTGTCATTACTCTTTATTAAACAGGCCATAAGCTGGTTTAAATATTTTTAACTTCTAAAAAACTAGCAAAAAAGTAGGTTTGGGTTCATGCTCTTCTTTACCGAAAAGGATTTACTAATCTGTGAATTATAGGCATAAAAGCAATCTTTCACACCAATTGTGAAATTAAAGTGTGGATCACTTCTTGCTGATATAATAATCCACAAGTCACAATAGCACATGCATAAAGTGTAAATGGAGACTGTATCACTCTTCTCAATTGCCCAACAGCTTAGAATGCAGTTCAGAGCTTACGGTCAAGCACCCAAAAAGATTAAAAAGGAGTTTGTTACATTGGAAGAAGACATAGGCCTTAAATCACTTACCCTTGACAGATGAACATTTTAGGCATCAAAGTGAATGGGTTTTGAAATATAATTCTGTTGTGGGTATTTCTTCGTTCTCTGGGAGTACTATTACTGGCGTTGGTACCTGCAAAATCAGAATACGTCACTAGCCCGGAGGGGTTTTCCGGGATCCCCGCTCCGATGCTTAAGTCAGTACTCTCTCTCTATCAGGTAATAAGTGATTTGATTGATTGAAAGTAGTTGTTCTGTTCATACCTGAAATGAGAGTATTTATAGGCGCGGATTTCACTGGGACAATGCCTATGTGACACGTGGCATGCGCAGATAGGAGAGTGTCTTCGGAGAGTACCTGCTTGACACGTGTATTTACTGGCCCGTTTCCTTGATTAAGGTTCCTAGGAGGCCTTCTCGAACGGGCCTTAAAAGGGGAGTGGTCTTGTGGGCTTAATAGGGTATTTGGGTCATAACATTTGCCCCTCAGGAACGGTTTGGTGGAGCCGGTAGGAGGCAAGATGTTTCTGACAATTAATGATCTTTGAGGAGGCGTTTCGTCTCCCTGGGGCCATGGGCGTTTTTTCTATATAAACTTCCATTATTTGGCCGTATATCTTTATTTACCACGCCTTCCTTAGTTTGCTCTATCATCTTGTACGCGTACTAGTAACTTTTTCCCGGTTTTAGACATGTCAGGCTCTTCTGATGAGGCTCGGCAGGGGGGCTCTCACAAGCGCTCTCGACCCGCTTTGCCACCCCGCCGACGGGTCGTGTCGGCGGGCGAGTTGGTGTCCTGCTCCTCCCGCTGCTGCGGTTCTGAGGGCTTTTGATGAGAGGTCGGCCTCTGGTCGGGGGACTAGCCTCCACTACAGCCGGTGTGGCTGTCCCGGGGCCATCTGTCGAGTGGCCTACTTCCTCTTTTTCCAAGGATAAGGGGGTGAAGCGTGAGAGGAGTGTCTCACCCCCTTCTGGTTTTAAGGGTCATGCTCGCTATGGCCGAGAGGCTGGCGGGGCGATAAACCGTGCTGAGTATGAGGAAGGACTCAAAACCAGTCTGTGGAGCTTGGGGTCCCTCGCTTTGGATCTTCATGAGGCTGAACGGAGCCGCCTAGGCTAACCTAGACGGCGCGAGGGCTTGTATTGTGGAGCTCAAGGGTCGGCAGGAACGTCTCTATGAGTTCTGTGGATTTCTGAGAGATGAGCTTGAGAGGGACGCTGGCAATGCTCGCTTGGGTCATCAGGCTTAGTTACAACTTGTTGTGGTGTCAACTTTTTTATTTATTTTTATTTTTTTTATTATTTTTTTGGTAACGCCGGGGGTGTGCTCGGCGAATTTTGTAATGCCGGTTGCCACCCGGCGTTTTTATGAAATGAAGCTCTCTTTTGCCCCAGAAACGATCGATCGATCTTTGACTGCTTGTGTTTTAAGTTTGTTTCTGTCTTTTGAGCTTACGTGTCCCCCGGGTATTTCTTCATGTTTTTGTCCCAAGAAATTTGTGGCGGACCAGGTGGCTTCCTTGCGGTTTTTTCATTTATGACTAGTTGACCCATATCTGTCAGGGGAACAGGTGGCATCTTGTTGTTGGCCAGGATGACGTAATCTTTTGTCTTGTACTCTTGTTGTCTTTGTATAAATATGAGATTTAGCTCTGGTGTGCCCTTTGAGCTTCTCTCATCATGGTCTCAACTATTGAGATTTCCTCTGGATCCAGTGATTCTGAAGGTGAACCTAAGGTTGTTAGTCGCTACAGGCTGAGAAAGACGCCGAAGAGATTGTGTCGAGAAAGCCTCGCCTCTTCATCACGAACACCTTTGTGCGTTGTGAAAGAGGCTGGTATTCGCTATGGCGAGGATCTTTGTGGTGAGAGCTTAGCTTGCTGGTATGCTCGTCATCTGACGGATCCATCATTTGGCAAGCCAGTGAAGTTGGCCTTGGCGAGTTTATTGGAGAAAGACATAGTTGCCGAGAGGATTCTCTTTTCCTCTACAACTCCTCTCAGCTGTCGCCGTGGCTCGCCCTCTTCAGAAGGCCGGTCTCAGGCGAGGTCTGATGCCGAGGCGTGCCGAGGAAGTGTCGTCGAAAAAAGCTGAAACAGTTTTTTCTTCGTTTGCAGCTCGCAAGAAAAAGGTTGCAGAGGTCGAGAAAATCAAGGCGGAGCTTGCCCGCATTCATTCCCGTCTTCAGGATACTTCTTTGAAGATAGCTGGTTTCGAGGGCGAGTTGCGGTCGGCTCGCACCTTGTATGAGGGGCTTAGCTCTCGCTAAAAGGAGTTAGAAGTAGTGTGTCGGCGTCTTCAAGCCGATCTATCTAAGATGGGGGGCCCTGTACCTGTGTAATTTCTTAGAACTCTTTGTATTTGTGCCTTGCGTTTCTGCTAGGCCACGTGTATCCTAGGGGTCGAGTTATGCCCCTTTATAAATATATGAGCTTTGCATTTTGCAATCATTTGTTCTTTCATTTGCTCCTCTCTCTGATTCTGTGCGTACTATTTTTCATCCAAATTCTCTCTAGAATTTTCTCGGTTTTTCCATTATGACAAAAGGAGGTGCTTCTTCATCGTCTCAGGATTCCGGCAAGACATACCGAGGTGTCTAGTGGTGCTATGGGGACTCGAACTTGGGACTTCTAGAATAGATCTCAGAGGTCTTAGCAGCTAAGCTACCCCCTCAGGGTTTGTTCTTTGGAAAAAATTTTGGTCGACAAAGCAATGTGTGAGGAGCTCCAATGTGTAGTGCTTAAGCAAGGCGTATGATAGGGTGAGATTGTGTTTATTGGATATGGTGCTAGAAACGAAGGAATTTGGGATGAGATGGGTCGGTGGACTAGAGGTTTCGTTTCGTGTGTTGGTTAATGGGGCCCCAAGAGAGTAGTTTATCTCGTGTACGGTGTTGAGACAAGCAGATCCCTATTCCCATTATTTTTTACTTTCGTGGTTAACGTGCTGAGTAGGATGATGGAGAAGAGTTAGGCTGATTTATAAAATCGTGGTTGGGAGGGAGGAGGAGTGTGTACATGTCCAGGACGAAACAATGTTCTTATTTGCTGGTCTTGAAAATTTTAAATGTTATTTAGCCTCTCACATATGGGGTCACAAGCGTAGTTTTCGTCCCCTAGTCAGCTGGAAGCTTGGGAGTGATATTTGGTGGGATAGCTTGGCCACACTTTGTTTGAGGTTCCCTTGACTGTTCTAGCTTTCAACCTTCAAGATACTACTATCTTTAAGTTTAAGTCCACCTTGTTGTGCTCATGGAATTTGCTCTTAGGAGGCTATCCTAAAAATGAGAGAGGAAGATCTTTGCTTGGTACTTTGGAGAGGGGACTATAGGAGATATTGGCGAATCCTCGAAGAATTCTCTTATAAGTCTGTTGCTCAATGTTTGGGATGCCAGCGCAGTTAGCAAGGTTTCCTATTGCAACATTCTTGTGGAAGGCGAAATTACCTTAGTCACCTTGGCGCTTGATAAGATGAACACCAATACTTTGTGCGAAAGGACAAGGATGAGTTTTGCTATGCCTCCGGATACTTGTATGCTTTGCCTGGCCAGCAGTGACACTCAGGGATTTTTTTTCTTAATCTGCGATGTGGCGTGAAGCCTTTGGGGTTGTTGTTGTGTTTGGGAGTCGTGTGTGTTTCATTCTATGGTCAATGAGTTTTTGCATGCACATGTGGGTTTTGAGAAGTAAACGGAGAAAGAACTGCTGTGGTGGAATGTTGTTGTTGTTGTTGTTTTTTTTTTTCATGTGTAAGTGTGTTTGATTAAAGAAGAATGCTTGGGTCTTTACTTGGCTTCCTACTTAGCTTCTTTGTTATCTTAATTAATAGATGAAAGAAAACCGTCTAGAATTAGGAAAGTATGTTCTGAAATATTATATCTCCTTGCACTGGGAATCTGAAATGTTTCCTAATCATAGATTGGGAATATGAATAAGCTGTTGTGACGGTCATGGCTATTTGAGTATTTTCTGGTGTTTGTGGCAGGAGCTTAATTCTTGCATCTTTGCAGGAGTGTCGTTTGATGGATCCTGTTTGGGATAGTATGCTGTATATTGGTTCCTTACGGGCCAATGCAGCTGGTGCTTCTGAAGGCCTGTCGTTGGCTGACATTCAGCGAAAGGGGTGTCGTTGACTGACATTCAGCAACAATGGGGTTCTTTGTCATTAGAATTTTTATGAGGACACCTTGTCGTCCTAGGTTGTTGTTCCCTTTGATTTCATTATTCATATATTTTTCTTATCTGAAATAGGATTAGGTTACTTTGATAGGCTATTCACAGGAGGCTTTATTTGTAAAAGAGTGTGTATTCCCAATGGTATGAAACCCAAATCTGGGAAAGGGATCAAAAGTTGTAATTGAGAGGTTATCTTGGGTGGGGGTTTAATACTTTGTGCAAGATTTACATTGGAGAGTGTTTTCCCCTTTAGTACTTGTAGAATTTACGTGTATGGGTTTGTAACTATCCTTCTGCTAGCGATGCATATATGTGGTTTGTTGAATTGAGTAGTGGTGAATTGTGGTTTGAGGGTTACCCATGTCGATTAGGCGTGTCTCTATTCTCAAGTGTCCATGATTGATTTTCATGTTCTTTTGTGATAGAATGCAAAGTATTTTATACTATCTTTGAAATTTGTCCAATCTAGTGGTGCTGAATGCGTTATTATTTGACAACTTTTTGACTTTGGATTGTAATGGACTAAATTTATGTCATGCATGTTATGCTTCATTGGGCTGATCTGTAATTAGATTCCTCTCAACGACTCCTTGTCCTTTTAGGGTGTAATTCTGATTTCTATTGCTAGATGCTTTTTGTCATCTAAATAGAAAAAATTACTGATGTAATAATTTGTTGTGAGTTAGCAGAGGATCAATTTGGTTTCCTGTCAAGGTTATATGAAAACCCTCCCTGTAATTACAGGTGTGTTGCAAGGGGTCGAGGTTATGTACATTTGATCTTCCCTGACTCCACCTTAGTGGGAGACTCGTGAGAGGTACTAGGGTACTCGCATGGTATGTTAGGGCATGGATTTACTGTAAAATGAAGCCTTTGTGATACTGATATTGATCATGTTGGTCATTAGCTGTTTGAATAAAGACATTTGTTACCTAGAAAACAAAAGGCGGGGAAAGCCTTCAAAGAGTTTCTACTAGCATGAATATTCTTTACCCTCCAAGAACTGAAGTTGCGTTTTACCCCTACAAGAATTATACTCTCTCCGTCCCGCAAAGTTCGCAAATCTTTCTATTTTTAGATGTCCCAGAACATTGCAAATTAACTCAATAGATTTGCATTGGAACTCTTAAAAATGCCAAAAATTCAAATTGTATACACACAAGAAGTCAATTTTTTTTGTGATTTTTTTTTGCATATCTTCTTTTAGCAGTATAGGGCTCAGTATGAAGGATAACATTGTATAGCTCTAGCTACCTCTATGCTATACATGTTAAGTGACTCAGAAAATTGAATACTTGTTGAGTTTCAATCTTGTATTTTTGTTTAAACTATCTCGTGGTAATTAAAATTGGTAGGTTTTTCTAATATTTCCTTAATCATGCTACCTTGCTGCAGAGTGACTGTCTATCTTTGTGTTGACTAGAAACTTTACTAGACACTTTGAAATCATGCTACCACTCTGAAGTGAACTTTTTTTTACTAGAAACTTTAGTTAGGGCTTTATTTACTGGTATGTGTATGCTTGATTGTAGTACTAGTAGTGAGTCCTGCTCGCATAATTGTCCTTCTGTATGACAAGGCACAATTCCTGTGGTGTAAACTTTTGGTGTTTTGGGAAGCGTTGGATTTGCCTGGTTACTATATTGGAGCTTCTAAACCCTGAGGGGGTAGCTCAGCTGGTAATACCAGACCTCTGAGAAGTGTTCCAGAGGTCCTAGGTTTGAGTCCCCTCAGGGCCTCTGGAGGTTTTCTGGTCGTTAACTTGAGGGCCCATGGGATTAGTCAAGCTAAACTTGGACACCCATGTCATCTAGAAAGCACTATTTTGGAGCTTCTGCAGGTTCGAATGTGGGTTTTGGGAGGGATAAGGTGTAGAAGCTACAATGGCATGCTGTTTTTTTTTTTTTGTTAGAAGCGGAACGCAAGAGTATCTGCTAGGGTTGGTATCTGGTATGTCACCTGAGGTTGTGATGCGGATGACAAGAAAGGGAAATAAAAGATTGAAAATGAATAGGAAATAACTGTATTTTTGATAGTTTGTTATTTTCGGATTTATTTGAAGGGGTATTTTATTAGGGTAGTAGATCCTAGAATATAGCATTATTAGTGTTAGGAAAGTAGTCTTCAGTTATATTAGGGTGTTAGGTAGTTTCTTATTCTCCAAGCATATGTTTTAGCTTATAAATAGGGCCTTAATGTATTGTCCTCCTCAGTTTTGGTTTTATGAATTTAATGAGAATTAGTTGAGTTTGTGGGAGGATTCCCCGTTCTCCATCAATTTGGTATCAAAGCCAGCCGCTTCGTCGCTGTCAACGCCGCCGTAAGGCTGAAACCCTAGTTTCCTTGCCCATCCAACACTCATCTACACCTGCAGCCACCCTTGCATAAACCCTAATTTCGTATACCTCACAAACCAGTAGCCTAAATCCATCACATTGATCCAAGACCACTTTTCTTCAAAGTTACTCCTACCCAGCAACCTAAACACATCACCAGATTTTTCAGAATATGTTCCAAGTCAATCTCCATGGATGCTTCCTATTGGGATGAGTTCTATACTTTCCAATTTCTAGTGTATCGGTTGGAGAAGAACTTAGGATTATCATCTACTCAAGGTATTATTGGTCCATGTCCTACCAATTACTTTGGGGATTATCAATTGTCGCACTATAGTTTTTACGATGGAGTTAAACGAGGATATTATGGAGTTCCTTTCCGGTTTATTACTCGTCCCTTTTTCAAGTTAGAGCATGAGACTTATGAGCAAGTAAAGGAAAATTTCCATCTATTCAAGCATGAACAACATCTTCGCAAAAGCAAGGAAGGAGAATCCCGAGTTGTGGAACATTTTGAAGAATTCAAGGCAAGTTTAGAGGAACTGAAGAGCTTAATGGCAAAACGTCGGGAAGATGATGCACCAGAAGAAGTTAAAAACAGCACTGGAGCAACTGTAGCTCTTGCTGTACAGGAGGAAGGAACACAAGAAAATGAGCAGCAATTAATTCATCACACTACTCAGGAAAAAGATACTGATCAGAATGAACTGGACACCTCAAAAGTATTTGAGAAGGCCATTACTGATAAAAGCCCCATCCCTAGGGTAGAAGAGTACATATTTCAAACTGTGTCTTTTGTAGGTTCACCTCCAATAGCTTCAATATTCGCTCCCTACATATTGGTGACACCTCCCTCGTGCTTTGAATGGCGTGTTGCTATGTGGCCCCTGATTCTTCTCCACTTCAAAACTCGTGGTCGAGTTTTTTCTAAGAGGGGGAGAATGATGCGGATGACAAGAAAGGGAAATAAAAGATTTAAAATGAATGGCATGTACTTATTAGTTTTAGGAAATAACTGTATTTTTGATAGTTTGTTATTTTCGGATTTATTTGAAGGGTATTTTATTAGGGTAGTAGATCTTAGAATATAGCATTATTAGTGTTAGGAAAGTAGTCTTTAGTTATATTAGGGTGTTAGGTAGTTTTTTATTCTCCAAGCATATGTTTTAGCTTATAAATAGGGCCTTAATGTATTGTCCTCCTCAGTTTTGGTTTTATGAATTTAATGATTTTTAGTTGAGTTTGTGGGAGGATTCCCTGTTCGCCATCAGGTTGTCTAGGATAGAGTGACTTATAGCTTCTTGTGGGCTAGAGCGGATGGGACCTTTAGGAGTTCCTCAGTTTCTGATGTCCATAATAACTGGGCTAATCTGTAATTATCCTGCTTTATCCGAAAAAAAAAGACACAAGGAGTGCAGCACGGTTTGGGCGATCAGTATTTGTCAAATATAAATGCTTCAAAAGGTGTCATTGCTAAGATGGGTAGTGACTAAATAATTGCGGTCTGTTATTTCTTTTTTTAGTTGTGTCAAGAGCTTTCCTTTTTGCAATTTCTTTTTTAGCTGCAATGTAGTGTTTGATTTTAACAGAAAGTCTGGCGTGATTATAACCTTGTTGTCATTTTGTGCTGGTAGGTACATGGATGGACAACGCCTTACAGCTGATGATGAGAGAGCTGTTGTGGAGAAGCTGCTTGCTTATCATCCTAATTCTGAAGATAAAATTGGATGTGGATTGTCTTCAATTATGGTAAGATTCATTGTCCAAACTATTTATAGGTGTACTAATAATAGTTTATTGCTGGCTTCGTGGATCATGCTTATAAATTTCTGCCAATACACATGTTGAGCTAAAAAAAACTACATTGAGTGTTATTCCTACTTGTTTTGCCAAGCAGTTCGCCAGCTTTTGACTAGGATGTTTATTAATGTCAGAAACTTGTTCTATTAAGATGAACGGACTTCTGTATTTCCTTTCAGTAAGTCATTTGACATGCGCAGATGACATATCATAGAGTTTGGGGCTGCATGATAGTTTTGAAGGATTTGAGAGAAGGCCTATATCACTAATTTTCTATGGGGTTGATTTAGTGTGTAAACTTGTTAGCATCTTCAAATCTGTACATTAAAATATAGTGGAGAAAGTGTATACACAACAGTTTCTGATAGCTCACAGACTTTATGTTCCAACCAAACTTGAAAATGTTTTTTGGTTGCTGCTCGCATGAAGAGAATATCCAAACTCTCTGAATCCCAAGATGCAATGGCAAACAACCAATAACCAGTGTCATCCATTGATAAATTGATAGATTGCAGACTTCAATCCAATGAAATTTATTCGTTGGTCACTGTTCTCGTGAAGGGAAGATCCAAAATATCTGTACTCCCAAGATACAACAACAGCAAACAACTACCTAGTATGGTCCCATGAGGGCGAGGTCTTGGGGGTCAAGGTGAATACAGCATTACCCCTAACTAGCAAACAGGATGTTTCCTCATTTAGAAAAATTAACAACTTGACTCTATCATCATTTTGAAAAATTCTCTCTCTAGCACGATGCCTCTTTTCTCTTCCTCGCTCTTTCTCTCTTCCCCATCTTCTCACTCCTCCTTCCTCTTTCTGTAAATATGACTCCAAATTTGCCAGCGAGTCCAGGTTCAAGGGAAATACTTCCGTTTCTACTATGCAGGCTCTCAAATTGGGGGTTTTGTTCATGTTGTGGAGAAGGGATCCAAGCTGACCAGTCAGATGATGTTGCCTGCAGACATGGCTCGATGGGTTTACGAGGTTTTGTTGCGAGGTTGAATTAAGGTGCTCTCCAATTGCAGAGGGCGACTTCTTGGCTGGATTAAGGTTCGCTCCAACTGTAGAGGGCGGTTTCTTGAGGTGGGCCTCGCCCCTAGGGGATGATTGTCGACGATCTTTGTTCCCGGGGTGTCAAATACCGATAGATGGTTGCATTTCAAGGCGGCGTTGTGTGCGTTGGTGGATGGGTCGCTGACTCGCGGGCGATCGGTTCACTGCGATTGTGTGGTGATGCCTCGCCGGGTTCTAATTCTGGTGGCAAGGCGGGTGAGGGACATCAGATCTGTTTTGGGTGTGCCAAACCTTGGCCTGAAGAATATGGTGGCCGACGGCTAGGATTGCCAAGGAATAGCGAGATGGCGCGTGAGGCACATGGAGTGGCACATGCGACAAGTGATGTGACGCGTGTGGTCTCGTGAGGCGCGTGGTGTAGCGCATGAGGAGCGTGGAGCGGTGCGTGAGATGCTTGCTAGTCTAGATAGGCTCGCACCCATTCAGATTAGCTCAGGGGATATTATTATTTTTTTAGATAAGAAAAGATTGTATCAATAAGAACAAAGTTACAACCTAAGAGGACAAGAAGTCCTCGAGAGGAATCTAATTACAAATCAGCCCAATGAAGCATAACATGAGTAAGTGGGTAACTCTGAAAACACCCAGCAGCCTTCGCCCACAAAGAGACTAAATAGACTACCCGCCCCCACAATAAATCAGCTGACATAGATACCCTAGAAAAGACCCTCGCGTTCCTCACTAACCAAATACACCACAGCACCGCAAAAGCAGCATTCTTGCACAACACCCGTGTCTACTTCGTCCCCCCTCACCTCGTCTGCATAATTCCCGAAACACTATCAAGACACTCCCCATAACAGCGGACAACTGACACCAGAGAATTCAAAGTTCAACTCCAGGTTCAACCATTAACATTGTTTTGGATTTGGGCCAGTTAGTGAATTCTGTTGCCAAGACTCTTATTCCACTGGTCCCCTCAGGCCCACTAGGGTTTTCCTGGTCGTTAACTTCAGGCCCATGGAATTAGTCAAGCAAAAGCTTGGACACCCATGTTATCTTAAAAAAAAAAAAAGATTCGTATTCCACTGGAGGAGTTGAAGCTTGGGATAACTTTAGGGAGTAGTTAGCAACATGAGAGCACATGCCCAAATGCTTCTGTTGCTACAGAGTATCCGAGCAGGGGTTGGGTTGGGGATTATGTTACCAGGACTCGGGTACGGGTGCGAGTCCAAGAGTCGGATACGTTATGGTATGAAAATTGAGGGTGCGGGAACGTTGTCCTAAATTAGGGACACGGGTGCGGGGACCCTGTCCTAAATTTGGACACGGGTGCGGGGGTACGACATTTTTTATTTTATTTTATTTTATTTAGAAGTCTACGGTTCCATTGAAGGTACGCGCTTTTGTGGACTTTGGTGCTTTGTAGGGTGAACACTTGTGACATGCTGCAGCGTAGGAGACCTAGCTGGTCCCTTTCACCGGGATTTTGTGTGATGTGTCGGCATAGTGGGGAGGATTGCCTGCATTTGTTTGTGCAATGTGATTTTGCGCGGAGTCTATGGGATAAATTATTGTGTGGGGAGAGTGTTGTGTGCCCATGCACGGTGGGCAGATTCTTACAATTACGATTTGCTACGATGAGGAGGAGTAAGGAGGGGAGATTGTTATGGCGATGTGCTTGTATGGCATTACTTTGGTGTGTTTGGTTGGAGAGGAACGCCAGGATCGACTGAGAAGACAATTGATTATGTTTGGGATCATGTAGTCTATTTGGCTTCTCTTTGGGCTAAGGCGGTGGGGGCCTTTAAGGTTTCCCGCTGACGTTAGTTCAACGCCATTGGCGTGATGTGTAGATAGTTCTTTCTTTTATACTGAGGATACCTTATCCTCCACCTTTTTGTATTATTTGCCACTTGATTAATAAAATTTTCTCTTATCTAAAAAAAATAATGAATTTTTTTAATAATGATTTTTATTGGTAAGTTTGAAATATTATTGGGGATTGCTAAACGTAAACTTGAATTACTTAACGTAAATTTGTTTTTCCAAGATACCCTTGACATAATACAACCCTGCTTCCTCCCAGGCTCCCACCTCTCCCATCTTTCTCCCTCCTCTCTCTCTCATGACCTGTGTTCATACCTAATAAATCTTCATTATTGTTTCTCATTGAAACAAAAAGAATAAAAAATGGAAACCAAATATCCCCACCACGATCATTTGTTCATGAAGAACACAACCCACCTCAAAAAAATCATTTGATCATCAACCCATCTATCATCATATAGATCACCATCAAACCCATGTAGTTCAGTATTTAATCTTCTCCCTGACAGTGAATTGGGACACCGCTGCAAGCTCAGCCGACAGCCAACTGTGAGTTTGTGACGCACTCCACTAACCTTCAGTCGATCGCCGCCCCCATCACCATCATTCAACTGATACTTGAAGAGCCCTTGTTGCAATAATATGGTACAACAGTTTGGTAGAATTGAAATTCTACTATTCTGCTCATCTATGACTACCCATTAATTCACAATATGGCTAAATTTTTATTGCATTGTTCTTGTTTTACAACTTTGCGATAATCGCTTAAAGCAAAGTATAATAATCTCTTAATCAACTCCAATTTTCTCCCCCATCTTTTTGATCAATTCCCATCCCCCGAAGGCCGCCAACTTCTTATCTCTCAAGTCTCAAACAATTTATGAACTCTAACTGGAAAAAGAAAAGTAGAAATTCTAAATGAAATTGTGACCACATTAAAAAAAAAAGTATTAACTGCAATTAAGAAATTGTCCATCGTGCAATTCAATCATTTGCGATTGAACGGTGAACAATAATAATGGAGATGTTAGAAAACTAAAACAATTGAGCTACAAATTTGCATTTCAAGTAAAAGGGTGTTTTAGGAAATATTGAGATAAAATGTTTTGCGTTTAGCAATTTGGGATTTACGTTAAGCAGTTCCGATATTATTTATTTAACATTGCACGTCAGATTTCTTAAGGGAAGCC
This sequence comes from Tetragonia tetragonoides, assembly GCA_038025085.1. NCBI lineage: Eukaryota > Viridiplantae > Streptophyta > Magnoliopsida > Caryophyllales > Aizoaceae > Tetragonia > Tetragonia tetragonoides. The sequence goes on along the minus strand of CM076147.1, from coordinate 11,215,915 downwards.
AGCGTTGATTAGGCCCATGTGAATATTGGGAGTATTTGTTATTTATATTGTTGGGCCCAAGTGAGTAAGGCCCAAGTGGTATTGTGGTATTGAATACTCTGCACGTGATAAACTGATAAGTAGTCTCCTGTTGATGTAATTTTTGGACCGTGAAAAGTGAAAAACCCTACTCCTCATAACTCATAACCGCCGCCCAGGAGAGAGAAAGAGAGAGAGAGAGTAACGTGAAACTATAGAGATGAGGACTAAGGAAGGAGGTCAGCCCCCATGTCTTCTCTTTCTCTCCTCTCTATCATCTTTCTCTCTCCTCTCTGTCATATTTGTTTCTCTGGCAGCAGCAAGCAACAACAGTGTCCCCGTGTCCCCGTGTCGCACCAAAAATTTCCGTGTCGTACGATACCCGTGTCGTGTCGCGTCATGTCGACACCGGTACAATGGCAGAGAATGCCGAGTCCTGGCAACATAGATTGGGGACTCTTCTGGGGTCTTCTCTTGCAAGTCAATCCTTCATCAGCTTAGCCTTCCTTCACAGTCTCCACAATTCTCTTTAGCCACATCTATTTGGAATGTCCAAGGTCCCATTGAAGGTCCGTGCTTTTGTGTGGAATTTGGTGCTTGGTAGGATGAATACCTATGACATGATGTAACGCCGGAGGCCTGGTTAGTCACTTTTACTGGGTTTCTGTGTGATGTGCCATCATGATGGGGAGGACTATCTGCATTTGTTTGTTATGTGTGACTTTGCTAGGTCATTATGGAATAAGACTGGAGGAGGGGGAGAGATTTGTGTGTCCTGCCATGGTGGGAGATTAATTACAACTACATTTTGCAGCGATGAGGAGAGGTAAGGAGGGGAGGTTGTTCTGGAGATGTATGTGTATGGCCATTTTGTGGTGTATGTGGTTGGAGAGGAACTCGAAGGCGTTCTGCGACGTTGGGAAGACCATAGATTACGTTTGGGACCATGTGGTTTACTTGGCCTCCCTTTGGGGTAAGGCGGCAATGGAGATGTCTTTGAATTCTCCAATGGAGATGGTCGAGCTGACGACGACAGTTCAGAGGAGGATGATAGTTTTTGCTATGAAAATGATTTTGGCAAAGGGGGTGATCGTCTGTTGTTCGATGATCTTAGGAGGGCTAATCCGAGGGAGGAATGGGGTTCTTATGAGTCCGACACACCTACTGTGGAATTGCAAGACATAGCTCTATTTAATGCGGAGGCCGGTTGCTCTTTGAGCCAAGGGCTGGCTAAGGTTGGAAGCTTACAGAATGGGGTTGTGTCGTCTATTCAGCAGCCTGTACAGCAGTCTGTTCACCTCCCCGGACCTTCATAACAAGCTAGAGTTGGTGATTGTGGAGATGGTCTTCTACCAAATCCGTCGCCGCCAGGTTACACATTGGATAGTGAGGAGGCAGATGCGCTGGAAATGCACTTGTTGAGGCTTTGGGTATTAAATTTGTTGACCCCAGGGAAAGGGGGCTACCCTTGGTAGCCTGGTTAACTCTAGGAAAAAGAAGGGAAGTCGAGAGCTTGAGCGTTTAAGATCTAGCATAAATTATGATGGACGCGTTTTAAACACGAGTTTTTTGAGTAAGCATTGAAATTATATAGGCTTGTTCTCTTAGGTTTGGTTTGTTTGGTTAGGGTCCTTATTTGAGGACTGTTACTCTTGTATTCTTTCTACAATTCTTGATAAAATTCTTTTTCTTATCTGAAAACAAAAGCAAGCAGGCTGTTTCCGAGGCACCCACAAAAACATATCGCGGAGATCATTTTGGAAAGTAGTGAAATTTATTTGATTTGAACTCTCATATGCATGTTGGCCAATATTGTTGCCTAACAAATGTAATTACGAAGTAGACAAATCCAGCAGTCAAAAACCCTGAGGGGGTAGCTCAGCTGGTAAGACCTCTGAAAAGTATTCCAGAGGTCCCAGGTTCGAGTCCCCTCAGGGCCACCGGAGGTTTTCTTGGTCGTTATCTTCAGGGCCATGGGATTAGTCAAGCAAAGCTTGACACCTATGTTGTCTAACAAAAACAAATCCACCAGGTTATTATCTTAGATAGGTCTTAAAGAATAAGCATTGAGCTTTAGACTTTTTTCCAATAGGTTTGGTTTGGTTGCTTGTGGCCTGTTCTTTGAGAATGGTTTTCTAATTTTTGTATTCTTTCTTCAAACTTAATAAAATTCTTTTTCTTATACAAGAAAAAAAGTTATCTTAGTTATAGTTAGTGCCCAATATCATTGGCCTTGCTATTATCGGAGACTTGCCTGTCCAATTTTCGGCTTCATTGAAAACAAAGTTTACATTTTGAGTTGCCTTAAGTGACTGGTGCCATAAAAGTCTCATATGAGGGACTGAATAGGTAAGCCAAATAAAGGTGTGGCAGTACAAAGGAATCAACTAGTAGTTCAGCACCTAAAGATGAATTAAGTGTGATATTTCTATGGGAGCTCGGGTGGATCACCTGGCTGGAAGCCTGGAAGTATGTTTTCTGTTTGTCTGATTGCTTTAATCAGCATGCTGTATTTTTTGTCTGATTGTTTTGCTCAGCACCTCTTGTGTCCTGATCGTCCATCTCAGACGCACTGATTTGATCTATAGTTCGTCTTGTCCAAACAATCTCGAAAGCCAGTAGAGTGTTAATGCTCATACTGGTTACTTAAGCTATATTTAGGTTGATTTTGATTCAGAAGATGCCCAGTGTGGTTATAAGATGGTGATAGATTAGAGGTTGGAACTCTCTTGATGTTCTGTCATTTGCGTTATGGAGTATCTACCAGTATGGTAAAGATGGCTGTGGGCCTCTGAGTCCATGGTTATCTGTGATAAATTTGTGTATGGAGCTGTTCACTAAAATTAACACATTGTGGGACAACTGCGCAGTTTTCAGCTCATGTAGAACTTGACTTTCTTTCTTGACCTTTAGTTTCTCTTTTGCTCAAATAAAATCACCAATATATGCTAGTCTGCCAGGCTTTGATGAAGTCTTATTGCTAGGCTGTCATTCCTTAAAAATTTTGTTTTGCTTGAACCACTTAGAATGCTGAGGTTTTCCATTGTTCTGTCAAGTACTTGTTGATTTTACTGAATTTATCTAGGAGACTGCAAAATAGGGTGATTGATTTCACTTGCTGTACTTTCCCAGCTTGTGATCTTGGCTAATTTTGAATTTTTGATCCTTTTAACAAAAGGTTGGTCGCCATCCTCAGTTTAAACATTCAAGGTGCCTATTCGTTGTTAGAACAGATGGTGTATGGATTGACTTCTCCTACCAAAAATGTCTACGAGAGTACATTCGAAATAAATACCCCCCTCATGCTGAAAGATTTATTCGGGGACACTTTAAACGCGGCAGTGGTTGATGATTCAAGACATCTAGCCAGTTCCAACATTTCGGTGCCCCAACAGCCTAAGCTGTTTGCAACGACATGGAAGATTTTGAACCATATCATGCTGTTGTTTAGTCGGTGATGAGAGTTGCCCGTTCAGTTTGGTAACTAATATACAGCCTGCAAGTACCAATATCATCCTTTTTTCTTTTGGCTCATAATCTACCAATTCAATGTAGTAAATTAACTCTCGACTCTCAGTAGGTATTGAATCAATAGTTAGGGAAAAATGTTGAGAATAACATCTTTGTTGACTTGCAACGATCTTTAGTCGTTGTACTGAATTCGTTGACTTGGTGGATTCGAGGCTTCATGTTTATATGTATTCCAGTGCTGTACTTGAACTCTCTGAATGGGTTCTAATGGCTGCTAGTTTGGCTCCTCTCTTTCTTCCACCCCATTTTCTTGTTTTCAAGTGTCCCACATAGGTGGAGCAGGTGAAGCATTATGAATTATGATTTATGCCCATCTGTCGTCCGCCCGCTCTTGACCAGGCGCGGGTGTGGGACCTGACGGACTTTTGCCACGTGTACTTACTATGTGTCTTTCTGTATGGTTTTTGTTGGGAAATGGAGATAATAATATATGCAATATCATAAACTTAATTTAGTGATCTCCATTACAATTAGCAAATGACTACAATATCTACTTATATAGGCAAACTTTTAAACAACTTCCAATGTGGGATACATGCCCACTAGTCCACTACTACCCCTAATTATGTGACTAATTGTCACTCCACTAACCTTACAACTCCTAGTTCTTAGGAAATATAATTTACCACCAAATATTAATTCTATTTAACTGATTTTGGAGCATAATTCAACACACCCCCTTGCTCCAAAATTTCTTCAAGATCTATGGAGTACGTCTCTCCACAACTTGTAAGTACTTCTCTTCATTTTATGATGCATGTCTCATCATTGTCACCATTTTTATTTATTTTTTTTGGTTTTTATTGTTGATGCACAGTATCACCAACTTGCAGTTTTAGGAGCACTTCTCTCCTTGATGCACTTCTTGTCAATTTGTTGATGCACTTCTCATCAACCTTCTTCACATTTGTAGACGCACTTCTCGTTCACTTGTTGATGTACTTCTCATCAAGCATCACGAAATTTGTTGATGCACTTCTCATCAACGAACCTTCAATATTTGGAGCACTTCTCTCCATATTTGCTATATCTTCATTTTTGAACCCTCACAAGGCCACAAGACCACTAGAGCTCTGATATCAATTTGTTGGGAAATGAACATAATAATATATGCAACGTCATAAACTTAATTTACTAATCTCCATTCCAATTAACCAATGACTATAATATCTACTTATATAGGCTAACTTCTTTTTTTTTTTCTATCGCTTATAGGCTAACTTCTAAACAACTTTCAACATGGGATACATGCCCACTAGTCCACTAGTACCACTAATTATGTGACTAATTGTCACTCCAGTAGCCTCACAACTCCTAGTTCTTAGGAAATATAATTTACCACCAAATATTAATTCTATTTAATTAATTTAGGAGCATAATTCAACAGTTTTATCACTGAATAGATTGTCAATTTGTCAGATTTGTAGTTGAATGATTTTCTATTCATTTTTGAAATGTGTATTAAGTTGTCAACGACGAGTGCACGTCTTTGAGGACTTGTCCTGTTAATCTTGGGTAGCTGTCCGCATTTGTGTCGGAATTTGCTTTCCAAGTAGTGATTTCTGTCCTACGACACAACCTTCCAGGAGAGTATGGCATGTGAGGCAACAGGTAAGAGATGTTAGGATGCCTCCACCCATTCTTGGAAACAGACCCGGCCAAGTGAGGAATGAGAGCTCTAGGTTGATATCATTATTTATGGATAATCTTCCACTGAATGTGTTTAACAATGCAGTGCGGGATATGTTTTGGAGTTATGGAAGAGTAGTTGATGTATTCGTTCCTTGGAAGTTGAAGGGAGGAAGAAAACATCGATTCGCTTTCGTCAAATTTCAGATTCCAAACGAAGCTCAAAGGGCAATCAGAAATATGAATGGAAGGAGATATGAAGGGACACCACTAAGGGTGCAAGTTGCAAAATTTGGTAGAAGGGATAAAAGCGATCCTCAACCAGAAAAGAGGTCTCTACAGCAGCCTCAAATTCTAAGAGACAATAATAACAGAAAGGAGTTAGAGGTAGAGAAACAACCCAACAAGGAGAATGAGGAAACTCAGGGAGATGTGGAGAGAACCGAACAGTCGACAAACAGTAAAGTAAGAAATGCAGCTAGGGAGCCAGGGGAAAAGAATTGTTTGGAGGTGATCACAAGAACTGGAACAAGGAAACTTGACTTTGTCCAAAAGGCTCTGGAGGACGATGATGATATGGAGTGCAATAATAAAATTCTAGGTGAGGAGTTGGTAAAAGTTAGAGAAGAATTGCAATTCTTGAAGGAAGATGGACAACCAGTCGCTTTAATTAAAGGGACACAATGCGAAAGCAACCTGGAATGGCTTGAGAGAAACTTGGTGGGATATGGCCATAATGAACTCCCAGCAAAAGATGCAGAGAAGGAGATGCACGTAGATGGAGAATCTGGAATCAAGGTGCGCTTCATGGGTGGTATGCTTCATCTACTGACTTTTGAGACTAAAGAAATGCTGGAAAAGATGAAAAATGAAAGCGGTGAATGGCTGGAGAAATGGTACAGGGAAATCAAAAATTGGAGTGATTTCGAAACGATGAGATGGCGAGGTACTTGGATTTCAATATATGGGCTGCCATTAAACACACTGGTCTGAAGAAAACATGAGAAAAATTGGGAATATGTGGGGCAGAGTAGTTGCTTATGACATGGACTCTATTAATTTTGACACCTTTAAGAGGTGTAGAGTTTTAATAATTACATACTACATGTTCAAGATTAATGAAAATCTGTCTTTGAGCTCAATCAAAAACATCATAGGGTATCAGTAATGGAGGAGTTCTTTGATCCATATGAAGAGGATGATAGCTCTGAGACAAGTAAAGAGTCAAATCCATTTCCATTGGTCAATCATGTTGAACACAGGCAGGAAGACAGGAAAACTCAATTAAGCACCCTAGATCAGGGAATTGAAGATGTTGCTGTCCTCCATGAAAACATTGAGGCCAGCAAAAACCAGGTGACGTCATAGCTGAAACAGGGGATAATTTGAATTTTACACAGCAAGCAACACAATTAATTGATGTGCAGTCCCAAGGCGTTGGAGAGTGCAACAGCAAGCAGGGGCACCAAGAAAAAGAGGGTGCAATTACTAGTGTTGTTGGAGGCTCAGAGTCCGAGGCTGATAGAAATGCAATAGTCAAGAATAATACGACAATCATTGAAAAAGAGTTGGTTGACAAGTCAGTAAGGCAGTGTCGACACTGTCAGCTGGAAATTGGGGTTGAAGATAATTTAAAGGAGGCCCAAAATGAAACCCAAGTTGAGGACTGGACTGAAAATAGCTTGGACTCCACTAGCACAACCAATTTGGGCTCAACTTACCCGCCTGGTTATGAGGATGACATTCTGCTCAGTGTAATTTTTGCCCATAGTAAGAAAAAACAAGGAAAGAGAAGGAGAAGAGAAGAAAGACAGAAAGCGCTAGTTCTTGGCAAAGAAGGTAAAATTAAAGAGAGCCCGATTGTGATGGGTCATCGAGTGTGCTAAGGGTTGAGAACCATTCACAGCTGCAACGACTTATCTCCAATGAAGTCAAATAATCCTTTTGAGACATTTAGCTTTGCAAAGAAACTAGGGATTTCGTAGGTAGACAGCGATCAGGCAATTTTGTCAAAGATTGAGAAGATTATGGGAGAGGAGGCAGAGGAATGGGAAAAAACGAAAAAAGGGTGAATAGCTTGTGCCCTGGGAACATTAAAAGGGTGTGATAAGCTGTTTAAAGATAAAGATGATTACATCTATCAGGGGTATACATAAGAAGAAAAGAAAGGCTGTGTAGAGGAATTTTGATACAAAAACAGTACAGCTATAAGAAACAAAGTATGAGGAATATAATGAGAGGGAGCTGGTGTGTATATAGAAGGGAATGGGACGCGCTGGAGTTGTTCGGTGTCACGAGGTAATTCAGGGGGATTAACATGAATTTGGGGTTTTTTTTGACAGAAATCAACTTTGTATGAACAATAGAGTCCGTGTTTGCTGAAATTCTAACATAAATAGCTGATGGGTTTGCTAAGCATGGCCAGGTAGCGTCGTTCTAAGACTTTGCTCATGTTTACTGATGGTGGAGTTATATATTTGTTGGATGAATACTGCTTCTTCTTGTTGGCAGATGGGGAAGTGACACATTAGCAAGAAAAGGAGAGTTTGTTGGCAATTTGATTTAGGTGGAATGTGGCAGTGAGTATAGTTGGAGTGATCTGCTCATAGATTACATCTTAGGAGTTTGTATTTTTCTCTAGAAAGAAGTATTGGTTGTATTGGAGTATTGTAAGACCTCTTGCGTTTTAGTCAGAGCTACTCGTGACTATACGCGCATTTTGCCTTTTTGGCATAATAAAATTAGTTAATTACCAAAAAAAAAAAACAATTGTCTTTCATACACTTTCTTTCATTCAATTTGAAAGCAAATCTTTTATTGTTAGAGAAGTGCTATGACTTTCCGCCAACAAATTCCTCACTAATTTGTCCAACATAGAACCTTTACGGAACTATAAGAGAAGGTCATAAACAACTTCTGATTTTCTTTGAGGAATTAGACTGTCCTGATTCTCCAACAGAAACCCTCATTGATTGTCAAAACACTGCCACACTCCTCAATAGTGCTCTTGGTGTAGTGACCCCCATCAATAGTCCACCTTATTCTTCCAAAAGAACTGACGATATTGACTCGAAACTAAAAATTGAGAAGGATAATATGACTATCAGACGACATCTTTTGCATCATATGTCGAATTATCCTTATTTGATATATTTTTTCCCAGATTACCAAATTGGTCCAAAAATGAAGACTCTTGGATAGTCTGGTCCTTTTAAAAACGCATGTGTCACGTTGGTCCTGAAAACTTAATTTTGTGCAGATTTTCCCCCGAATCGGATTTAAGGGGAATCTTGCTATTAATTAGCTTTTTTAATCATTTTTCGTATTTTTTTCGCTATTAATCTTTTTTCACTTGTATTTTCTCCCTGTTTATTTTCTTATCTCCCTTTTTCTATTTCTATTTTGCTGTTTTTTTTTCCCTCGCTTCTCTTTATAACCGCGTAACTGCTATGTAGTTATAGTCTCACCCAAAAGGGTAAACAAAAATTAGGGTTCTTGGTAGATCTGGAAATTGGGTTCAATTAAGGCCACAAAAACTCAAATTAGCGATACATCCAGGGCATATTCATTTGAATCAAGCCACAACAAACACCAATTTGTTGGAGATGGCCCCTCGAAATGTTTGAGTGGCAATAGTTGGGTAAGTAACGCTGAATTTGTTTGAAGGAAATTTTCAAAATTTGATCTTTAACTGTAGTTTTGATTAATTGCGGTCTTGTAGATGAAGCGAGTGCTGTGTTTGAATCGTCTTCATTGTGCTAAGAAATGGAATGAAACTGCTATGCATTGTGATTGTGGAGCTGTGTGTGAGTACTTGACATAATTTGCAGACGAGAAAGCAAGCTCATACCTCTAATCCAGTAGTAGGTGTAGGTGCAGAAATAAGGCACTTGTTCTTTTTGTGTTCAGTTGAACCACATCTGTTGCAATGAGTAGGCAAGCCCCTCCTACAATACGTTGTGGTCTGCTTAGGTGGCTCAGTAGGGTCCTTCCTCCTTGCTCGCTTCCTTCTGCCTGGCTTGCCTCTCACAATATCAGGAGGTAGAACTGACCCATACCCCTCATGGTTCCAGAAAGTAGTTCATGGAAATGGCTGCAACAATGAGCCATAAGTTCCCTGTAATTCTCCACCTTGTACTACTTAGCCAAATAATCTTCGGGTCTTCTGTTCATATATAAAGTATGGCACTCATAGTTTGGCAACAAGGCTAGATCCCATGCTCTACATAAACATGTCCCTTTATCAAGGTTAACTGCATGACTTATCCCCTCATGAATTATCTGAAAATCAGGCCCGTCTTACTCCCCGTTCCATTTAGCCTCACAATTATAGTGCTCATTGTATGCTTGTTCCAGCTTTTTACTGATCCTTGGTGTAATAGAAGCCACAAACTTCCCAGCCATAGCCTTTTTCTGCCTCATTCTCTCCATCAGTACCAATCTAATATCCTCCAACATTGAGACAATTGGCTTATACCTTGCGAAAAGAATAAAGCTGTTAATGTCTCGACCATGTTATTGTCAATAACATTACATGAGCTGTGTGTTTTGAAGTGTGATTTGCAGAACACTTCAGGTTCCCTATCCTTTAACTCAGTGTAAGCTTCCTCACTCAATTCTTTCAAAATCTCACACTCCTCTTCAAATTCACTCTTTGAAGTAGCTTTTGCACACTTCCAAAACTAAATTTCTAGCTCTCTCCCTTTATTAGTGTTCCTCAAATGGGTGAAAATGTGTCTAGCACACATTCTCGTTTCAGTATTAGGCCATATATATATATATATATATCATAGTTGGTATAAGGCTCTACGACATAAATGATAAATATAACAATTGTCAAAAATTGCAACAACTTAATATAAATTGCACATAACTTAATGAAAATAGCAATAACTTAAAGAATTGACCTTTTGTTGATCAGAAAAAACGGTCCAGCCATCCCTTAGTCCGATCTCTAAATCCTCACCGACCAACCTCAAAGACCACTCCAACTGCTTTTGGTTTCACCTTCAACCACAACCCATGCTACCGGAAATATATGGTTGTTTCCATCTCTACCTACAACACATAATTATTGACCCCCATAGGCATGTTATCAATCTCAATAATTGGCCAGCAAAAATTCACCGTGCTTTTATTTAATGCGCCAAAACAAACATAAAACCACTTGAATTGTGCATGTTTCCCTGTTTCACCTTCAATTGTCTTCTGCACATAAGTAGTCACTGGATTGAAAATGACTAACTCATTCAAATATGGCTTGGGAATACCATTTTCATTAGATTGTTGACAGATTCAAGTGCTTTCTTCTTCGCTCTTGCGCACATCCTTCTAGTCACTACAATATGGTACCTAGCCTTCATAACATTTTTTATCTCCATGGGTTTAGTCCTTGGATCCCTCAAAACCCTGTACAAATACTCATTAGCCAACCAATTCTGTGTGATCAATATGCTTTTAAATGTCCTCACACAAGCATGTATTGGCTGAAATGTCTTGATTTGCCATGCTCCACTATCTTCCAGTTGTGGTCCATCAGTCAGGTTCCAATAACAGTTTCCTAAGCAACCAATAACAACCCTCTGTTTATCATTCTTAAGGTACACAAGATCTTTCTAGTTTTGAATGGAGTACCACAAAGTGGCCTTTATGGGGTGTTCTCCCGACCACAATCATGTCACTTGTGTTCTCAATCTAGGTAACTCTTGAACATTATGTTTGTTTAAAGCTACAACAAACACTATTTTGATTACGATTCTTCTTTTTGTTATGAGGTACGACATCTGCTCACAAGTGACTATCTTTGGAATTCATGTCAAACATTGACCACTAATTAATTGAATAAAGTAAATGGACTCAAAATAGGAAATATACAATGTTGTATTTGTATTAAAAAGTACTTTCATATGATCCTCTAAAAGCAAATCTGATGAAAAAAAAAAGAAAGAAAAAAAGAACACAATTTCTCCACATTACATATAGGTATAGGAATAAAATGGATGATGTTGAATTATGTGTAGAGTCAAACAAAGACAACTATTGTATGTGAAAATATCAGTAAAATGTAATCATGTACCGTATCCCAATGTGCAGAGTACAACGGTGACACCTTATTATTCTCATGAATCATATTGGTATCTGCATCAATAGCAAAGAATTGATGGATTTGTGGTAAAGCTGAAGTCAAAATTTTTACAACGGTTCATCATGTAATCCCTTGAAATTAATGTCTAAACTCCGATCCTAGGATATAAGAGCATATTACTCATGCAAACATCTTGTGATTGAATTTTGAATTGGTTGGTATCGATTTCTAACTTTAGGAATTGAAATATTTGTGGGATATTAAAGGTAACAACAAATAAAGGTCAAGTAATCAAAGAATCATAATTTCATGATTCAAAATCCAGAAACGTTACCTATAATATCCCACAAAAGTTATTTGTTAAGGTAATCGCAACATAATATCCACAAATATAGGATCTAATAAAGATAGTGACCAAATGCGTACCCTTGTTAAAGTACATGCAACTAGTCCACAAATTACTTGTGACATAAAATGCGCTTAATTAGTCAATAATCACTTTTCAATTGCCATTTCACCTACTTTTATACACACACGTACATATAAAATTAAAAATAAAGTTTATGAATCTTTATGTCTCCCTGGTCTTGTCCCATTATCTGAATAAAGAGTGTTGCTTTTCACCGTCATATTGTAAAACTGTGCGTGTAAACACCCTTATATGTCACCCGCTTTTCAAGGCCCACGATAATAACCAAAAATTAAGAATATGAAATGTATATCAATGTGAATTAACTTGTGTCAAGCTCCCCTCCATTTCATAAACCTTACTACCAATGCCATCTTACTCGTCCCAAACAGATATCTGAGTCAAAAGATATATTCGCCAAAGTTATGGACCAAAACATAAATGTTCATATTACCGCACCACAAGGTTCAAAAAAGATTTCCATCCATTATAAAAAACATCCCAAGTTAGCCTACTCAAAATTGATTACTCTCAGAAATTACCTTTGGAATGACATATTACTGACCAGATTCCGATAACAAACAAATGAGATATGATCCGATTATCACAAGGTAAATTGAAACAGACATTTCTCTAGTATCTGAGCCATAACTCCTATAATACACATATGAACTAGGCGCTTACAATATGCCTAAAGTAATATATTTGAATAGGGAATCCAACCCAAAAAACACGGGGTCATTTGAAGGTCAAACAAAGAAATTTTGGGCCATCAAAGTTAGCCTTGCGCCCTAATTTGGCGGCTCATCCGTTGTGCTGAACAGCTCTACCGCTCAACTGGACGGCTAGATCGTTCAGCAAATGGTTGAACCATTCACTTGAGTGGTTGATCGCCCACCTTGAGCGACAACCTCTCGATCCCCGGTGGTACCATTTGGGCCCTGAAAAGTCCAAGGAACTGGCGTCTGTGCTTGTTTTCAGTTTATCTCTTTGTCCAATCCGTACCAACTCTAGTCCTACCTCCATATATAGATTTTATACCCATTTTTTACGGATCTTCAAGGGAAATAATTTGGTGAGAAAACAACTAATTAAGGTTAGAGAGCTCTAATTCACCCTACACTCTCAGTATTCATCATTCTCCCTCCTCCATCATCAAAGGTGCATCCCTAAACACTCCAAACACATTCAATATTCAATCAATCACAAAACAAGAGGGTCAAGCGCCAACTCCTCTCAACCACAAGTTAGGGCTCGTTCTTTTCAACTGGAAACTGGAACTGGTAACTAGGAGAAATTGGACAAAACTAACTGGGAGAAACTGGGAAAAATTGGGAAAAACTGAAAATAGGAATAGAAATAGCAATAGCAATAGCAATAGTAAATAATAATAATAATAATAAAATAATAATAATAATAATAATAATATTAATATTATTTTTATTTTATTATTGTTATTAAGAAATACTATTATTATTATTATTATTATTATTATTATTATTATTATTATTATTATTATTTCTACTATTATTATTATTATTATTATTATAATAATAATAATAATAACGATAATAAAAAATAATAAAAAATAATAAAAAATAAAATAATAATAATAATAATAATAATAATAATAATAATAATAATAATAATAATAATAATAATAATAATAAAATCAATAATAATAATAATAATAATAATAATAATAATAATAATAATAATAATAATAATAAAATCAATAATAAAAAATAAAAATAAAAATATTATTAATACATATTATTATTTGTTGTTGTTGTTGTTGTTGTTGTTGTTCTGGACAAAACTGGGCAAAACTGGACAAAATTGAATTTTGTAATTAGTAACTAGACAAAACTGGGCAAAACTGGACAAAACTGGAAACCAGTTGAAAAGAACATGCCCTTAATGAGCATTGATATTCCGTTTTATTTTCATCAAGGTTCTTCCTGAGGGTTTCATTTATGTTTGAAATTCTATTTTCTATCATTCAAATCGGTGTTTTATCTTTTACTAGATCATGGTTGATTAAATTACATTGTTTTAATTGTCTTGAAATTTCCAACCCTTTTATTAATACAATCATAATCATAATATCTATATATTAGAGGCATTTTCTGACAGTATTGCAAGCGTCCACCTAAGCGAGCCATTGTAATAAAATTTTAAAATAAATATAAAATAGAAATATATGTTTTGGTATAGAATATATACTAAAGTTGTACTTTTCTAAATCCTTAAAGAGTTACTATTAATTAGAGGTTTTAGAATATATACTAAAGTTGTATTTTTCTAAATCATTAAAGAGTAGACTATTAGACTTTAAAAAGCATATAACTTTAGTTTCACCGCTTAAGAAATTAAATTGTTTACACCATTGGAACGAGTACGAAATATCTTTTAAAATGAGACTCATTTGTAGTATGTTCTATTGATTTACAACATTAGATGCGTCCACCTAAAAAGGTAATCAGTGATTCGCTTGACAAGTTGACATAAAACTAAAGAGTTACATGTAAAAATAAGAGAAAAATATGTATATTAGTTATAAAAATCTAAAAAGCAATCTCAAGTTAAAATATAATAAAAAGAGTATGTGTAGAATAAAGAAATAAAGGATGAAATCTAAAATGATTCTAGGTCCAATCTTTGATAGGAAACTTACAATTATCATGTATAATTTTATCCCCTTATATAATTGTACGTAATATACTGATCCCCCATGTTATTTTAGGGTTTCAGTTTATGTTCCCTTCAACTTTATAATTATTAATGTACTCCCTCTGGACCACAAATAAAATTACATTGAATTTTTTACGTTATTCAAGGCAGTACTTTGACCGCATATAACTTTGAAAAAACAAGCAAGCATTGAAATGTGTTTTGCTATTCTAAGGTTTACGTCTAAAACTTCTTTATTTTTTGAAAGGTAGTAACGTATACATTAGACATTTAAACTGATTTTACCATAAAGAATGATCATATTTTTGAAATGTTACTTGTACACTTATATCAACATAAGAGTATTGTTGTACCAACATCAAGTATAGAAAGACTTTGAAACTATTACCTCTTGGATCATGTAACATATGAGATGAGTTAATTAATAGTTAATTAAAATTGATGATAAGAGTTTAAATTAGATAAGATGCCATATAAAGTCATAGTAATCTTATTATATGACGTTCATGATATTAAATGGATTATATAAATATTTATCCATATATTACTAATAGGTTTTCATAAGTGACAATTACACTTTGATTTTTCGATGAGATTAATAATCACTTTATATTAGTTTTATTATATAATCACAGTCCGTGCAACGGACGGGCATACTCACGGGCATCCACCTAGTTTGACAAATCTGGGGCGTTTAACAATCAATGCGGGTTTTGGTAGATATTATTGTTACTGCTCTGATTTATTTTAACTTGCCATAATGAATCTTATTAAGAATTAACCTCTTATAACATCCAGAGTGACCGCCAAAAGCCATATCAATTGTTACAAATGTTCAAAGATCAATATTTCTATTGTTTTGACGCAAATTAGATTAAAAGCATGTAAAAGTGATAAAATATACTTTAGTGGTGTGTTCAAACCCACTTAGTTAAATCAATGACTTCAGGCAATCAGATTTGTATGGAACCGTGCAATGTTAGAAATAACTCATGAATAAGGATTAATTGGTAAATGCTATTGTTTTAAAACGGGAGAATTGGGTGTCTTAACACCTACCCAAACCGTATCTACACTCTGAACTCAATTTTTGTCCACTGAGTCATATGAATCAATTATTTGCAGTCGAAATTAGGATGCACTTAAATCGAGTTGAAGTCTTTTTAAACTTTTGACTTGGATTGTTTTCAATAAAATTTGATTTTCGGTGCCCGACTTCCTGTTCAATCTTATCAAAGTATTAATAGAAAATAAAGAAAAGATCTCAAAAGTGCTCTAAACATTCATTGATGTTGATTAATTCTCGCCAAGGTTCTTACAAATGATCATTCACAAGACAGGCTAAAATACAAACAAAAACTCTTATAAAACGATCTTATCGTGAAATGACTGTTACATTAGAGAAAAATGTGTTACTTGACTAAAACATATTAAAAGAACGTTACGTTTTGAATAAAATGTGTTACTTTTGCCTGTTTTTTTAATTAATTTATTTATTTATCATGAAACAGTTTTATATAAAATCTTTTGTGAATGAAATACTCACACATATCTGCTAAGGGAATACAAAATTTTAGAGCAAATTTTTTTGGCGCGAAACTGTTAGGGATTTTAATATATTCCACGCCAATATATTTTACGAGTAAAAAGTTGGAAGTTTGGTTGTTAATTTGGTTAGGTAGCTCACGACAATGATGATAGAGTTTGGCAAAGAATATGTTGTTTGGGAAGTTATGGGCAGTAGGAGTTTTGGAAAGTACGTGGAATTTTTTGGAAAGGAATCAAAAGAGTATTTTGGTAGGATAATTTAATTATTATTTGGGAAGTAATTGTGTGGCAAGCAATTTCCTAATTGGAGTAGTACGTAGTCATATTGAATGAGGAGTTTTTTGGAGGCCTAAAAATACAGGTGGTGATAGATTGAAGAAGTTGACTTTGCTTCAAGGTTGAGAGAGAGCTCCCTTGTTGTAGTTGAAGAGTTGAAGGGTTTGTAACTTTTCCGAAAAGCTATGCGAGGTGTGAGTGTGCGGGTGTGTAGAAAGCCCAACCGATGATACGGAGGGTTTATAGCTTTAACCTCAAAAGCTATGTGGACGGTTTCTAGCTTTGGCCTCAAAAGCTATGTGGAGGGTTCTACATTTGACCTCAAAAGCTAGGTTATGAGGATGGGACAGTTTTGTGGTTTTTCCGTGCATAAAGCCATATATGGGGTAATAGTAATTGTGGTGAGAGTCCAATTGTATGAAGGGCAAAAGTGAGGATTAAGTTGGGTAGATTATTTCAATACATTAGCTAGAGGAGACTGAGATGTTAGTGTGTTGATGTGTGTCGTTGTTGTACTCACTCTTTATCAATGCTAGTGGACTAGTAGTAGTTCGAGGTTTTTTCCCAAGTTGAGAGGGTTTTCCACGTTAAATATTGGGTGTGTTTATTTATCTTGTGTATTTTATTTGTTCTGCTTCCACTGTGGTCAAAGTAGTATGGTAATGGAGCGTATAATCCCCAACAAGTGATATCAGAGCGTATGGTTGAAAATCCTGCGGTGAAGATGAACATATGGTGAAGCATACACAAGAGTAGAAGAGTTGAAGAAAGAAAACAAAATGAAGATGAGTAGCAGAGGTTAGAGCTCGAGGGGAGGCATTGCGGTATTGGTAGCTGATCGAGTTGAAGAAAGTATATTGGCGTGAGGGGAGGTTTGTCAGGGATTTTAATATATTCCACGCCAATATATTTTGTTAGTAAGGTGTTAATTTGGTTAGGTAGCTCACAACAATAATGATAGAGTTTGGGAAATTATGGGCAGTAGGAGTTTTGGAAAGTACGGTGGAATTTTTTGGAAAGGAATTAAAAGAGTACTTTGGTAGGATAATTTAATTATTATTTGGGAAGTAATTGTGTGGCAAGTAATTTTCTAATTGGAGTAGTAGTCATATGGAACGAGGAGTTTTTTGGAGACCTATAAATAAAGGTGGTGATAGATTGAAGAAGTTGGCTTTGCCCCAAAGAAGACAGAGAACTCCCTTGTTGCAGTTGAAGAGTTGAAGGCTTTGTAGCTTTTCCCAAAAACTATGCGAGGTGTGAGTGTGCGTGTGTGTAGAAAGCCCAGCCGATGATATGGAGGGTTTCTAGCTTTAACCTCAAAAGCTGTTGGAGGGTTTCTAGCTTTAACCTCAAAAGCTAGGTTATGAGGATGGAACGGTTTTGTGGCTTTCCCGTGCATAAAGCCATTTATGGGGTAGTCGTAATTGTGGTGAGAGTCCAATTGTATAAGGGGCAAAAGCGAGGATTGAGTTGGGTAGATTATTTCAATACATTAGCTAGGGGAGACTGAGATGTTAGTGTGTTGATGTATATCGTTGTACTCACTCTTTTTAGTGGACTAGTAGTGGTTCGTGGTTTTTCCTAGTTGAGAGGGTTTTGCACGTTAAATATTGGGTGTGTTTATTTATCTTGTGTATTTTATTTGTTGTGCTTCCGCTGTGGTCAAAGTAGTATGATAGTGGGGCGTAAAATTCCCAATAGAAACTTTGGAACAAATGTACTCATGAGGTGTCATGACTTTAAGCGAATAGAAATACACGATATGCTAATCTATTGTTTTTCTTCCATTCTGCAGTGTAGTATATTACTTAGTCGAACAATAAACTTCTACTAAATTAGATTGGAGTGTGTGTTTCATTATCCTTAGTATGTATATTAAACACAATAGTTTAAATCCATAATATGGGGGTTATTTTCTCAAAGAGAGAAAATATTAGAGAGAGAAAGAAAGAGAGCGAGAGTTAGAGGGAAGATAGGGGGACGCTTCAGGTTCTCTGCCCCAAATTGGATTGAACCAGAAAATGAAAGAGATCGCGGCGGATGGCAGATTGTAACAAGGCGTAGAAACAGAAACACTTATGGAAGTGCAACTCACACTAAAGAGGGAGATGGGGGGGTCTTTAGAAACAGAAACTGGAGAGTCTGGAGTGCAAAACAAATCACAATGGCACCCAGAAGGTTGCAAACCTTTGCACGAGAGAAAGGGAATCCAGAAATGAGTAACAGGACGGGGGTGACATCGCAGTTCGTGGACTACTTACTTATGAATGTAAACAATAGGGCAGTGTGGGAGATGTTCTGGAGTTATGGGAAAGTGATTGATGTGTTCATTCCATGGAAGCTTAGAAGGGGTCGTAAGCATCGATTTGCATTTGTCAAGTTCCAAAATCTTACTGAGGCTCAAAGGGCCATAAGGAGTATGGATGGCAGAAGATACGAAGGGGCTTATTTGCAAGTGCAACTTGCAAAATTCAGTAGGAAGCAGAAAGAGGATAGCGAACGTGGAAAAAGAAATTCACAGACCATGATGAGAATTGAGAAGGCGAATAGAGATGCTAGGGAGATGGAGAAAACGAAAGATCAGAGAGAAGAGAAGGAGAGGCAGGTGACCGAGATAGAAGATGAAACGACCAAAACAGATGAGGAGCCAAGAAAGGATAGTGAGAAGCATGGAGATCATTTATCAATAGAGGTGTCAACGAGATTAGGGGTAAAGCAACTTAGCGTTGCCAGAAAAATCTTGGCGGATGATGAAGATATGAGGATCAGTAACGAATTCCTGGGAGAGGAGGCAACCAAAGCCAGAGAAGACCTCCAGTTCTTACATGAAGATGGTTAATAAGTTGCACTGATTAAGGGAGTACAATGCAATGACAATCAAGAATGGCTTGATAGAAGCCTAGTGGAGTAGACACCAAATTGTGTCTCTGTCCCACAAAAAACCCGATGATAATGGATATGGAATAACATGGACAGTAAGAATTTTCGAAGTATTCGAACTCTTGATCATTGGCATAAATCCTCTCATTTCACAACAATCACATACCCCTTTTTTCATAAGCTTTCCAACGCCCCTTACCTTGTCCCAAACGGACACTGGAGTTAAAAGATGTGATACCACAAAGTTATGGGACAAAAGAGATGCTCTGATTACCACACTCCACGGTTCAAATAGGATTCTCCTCCATTAGAGGAATAATTCCCAAGTGGGCCTAATTTACATGGATTCCTCACACAAATATATTTGAAATGACATATTATGGGTCCAAGTCCAATAAGAAACGAATGAGATATGATCAAATTACCGCAAGGTATACTGAAATGGACACCTCTTTATTGTTTGGGCCAGAACTCCCGAAATGCTCATGAGAATTGGCTTATAATATGTCCAAGCAAAGCCCTTTCAATAAGGAATCGAATGCAAGAAGAGTCAGGTCCATCGGAGGTCAAACAAAGAAGTTATAGGCCGTCAAAATTTGTCTCGCTCCCTGTCGGAGCGGCTGAGCCGCTTGCCCTAGCAGCTAGGCCGTTAGTCCTAGCGGCTTTTCGCTTGTTGGAGCGGTAGCCGCTTGGACGCCAAGCGGTCCCCCCCGAAAGGCGCCTGTTGGACTATTTTGTCTGGCCTTTTTGTTAGTTTCATCCCAGACCTAAACCTACCTCTATATATACTCTTTTCCTCCAATTTTTCAAAGAGAACACAACGGAGAGGTCAAATTAAACCCTAGAGCTCTCTAATTAACCCTAATCTCTCTATCTTCATACATCTTCTTCCTCCTTCACCAAGAAAACAACTCTAATCATCCTTCCACCACAAAGACTTATCCTTTATCTTTTCCATTACAAATAAACCTTTAATATTATTCATCTTCACAAGACAACATATAATTCATCTACCTTTGATCAAGAACAAGAATCTTTGGGAATTCGTCCGTTCGTAAGTGAACATCCAAGTTCTCCATCCTGAGGGTTTATTTTCTTTAAATCATTTCTTTATAAAATCATGTTTTATCTAGATTATGCTTATGGTTGATTAATTTGCATGTATTCATTATGATTTTGTATATTAGTATATTTATCATGTTAGATTAGCTTAATTCATGTTTATTGCATGTTTAGTATAAAAATCATGTTTTTGCGTATTTACATATTTAATTAGTTTAATTATCATAGAACTAGATTAATTGCATGCTTAGATTAATTTTCTTATTAGTTATAATTATTGCATGAGAAGCAGGTTTTTATTAACTATTTCTTTATTGCTTTGATTTAATTCCAGTGAAGTTACTAACTTATTTGTTGATGCAAGTTGGCAATTGGCGCGTTAAGCAAGAACGGTAGGTTTTGGAGAATATTATTATCTTATGTTTTTATTGGGTTAATCTTGCACTTTATTAATTCATAGCATGTAATTGGATAAATCATGTGCAAAGCGATAACAATAGCAGTAATTCATGTTGTTAAAACCACTTAGTTAATTCTAGGAATTGGACGACCGAATTTGTTTGCAACCGTGCAACTTTAATTATTAATCAAGATCAATTAGTAGAGGCCATTTATTTAACGGGCGTAATTGGGTGCCTAACAGCTTCCCAATTCGTACCCACACCCCCCAACTCAACTTTGGTCATTTGGGTCATTAGAGTCAATTTATTCCCAATCGGGATTGGAGTGCATTAAACCTAGGTTGGAGTCTTTCTAGACTTTCGATTTGGGTTCTTTATTGGTTTCCAAGAGTTTTCCTCAAAATTTTGTGGCGACTCTTCAATTATCCTAAACACCCAATAGTAAAGACAGTTAAATTCAAACCCTGGTGTTTACAGTGGCGACTCAACTGGGGATTATTAAGAGGGTGTAACTTGAAAGTTGATCTTGATTAATTGTTAAAATTGCATTTTTCATGACCTTGTTATTATTGCTCATATTAATTGTTAGCTTTGCATTCATACATTCATTTGCATGCGTTTGCGCGACTTCCAAGCTTGTTTTAACAAGTTCTAACCAGTTTTTATCCCTTGGAGTGTGGTGAAGTTCCTTGGTGAGAATCCACTCGATTCTTCTTTGCCAAGAAACATGGATCCCCCCACCTCATGTACCTTCCTATGCATTCGTCCATTCGACGAGTAGGATAACAAGGATGCATCACATTGTTGCGCATCTCGCGGATTATTGTACATTCTTGATCATGAGTTCCTTTTGACCAAAACCCTTAAGTCTACCCAATTGCATGAACTAGAACCAATGTTTTAGGCTTGAAACTCAGTCCCATGTCCATGCTAGATCTTTGTGACTGCATTTTTTGCGTGAATGTGTTGTTTGCCCTAGTGTGAACGCAATCTTTGCGTAATCTTCTATGCATAAGATTGAGTCTAGAATATTTTTATTTTAGGAAATAATATTCCGTGAATGATACCTAGGATGCTTGTTGTTTTAGGAGAAAAAATATTCCTTAATTTTTTTCTTCTCGTCCAAGTAATGGGTTTTAAACAAAGATCCCAAATAAAATAAAGACTCAGTCTTTTCTTAGTCAAGAGTATAATATTTTATTTTATCCCAATTTGAGTCTAGAATAAAATCTTTCCCTTTCCCTAGTCAAGAGTATAATTTTTATTTTATCCCAATTTGAGTCTAGAATAAAATCTTTCCCTTTCCCTAGTCAAGAGTATAATTTTTATTTTATCCCAATTTGAGTCTAGAATAAAATCTTTTCATTTTCCTAGTCAAGAGTATAATCTTTTATTTTATCCCAATTTGAGTCTAGAATAAAATCTTTCCCTTTCCCTAGTCAAGAGTATAATTTTTTTTTATCCCAATTTGAGTCTAGAATAAAATCTTTCCCTTTTCCTAGTCAAGAGTATAATCTTTAATTTTATCCCAATTTGAATGTAGAATAAAATCTTCCCTTTTCCTAGTCAAGAGTATAATTTTTATTTTATCCCAATTTGAGTGTAGAATAAAATCTTTCCCTTTCCTTAGCCAAGAGTACATATTTTCTTTTGCTAAGAATCGAAAATATTCCCCTTCCCCTGTCTCTAAGTGAAGAGTCTCCGTATTTTTTCCTTTATTGAGTCAAGGATCTTTGGCCCAAACATGTTACTTTGTATATTATGGCAACTTTGTTGAGGAATCATTCTAGATTAATTTCCCACATTTTCTTTTTTTCTAAAAAAAAAATCATTACATTGCATCTCATTCTAGAAGCTCCATGCTAGGACATATAGAATATTCTACATTGCATCATACGTCATTCTAAAACACCCATTTACTATAGATGGGTAGGTCTACTCGTTAATTGTTGATCATACATGTTGCATCTCATATAGGATATTTAGATTGCATGAATAATCATCGTAGGTCATTTCCTCATACATTGTTTCATGGTATACATGTCTATTAGGTCATTCTAGAGTCTTTGCATATCATGCATTTCACATGAACATACGCATCACTCATCTAGATCATTCTAGCATTTTGCATGTCACATATAGTTGCATTCATCTTAGATCATATTGCATATAGACTTGTCATCATTGCATGTCCATCTTAGACTTGCATGCTAGTACTCCAAGGGTAATTAGGAGAGTGTGTTTATCCCAAAAAAAAAAAAAAAATTCTTCAAGTCTTCTCCCTTAGTGTCCCTCACCAAGTTAAGTGAATATTCAGATTGGTAGAACAAGGAACTACGGTCCGAGGAGTTGGGAACGAGATACCAAAAGCAACTGTCTGGTTCGAAAGCAGTTTATCACTCAACCACTTTCATCTTCCATACCCGCTACCATGGTTAGAGATAATGAAGTACGTAAGACCGATGAGCAAATGATCAAGGAGATGATGTCTTTGTTGAAATCTATGGACAATCGTTTGACTGTCATCGAACAAAAACATAACGACACTCCTCCACCTAACGAGGACGTGATCGCACTTGAGGCCCAAATCAAGAAGCTCGAATTAATCTTGACCCAAAACAAGATCATAAGTGACTACATGATCAATTCTGAAGGGTATTCCTCTCACATCAAGGAAAAACTCCCACCTAAGTTCTCAATGCCCGAAGTCTCCATTTTCAAAGGGACTGACGATCCAAAATATCACATAAGGGCCTTTACTACTGCTATGAGCGTAAGAGGAGTGGACCAGACTTATATGTCCACCTCTTCTCACAAACCTTGGACCCCACTGTCCGGACATGGTTTTTTAAGATCGAGCCCAATCAAGTTCAAGATTGGAACAAGGTTTCCAGTTTGTTCCTTACTAGGTACGCTGACAATGTCATTCAACCAATGGCCATTAGAGAGCTTGAAGCTATTAAGCAAAGTGAAAATGAAAACTTCACCCATTTTTTCAAGAGATGGAGAACCAAGGTTGCCGAAATGATTGACTGTGCATCCGAGGAAGAGCAAATTCGCAAGTTAATCAAGAACCTTCAACGAAGGTATCTTGATCATTTAAAGTTTCAAGCCATCAACACCTACGCACAATTCAATTACGTAGGTATGCTTATTGAAGATGACATCCTCGCCCAATTAGGCAATAATACCATCAAGCCCAATGGCGAAGCCCAACCTTGAGTCATAGAGTTTTAGGCTAAGTTGGAGAGTTTCTCCCATTTTCTTTCTTTTGTCGAGTCCAAGTCTTGTCTTAGGATCCCTTTTAAGCATTGAAATGCTTCATATTTGCATTGAATAAAATAAGCCTTTATTTATCTCTTTCTTTTCTCATGGAATGTTTAACTTGGAAATCCAATGATGAATCTGAGTTGTTAAATCTGATTGAACAATGCAATGGACCTTAACTTCTGAGACTAATTGAGAAGGACCAATAAATATAAATAAAAAAAAGACACACATCCTAAAGTCGTACCAAGGACATGAGGCATCCATTTGGCACCCTATATTATTATCCTTTCACCTGCAATAATAAAAGTTACCACTTGGAGCCCATTTGAGCCAACAAACACAAGCCACTTTCTTTCTTAAATCACATTTATCCTAACCCTGAGTATGGGAAGTGTGCATTATCCTTCAGTGTCACTGAAATCACAAATTGGTGAGGAGAACTCCACTATCTCAAAAGAGAAAGAGCTCAAAGAGCAAGAGATCAAAAAAAATAAATAATAAAAAAAACATTCCCAAAAAAAAAAAAATCTCAAGTGATTCGAAGATAAAGAGAGAATTTCCTTACCACACAGTGACACCCCAACACACTGGAGAATATCCCTTCTTTGGTAACCATCACCTTGACCCAACATTACAACCTAAAAGACCTTCTAGAGGTGTGACCCTTCAAAGGTGTGTGTTCACTAAAAAAAAAAAAAGCCCGTTAGGTTGAAAACCCGAAAGGGCGGCCTACACAAAAGTTAGGGCATAATCAAAAATAAAAAAAATACAAAAAAAAAAAGCCCGCTAAGCATATTCATTCAATGGCTTAGGCAAAAATAGCAAGCTCGCTGGGTCAATCCCCCAAGACAATGACTCAGGTAAAAGTTAAGGCACTAAAATTTGTGGTCCCCGAACTACGTTTTGGCCTGATTCCGCAAGGATACGTAGGTAACCTCTTAAGAGGTCCGACCCCGTAAAAATCTCATTAATAAGTCTCACATTTCACACGTGATAATCAAAGGTTCTAAACAATCAGTTTTCATATGACAACTCTTAATTCTAAGGGTTTCAAAATTTCCGTGATTTTTAACCCATTTTAGGGCTCCAGACTTGGAGTCGAGTTTGAATTACCTTCATCATCTTCTATCCATCACGAAACATTCCGTTTTTTTTTATTTTTAGCACTTAAGCCCAATTCATTCATAATACCACATCTCTACCCAGAATTCTCCACTTTGCTTTGGCTCTATACCCGCAACTCGTGGCTCTGCAACTGTCATCTCTTGGACCTATGACTCCATCTGAATGTTCGTCACTCTTGATATCATTGAAGATTCACCATCATTGGAGAAAAATTTCATCCACACTGGGGGCTTTTATTTCCCCCAATTCTGGTGTAAAGCATTTGCAGACTTTGAGTCTCATCTACATAAGGAAGTTACTTCAACAAGCTTGGTCGCACCTCAACAATAGAGGCTTTGCGTTTTACATGAAGACATCTCTAGAGAATACTTGTCACACGACTTATGAGGGGCACTCTTCTTAAATAAGAATATATAAAAAACAATCTCTCATTTCTTCCCTTGGAGTATTGTCTGTTAGACATACATTTTAGCATTACATGTGTCCAGTCATGTGCATCATCATTCATATCTAGGTTGCATGGAGCTTTAGGCCTAGTTATCATCACATTGTATTGAGTCTCATGACATTCATGTACACATTTACATAGCACATTATTTGAATGCATTTGATTTGCATATCATTAGACTTTTGCATCATCATTTGATTGGGTGAGTTCCTAAACTTTCTTCACTAATTGGGTCTAATCCTTAGGGTTTTGTCCCATATCTTTTAAGGTCTTAGGATGTAGGTGTGTCCTATAGAAAACTGTTTTCAGAAGAGTCGCGTCTTTTCTGATTATCGCATTGATTACACTCATGCAAATGAATGTTTACGTATGTGGCTGGTTAAAACCAACTATTTTGTCTGACCTTTTATACAGGTTCGCCTTTGACCAAGAGTCAACGCATCAGTTTTTCTCTATAATTGACTAACCATGCAGGTTACTCGACCAATGGTCGGAACTACACGACATTACTTGCATGTTACATTTACCATAATTTTTATTGTGTAACCTACAGCATAGGGTTCCCCTTCGACTGAAAATCGAATGACATTTATTGTGTAACCTACAGCATAGGGTTCCCTTCGATGAAAATCGAAGTACATTCATTGTGTGACCTACAGCATAGGGTCTCTCCTTTCGACTAAAAACCGAAGGATTTTTATCATTTATTCTGTTTCTAACGAAATATTTTTATTGTGTAACCTACAGCATAGGGTTCCCTTTCGACTGAAAATCGAAAGACATTTATTGTGTAACCTATAGCATAGGGCTCCCCTTCGACTCAAAATTGAAGGACATTTATTGTGTGACCTACAACATAGGGTCTCTCCCTTCGACTGAAAATCGAAGGATTTTTTATCATTTATTACCTATCTTATCTCTGATTAATATTTTTATTGTGTGACCTACAGTACAGGGTCTCTCCGTTTGACTGATAATCGAAGGATTCTTATTGTGTGACCTACAGCATAAGGTCAAACTCTCGGTCAAATAAACCGGGGGAATTACTACTTTATCCTAAAATGATTGTTTATCTTTAACTGGTTGTCACCTCACTCAGTTTACCTATTTGATTCATGCAGGTATTGGAACAGGAATACTTTGACCTTCGCTCTATTCGAGCTCGGCCAAAGTGGGGGCTTCTGTAGACACCAAATTGTGTCTCTGTCCCACCAAAAACCCGATGATGATAGATTTGGAATAACATGGACAGTAAGAATTTCCGAAGTGTTCGAACTCTTGATCATTGGACAGTAGGTGGTGAGTGAACAATGAATAGAGGAGAGAGCAGAAAGGAAAACGAAATGTTTTTTTTTTTTTTAATTTTAATTAGAAAAGTTGAATGGAGTGTTTTTTTAACAAAATAAAAAAGGTAAATAAGTCTTGGAAATCAGTTAAAAGGGTAGTAACCTGTTATAAGAGGTTATAGGTCCTTATTGTATCATTTTGAAAGTATAGATCCTTATTGTGGTTTTTTGGCAAAATACAGGTCCTCAATTGCCCCTTATCCCGGTGATACTGCCAAATCATAAATATTATTGTTAATAACCTGTCAACAGTAACATATATGACATAGACCTGTCAATAATGTTTTTATGATCGGTCAGTAATAACATTACCCAAAAAGAAAATTTCACCCTTTGTAAGAAACTATTGGATAATTTCCAACACGTATTTCACTTGATGATCAAATTAATTGGTAACAAACATGTATATGTTTGGCTATGTTTGGAAAAATTAGTTGTAACTGTAGCTGCCAAATGTTAGTTACGGAAAGAAATTAGTAAAAACTGCTAAGAAGTACTACAAAATGCTAATAAACTAGTTGTAGTTGTAGCTGCGGGTGAAAGCTTGTAGGGATATCTTTTACAAAATTAGCTGTAGCTGCAAAGTGAAAATCTAATGGCAAACTGTTTGGCAGCAGAGACTAAAAAATGCTAGCTGCAAGCTTCAAGTTGTAACAAGTATGAGATCATGATACAAGCAAATATGAATAGTACATAAGCGAAGTAGTTCGGCAAATTCTGTATTAAGGGTGGTGCTAAATATCACACCCCAATTTAAACAATATCACACACTAAAAATCAAAGTTCCTAAATACCCATAAAATTAAAAAAAAAATAAAAAATTCTACGCATCCCTTCCCCACTCTCACCTGACACCCAACCCATTACGCGCAGACAGAAACCCAACACAAACACAATGCACACACCACCACACACCCCACTCCACTGCCCCCAAGAATAAGATGGAAGAAGTTGCAGCAGAGGAAGAAAGTTGAAGAAATCAATTATTAAATAATGGCTTCAACAACATATTTTATTTTAATGTAGCAGCAAACGATTCTTATAAAACCAAAACTGATATTAAGTATTGATTCCACCGGCAGCATAGATCAATTAAAAGAAGCATTAATCTGATGGTATATTGAATTTGTATCATGTAATCACAAAAGTGACAAAACTAGCATGCCACGCATACTGTATCAGATAAATTTAGACGCTCATCACACCGACAGCATAAATCAATTATAGGAGATGAGCTGCGCCCATATTAGGCATAGGTTTATGAGAGTTGCACCTATATTAGGCGTATGTTTCTGAGAGCTGCGCCTATATTAGGCGTAGGCATTTGAACTTCGCACCATTTTAGGCGTACGGATAGGAAAGTTGCGCCATATCTAAGCGTAGATGTATTATTTCAAGCTATTTTATTTTATTGTCATTACAGATTGATGGAACAGTCCATTAGCACAGTAAAGTATTTTGTTAAACAATTCGCCAAGAAATGTTTCTGGACGTGGTATAATTTGGAGAGAGTTACGGCTTATACTTTAAAATAAAAGAAGGGCAATATTGAAATATTTTTATAAGGGGTGTGGTATTGATTAAAATGGGGTGTGATATTAATGCGAATTGTATTAATATGTCAGCCGCCGCCCAATTAATTACTAATAACTCACAAACGGGTTCCTGTATCAGTTTTTTCAAGAGGTATGCTTGTGTGTAATTAACTACTCCATACCATCTTATCCAAAAGATTAGAAGATTATTAACCTGCAAACCTTGTCACAACCATTGAAACTCACCTCGGTCTACCATGTCCATAAGCTCAAACCTAATCTTATTTTCGTTAAGAAGCTTTGTAAGGATAATAATTGTGAGGCTAATTTTGATTTCTCTTCTGTGTGTGTTAAAGACAAGACAACGGGGACAGTTCTTCTTCGGGGTTCCAGTAGTGGCAACGTATACCCTCTTCGCATTCCAGTTGCTCCCGAGTCTCCGTTAGCTTTTCTGAGTCTATATGATGCTACTTCTCTTTGGCATTATCGTTTGGGTCACGTAGGCTCTAGTATTTTAGGTAGTTTGCGTCGAAATAAGGACATTCCTTTGTCTAGTAAACATTCTTTAAATTGCATATCTTGTAAACTAGGCAAATCTACTAAATTGCCTTTCGATGATGTGGAGCACTTATTTGATAAACCTTTGCAATTAATTCATTCGAATGTTTGTAAATCTCTATTTTGTCTAATTTGGGATATCAAATATTACGTGACGTTTGTTGATGATTTTTCAAGATATTTCTGGATTTATCCCATGAAATACAAATCTGATGTTTTTGATCATTTTAGTAATTTTTCCACCTTTAGTTGAAAATCTATATAATTGCAAAATAAAAACGTTCCAAAGTGATGGAGGTGGTGAATTTGACAATGGTCATTTATTTGATCATTTTCTGCAAATTGGTATTTATTTTTGAACATCATGTCCTGGCACGCCCGGGCGAAATGGTGTCACTGAGCGTAAGCATTGGCATATCATTGAAATGACTCACACCATGCTTGTTGAACCCTCGATGTCGGCTACATATTGGGTTGATGCGGCTTACACTTTGATTTTTGTTATAAATCGCTTGCCTAATCCTGTCATTGGCGGAATGTCTCCCTTTGAGAAATTATTTGGCAAGAGACCCAATTTTAATTTTTTGAAAACCTTTGGTTGTCAATGTATTCGCCATCTCACTTATAATACCCCAAATAAACTAGCGCCTCATTTTGTGTCTTGCATGTTTCTTATGCTCCCCATTATAAGGGTTATCGTTATCTAAATCCGTTAACAGGGCGGGTTTATATCAGTAGACATGTTCAATTTCATGAAACTATTTTTCCGTTTGCTACTCTTCCGTCTTCTTATCGTGTGTCTTCAGACCTCCTGTCCAGGAACCCTAAGGCTACTCGGGTCAATATACGTGTTGTTGTCCCAGTTGTGTCCAGCGCTACCACGCCTGTCTCTGCTATAGTAGACTCCCAACTTGTCACGCCGTCCCCTGTCGCTACGACTGCTGCAACACCTGCTCCACCTGTGTCCTTACCCACATGTACCTCACAACCCGCGCCTGTCCCTAGCACCTCACTGCCCATGACCAGTCCAGTGTTGTCTTGTCCTTCACCATCTCGTATTCCTCTTGACATGCCCCCTAACTCACATGCGGCCTCCATGTCTTCTCCCAGCGTGTTGTCTACCCCTCCACCCCTTTCCTAGTGGCAGATCCGAGTTCCATGACTTGTCCTCAGCGTCGAGTTCCCCTCCTTTGCCCCTCAGAGCGTCTAGTTCTTTGACCGTCTCCGTGCCCTTGGTCGTTTCCTCCGTGTTTGTGAGTCAATCATCCGCTACCACAGGTAATCAGCACACTACGATCACTCGTGGTAAGGCGGATATCACTAAGCCCAAAAAGATCTTCTCCTTGCCCACTGAGGCTAAAGTAGTTGACCCCACAAGTTTCACGGTTGCTAACAAGGATGCTAAATGGCGTCAAGCCATGGCCGAGGAATTCAATGCTTTGCAGAAAAATAAAACATGAGAACTTGTACCTTTTGTTGACGGTATGAATGTGGTAAGATGTAAGTGGATTTATAAGACTAAATACCGCTCTGATGGGATTGTTGAACACCTCAAGGCGCGTCTGGTTGCTCGGGGCTTTCATCATTTGCAGGTATAAACTTTCATGACACATTTAGCCCTGTGGTTAAACCCATCATTGTTCACTTAGTTTTGTCTGTCGCTGTGTCTTGTGGTTGGACTATGCGACAATTTGATGTCAAAAACGCTTTCTTGCATGGGTTCTTGAGTGAGGAGGTATACATGTCTCAACCTCCCAGCTTTGTTCATCCTCAATACCCCCAACCATGTCTATCGTCTTAAACGCTCCATTTAAGTCTCAAACAAGCACCCCAGGCCTGGTATCATCGCTTTAGTACCTTTTGGTTACAATTGGGGTTTACATGCAGCAACTGTGATACATCTAAGTTCATTTATCGTGTTGGGTCTTTTATTGTCCTCCTATTGTTGTATGTCGGTGATATCATTCCGATAGGAAATTCGCCTAATCTTATTTTTTCTTTCATATCCAAACTGAGTGACCAATTTACCATGAAGGATTTAGGCGATTTGCATTATTTACTAGGGGTTGAGGCAGACGAGCGCCAAATCGCCTGTTTCTATCCCAACATAAATATGTTAAAGATCTTCTACAAAAATTTCACTTATACACTGTTAAACCCGTTCGTAGCCCAGTAGCACAGTCGTTTCTCGGACCACCTTATCTTTGTTAGATGGTGACTTGCTCACTGATTCGTTAGAATACAGAAGCTTAGTTGGAGCTTTACAATACTTGACTATAACTAGGCCGGATATTGCTCATGCTGTAAATCTTGTTTCTCAGTTTATGCATGCTCTCCGCACTGCTCACCTACATGCTGCTAAGCGTATTTACAGGTACCGCTGATCATGGTTTACACTTCCAGGCGCCTAACTCGCCAATAGTTGTTCTCGCATATGCTGACACACATTGGGTGGGGTGTCCAGACAGCAGGCATTCCACCACAGGACTTGCGGTCTTTCTTGGTTCGAACCTTGTTTCTTGGCGCAGTAAGAAACAATCCATTGTCTCCAAATCTTCTACTGAAGCTGAATACAGAGCGGGCGAATATACAGTTGCAGAGACTATGTTTATTCGTCATATTCTGTCTGAAGTTGGTCTATTCATTCGTCGGCCAACAACAGTCTACTGCGACAACGTTAGTGCTACTTACATGTCAGCTAACCCGGTTATGCATGACAGAAGCAAGCAAATTGATGTCGGTTACTACTTTATTCGTGAACATGTTGACAAAGGCTCCTTGGTTGTAAAATATGTTCCTACTAAGTTTCAATTAGCAGATATTTTTACTAAAGGGTTGTTTTCTCAACAATTTTTGTATCTTAAGGACAAACTGTTCGTGCGTCCCCCAATCACTTTGAGGGGATGTAATAGGGTACGTAGTAGAGTTTAAATGTAATTGTAACTCTATAACGATACATCTACAAATATAAGCGTCAAGGCTTTCAATGAGATTGAACCATCAGCCAAAATCTTGTTTAAAGATAAGATATGCTTATGTGTAATTGTAACCGCTTTTAACCACCATCTTATCTTAACCAAATGCCCATGTGAGACACCCAAAACCCTATAAATAGAGGCCATGGGCAAAGTATTGGATATCATCCTAAGGGGTAGTTAGCATGTAACTTCTAATCTATCTTTCTCTTTCCTAGTGTTCTATCTATGTAGACGCCAAAAAAGCGCCTTCAGATTTCTCCGCAAAAGCCCGATGATGAAAGGAGTAATTTATAAACTTGAACGTTATTTTTGCTTTAATAGTTAAGATAAGGTCTCATGTTTTTCCTCTAAACACTCCTTTATTCTAGTCTCATTCCAATTCCCCGTTCAAGAGCTTTCCAACGACACCTCTCATGCCTTTTTTCGACTCCCGGTCGCCAAGTTGTGAACCGGGGGTAGAACCGTCTTTTACCGTCCAAGGGTAAAACGGTCTTTTTCATATTTTTCGGAACACTAAAATTCCTCTAGAAAATTAAAATAGACTGGATGTCGTCATTATGACGACATACAGCTGGCAGCTGACAGCCGTCAGCGGCCTTGCTTTAAAACCCAGGGCCGCTAGTGGCGCTGATCAGCTTCAAGCCCGACTCTTTTTTCAGCCCAAATTCAATTTTCGGCTCCTTTTCAGCCATCCAGCCCTACTTTCTGCGCCTATAAATACGACCCTCCTCCCTCAGTTCAAAACACACAGTCTGCAGTTGACACCCTCTATTCTCCCTCTTTTTTCCATAAACAATTCTATTCCATTCTCGGGAGTATTGACACCGAGCTTCCCCCTCCTTCAAAACTTGAGATCTTGTCTTTTAATATTCTTGTCAAGTATAACCTACATTTTAGGCACCAACTCCTGAGGGCTCAAATCACATTAATTGCCTAATTGTTGATTTTCTAGTAGTCATAATATAGATATCATGCTAGAATAACGTATTTTATTGCTTCCTAAATATTGTCCTTCCAAGCATGTCTAGTCGTTGTAATACTCAACTTGTCAATCAAATGCATATCTAAACAAGGGTTAAAAAATAAATGTTGTGATGCTTGTGATGAACCAATTAATAGTCTGAGTCTAGGTTGTTAATCCGGTTTGTGTGGGAATTATATCTTTAAAATATTAAGCAAACTTGAGTTAGTAGAGGCCGCCGTCATAAAACGGGCGAGTTGGGTGCCTAACACCTTCCCACCTCGTACCTTCGCCCTGAACCCTTTATTCTTGGGTACTCATATGTTCTATATGAGCGGGAGTCTTTCTAAAAACAAGATCAGTTCACTTATCGCGCTATTGGGTTGTCCCTTCGGTTTGTCCCTTCGATAAAACGTCGATAGCTGATTTGTGACCTCTTTCATGGTTTTTATTCAATTCAAGTCTTTACAAAATCTTTTCCAACTCGACGGTTCCTTGAACTTATCTAAACCCCCAGCTTACAAATTTTCTATAAGGACGCACTCCGTGGCGTGAAATCCCGGGTCCTTACAGTGGGGACTTCACTGGGGATTTATTTAAGAAGGTGAGACTCGAAAGTCAAGTTTGCTTAATTGTTTAATAACGTGTTCCATATTTTGGCATCATTTGCATGTGCTTTGGCACAACCTTTTGACCCTTATCGACCCTCGAGGAAGTTTGTGTCGCAACTCGTTGACAACCCGTATATCTAAAGGAATATACAGTTGCCCTATCGTGCAAATCGACGCTTCCTCACCCATGACTCATCAATCCTTGTTGGTGAAAAAGAATTACAATTGATGTGTCGACCATCCGCCGAACGGAAATTGTAATTTGTTGTGGTAACCTCACAGGAGCAAAAAGCCCCTAGCCCACATTCGTGCATTCGCTTGCTTGTTGTGCATGTGTCGTTATAATGCCCGTCTGATCACATATTTGCCTGTAACTATGTCGTTGTAATGCTTGCCTGAATGCATGAATATCGTGACTATGTGCCAATATGTACTTACGTGCTAGGAGTCTTTTCTTTTATTTTTAACTAGTTCCTAATGCCCAAAGATGGTGCGAGAATTCAATTCAATGAACACCCATCATTTTCCCGATGATATATTCTAAAACAGTCATGAACAATTTTCTAGGATTTTTTTAGCAAAAAAAAAAGAGTTAGTCTTCCAATTTCCCCTCTCCCTTTTTCTATTTTATTATTTTCTTTTTCTTTTGATGTAATTCAGATTCGGTCTAAAAAAAAGAGAGAAAATCGAAAACAAAAAAAAAGCGGCAAAAATAAAAAAAATAAACCCGCCGAAAATCAAAATAAAAAAAAATAAAAAAAAAGACCGAAATTCTTTATTATTATTTTTTTTTTATCCCATTTTATATTTTTTTGAGTCTAGAAAAATAAAATAAAATAGGATAGTCCGTCTTTTTTCTATTTTTCTTATTTTCGTTCATGACTTTATTTTCCTCTGATATTAGAGAAATATTTGGGCACTTAGGCTTAAGATCTTTTCTTTAGAACAATGTGTTTTCTTCTATGTGTGGGTCAGCATTTTTCTTAGGTGAGGGTCTCATGGTCTTTTTCATGTTACTAAGTGCTCCGTGCTTCCTATTCAGGATAGGATCCAAAGAAGAAAGACTTGACAAAGGTTTGATTCAATTTTCCACAACACGTTGATTCAAACAACCTCAATTGCACCATGATCAGAACGGTTCAGGAATATCTTGTTGAGATGATCGACCGAGTGGACAGGTTGAAGGCTGACATCACCAACATTAAGTCGAGACAGTTATGGGATACACCGATGTTCGTACCTTCATCTGAAAACCGGAAATCAATAATTCTGGGAAAACCTGATCCGATTCCTCAGGAGCCAGAAAGGAAACGCAAGGGCAGCGAGTCTTCCTGCAATGTCTCACCAAGGGAATACCTCATACCCCAAAACAAGCCAAAGAGGGAATTCGCTCCATTAGGGATAATTCTCGATACAGCTTTTGAGAGGTTAGTGGACAAGGAAATTCTTCGACCCGTAGGTCCTACTCCAGAACCAATTATCAAGGGCCGTAACTGGAAACAGGGCGAATACTGCAAGTACCATCAAGGGAAAGGGCATGACACAAAAAACTGTTGGGCCCTTAAACATATCATCCAAGACAAAATAGACAATGGCACTCTACCATTGCCTAAAGTTGAAGAAGCCGAAAGTGCTGATAACCTCCTTGGTACTATCAACCATATTACAATTGAGGAGCCCAAAGATTACTCTCACCTCATTTATGATGAGGAGATCACTTTAATTTCTCAGAAATCTTATGAAGAAAGGCCCGATCTGGGAAGTGACAAAACGGAGGATGATAAAAATCAAATACAAGAAAGTATGGGTCACATAATCAAAGGGATTCTAGAGATAAGAGAAAAGGTTGACATCGTAGAAGAGCGCACTACTAAGCGCAGGAATACGGTCATCTTAACCAAAGAAGAAACTTGGTGGCGTCAAGACCTCCTCTATCACAAAATGCCCAAGTACGGGTACGTCCGTCCAAGGACACCCACGTCAAGGCTCCTTCCGAGAGACGAAAATCAATTTCTAAGATGTACCTATTGTGCGGCTGAGGGACATCACATCAATCAGTGTAGGCGCTTTAAGAGGCTAGTCTTGCGCTTCATCGACCAAGGGACAATGTGGCCACCGTACACTTGGACAGTCAGCTGGTGTCGTTATAGTCAAGAAAAATACACCCCTCTCTTTGCACCAATGAAAGTTGTTATGAACGCATTGGTATGGAGAGGTGACATTTAACCCTGCATCCATTCGGAAGATCCCAAATCAGCACCAGGAGAAAACCGACCCTACTGCAAGTATCATCGAGTGTTCGGGCATCATACGGACGACTGCCTGCGCCTAAAGGATGACATCCAGGGTGTCATTGACAGAGGAGAAGTTCCACCTCCCTTGAAGGATGGTGACGTCGACGATGAAGCCTGGAATTAGTTGGCTATCCGCAAGAGCTGGAGGAATCGAGTCTGAGTCCCCAAGTTTTGTCGAGTTAGGATCTTAGTTAAATCTTTAGGTTGAGTATGGAACAAGGGGTGTTCCCCTTTTACTTTTCCTTCTAAGTCTAGTTTCTTTTTGATGGGAATTAGAGACCCTCTTCTCTAAAGTCATGTGTGCTTATCTCTTTTTGCAAATCAATAAAAATTCCTCTTGCTCATTTCTTTCTTTGTTTAGCTATTGATAAATCCAATGAACTCAAAAGTTGCACAAATCATTAACTAATCAATTTAAGCAATGTAAGTAAACTTTGCAATGAAAGAATATAAATTATCTCTTTCACAGGAATTTGAGTAGCTGAACCCCCTCAACGATGCCATTCCACAAAGAAGAAGTGAGCCAGCTTTCTGAACAACCTCGACACAGATATGGCCCTGGCTCCGATCGACGAAGATCCTTGGTACCAAGACGTCTTCAACTACATCAACAAAGGAATATACCCGCAAGACGCACCACTAAGAGCTCAACGGGCCATCTGTTTCTTAGCGGCGCAATACATAGAATACAAGGGGGTTCTGTACAAGAAATCCCACAACGGGGTCAACCTCAGATGCGTGAACTCCGAAGAAGCCACAGAGATTATGGACAAGGTACACAATGGTGTGTGCGGACCACACATGAATGGCCGAATGCTCTCTAGAAAGGTCCTACGACTGGGATACTACTGGACCACTATGGAAAGGGATTGTTACGACTATGTCAAGAAGTGCAAGAAATGTCAGATATATGCCAACCTACAGCATATGCCGCCCTTGATGCTCCACAACTTCACATCCCCTTGGCCATTTTCTGCATGGGGAATAACTATCATTGGTAAAATTACCCTGAAAGACTCGGGAGGACATGAATACATCCTAGTGGCCATAGACTATTTTACCAAATGGGTTGAAGCCCAATCCTATGCCATCTTTACTTCCAAACAAGTGTCAAAATTCATAAGGAACAACATCATTTACCGATACGGCGTTCCGCATGAAATCATCAGTGACCATGGATCCCATTTCAAAGCCGAGACAACCACTCTCCTCAAAAACTACAAAATCCAACACCACAAATCATCCCTTTACCGTCCCCAAACCAACGGCGCAGTGGAAGCCACCAACAAAAACCTCAAGACTATCATTAAAAAGATGATAGAAAACTACAAAGATTGGCCCATAAAACTCCCATTTTCCCTTTGGGGATATAGGACATCCATAAAATCCTCTACGGGAGCAACACCTTATTTCCTAGTCTACGGAATGGAAGCGGTTCTACCCATAGAATTCCAACTACCCTCCATGCGCATAGCCTTAGAGGGAGAAATTTCCGAAACCCAATGGTTACAATCCCGCTTCGAGGAACTCATGTTCACAGATGAAAGACGCCTACGGGCCCTAGACCATTCCCACATATGCCAACAATGCATGGCAAGAGCATTCAACAAAAAGGTTCGACCTCGGAATTTAAGGGAAGGGGACTTAGTTTGGAAAGAACTACGTGCCCCAGAGGCAAATTTCGACCAAACTGGTCCGGTCCATTCATCATCAAAGACATCTTATCAGGAGACGCGGTCAGACTCATGAACATTGACGGCATCGAGTTCAGTCAGCTCACCAATATGGACCAACTGAAGAAGTGCTACGTCTGGAAAAAAAATAAAATCCGAAAGTTAAAAAAAAACAGAAAAAGAAAAAGGGACGTACACAAATTGAACGAACTACGCTGGCCTGATTCCACACTGGATAAGTAGGTAACCCTTTGAAGGGGCCCGACCAAAATTAATCCAAATTTCCATTCAACTCATTCAAAAAAGGGATAATCTTTATTCAAACTGAATGAATAAGCTTACATTGCAAAAAATTAACTTACTAAGGTTACAAAAAGAAAAGTGTAACTACGAGGGTTTAAGCCAAACAAACTCTTATTACTTTTTTTTAAAACTAGACTTGCTTTCTAAGAAAACTACTTTAATCCTTCTTCCCTTTAGAAGGCTTCGTCGAAGAGTTCTTCTTTGAGGACCCTGGCTTGAGGACGACCTGTGATTGCTTCGTTGAGCTGGGGGCTTGCCTCTTTTGAGTACATGATAGCCTCCCACCTGAGGCCCTTTCTTTCTTTTCTTGCTTCTTGTTCTTGAGTCATACTTAGGCTTTAGTTGGTCCCACTCCTCATGACGAAGGGCTCGTCTCGCTTCTCCATCACTGCAGGAAAGCCAGTTCAAGTAGGTCTCAGAAACTTGAGTTGGGGCAATCACCCGAGGTACAGTCCAACGATCCCGGCTACGCCAGTATTTTCCCCAATCTACAGCAAATTCAGTGGTCAAAGCTGTGATAGGTGGTTTCGTGCTCTCCTGACGAGGGATAACCTGCTTCAACCCATACTGTCTCATAACCCTAGAAGGAAAGAAGAAAGTACTCATGTAAAAACCCACTATGGTAGTGTGAGGGAAAAAATTGTCACAGGCCACTAAGGAAGTCAAGCTCCACCAGGTCACATGCCAACGGATGAGGTCCTGCATGGAAAAAGGCATCCCATTCAGCAATGGTCTTTTCATCATATAGCCTTTTCCTAACCAAAAAGCTAGCCGTAGTATAAGTTTTCTTTGATCAGGCTCGAGGGACACGAGCTATCATATTCTCTGGTGACTCTATTAGCCTCAGATGCTCACATAACCAAATTTAAAGCAGCAGGGGGCTGCCAGAAAAAGCTTCATGAGGAGAGATTTTCAACCTGTCAAGCCCTATATAAGTTTCCCCTACAACTAGATGCAAAGGAGAGTGCCCTTCAGCCATTTGATTTACCACTCGCAACAACGAGGCTCTACCCAAGTTAGGAGACTCTGCATTAGCAAACAATAGACGGTTCAACAAGCAAAGTACAAAAGCCTGTCGGCGGCAACGCCTAAATATCACATCTTTTTCAGAAGAAATAGCGAATTTTTCATAGAGTTGAACCAAGTCGACATCGACACCAAGAATCATGCTTTTGGCTTCCGCAGATGACAAGCCTAAGGATTTCCTGTATTGACTACTAAAACCATCTCCCAAATATGGCACAGCTGGGGGAAGAACATCAGACATGTTAGTGATTGCAGCGAATTCTTCAACTAAAGGGCATAATTCAGAGTTACCGAAACGGAAAACGTGCAAGTCAGAGTCCTAATAATTCAGAGCAGATCGAAGAAGGGGCTACAATATTTTGGTTGGTCTTAAAGTCAGCAAGGTAGAGACATGGATTGGAACCAGTTCAAGTTTGTCTTCTATGGTCAAATTTTTGCACCAAGCATCGAACATGTTTTCAAAGGATTTCACCATGTTAGAAGCTTTGGGAAATTTGAAAGAGCTAAAGTATGAAAACTGATACAACATCAAGTGTCCCGTAAATCCTATTTATAGGCAAAAACGCGGGCCAAAAGAAGTCAGAAATCCACGAAAAAGCCCAAAACCAGAGCCGTCAGCGGCTATGACCAACACCACTAGCGGCCCTCATATGCAGCCCAGGGCCGCTAGCGGCCCTGATCCTGTCCCAGTCAACTTTTCTTCTTTTTCCAGCCCGCTCACTTGGTCTATTCAGCTCGGCGTAAGCCCAGTTTACGCACGACGGAATTACAAAGCCCGAGACTCTCTTAGCTTTTATCTTTTCTATTTTGTTTTTTTTATTTATTTTCATTTTTTAGGGGGTATAATATGCGTAATTTTTTCTTTTCTTGCAATTTTAACCATTTTCCTTATTTTATTCCCTAAATTGTGGCCTACTCTTTACTGGATAACACATTGCATACTTAGAGATCAGACGAGCATAATCGAGTCATCATAGCATACACATATCATAAAAAATGCATAAAACCAGGAGTTCAAAGGTCGAAGGCCAATATCCTACACCGCTCAACCAGAGTCATCATCGCCATTGCTATCAGCCTCATCATCGACGGACGGCCCCTGACCATAATTCCCATTCGAATAATGGAGAGAAGAGCTATAAATGGGCCTGCTATTGTTGGGCCCCATGTCCCGCCTATCATATGCAAGTGCATGCATGGAGGTACCTGCCGAAAACCCCGTTGCGAAGAAACTATCTGTTGCCTGACTGGCAAAGTCGATAGCCATATCATGATATGAAGGCCCAATATGAGGCACATCCCATCCAGGGGTGTTCGCCCAACCTCAGTCCATGAGGGTAACAATAGGCCTACTATCAAGAGAAGGCTGGAAACCCGCAGGAGAAAACATCTCAGGGACAGGAATGTACGACGCAGAAGGTCTGGGCACCTCATCAACAGGAGGCCTGGTCACAGCCACGGGAGGTGAACGAGCAATAAACGGCCTGCTCGCCGAACAGGCCCTCGCAGCAAAAGAATGTCGAGGTCCCACCGAAGACGAAGACTGAGACATCTGCAAACAATCAAGATCGAGATATTAAGTTAAGCACTTCACTTAGCTAAAACAAAGGATGAAAGTCTATGTACATCAACAGTCCTAGGCCAAGAACTCTTCCCCTTGCCCATCACTCAGCCGTAGCCTTTCTTCAACAGGTAAATGAGCTTGAAGATTTGAGATGTGTACTCCCGATTCAGCTACAAAAACACAGACACAAGAGATAGAGTCAGCACTGAAAAGCAAGCACAAAACACAAGGAGGGATAAAAAGGCACTTACCGCCGTACAACCGTCATGCAAGGGCAAGCCCTCCACAACCTCTCCGTCATCCATATGTAGAGGGAACTCCTTTACTATACGTCCCCCGCTCTCCCCAATATACCTCACCTCATTAGTCAGTAAGGTCACGCTTGGGGGCTAGCCCTGAGGAACTCTAGAATGGGACCTCCTGGGACCCTGCGGAGCCAGACGATTCGCCTGCAAAACACAAAAAGTCAGTATATCATGCATATAGCTAAAAAGATGCAAATAAATTTCTTACCTCAAAAGTGAGGTCCGGCATCAGACGACCTAAGCAATAGGCCAGGGACACAGCCGTGCTGTCCAAGTAAACAATCTCCGGCTCCAGAAACTCCGTGGCTGCCATACCACGAGCCACGACCCCCAGATCCCGCACACTCAGGCTGCGCAGGTAGAACATGGTCATCGGAGGATCCTCCGAAACCAGGTGACTACCCAAGGTGGGATAAACCAGCTGAGACAAACGGTCCCTCAAATACCACACAAAGCCGAATGGCCCCTCAAAGACCACCCGCAAGGAGGACACCCTGAAAGACTCCATAGTAATATGGGGCGAGACCCAAGAAATACCATCACAAGCGGACCACGACACCTGCAGATTACCAAATCAAAAGTTCTTTCACACCAAATGGACCAAAAAAAATGCACAAGTCAACAACAACACACCACAGATGCGGCATGGCTCTCAAAGGTAGCCCAAAAATGCTCCAAAGAGGTAAATGAGTGGTTATCTCTACCAATCCACCGTGAACCTAGTGGGAACATCCTCAAACCGGGACGGTGAGGACCGAAAGCCGGAAAATACTCGAAGAACCACAGCTGCCATACAAGCAAAAAAGGGAAAGGATGAGCTCCAAATCCAAAAAGCATATGCAAAGGAAAAAGTGAAACATATGGGCCTACCTCCAGTATCCTCCATGGGCTCGAGATAGACGCCCTCTTACTCGTCGGCTTAGGCCTGCAAGCCCGACGACACCATCTCACCAAGGTAGCATAAGTAGGAGCACTGAAGTTATACTTATGGACCCTGGTCAGATCCTCCAGACATGTCAAGAGACCAACCTGACATACGCACTTTTTCTGAGCAAAATGGTCAACCCCAACAAGCAAGCCAAGAAAATACGGGCTCTCTGCTGCTCGGTAAGCCCCTGCTCCGCCAAAGCCGCGCATAACCGCGGCAAGGAAACCCGATCCCTATCAAAATGGGCAGACACAGGCCCATAAAGCTCAAGCAACCTGTCACTCTGTCGCCAGTAACTCGCGTCGTACCGAATACGATGCCCTCTAAAGGATAGACCCGTCAACACAGAGAACTGATAAGGGGTGGGGAACATCTCTCCTACAGGCGTATGCGTGGAATCCCAGAACCTTTCCAATAGCCCCCTAGAAATAATCCTAGTATCCCCAGAGTGACAAGCAGGGATAACAGCCTCAAAATCTCAAAAATCCCAAAGTCTCAATGTCCCAAAGCCTCAAAATCTCAAAAATCCTAATATCCCAAAGTCTCAATGTCCCAATGTCTCAAATATCCCAATGTCCCAATATCCCAAATGTCCCGATGTCCCGATGTCCCAATATCCCAAATGTCCCAAAGTCACAAATGTCCGAATGTCCCAATGTCACAAATTTTGGGGTCAGTCAATGATCGCTTAAGCTATTGCGGTTAAACTGTCCTTCTGCGAGGTCATAAAATTGGGGCCAGTCAATGATCGCTTAAGCTATTGCGGTTAACTTGTCCTTCTGCGAGGTTACTTATTATGTGTTAGTCATGCTTAAACTGTTGCGGTTATACTGTCCATTATTTTTTTTATATGTTTCAGTTAATGATTGCTTAAGATATTGCATTTAAACTGTTCATATGTTTTAACCATTTTACAGCCGTCATTTTGATCTCACTGTCTCGTCGACCTTTTCTTTTCTTTTGCAGGGACGGAATCTCGACATCCGCTGAGTGGTGCTTAGTCACTGTTTGCTCAGAATAAAGCATTTATACTATTCACTCTCACCAGTGTTACTTCCCATTTTACAGCCGTTATTTTTAATCGCGCTGTCTCGTTGACGTTTTCGTTTCTCGTACAGAGACGGAATCTCGACACCCGCCGAGTGGTGTTTAGTCACTGTTTGTCGAAGCACTCCACGTTGATCATTCTCAAAGTATTACTAACCTTTTCATTCACTCTGAATACAGTTCCCCAACAGACGTTTAGACCATCTACGAGCGGTGTTCTATCCTGTTGACCATAACGTTTATTTCTCTTGTGTTCACAGAGATGAAATCATAGCACGCTACGAGCATGTCTCAACTCAGGTATGTCTTCATATGCATACATACTGTACACTCTCACACACCGTGCGCACATCAGCATCCTGCATGTCGCATTCGGAATACTTTGATCTTCACTTTTACTCAAGCTCGATCAAAGTGGGGGCTTTCATAGACGCCAAAAACGCGCCTTCAGATTTCTCCGTAAAAGCCCGAAGATGAAAGGAGTAATTTATAAACTTGAACGCTATTTTTGCTTTAATAGTTAAGATAAGGTCTCGGGTTTTTCCTCTAAACACTCCTTTATTCTAGTCTCATTCAAAAGCCCCGTTCAAGAGCGTTCCAATGACACCTCTCATGCCTTTCTCCGACTCCCGGTCGCCAAGTTGTGAACGGGGGTAGAACCGTCTTTTACCGTGCAAGGGTAAAACGATCTTTTCATATTTTTCGGAACACTAAAAGTCCTCCGAAAAATTAAAATAGACTGGATGTCGTCATTATGACGACATACAACTGGCAGCTGACAGCCGACAGCCATCAGCGGCCCTAGTTTAAAACCCAGGGCCGCTAGCGGCGCTGACTCAGCTTCAAGCCCGACTCTTTTTTCAGCCGAAATTCAATTTTCGGCTTCTTTTCATCCGTCCAGCCCTACTTCCTGCGCTTATAAATACGACCCTCCTCCATCAGTTCAAAACACACAATCTACAGTTGACACCCTCTATTCTCAGTAGTATTGACTCTGAGCTTCTCCCTCTCTCTTCCATAAACAATTCTATTCTATTCTCGGGAGTATTGACACCGAGCTTCCCCCTCCTTCAAAACTTTAGATCTTGTCTTTTACTATTCTTGTCAAATATAGCCTACAGTTCAGGTACTAACTCCTGAGGGCTCAAATCAAATTAATTGCCTAATTGTTTATTTTCTAGTAGTCATAATGTAGATATC
Source organism: Tetragonia tetragonoides (assembly GCA_038025085.1). NCBI lineage: Eukaryota > Viridiplantae > Streptophyta > Magnoliopsida > Caryophyllales > Aizoaceae > Tetragonia > Tetragonia tetragonoides. The sequence continues at coordinate 11,172,210 of CM076147.1, read as the reverse complement.
ATGCTAGAATAACGTCTTTTATTGCTTCCTAAATATTGTCCTTCCTAGCATGTCTAGTCGTTGTAATGCTTAACTTGTCAATCAAATGCATGTCTAAACAAGGGTTAATAAATAAATGTTGTGATTCTTGTGATGAACCAATTAATAGTCTGAGTCTAGGTTGTGAATCCGGTTTGTGTGGGAATTATGTCTTGAAATTATTAAGCAAACTTGAGTTTGTAGAGGCCGTCATAAAACGGGCGAGTTGGGTGCCAAACACCTTCCCACCTCGTACCTTCGCCCCTGAACCCTTTATTCTTGGGTACTCATATGTTCTATATGAGGGGGAGTATTTCTAAAAACATGATCAGTTCACTTATCGCGCTATTGGGTTGTCTCTTCGGATTGTCGCTTCGGTTTGTCCCCTTCGATAAAACAGCGATAGAAGATTTGTGACCTCTTTCATGGTTTTTTTTCAATTCAAGTCTTTACAAAATCTTTTCTAACTCGACGGTTCCTTGAACTTATCTAAACCCCCAGCTTACAAATTTTCTATAAGAACGCACTCCGTGGCGATAAATCTCAGATCCTTACAATCTATTTATTTTGCATTATCACTAGTTAGAAGCATACCGTTGTACAGAACTATTAAAATTAGTCCTAGTTGCTCCAGGGGACCAATAAATTGTTTAGGACAGCGCAAATTCTTGCCTCGATATTAGTCATTATTAACCCCTATCTACAAAATATCTCCAATAGAAACCACCATTATAGAAACTATCTTTGATATCATTACATACTACATACGTAGTACTTTTGAGTCTCGGCATTGTGCCACTCAAATAAATTCTACACCAGATTATTGGTTTCTAAGGATCATCTCTTCCATCCCAAATCTGGAGGCTGTTTTAGAATTCGAAGTAACAAGGTGATGAATAAGGTTAATTAAGTCAAATTAACTATTCCGCCGCTGATATCAGTGACGGTTGGTGTTATTTCAGTGACAAAATCAAGCTTTCCCGCCACTGATTTCGCTGTCGAAATGTTTCCCGCAACTATTTTTTCTCAGCGTCTAGGAAAATCGCAGTGGATCCGTCCCGCCGCTAATCCCGTCGTTGGGGCTACATTGTTGCGGTTTTTGGCTGTTGGCTGCGATTATAATCCGTAGCTATTTTCCGTTTTCTTTTTTTGTAGTGTAAAAATGAATAAAAAAAATAGTATTTTCATATTGTACATCTTGATACTTTTTACAAATCAATAGTCAAATTTTATGATGTTTGACTTGAAAAGTAAAACAGATTTACTAATTTTTTGACTAATTGAGTATTTGACCATGAAAATTTGGCTTCCTTTGTATATGCTTCATAAGAAAAAGTGTACCTTCTTTCATAGTGGTTCTCATGTCTGGCAGGGTCTTAAGAAAGGGTGGAATCCTTGTATCAAAAGGGTCTTTTGGGTAAAAGGTGATGGTATTCAAATTTCTGTATGGTATGATAATTGGTCCTCCCTTGGACCTCTTAGAGAGATCTTACATGGGGTGTTAATGTCACATGAAGGTTCCTTTTACCCTCTAATATTTTATGGAGTACTTCTTGGCCTTTTTGTAAGGTGTCTCTTGATGTCTTGTTGAGTCTGGTTTGCTTGTTGTCCTCCTTCTACTTAAGTGTTAAATGAATAACCAATCGTCTTTTGTCTACAATATCAAAAAAAGAATATCGTCTTTTGTTTTTCGTGTACAACTTTGACATTAAAATATGGTGAAAAAATTGACCGACAAAGAGAAGAATACGCAATCTTTGGAAATGTTAGACATAAACCAAGAGGTGAGTATAAGGATCATGTTCTTGAAAACCAACTCATTCCTCTTGATCTAGATGGACCAGAAAGTTAAGGGGAAATTGGTAGGCGAAGGGAGATTTTGATGGTCGGAATGGAAAAGAGGCTATTAGAAATCCTATCCCTTCAGGTGCAATTGAAAAAGGTATCAGTAATTGAATGAAGTTTCCATAAAGTAGAAATACTAGCACAATCACGCAGTAAGTGCAAGCAAGACTGGGGTTCAATGCAACAAACAGGATAGCCAAAATTTTCGAAAAATAATACTCTTTTCGTCCCAAACAAATCTTGTTATTTGCTTTTTCAAAGTCAAAGTTCACAAACATTGACTGTTAATTCGTGATAATATATAAAGACTTACAATGTAATTATACTTTTGTTAGATTGATTTCAATAGTATTTTTGAAAAATCATATTTGTATGATTTATTTTATTCATATTTTTGTTATTTATTTACGGTCAAAGTTGTGACTTGAAGACCGTGAAAAAAAAGTATTTATTTGGGACAGAGGGAGTATATGGAAAAGAACTCACTTACAAGGGATTTTCACTCCAAATTAGCCACATGAATATCAGAAATTTCGAAAACCAAGAGAAATCATCCTTAAATCCTTTACTCAAAAAGTTTTCATAAGTCAAGGTAGAGCCAAATTCATAGTTAGAGTATGTGAATAAGATAGCTGTAAACTTAACCCTTTTCTTGGATAAATTATTTCAATTATAGAAAACATAAGAATTTAGTTTGTCCAAGGGATCCCAAATAAACGACGTATAACACATGTAGGATCTAGTTGCAATGATCTAATCAAATAAGCGGAAGACAACTAGAAAACAGGAAACTTAATGGGTCATTAAATACATATTCATATACCTCTTGATGCGTGCCTCCGTTGATGAAATTGCGTTCAATGAATACAAAGAGAGATGAGCCCCAAGTGTTGCTCCTCTAGCGTAGTCCACACTGCGATTGAACTTCGGATCACGTGAGCGTTCGTTAGCTAGAACGAGGACAAGGAACTATTCCTTGGCCTAAGCAAAACACACGTTAGTTTTCTTTTAGAGAGAGAGAGAGGCGTCTGTTCTATTTCATCAGTTAATTCTTTTAACTGATGGAATTTACTTATAGGATAAACCCTAGTCTCCTAGTCCAACTAGGAAACCCTAGTAGTAACCTTGTGGGCTTCCACTATGGGCCCACTTGCTTTTCCTCTATATCTCTATACTCTGATCCATCCAATGCATATGTGTGTGACCCGTTAGGCCCAAACGCATTTAGTAGTTGACCCGATTCATATTGGTCCATGTATCGTAAGCGGTCTCTAGATAAACATTACGATCTACTAAATTGATGAGTTAACTTTCTCTATAATTAAATCCCGAAATTTGCACCTTGACTGACAGGACATAAATCCTTCAATCTCCCACTTGTCCCTAAGACAAGTGTGCAAATCCATTCCCTTGTCATATATTGTCTTGATGTGAACGTAAGGTAAGAAGCCTAGTCATCATTACATTGTTCATATCTTTTCTTGATCCCGAATTGGATTGTTAAGACAAATGATTATCCAATAATCCATTTGAGCACGGCCATGCATTTCACAATCCCAATTCTACAAGAGGCCCATAAGACAACGATCCCCGTAGGGAGGACAATTCCCGTCTTGTGCATTCATGAATTCCAACATAATTTTCAATAATCCGGATGTATCCGTTATTGCCTCCTGTTACGCAGGCGTTAGGAGTAATCACAGATCATCAATCCTCATGTCGTTATTCATAACCACTCAGGTCTGAGAAATGGTTCAAGATAGTTTTATGAGAGTCTATTATGACTACGTGTTCTTAAAGAACTCTCATGGTGGGTCTGTCCAATTCATATCTATGCAAATGATCCTTGACATCCCATGTCTCCAGCCCATGAAACAGGCACTGAGATCAACTTACAATCTAATCATCACCTAGATTAGGGACCAATAACCACAAAATCCAGTTCACTCAATAGGGTTTCATTATCCAAGACATCGTCTTGATAACCTATTTGGATATTTGTGTTATATTATTTTGGATTAATATTCAAAATCATACAGAAAATTGAATAGGACCAAAACTCATTGTGATAAATGTACAGAACCATGTTTTAATCATGAACACCATTTCATAATCTAAAACAATGAAGCTAATCATCTTTGAAGCGCTTAATGCATATCGAAGTTGTGTGACTCCCATGCTTGACCTGATCAAGCGGTTTAGTCAACGGATCAGCGACATTCTTATCTGTATGAATCTTACATATGCTAATATCACCATCCTTGACCCATTGTCTAATAATGTGATATTTGCGATGTACATGTTTAGACTTTTGGTGCGACCTTGGCTCCTTGGCTTGGGCGATGACTCCATTATTATCACAATAAAGAGCCAACGGTTCAGCCGCCTTAGGCACAACGCCAAGCTCAGCCATGAACTTGCGTATCCAAACAGCCTCCTTCGCAGCTTTCAAAGTTGCGATGTATTCTTCTTCCGTTGTAGAATCTGCCACAGTGCTTTGCTTAGCACTCTTCCAGGTCACTGCTCCTCCATTGAGACAGAAGACAAATCCTGATTGGGATTGAGAACCATCTCTGTCGGTCTGGAAGGAGGCATAAGTGTAACCTTTCACAATCAACTTTTCGAAAACACTTCCAAGCCAAGCCTTTACAGACTCCAGCATTTTAATGTCATTTCCAATGATCAGTATGTCATCAACATACAGGACCAAGAAGACAATTTTGCTCCCACTGAACTTCATATAGATTGAAATGTATCTATTTGTCGAAATCCTGACTCTATTAGACCTTCGAAGGGTGGGTTCTGCTTCAACCTCTGGAGTTGCCTCTAGAGTTGAACCTGGAGTTGTTTCCAAAACATCTTGGATGGATTCTAAATCCCTATCCATCTCCATTTGTTTCTCATCTTGAATTTCTTCGAGATGAACTTTACTCCCACTTGTCTCTTTGGAAAGGAACTTATTCTCAAAAAGACACCATTCCGAGCAACAAATACTTTGTTCTCAGATTGATTGTAGAATAATAACCCTTCGTTTCCTTTGGATAACCCACAAGGAAAACTTTGTCTAATTTACGTGCAAGCTTATCCCCGAGTAACCTCTTTACATAAGCTTCACGCACCCAAAACTTGAGAAAAGACAACTTGGGAACCATTCCCGTCCACAATTCATGTCACTACAACAAATTTCCTAATAGTAGACGCTTTTTTCTTCCACGCTTGATAAAGGGTGACTTAGTGGGAAAAAAAAGCGGAGGTTTACCACACTTCTTAGGGTGAAAAAAATTCAGGAGGTTCCTCACGTTTATAAGTGTGGAGCATTATAAACTTTACCACGCTTTTGAGCGTAGAGGCGGTTTTTTATTATATAAATAAAGTTGAAGGCTAGAAATTGTTGGAATTGACCGGCTTTTGCGCCTTAATTTTCACAAAGTTAACTGGGTTTAGCACTTAAATAAAAGAAAAACAAAAAGAAAAAATCTATCTTCGTTTTGAACTGCTTACTCTGCTCAGACGTTGTGTTCCCACTTCCCAGTCATTTCCTCACAACTACTGCTCTATTGAGAGCACGCACGCACAACCGCACAACTCACAACTCAGATTTACAGTGGTGACGAGAGAGATGGGGCAAGCACGCGAATACAGCGGTGACGGAGGCGAAGAGAGAGGCGAAGAGAGAGAAAGCAAGTGACTGCAATTCGAATTGGTGTCAGAACCCTAGATTCATAGTTGCTCTTTTATAGAATTCTATTTTATGGTTTTTGATTTAATAAATTCTGATATGTTGATATTATGTGTTAATTTTAGATGATTGATGATTGAGTGATGGATTTGGGTTCGTAATTTCTTTGGACTGTGAATTGTGGTAAGCTTCATTGTTCATTCTATCACTACAACAGATTTGCGATAGAGAACCTCCGGGAAGAGGGCGGCGCCCACGAAGCCATGCGCTTCAGTCACCTCCAGGAATCTTGCCCTCACTCAGGTATCTCTCCTGTCTCAACTTTAGGGTTTGTTCACAATTCCATGGTAATCACGCTAACAGTCTTCAATTGGCTAAAAAATCAAACACTTTGCTCAAAACCCTTCAATTCCAGGTGAGCATCTCGTATTCTCTAATTCATTGAAGAAATTTAATTAAGAAACCGTAAGTGATGATGACGGTATGTTGTTATTTTTCATGAATTTGTTCTGAGGATTTGTTCTGGGCCATCCAGCATAAAGGTTTTGGTAGTACTGTGAACCCTGCAAATTTGTCATCATCGAAGGTGATGGGTGCTGATATCCATAAGCTGGTGAGCCTGCAGAATAATTTTGGTATCTCTGAAACTTGTTCCCTCCTGAGCCAAAACTAGCATCATACCCGTGATGATGAGGGTGATGGTGATGATACCCATGGATGCCATTATGGGGATCATTTCATCAATGTCATCATAGTTCCCGTCCCCAGTAATTCTGTTTCCTATCAGGTTCCTATGTAGGATTTCCATTTTCGCTGCCTCCAGTTCGAGGTCTTCTGCATGCCTGTCATACCCCCACTCATCTTCTGATTCTCTGTCATCTTGTAGGGAATGGTACATGAGCTGCTCCATGGACGATGCTGTTCTGGAGCTATTCTTCTGATTATGCATTGGGTTTTTGTTTTCTTCTTTGCTTCAACAAACAGTATATGCAAAGTTTACAAAGGATTGTTGGCCTGTTTCAAAAGATTTAGTCAGGTCTGCCACCCCCAACATTGATATCCTTTTGCCATTTTTAGCTACTTTCATAATTTTCCTATTTAGACATACATGTACCTTCATTTACTATGTCAATTATTTTGATGTAACTTGTCATTTTCATCCTCTTAACAGTTTAGCATAACCATAATTAGGATAATTGTAATAGTACTTGTGGATAACTGTGTGAAATAAAATGCAAAAACCATTTGGCATTACCTAAATTTGGTCAAATTTTGTTGCTCTATAGTTGCAAAGATAAACTCATGTTAAATAATTTGGTGAAAAGCATCTACTGCATTATTGTAGTTCATGATCCACCTATTTTACTTTTGTGGATAGGCATTAGGCAGGGCAGACTGCAAAGTGCGAACTGGAAAGCAACAAGTTACTGAGTTCCCTTTTATGTTACTTCAGTAGTTGTTAGTCAAAGTTAAGTGGGTTTAATCTTTCTTTTGAATTAGATAGTTGTCTCACACTGGCCTTATACTAAGTTAGTATTTAATGTTTTCTTGTTCACTGGGTGGAATTGAGGCAGATTTCATATAAACTCTATATGGATTATTTTGATTATTTACTGGTTGAGATTTGTTGTCATAAATTTTCGTTTCAGTTGCTTTTGTTTTTCTATTCGCATGTTGAAAGAATTAAGTTTGCTGCTTGAAGTGGTTGTTTCATCCTGTGTTTATTGCCTTTAGTTATCTGGAACACATTATTTTTGCATGTTTTAATGATTTTGTATAGCTACAATCACTCATTTATTCGGTTAACAGATTGGTGTGTTTGATTTTTTTTCCTACAAGTTTGCAGTTTGGGTTATTTGATTCTTGTTGTTTTTTTTGGTAATTAACAAATTTTTATTAGTCACTAGATTGGGATAGTTACATAACAGGGTCAAAAGAAAGACCACCACAAACCTCAAGCTATCCTGCGTGCAAGCATAAGGGGTCATGCACACCTCCTAGGGAGGGTTTCATGAGCCTAGTTACCTACATAAGGAAGAGACAGCAATATACATCCCAAACTAAACAACCTAGGCCCTAGGACAAACTGTCAACATAAGCGCACAAGGACTGATTATGCTGCACTTTAATGTAAACTCTGAACTGAATTTGTTTGATAATGGACTCCACTGCTTCAGAATGATTCTGAAAAACTCTCTTTTTTCTCTCCAACCAGAGAGCATAGATAACCTGCGCAAATACACTTTTCAACACCGTAGCTTTTGCAGTCTTGTCTCTGGTACGTTGAACGACCCAATTCCAGTCAAATCTCTAGCTTTGATTGTTTTTATTGAACAATATGTCTATGGTAGGTAATGGGACCCTTACTTCCTAGAGACGTGTATAATGATTGCCCAAAGACTCTGAAGTCTAATTGTCAAGAACACATTTGTTTGGGCAGGTTCTATATAGTGGATAGATGCAACTCAAGCAGCGGTAGTAGCTGTAGCAGCAAGTGAGCACCTCCAGCAGCCAATCATTGATTTGAGGCAATTGGTTAAAACAAGGTGTCAATTTCATTCGTTTAGGAACAAATGCAGTTTAAGGTGAAAACTTTTATGCATGGCTTTTTGTTGTTCTTTTGGTTTCATGGCATATGCTATACATGTTCAAGCTAGAAAATTTATGGGAGAACGTTGGTGGTTGGGGTTTGATCCACAGTTGCATCGTTGTTAGTTTCCTACTATTGGCTTTTTTCAACTCCCAATTAGGTTGCCATTATATCATGAAGCAACTTTACTAACCGTTATGATACATGATTGGTAATATGTTGCATAGCTACCTCTAAGAGATTCCAACGCCTAAACACAGAACTAGTGAAGGGATTGAATTGCAATCACTTGGATTATGTTTGGGTATGTCTACTAAGTTATTTTATTGGCAGAGTGACTATTCCAAAATTATTTATAGTATGTTTCCTAATCTGGAAAACACAGGATTGTGCAAGCTGAATCTGAACCACTGTTTTTACTCTTATGTTTGTCCACTTACTGATTTAGAGTTGTTGTCTTCTTATTGTTATCATTGGTTTTAGCATGAGTTTGAGATCAAAATTAACTTAAGTGAAAATGAACTCAAGTTATTAGGCAACTAGGATTTCAAGGCACCCAAAAACATATGGTTGTAGATGGTTTAATGGTAAATGTTCTGACATTTTGAATTTTCGACGTGATTTGCTGCTATTTATGCATGACTTCGCTTGCTTAGAATGGCTGCAACTCAGTGAAAAAAAGAGAGCTGAAACTCAAGTAAAAGGAAGGCCTCTAAGTAATGGATAATTGTGTCTCGGTTAAGATAGATAGATTTTACACATGAAAATTCAATTTTAACGAGAGTTGAATCTGTGATTTCTCTAGGAACTGATTTTGACATGTTCTGAGCTGCTGCATATGACTGTTATCCCCCTTTTTTAGCTTGTAATTAAGTTATCAATTGGGTCTAGTTGAGAAGAAAACCAAGATAAGCAACTAGGATTAGAAAGGTATTGAGCTTTATTGTTCTGAGAGGGCTATATGCCCAAATTTTGCAAGTTATAGGATTCTGTCATGAAAATTGAATTCTGGTTTTATGCTTTTTCACCCTTGTACTGATCTTGTTAAAGGGGCTGTGTATCTGTGATGCCGGAAAAATTCAGTAGGTAAGTTAAGGCTGAAGTTAGACTCAAGTGCAAGTGATTACACTATTGATTCTGGCATGCTTTGTTCTGAATTTACTAATCTGAAATTCTGATTTGAATTAATTGCATGTAAGGCTGATTTTTGCTTACTTGGAGAAACTGAGACATAGTAGGAACCTCACAAGTAGATAGGGAATGGTTAGGTACTGGTTGAGAGTTAGGATTCATTTGAAGATCAATTTGTAGACCAAAACTAATGCTACTCTATTTTTTGTGCACACACACTTGTACAAGTGTATGTGTGTCTCTATGTGCGTATTGGCGCTGTTATTTGTACATGTTCATCAGGTTTTTCTCTTAAATGTTTCATACATTTGCGTATATTTGTTGCTTTGGGATAAGCCCTTTTTACTTCCTATTAGGTTTGTCAACTATGTTTACGTTTGTGAACTTGTGTTTTGTTTTGGATCATGTAGGATGTCATGTCTATGCATAAAGAGATTCCGATGAAGTGGAAAATCAAGCATATGTCAAGACTCAAAACTCGCTGCAGTAGTTGATTGTGCAAGTTCAAGTTTAGTGGCTTTTTAATAATTTGTATAGAGATATTTTGTAGTGGTATCGTGGGAACAACTACTTCATGAATAATAGTATTATTTTGAGAATTAATATATATACCCTTCATTTTAGTTTCTCTTGTCTTATGAATGAATTTTTACTACTGTTTTTCTTATATATATTGTGTGTGTGTGTGTGTGTGTGTGTCCCCCAAATTTTTCTACGCTTTTGAGCGAAGTAAAAGATTCCCGCCATCAAAATAAATGGAAGGTGCCTTCAAAAAATATGACGCCAAAAAGCGTGGATGTGTGTGTGTGTGTATCCCAAATTTTTCTACGCTTTTGAGCGAAGTAAAAGATTCCCGCCATCAAAATAAATGGAAGGTGCCTTCAAAAAATATGACGCCAAAAAGCGTGGAGAGAACAAAATTACCACAAATAAAAGCGTGGAGAAAAAAAACATTTGCCTACGCATAAAAGCGTGGCTAAAAAAAAGGCGTGGTAACTTATCCACATTGATTTTTGTCACGCTTTTCAAAAGCGTGGTAAATATCTTTTTCAACGCTTTAACGTGTGGTTAACCAGCGGTTTGTAACGTGGTTAAATAGCATTTTTGTTGTAGTGTGTGGTGTCTTCTCATCGGCTTTTAACGGAGTCTTGTTCAGCGTGAAAACTGCCGTCTCGAGACCATATCCCCAGAGAGAAAAAAGGAAGATTTGCGTGACACATCATTGATCTAACCATATCCAATAAGGTTTGATTCGTCCTTTCAGACACACCGTTCCATTGTGGTGTTCCGAACGGAATTTAGTTGTGTAAATACTCCACAACCCTTTAGATGTTCATCGAACTCTAGGCTCATATGTTCGCCTCCTCGATCCGATCGAAGAGCTTTAATCTTCTTACCTAGCTGATTATCTACTTCATTTTAAAACTCTTTGAATTTCTCAAAAGATTCATATTTATGCTTCATTAAGTAAATATAGCCATATCTACTCAAATCATCAATAAATATAATGAAGTAATTAAATCCACATCTTGTAGTCGAACTCATTGGTCCACACACATTCGAGTGTATGAGACCCAATAGCTCACTTACTCGGTCTCCTTTCCTAGAAATGGTGACTTTGTAATTTTGCCAAGTAAACATGACTCGCAAGAATCAAATGACTCCAAGTCAAATGAGTCCAGAATCCCTTCTTTAAGAAATTTCTAAATGCGCTTCATATTTGTATGGCCTAATCAACAATGCCATAGATATGTGGTGTTAGAATCATTAGTTCTAGCCCTTTTGTTATTGATTTGTGAGTATATGTTTGTCAAAATTTAGCAAATAAAACCCATTATGCAAACAGGTGCTAAAATACATCATTTCTTGAAAGGGTATAAGAACCATTCTTAATACGAAATCAAAACCTTCCATATCCAATACAGAAGGAGAAATAATGTTTCTGTTTATACTACGAACATAAAAACAATTTTTAAGTTCGAGTTCAAGGCCCGAAGGCAACGACAAAACATAAATTCCTACATCCAAATTAGCCACCATGACTCCATTTGCGACTCGTAGGTTCACCTCATTATAACAAATGTGAGTACCAACCCATATCCAATACCCAATCAGAAGTAGATGTAGCTAGATTGATTTCAATAACGAAATACCTGAAGTACTGGATACTGTTCCATTCTTCTGGTCTTCCTTCAGCTTTAGGCAATCCCTCTTCCAATGTCCAGTCTTTTGGCAATAGAAGCACTGATTATCCGTAGCTGGGGGAGGCTTCTTGGCAGCTGGTTTTTGCTTAGGCTTAGGCTTGGCCATGCCACCCTTACCTTTCAACTGGCTGCCCTTTGAAGCAGCCCCTTTCTTTCCCTTCCCGATATAAAACACTTCCTTTTCAGGCTCTTCCCTCACATCAAACTCTGCAGTCTTGAGCATACCGTGCAGCTCATCGAGGGTCTTATCCAACCCATGCATATTGTAGTGCATCCGAAACTGGTTGTACCTTTTATGCAGCGAGTGCAGGACAGTATCTATAGCTAACTTTTAAGGATAGGCACACCCCAGGCGTTCCATCCTCTCGAAGTTAGCGATCATCCCCATAACATGAGGACTGACTGGCTTACCTCGTTCAAGCTTGGCTTCTAGAATAGCCTTGTTAGTTGCATGCATTTCAATCCTCTCTTGCTCTTTAAACATAGTTTTGAGCCTTTGATTCATGTTGAAAGCATCGTAGCTCTCGAATTGCTTTTGCAATGGAGGGCTCATGCTTGCCAACATTGATGCATGCAGCTTCCTCCGAGTGATCGGAATTCCGTTGGTGGGCAGCTCTTTGAGCAGCATTGCCTCCATTTTCGGGAAGTTCGGGAATAGGCGTCTCCAAGACGTATTACTTCTTATCATGCCTGAGAACTATTCTCAGGTTGCGATGCCAGTCTAGGTAATTGTTTGGTCCAACCAAACGATCCCTTTCTAGTATCGACTTTAGGTTAAAAGTTGAGTTGTTTCCATTGGCCATTACTACAAAACAGATATAATATGCAAAACTTAGTACATTTATCAATAAATAACTTAATCAATTTCCAACATAGACAAGTCATTTAGTATTTTATCCATCCTTCTAAGGTGTCCTTATGAATAAAATAATTCTAAGATCCCATTTTACCCTAATGTGATCAAGCTTTGGCTTGTCAACCACAATAGTCAAAATAGGTAAGCAATACTTTGCTAATTATGTCCAACATAACTCTTAGTTGATAGGCATATCTAATATGTCTTATCCCTTTGCCTCGACATGTAAGGACTCCTTACTCATAACTTTAAGGTAACCAAACGATCTTGTAAATCTCTACATAGAATTATCCGCATTAGCCCAAAATTAAAATAATGTCTTGCTTTGGCAATGCCCATTATGAGTGATCGAGGGTGTAATGGGTGACCATTGCTTGGGAAGGCATAAACTCAATATTTCCTTGGGACGAGATTTAATAAATTGTTTTAATATATGTGAGCTAATAGTTATATTAAAACAATATAATAAATCAGGCATGCGATAATTAAAGCAATAAATCTAATTTAAGCAATAATTAAAGCAATAAATAAATGATCCTAGTATGGCCCCTAATAAAGGAAAAAAATTAAAGATCTAATCTTCAAATATCTCCCACTTGAATCGTGATCTCCTCCAAGGCTCCGTTCTTCAAGCTTTATATTTTGTAACATTACTTATTATAAATTTAAACTTAAAGCTAATGCAATAAAATAAATTACATAAACACCACGATTTTACATACCGTATTTAGGTTACAAAAAGACAAACGGTGCGCAGACCGTATTTTGGGCCATACTAGATCATACATTTATTCACCCATAAAATAGGTGACCCATAAAATATAAAATATATCCAAAAGCCATATAATAAACAAGTAGATCAATTATCTAATAATTGAAATATATTAAATCATATGCTAATGCAACCGGGTTATATATTATGTCATCAGAATAATAATACCAAATTATTAAAGGAAAATAATAATAAGCAACAGACGATATTAGGGCAGAGGCAATTGTGATTTCGTGCCCTAGGCATGTGATCGCCAATTCATTGGCCCTAGATCATGATCTGCGATTGTGATCACATGCCCCAGACTAGTGGTCAAAATCCAAAAACGTGATACCAAAATGGTTCTGAGCATAAAACGTCAAAATTCTAGAGTTCCAAAGACTCAATTTTTTACTTTAGTCTTGATGTAAACATGAATATAACCAAAACAAATTGCAACAAAGCATGAAAAGTCAACAGACTTCACGACAATCTCAAATTAATCTATGTACTCAATAACTTATGTGATCCAATCACATGAAATATAGTAGTGGGAAGCATGCTCTAATTATACTATAAAATTTGTGAGTGCAGTACATAAACCATGATAATATCCTCTTTAAAGATCTAATCAATACAAGAGCAATATGTAATAGGTTGGAACCCTAGACCCTAATGCACGACAGAGAAAACAAAATTACGTATAATATGTCTGGCTTTTAACCGTTCACTTTAGCGATAAAATTCGAATAACATGACAAGCACGAACTACCCAAAAAAAATCGCTAATAGTAACAAAAACAATTAAAATAGTAACGACCCAACTGAAATTGGTAACGAAACAAATAAAGCCATCAAACACTAACTTTGTTCGTGCGATGAAAGCTAGATAAAATTGATCTAATTAATCCATCAATTTGGCTTTGATACCATTGTAGGATCTAGTTGCAGTGATCTAATCAAATAAGCGGAAGACAACTAGAAAACAAGAAACTTAATGGGTCATTAAATACATATTTATATACCTCTTGATGCGTGCCTCCGTTGATGAAATTTCATTCAATGAATACAAAGAGAGATGAGCCCCAAGTGTTGCTCCTCTAGCATAGTCCACACTACAATTGAACTTCGGATCACGTGAGTGTTCGTTAGCTAGAACGACGACAAGGAACTATTCCTTGGCCCAGGCAAAACACACGTTAGTTTTCTTTTAGAGAGAGAGAGGCGTCTGTTCTATTTCATCAGTTAATTCTTTTAACTGATGGAATTTACTTATAGGCTAAACCCTAGTCTCCTAGTCCAACTAGGAAACCCTAGTAGTAACCTTGTGGGCTTCCACTATGGGCCCACTTGCCTTTCCTCTATATCTCTATACTCTGATACATCCAATGCATATGTGCGTGACCCGTTAGGCCCAAACGCATTTAGTAGTTGACCCGATTCATATCGGTCCATGTATCGTAAGCGATCTCTAGCTAAATATTACGATCTACTAAATCAATGAGTTAACTATCTCTATAATTAAATCCCGAAATTTGCACCTTGACTGACAAGACATAAATCCTTCAACACATTCATGACACATAAGTAATTATACATACTGACAATATAAAGTTATGAACCAATGGGAGGGATAATACTATGTATTCATCATTATAGGACATTGATAGAAGTCCTAATGAGACGATTAATGCCGAGGGTGACAGTATCATTGAGGCAATTGTTGAGTCCAGTTTGATGGGAACTCATTCCTCGAATGTTTTATAAAGGAGTGGTCAGTCTCTTCAAGATCCGATCCACGGGTGGTTGAGAGTTTAGAGACTGTTAGTAACACCATCGAGTTTGCTAATGGGAACGAAGGCGGTGAGGAGATGCCATCTGATTTTGAGGACGACACACCATTGTGTTACATATATAGCAGCTAACCGTAAAAAGAAGGCGGGTAACTAGAGGAGGAGAAGAGAGCATAAACAAAAGGCTCTTGTAGTGGAAAATGGAGGGGAGCGGGTAATTGTGATGGGTCATAGACTTTCTGGAGTTTCGAGTGCTACTCACGTGAGTCTCCAACAAGAGAACTTAAAATCCAACAACTCGTTTGAGATTCTGGATTTGGCAAAGAAGCTTGGCGTTTCCTACCAGACTTGTGACACTTCCATAATATCCAGAATTGAGAAAGTATTCACGGACGAAGAAGAGGAATTGCTGAAGGTAAAGAAGGGTTGAGTAGGGGCTAGGGAGTGCTCGTAAGCTGAGCCACATTTTCTGTAGGTTTTTCAGGGGTATCTTGCTAGAATGAAGAATTCTTTTTTGACAATGGAGCTTGAAATTTGAAGTATCTGTTCTCTGGGAAGTTGAGAGGATGATGCCGAAGTTTTTGTTCTAGGTTTGATTGTTTGTTTTTGAGTGTGAGCAGGGAGTTTTTTCGTTAGCGTCTACGTGTTCGATTTTTCTTTATATTTGTGCATTTGTTCTCTCTTTCAATGTGTTGAGCGTAAGCGTAGGCTCGAGGGGTTCTTTTGCGCTCAGTGTTTCGGGTGTATGGAGTTTAGACTCTTTGTTATTTGAGCTTCGACTCCTTTTACTTATTTATAAAATAAGTTTAATTATCAAAAACAAAAGGTGGAAATTTAAGAAAATATATAAGCACATGATGGTATAAATATATCGATTACTAGAGCAATGGTAGATATGAACCTATCGCTTAACTATCATCTTCATGAATAATATTTTTTAAGTATGAAAAGATATGAAATTTATTTATATATTTAGATCCAAACAAATTTTTTTTTTTGTGCACATAAGTAGTTTTACCTCACACATAGCACTACTTTAGTTTTGCATTACTCCATTAACCAATAAGGGCATGTTCTTTTCAACTGGTTTTCAGTTTTCTCTAGTTTTGCACTGTTTTCACCTGTTATCAGTTACAAAAAACAATTTTCCCAGTTTTGTCTAGTTTGACCCAATTTTACCCAGTTTAATATTTTGACGTATTTAAACATAATAATTAAATATACAATATATTTAACCAAAATATAAAAAAATATATATATATGCATTGACTTTGTATTTAAACATGAATAAAAGTCATGTTTTAGGGGATTCCCCAATTTTCAAGGATATGTTACAATTTGTGCAAGGTGTTTGGAATTTTGTTGATCAACCTCGTGTACACTTGCATCCTGATAGGTATTATATCTTTAAATTCCAGTCAATCATTGATAGAGATAAAATCTTGCAATCTGGGCCTTATTATTTTAACAATCAACCAATTATGTTGAAAGTCTAGGAAGTTGATTTTAAGTTTCATATGGAGCTTATGCGTATTATTCCTCTCTGGGTTAAATTTCCTGGACTTCATTGCTGGGAACCTGATGACTTTAGTCGTGTTGCTAGTTGTAAGAACCCTCACCTTTCCGGAGTTAAATCGATGGTGTTTAGTTGGAATTAATGGTTCTTAAATAATATGTCATATGCAATATAAATTTAATTATAACGGGGAATAATAATTTGCAAGTAATAAAGCTGCCACCAATTTTTAGGAAACAATTGGAAACCATCAAAAGTGATCCCAATTCCTATTGAGAATTGACTCATACCCATGGGGCTAAATATTGAGTTCGGCGGTGTAGGTACGAATTAAACAAAACGAATCTCATCTAAATCGCCCGAATAAACGGCGTCTATTAAGCCTATCCATGTCAAATATTTATCTATGCTATATGGTTTCATATAAATCCGATCGTCCAAGATCCTACATTAACTAGGCGGGTTAAAGACAACCAAATTACCTATGTTATCGCTTTGCACAATTTATACCCAACTTGTATGCATACTATTATCAAACATAAACAAGAGATAAGAGCAATAATTTAACGCTCTAACCTACCACACTTTGCTAAACGCGCTAAGCATTGCATATGCACATCAATAGATTTGTTAGTAACTTCAAAGGAAGGACAATGCAAAAATATTAACTTTATGCTAAAATAAACCTAGGAGGTTGCTACATGCATGCACAAACTATAAAAAAGATGCAAACTTGCATAGACTAATAAATGATAATCTTGCGTAATTAATTACAAGGACCCAAGCATGCAAATTTATCTAACCATAATCAAAAGCTAAATAAAACATGATTATAAACAATAAACAAGAGATTTAATAAAGAAGTTAGGCCCTCATGATGGTTAACCTGGACGTTCTATTCGAACGGGACTAGTAGAATTGGAATTGCACTTCAATCTTGGGTGCTAGGTTGGGTGCAATGGCTTGCTTGAGTCTTCAAAATCTGAATTCTCTTTGATTTGGGAATATTTGTGCTCTCAAAATTATAAACTGACCAACCTCTCTCAAAAGAGGGTGAAAGGGAGTAGTTATAGAGTTAGGGGACGGAATTAGGGGCTTAGGGTAAGAAACCCGGTGCCAAAACTCGGCCCAGCCAGAAAACAGGCCCAGCGGCTGCCGCTGAAGCTCAGCGGCTGCATCTGGGGCTCAGCAGCCTGCCGCTGGGCCAAGCGGCAGCCTTGAGGGCCTCCGCTATCACGCGTGTGCCGCCGGACTGACACTGTCAGCCACTGGGCCCGGAGGCGCGCGCGTGTCTAGTGTTTTTTGACTTTTTGTGCTCAGTAAATTACGAAATTGCCCCTGGGCTGGCCCAGGGGGTCGCGATTGAGCGGTTTTGACCCAAATCTTCGAGACGCGATATCTCTTGATCCGGGAACCTGATTGAGGGAAGATCAAAAGCGTTGGAATCCTTATAACAAGGGCTAGACAAAGACTCAGGTTTCAAGGAATTTGGTCTAGATTTCCGAGCAATATCCTTTTCTACTTACGTCCATGTAATCCATTACCATCATCATCGGGCGTTGCGGTGCCAGTGAGAACCGATTAGGTTGTCTACACTAGTTTTGTTGGGAAACCAGTTCACACTGATGCTCTTACAGCCAATCTAGAGAGAATTGAATTTGCTCGCATCCTCTTTGAGGTTGATGCTTCTAAACCTCTGCCTACTGAAATGCCAATTGAAAAGCCTGATGGTAGTGTGTTTGTTCAGCTCTTTGACAATGACTGGAAACCACGATTTTGTGTTGATTGTATCAAATATGGACATTTGTCTGGGGAATGTCATACTGTCCAAGGGAATGAGAGACCTGCTCATGACCATA
This sequence comes from Tetragonia tetragonoides, assembly GCA_038025085.1. Classification (NCBI taxonomy): domain Eukaryota; kingdom Viridiplantae; phylum Streptophyta; class Magnoliopsida; order Caryophyllales; family Aizoaceae; genus Tetragonia; species Tetragonia tetragonoides. The sequence continues at coordinate 11,153,968 of CM076147.1, read as the reverse complement.
TTCAGCAGAATGCAAGACTGGTTGGGAGAAATAAGAGGAAAGCTAGGAAAAGAAGTAAGTAGGTCTGGGTTACTAGACGTGCAGAACCTGTTCCTGCGGTTCCGAAACCTCAACCTGATATGCCTGCTACACAGATTATAGACAAAGGGAAGCAAATTGTTGTTTTCCATGGTTCCTTAAGTAGTGGAATTCAGGATCAAACTGAAAATGCAAGTATTGAGGGGGCAAACCCTTTTGAGATCCTTGAAACTTACAGTGATCATGTGATTGAACTGCAAGAGAATGGAAGCTATCCACAGAACCAGCCACATAACCCCTCGTGATAATTGTTAGCTAGAATATAAGAGGGCTAAATAAGCCCTATAAGAAGAAGGAATTGAAATCCTTTTTGATGAAAAATAAGGTTTGTCTCTTTGGATGTCTTGAAAAAGTGTAAAAGAGAAAAATGCAAAAAAGGCAAGTGAGAAGGTTGCAACTGGATGGAGTGTAGTTTATAATTATCCTTATGCAATTAAGGGTGGAATTTGGGTCATGTGGCAGTCTAGCTATCTTGATGTGCAGGTCTTATGCTCTCATGAGCAGTTTATTTATTGTTGTGTTACTGATCTACAAACTAACTTCAAGGCCAAAATTACCTTTGTCTATGGCTTGATCTCAGTGGCTGAAAGACAATCTCTTTGGTAAAACTTCAGACCACTGGTGATAATAATCCAGCTCCTTGGTTGATAATTGGTGATTTTAATTTTGTTCTCACAGTTGATGATAGGTTGAATAGTGCCCTTGTTCATGAATGTGAGACTAGAGATTTCCAGAGTTTTATTGATACCTTGGGTCTACAGCAGATGAAAAGTAAGGGTTGGCATTATTCATGGAGTAACAAGCAGAAGCATGAGGATAGGGTATACAGTCACATTGATTGGGCTCTTGGTAACTTTAAATGGATGCACAACTATGGTCACCTTGAGGCTGACTACCTAAACCCTCATATTTCAGATCACACCCTTACTTGTATCCCTACTGGCATTCCCAATATCAACCCTCCCAGACCTTTTAGGTTGTCAAAATTTTGCTTCAGAAATAGGATTTTATTGACATTGTATCTCAGGTTTGGCACGAAAATGTGGAAGGTGTTAAAATGTTTCAAGTTTGACAAAAATTGAGAAAAATTGCTAAGCTTACTGGAAACATCCAAAGGGACCTTAATAGTGTTGAAGTGAAGCTACTAGCTGCACAACACTCACTTGATATTGTGCAAACTGATTTGAAGTGGGATCTCCTAAATCCTCAACCTATTGAGCTCGAGAAACAATACTGTAAAGATATTGATAATTGGGCCACTATGAATGAGAAAATTTAAAGGCAGAAATCCAGAGCTGTCTGGATCAAGGAGGGTGATCATAATTCTAAACTCTTTCATGCACATTTGAAGAACAGGAGATCCATGAACATAATTATCTCTATTTATGATGATCATGACAGTAAGATTACCTCCCTTAAGGCTATTCAACATGAGTTCATGCAATTCTTTAATAAGCTCACGGGGATTGCAGCTGAAGAGCAACCTGCTCTAAATATTTCTATTGCCAGAGATGGTACAACTCTCAAGCTTCACCAACAGTAGCAGCTGGTCAGAGAAGTCAATGATGCTGAAATCAAACAGGCTCCCTGTAACTTACCAGATGACAAGGCTCAAGGTAAAGATGGTTTCCCATTTGAATTCTTTAAAACTGTCTGGCATGGTATTGGTGCAGATGTTAGTGATGCCATAAAGAACTTTTTTGTGAATGAGAAAATGCTCAAAGCTGTGAATTGCACTACTGTTACATTAATTCCAAAAATTCCTACGCCTACATATGTTAAGGATTTTAAGCCTATTGCTTGTTGCTCTACAAGCTTATAGCTAAAATTCTAACTAACAGACTGAAAAGTGTTGTTGATGTGTTGGATGGACCTGCTCAATCTGCTTTCATTGAGGGGAGGCACATTCTTGATAATGTAATCCTGAGTCATGAGCTGGTTAAGGGTTATACTAGAAAGGGTTCATGTCCTAGGTGTATGTTGAATGTACACCTTAGGAAAGCCTATGATTCCCTCGAGTGGGGATTTCTAAAGATGGTTCTACATGAGTTAGGCCAGCCTTATAAATTTGTTGGCTAGATTATGAGTTGTGTGACTTCAGTTAGCTATGCCTTGATGATGAATGGTGGTCTCACACCAATTTTTAAAGCCAAGAAGGGGTTGAGACAAGGAGACCCAATGTATTCCTTGCTCTTTATTTTTAGCTATGGAGTATTTCAATAGATCTCTGAAGTAGTTGAGGAAAAACCCCGATTTTAATTGTCACCCAAAATGTGGCAAATTGGAAATCACACACGTCTGCTTTGCTGATGACCTATTGTTATTCTGTAGAGGTGATGAAATTTTTGTGAAGCTACTTGTTGAGGCTTTTGATCAATATTCCAAGGCTTCAGGCTTAACAGCTAATCTGGATAAAAGCTCTATATACGCAGCAGATATCTCTATGGTCAAAAGAGACCAGATTGCTAACAATATTGGATTCTCTGTTGGATCTCCCTTTTAAATACCTGGGTGTACCTCTCTTTGCAAAGAAGCTTACTCTTATGCAGTGCAAGCCCTTGGTTGATAAAATTGTAGCCAGAATTAATTGTTGGACATCCAAATTCCTATCTTATGGAGGTCAGTTTCAATTAATTAAGAGTGATCTATTTGGTATGCAGACGTACTGGTCCCAGATTTTTTTTGCTGCCAAAAAAAGTGATAAAGCTAGTGAATGCTGCTTGCAGAACATTCCTTTGGACAGGTCATGCTTCTACATCAAAGAAAGCACTTGTTGCATGGGATACATTGTGTACCCCCCCTTAAGGATGGTGGCCTTCACATTATTAACTTTGATATATGGAACAAGGCAGCTATGTGTAAGATACTCTGGGCTATTGCACAGAAAAAGGACAAACTCTAGGTCCAATGAGTGCATGCATATTACTTGAAGAAGAACAGTGTGTTTACTGCTGAAATACCAGTACAGGCTAGCTGGTTGCTCAGGAAAGTGCTTGACATCAGAAAATGGTTGGCGACTGGTGATGCTATTAAACAGAATCTTTCAGACTTCAGTGTGCAGGGTAAATTCAGCATCAAGAAAGCCTATCAGTTTCTAAAAACACCCACATCATCTGTTCCTTGGAAAATATTAATTCTCAGTGCGTACCTAGGAAAAGGTTTATCCTTTGGATTGCCCTTCATGGCAGGCTTAATACAGCTAGTAAGTGTGTGTCTTGGGGTATGCAAATTCCCCTTGCTTGTTCCTTATGTCACTCAGGTGAAGATGAAATAATGGCGCACCTATTTTTTGATTGCCCGTTTTCAAGAAAAATCTGGGCTGCACTATTGAACTGGTTTGGAGTTATAAGACAACCATTGAAATTGGATGATGAAGTATCCTGGATGCAAACAACAGTGAGGAATAGTAAACCTCATCTCTGTGTGCTTACGTTTCTGTATGCAGTTGCAGTTTACCATATATAGATGGCACGCAATAGATTGTGATTCATGTAGGAACCCCCGTGTGCTACTGGGATTCTGCGCATCATAGTCAGTGAGCTACATCTCAGGGGGGGCAACCTAGAAGAAGTGGCAGAAAAATTTAGTGCTTTTAAATAGCTAACCCCAACTGTAAAATTCTTGTATGCTACTATATGATGAAGATGCTAGCATGTACCCTTCCTGGAAGGTGCCAAGTTAGCATCTACTGATAGTTTATGCAACTAGCGCTATTTGTTTGACTTCACCTCAACTATAATTCCTTGATGCAAACGATAAGTCTAACTAGCATGCAAAATAGAATATATAAGCAAGGACGGAATTATAAGACACCAAAAACCCTCTCTCGACAGTTAAAGGATACACTTAAAATAACCAAATTCCTATTGTCATGGAATAAAGCTAAGTCAAGAGCATTAAGGACATACAATTCCAGAGCATCGCAAGACTTTCTAACCTACTCTCGTGATTAGGCAATCTTGTCAATTGTTTGAGTTCCGATAACTAACAAGTTTCTCTCGAACATGAGTTAGTCATCTAACAAATAGATAAGCACACAAACCATTGATCGCAACAATATTCTAAAACATGCTTATGAAACAAATTAGGGCATCAAGGAACCAAATTTTGGTTACATCAATCCTAGATGGGGAATTTAGCTACTCGTGATTATTATAACAACTAGTAGAAACAAATTAAACTAGAAATCATCAACAAACAAAGAAATTGAACTAGCATTACAGAGAGGGGGAGAGAGAAGATAGGGAAGCGAGAAAAACCAAGATGCTTCAATTGCAAACTCCAAGAACTTGAAGAGAAATCCAAACTTGCAAACTTGTTCTTCAAATTACAATAAACCAAAAGTGTTGGATTCTAATGTTAATCTAGAAAGCATAATAGAGTATGTAAAACTATGAGAAAGATAATGGGGTGCTAAGACACGATATGAAAGAGATGAGTTCTCTCTCCTTTTATAACCCCCAAAATGAATGTAGACGGATTAGGGAGAAGCCATTGGAATGGCAAAGGTCACGACTTGCATTCTCGATTTCCGGCAGCTTGCATGGTCGTGCGGGATTTGTCAAGGAAAGTTGCATGGTCGTGTGACACTTCTTGAGCTGACTGACTTACTTGCATGGTCATGCAAGATTTAGCCTTCAAACTCGCATGGTCGTGCAAGTGCAATTTTGCCTAGAACTTCATTTTTGCACTTCTTTTCTTGCTTGGCATTCTCTAAGACATGTTCTACAACTTCTTCTTTGACGATTGCAACTCCAAATCATCTCCAAAGTCTCTACCAAGCCTCGGGGTCTCAAAATGTCGTAAAAACATATCAAAACACAAACATACCCCAAGTAGTCATCTTTATAAAAATAATTATAAAATCTCAAAAAGAAATAATATGACTTTCATGAAATCAATCAAATGAGTGCGATTATCACATGAATAATAGCTCAATTTACGCACTCATTATTATTATTATTATTATTATTATTATTATTATTATTATTATTATTATTATTATTATTATTATTATTATTATTATTATTATTATTATTATTATTATTATTATTATTATTATTATTATTATTATTATTATTATTATTATTATTATTATTATTATTATTATTATTATTATTATTATTATTATTATTATAAAATTTTCAGTGTCCCCCAGTTTCCCTCAGTTTCTACCAGTTTGACCCAATTTTCCCCAATTTCTCCCAGTTTTCACTAGTTTCTCCCAGTTACCAGTTAGACTTTTCAGTTTTTACCACTTTTACCCAATTTTCACCAGTTTCTCCCAGTTACCAGTTGAAAAGAAACTGAAATTTATTATTGAATTCAAAACATATTTTCTAATGAGAAACCATAAATCCGTGCTTCGCACCTGAACACGTCGTTCTAGAGAAAAATTGGAACAAATTGATTTCACCCCCATTCCTGCCTGCTCGCGATCAACTTGATTACAAGGACAGAGTGTCTGAATGCATGGCACTGAAAGAGAGAGAGAGTGGACGAGATCAAGATTTGTTATATCTAGGGCATATTCAAACATGTAATTTCATATGAAATATAAATTAAATAAGGAAAACCCTGATTGAAGAACCAAAGTTAATCTGAGCCCAACTAATTTAGTTGTCTCCTTAAGACGTATTTGCTCCCACGTGGTGCCCAAGGTGTTAAGCAAACGCCTCCCAGAATAGAACGGATGCGCCTTTTATGGAAGCGGCACTTCAATCCATTAAAGCTCCAGCGAATACAACTATGTCAATATTCAGAGATTTTATAAAATGAAGAGAATTTCTTTTCTGAAACAACATTCTTTTTCAACAGGGCCTTTGGGTTATTTATACTGCTTGGGAAATGCAGTTATCCCAAATCTCTCAATAACTGACTTTTCAGTTATTTTACTTTTAACAAATAAATAAAGATAATACCCTTATTTATCTATCAATTTTCTAATTCATACAAATAGGGACATATTTCTAACAATCCCCAATAGAAAATTGCCTTGAAAAACAAAAACTATCTTTGATCGGGATAAGTAGTCGGGTACTGTGAACTTTGCCTAGTGATTATCTATCGGGTTTGATGGCCAATCAGTGAGCATGTCTGCGTTGAACAATTAGCCTTCTTGTGTAAACCTAGACAACAGATAACTCACAGTTTTCTTAGAACATGGTTGATTATTTTATTCGTGTTCGTTTTGGTCATGAACACTACCTGGTTCATGAGTGTTGTAGAGAACTTTAACCACATTGAATTTCTCACTTGAAGCGGCCCCTTCACACCCACATAGGAATCTCTATAAGGAGTAACATGCCATACCCCACTTGAACACATCAAGGTATAAAGATTATTAAAAGCATAGCTTACCCTAAGTACTCTCAGCATGTATACACTAATAAATAATTAGTGCCACCGAGTCTTGTCTACAACTTTGTTGTCTCTTTGAACCTATTTCTTGGGATCTCCAGTCAGTTAAGTAGGGTTTTCTCATGGAATTTATTCAATCATAAAGTTTAGGCGCAGCTCTCTCCTTGACTTTTCAACCAGCATTCGTGGCAATGCTTTGGTCAACCAGCATTCGACTTCACATAGGCAAGTGAGATCATTCCATTTTTGATCAATTGCCTAACAGTGTTATATCTACGGCGGATATGTCTAGACTTACCGTTATACATGGAATTCTTTTCCCTTCCAATTGCAGATTGACTATCACAATGAATGCTAATTGGCGGCACATGTTTCTCCCAACAAGGAATATCTTCCACAAATTCTCTTAGCCACTCGACTTCTTCACCCGCTTTATCTAAAGCAATAAATTTAGCGTCCATCGTGATTCTTGCTATACATGTTTGTTTGGAAGATTTCCAAAAGGTTACACCTCCTCCGAGTGTGAACACATATCCACTAGTCGATCCAGAGTCCTTAGAATCTGATATCCAATTGGCATCACAGTAACATACAAGTACTGCTGGATATCTCTTAAAATGCAAACCAAAGTTTTGAGTATACTTTAAATATCCAAGAAGTCTAATTAACGCTTTTCAATGTTCTCCATTAGGATTATTCGTATAACGGCTTAGCCTACTTACTGTATGAGCAATATCAGGCCTTGTGCAGTTCATAACCTACATTAAACTGCCTTTTATACATGAATAGTCAAGTTGAGACTTACTCTCCCCACTATTCTGTCTAAGGTCAACATTAGCTTCAAAAGGTATTCTCATTGGCTTAATCTTGTACATTTTGAATTTTTCAGGTATTTTCTCAATATAATGAGATTGACTCAATACTACACCATCAGATGTTTTAAAAATTTTAATTCCTAAGATAACATTCGCGATACACATGTCTTGCATTTCAAATTTCCTTGCTAATATTTTCTTAGTAATATTGACCATGTCATTATTACTACCAAAAAAAAGCATAGCATCTACGTATAGACGCTATTACGTAGTCTTTTTGATTTCCTTTGACATATACACATTTGTCACCTCATTAATTTTAAAACGATTCGATAGCATTACACTATCAAATTTCTCATCCCATTGGTTTGGAGCTTGTTTTAAACAGTAAAGAGATTCTACATGTAACACTCCCGAATTTACAACGATTTCCTGGGAGCTATCGACGTCGTTGTGCACGACTCGACACCGCTGAACCGTCCCAAACCCGAGGGTTACTACTGCAACATTTATCACTAAGGAATAAATGCTAAGCAGAAAGAAAAGCTAGGTATTAAAGGAAGCATCTAAACAAACTAAACATTAATATCAGAGTTGTCTAATGAGTAAACTTAAGTCCATTAAAGTATTATTACAACTTTGCCTTCCAGGGAACAAACCAAAATCCCATAATCCAAAAGAAATAACCGTTCTAGAGAACCAGCTATAGTCAATCTCCAAAGCTATACGTCTTCATTCGGCAACACCTGCACTTTGGTTTCCGTGACGGAAACAAGGCACAGAAGAAAAGAGAAGAAACAAAAGAAAACAAAAATCAGATAAACTGAATAAATATCGTCCATACCCAGTAAAAACACTTTCGCAAACCTTATGGGTTTTAGAAGAATCATTGAAATTCATTTGCATGCACAAGTAGTCATACAGTCAAGCACACGTACTGAATATTCAATTACATGCAATTCTTGATTAAGTGATCATTCGAACACAAACAAACAAACCATCTTGATTAGAGTAATAAGAGAGCGAATAGAACATCGATTACCCATATTGTTCATCGATTGATATTGACATGCCATGGACTTACTCTAGTGTATACTCACACTATCTCTATCATAATAATCGATACGTAGAGAATTAAGCAATGGGGAATGATCCATCCCGAACACGCTAAGAGGTGTCCATAAGTAACTTGGGAATCACACATCCCTAGACTACATCAATTAGATACAGTCTCGATTGCTCGACTACTTCTACGGATCCATTAGGAGTCTTATTCTCATTTACAATTCAATTAACATAATTGCATTGGTTGACTTAGTGGTAACGAGACCACGACTTACTACTTCATTTCATGCTCATGACAATGAATAATAATAATAACGACGATAACGACATTTATGCATATTAAGAATAATCATGCTTCACATATGTCTAGTGAAATTTCGACAGCATTTCGGCAGTAAAACATGATATCCAAAAATTACACTTTCTACAAATAGTCCAACAAAGTATATTAGGTGCTCATTAGCACTCAATAATATCCCATTCCAATTAGCACGTATATTATATCATAATAATATTAAAAATTCAACATCGTCATACATGCTCAATAATTAGCATATGAACTAATTAATTAACGAAACTTCATAATCTCAACATACTCAATATATTTCATAATTACAGAGAAGAATATATTTCTAATTCTCATAATTAACGACGATATAATTTAATCATGCTTCGCATATTAAATTCACAACAATTAGGCAATTAGCACATAACAAGTCAAAACCTTTTTATGGGTTTTGGAAAGAGGTAGGCACAATCGCTTACCTAAAAAACGATCACTAACCAGTAGGTAAGCTTCCAAATCACGACCCGATCACGCTTGTCCGTTAAGTCCTAATTAAATTCCATTACCGAGACATAATCCGTAAATATGAAAATCTAAACAGTAGAAAAATATTAATCTATTATTTTATTTAAATTTTTTAATTTATTTCAATCAATCTATGCTTTTGAAAATCCAGATTCGGATTCCAAACGAGTACAGAAAAATAAAAACATTAATTAAAAGTACTGAATTAATTAAATCGAAATTATAAACGAAACCCTAATTGGTTTTTCGAACCTAGGCCACGATCACCCAAGCATGGGGACCCATGGCCTAGCCCATCACCAAGACCACCACCCACCGACCACCATGGTCGACGGTGTCTCGCCGGGGCGCCGGCGACTGAGGAGAGAGAGAGAGAACGAGAGATTGCGAGAGAGAGTGAGCTCGCGATGGAGAAAGAGAGAGATTAAGCGAGAGAGGGGGCTTGGGGTAGCTTCAGCAACGCCGGCCACTCACCGGCGACCACCCAGGCGCGTCCTGGTGGCGCGGCGGTGGCGCGGCAAGCCACTGATCGCGAAAACAGAGGAGGGGGAAAACAGAGCATGCGAAAGAGAGAGAGAAAGAGAGAGAAAAGGAGAGCTCACCGGCGGCGATTCTTCGGTGGTCGACGGCGGCAGCAAGGAGACGAGAGAGAGAGAGAGAGAGAGCAGCCGGGTGAGAGAGAGAGAGGAGAGAGAGTGAGTCGTGTGAGAGAAAAGAGAGAAGGTGAGGTTTTGGCTCAGTTTTGTAAACTGGTAAATTTGCCCAACTTTTTGCTTATATAGGTCCCCAGTCAATGAAAGTCAAAACCTACTATGTTTAGGGATAATTTTCTGATTTAAATGCTAATTAAAGTTAATTAAATGCTAATTGAACAATATGAATAAACCATATTCATATACAAAACGATTTAATTAAATATCTCAACTTGATAATTATAAATCACGAAATTCCCATAATAATAATTAGGGAATATTATTATGGCTTTATTTGAAAAAATCGAATCGTTATATAAATATATGATTTAAATCTCTGAAACTATTTATAAATGAATTATAAATGGATATTATAATTATAGAAAATATTGGGGCATCACACTACAAGGCAACAAACTTTCCTTTCGTATCCTGGGACGATAAATCCCTCAGGTTGTGCCATGTAAATCTCCTCATCTAAATCACTACTCAAGAATACTGTTTTTACATCCATTTCATGTATCTCTAAACCTTTTAACGCCGCTATTGCTAATAGGACACGTGTTGAAATTATTCTTGTAAGTGATGAGAAGGTGTCGAAGTAATCATGATCTCCTTTCTGGTTGTAATTCTTGTCAACCAACCTTGCCTTATACTTCTCAATTGAACCATCTGCTCTTCTTTTCTTTTTAAAGATCCACTTGCATCCTAGAGTTTTACTTCCAGGAGGCAAGTCTACCACTTCCAATACGTGGTTATGCATAATGGATTCAATTACACTGTTAGTCGCCTTTTTCCAATGAGCGACTTCTGGTGATGCCATGGCCTCCTCAAAGGTTCGAAGTTCATCTTCAATCAAGTAAGAAATATTGTCCGATCCAAAATATTTGGACTTCTGGGCTCTCTTGCTTCTTCTTGGTTCATCTTCTTCAACCTCTTGCCTATCACCACTAATGGAATCATGAGTCAGCTTTTGTGGAACTAATTCACACCCCTTCTTTAAAGGAAACACATTCTCTTGCCTATCACCAGTCAATGAAAGTCAAAACCTACTAGGTTTAGGAATAAGTTTCTGATTTAAATGCTAATTAAATGCTAATTGAACAATATGAATAAACCTTATTAATATACAAAACGATTTAATTAAATCTCTCAACTTGATAATTATAAATCACGAAATTCCCATAATAATAATTAGGGAATATTATTATGGCTTTATTTGAAAAAATCGAATCATTATATAAATATATGATTTAAATCTCTAAAACTATTTATAAATGAATTCTAAATGATATTATAATTATAGAAAATATTGGGGTATCACACTACAAGGCGACAAACTTTTCTTTCGTGTCCTGGGATGATAAATCCCTCAGGTTGTGCCATGTAAATCTCCTCATCTACATCACCATTCAAGAATATTGTTTTTGCATTCATTTGATGTATCTCTAAACCTTTTAACGCCGCTATTGCTAATAGGACACGTGTTGAAGTTATTCTTGTAAGTGATGAGAAGGTGTCGAAGTAATCATGGTCTCCTTTCTGGTTGTAATCCTTGTCAACCAACCTTGCCTTATACTTCTCAATTGAACCATCTGCTATTCTTTTCTTTTTAAAGATCCACTTGCATCCTAGAGTTTTACTTCCAGGAGGCAAGTTTACCACTTCCCATACGTGGTTATGCATAATGGATTCAATTACACTGTTAATCGTCTTTTTCCAATGAGCAACTTCTGGTGATGCCATGGCCTCCTCAAAGGTTCGAAGTTCATCTTCAATAAAGTAAGCAATATTGTCCGATCCAAAATCCACTACAAGAAAAACCCTTTTTCGCAACGACTATTGTCGTTGCTGTAAAAATGTCGTTGCAATAGCTTACCATCTGTGTACACTAGATTAACATTTATCGCAACGGAGTTCGGTCGTTGCAAAAAACACTTTTTTTTTTTACAACGTTAAATGTCGTTGCAAAATATATAGGATATAGAATATTTTTTTCCTGCTATAGCAACAAACAAGTCGTTGCAATAAATAATTCACATATTGAAAAAAAAAAAAAAAAAAAGAAAAGGTGCTCTACTAGCTAGTTCAGAATTGAACCTCCAATTTATTCCATGGATTTAATATACAAAATAAATTTAATAAATTATCAATCAACGTCCAAAAGAAATTACATCAACCAATGAATTGTCGTATGAGCAAACTATGTCTAAAACTCATAAAAGTTCACTAAAGCTTAACTTTTCCATCTTTATAACTTCTAAAACTTAGTTGCGCATGTAGTGGCTCCTCGCTATAAGAACATCATCTCCACATTTCGCTCTTCAAGTAACATCTCCATTAGCCACAGTCACCATGTTGAAAGCTAGTGTATAAGATGTCATCGTTAGATAATAGAAAGTATAACACGTGTCTTTGTTGGGACATTAGCTCACTTCACAAAACAGTACAAAATAACTGCAGAATTTAGCCCCATGACAGCAGCAGCCTTGTACAGCAATAGAGCAAAACAGACAGCAAACAGCAACTGAAGGTTCATGACAGCTACATCTACAGCCGCAAAACCTATCAGAACAACATGACAGCGGTAACAAACAAACCCAGATGGAAAGTCAATTTGATGTCATTTTTTCACTTCAGTAACATGTCATTTTGCCACTTCTATCGCCTCAATTTGAGTCTAGTTCCTCCTCAATACTTACCTCGTGTACTTACCTGATCTATATCATATTCTAAGCCATATAAGCATCCAAATGACATGATGAAAACTAGTCAAAACTGACCAAAATATTGAATTCTCTAAATAGTTCACAAACTTGAGAAATTTGTGAACTCTGAAGCACCCAAACGGTTGTTTCTACCAAACCTTGTGTTCGCATTTTAATCTGATAGCTCTTTCATTCTAAGCCTTTTAATATGCAAATTCATGATTAAAAAAAAAAGTTAAGAACCGGGCCTGAAACTAGATCACAGATTCAGATTAAAACAAGAAAAGAACGACTGAAGCTCATAACACGTGATCATAACTAGTGTACCTTATGTCTCAGTTTTCAACCTGATTCCCCTTTGAGTTCATTCTACTTCCATCCTCTTGGCAAGCAACATGTAATGATAAGGTCAGAATTACATTCCCAAAAACAGATTCACAGAATTATATTCTCAAAGACAGATTCAGAGAACACCGCAAAAGCATGCTGAAATAATATGTGCCAAGAGTATTACTATGCTCTTATATACTATTTCCTTTTGTAGCCAATCATGTTCTAATCTAAGATTTCCAACATACCATACCGTAGTATTATTAAACATGTTCTGAAGTTGTAAAGATAAGATTCTTACCTTTGCCTCAAAGGTAAAGTCAAGAAGAATATCCTCAACTAGCATCAGAAGGCATGTAGAAAACCTGTAGTTAAACAAGCCAACAACAAGGGCAATCACTTACAGAAATAGCCATAAAACAACCATATCACTTCCAGAATGTCAAAAAAATGGACTAAACAATAGTTTTTGAGACATAAGTGATCAAACAATGCAACAGGTGCATCAACTCAACATATGAGTAATATAAACAGATCAGTAGTGGATATTATATACGGTCCAACTCAACATCAAGTAGTATATAATCTAGCTAAGGTTAATTCTAAATAATAGTTCTGCACAAAACAAAGTACAGGGCTGAATGCAACTGGTAGCTTGGCACTTACTTGCAACAAAAACATGTCTATTATGCATCATAGCATCTTCAAGACAACAGACAACACCTTCCAGCTTAATGACCTCTAACAGCTAATGGAACAAGAAAATACACCACCAGAATACAAAAAAACAGGGAGCTTATGGGTAAGAAACATTCAGTATCCTGGGATGCGAATTTAAAATACAGACTGGAATACATATGTCTCATGTTCAATAGTATGTGCCAATGGAAGTTTAACTTGATTACCGAAACCCGCAATTTGGGCTCCAGGCAAACTTCAAGGACTAATTTAAGGTGCAGACACATAAGCATCAATGTTATTGTCAACCCATTTTGACATATGCTCCCTCATGAATCAGACTGAAAATTCAGGTCTGAGAACCAGTCCAAAACATGTAAAAGTTACTACATAAGTGCATGCTAGCTGACTGTATCTTTCTCTATCCAAATACCACTTAAAAAAATGGTGTTTCTTAGTGTTCTAAGTCTCAATACATGTTGAGAACATGGTTAAACAGTGTGATATCAATTCAGAATTTAGAACACAATTCAACTCACAAACATATGGAACTTACCAATTGAAATGCTTCCAACTCGTTCTAGTAAGTCCCTACTTCGCATCTCCACTTTGCGCACTGATTTCTCTTGTCTTTCAAGCCTTTTACCATGCAAAAATCATGTCTAATCAGTTTAGAGACAACTCTGAAATTCAGGAACAACATGCAAATCAAAAATTTTATCCCTTATTTTCACCCAAGAGAACTTATTCTGTTCAACTCCCTTGGTTGATCTAATAACCAATTGAGCAGGCATGTGAAGCAAACAAAATCCTAGTATTCAATTATATGTTAAGCAATAAATATCAAGCTTTCACAATTACAGGTCACAATTTTGTAGATAGCATAAAAGTAAGGAGCCCTAAATTTCAGAACTGTAGACAAATTAAATCATCCAAGAGCGAGACAAAGTGATATTTAACAACAGCAAAGACAACAACTACAAGAGAAAAATGGTGGGTGCTACGCCAATGTGAGATGAGCATTCTCAGTGTAAGAACAAACTCTCAGTTTCTGGGCTCATCAATCGCAAACTCTCAGTTAAAATACCTGAATCAGAAGCATTTACCAAAACTTACAGCATCAGTACACTCAGTTCTCTAATCCATCACCAAAAGAGTAAAAAGAATACCCATTTCACAACTGTGATAAAAACATGCCAATATATCTGCCCAAATTCAGTTTCAACCGACTTAATGTTGATGTTGTATTCTAATTCCAACAACCAAAATGAATAACAAAATCACTGTCAACAAATTTACAATATAAGCATAATCACCTTGCAATATACAAACCAACAGTAATTATAAGCAAAGATATCTATAAAATAATATACGAACAGTACTTGGAGATTAGATATTGAGGAGGAGATTCGAGATTCAAAATTTAAGTCTTCAGGACACCGAAATTGAACTTCAACTGTCAAAATTAAGCAAAGAAACAACAAATAAATAAGCCAAACAAGAGAAAACAAATACTCAGATTAAAAAATAGAGAGAAAGACAAAGAGAGAGATAGAGAGTAAAGATCTGTTCTCCAGAAGTAAAGAAATCGCCGGTGAGTTGCACAAGGTAGAAGAAAAAAAAACGCAGATTAAGGGGTGAAATCTAGGGTTTCCCCAAAATCTAAAGCTTGTAGATGATGTGGGGGAAGGTGGCAACCAATTTGAAGCGTGGTGAAGCAGATGCATCTTCAATGGTGATGGCTTTCGACGGCAGCCATGGGTGGATTATAAGTGGAGGTTCCTGATGGGAGAGAGAAGGAAGAAGAGAAAAGGTGGGTTTCATAAGTGAAATACTGAAGTGGGAATAGAAAGCGCTAGAAGTTTAGAACGCTGGTGATACTATTTTGCTTTTCATTTCTTTTTTCATTTGTTTTTAATTATTTATGGCAACGACAAGTCGTTGCTATATATATGTTCTAACTACTGCAACGACTACCGTCGTTGCAATAAAACAATAAAATGTATTGCAACGACTTATTTCGTTGCGAAACGCGAGTTCAAATTTTCAGCTCACCCCGCCAATATTTTTGTTGGGGGGAAATGTAATTTGCATATTTGGCAAATTATTAACATCGACGCTTTTATGTCGTTGCAATAAATATTTATCGCACTACATTTTTTTGTCGTTGCAAATGACTCGTTGCTATAAAAGGTTTTTCTTGTAGTGATCTTTGGACTTCTGGGCTCTCTTGCTTCTTCTTGGTTCATCTTCTTCAACCTCTTGCCTATCACCACTAATTGAATCATGAGTCCGCTTTTGTGGAACTAATTCACTCCCCTTCTTTAAAGGAAACACATTCTCAAAGAAGGTAGCGTCTCTTGATTCTATTATGGTATTTACATGTATATCCGGGTGATCGGATTTATTGACAAGAAATCTATATGCACTACTATTGCTAGCATAACCAATAAATACACAATCTATGGTTTTCGAGCCAAGTTTCGTCCTTTTAGGCTTTAGAATTGCCACTTTAGCCAAGCATCCCCACACTTTTAAATATTTAAAATTGGGCTTACGACCTTTCCATAACTCATATGGAATATTGTGGGTCTTTTTATGAGGCATCTTATTGAGAATATAATTGGCGGAAAGCAAGGCTTCCCCCCACAAATTCTCTGGTACTCCCGAACTAATCAACATGAAGTTAACCATGTCTTTTAACATTCTATTTTTCCGTTCGGCGATACCGTTAGATTGAGGTGCATAAGGAGCGGTAGTTTGGTGAATTATTTCGTGTTTTAAGCAAATAGGCTCAAAAGGGAATTCATATTGACCACCTCTATCACTTCTTACCGCCTTAATCTTTCTACCAAGTTGATTTTCAACTAACTTTATAATGCTTAAAATATTAATAAAACATTAATAGCCTCATCTTTGCTTCGTAACAAATATACATAGCAATATCGAGTGCAATCATCTATAAAAGTAATACTTTTTACCACTTCTAGTATGCACATATTTTAAATCACACAAGTCTGTATGAATTAAATCTAGAGGTTCAGTTTCTCTCTCAATAGATTGAAAAGGTTTTCTTGTCATTTTAGCTTCTACACATATTTCGCATTTATGATTAGGATCAATAGTACATTTAGGTACTAAATCTAAATGCATTAACCTTTGCAATGTATCATCATTTACGTGTCCTAATCTTTCATGCCAAATATAAAAGGCTCAACCAAGTAAGAAGAAGATTCAACTTTATTATCATTAACAGTCTTAGGTACAACAGTCATTACGTTCATCTTAAAGAGTCCATCACTAAGATAGCCCTTTCCTACATACATATCATTCTTAGGTAATACAAACTTATCAGATCAAACACTAACTTAAAGCCATTCTTACTGAGCAAAGGACAAGAAACTAAATTCTTGTGAATATCTGGCACATGAAGAACATCATTCAAAGTAAGGTTCTTGCCACTTGTCATCTTGAGTACCACTTTTCCACGTCCCTCCACTTTAGAAGTTGAAACATTGCCCATAAATAGTTATTCTTCGACATCAAGTGTATGATAATCGGAGAACATCCATCTATTGGCACAAATGTGACGTGTAACCCCTGTGTCCACGAACCATTCTTTAGGATTTCCTACAAGATTGCATTCAGACACCACTGCACATAGATCCATTTCTCCAACATCATTATTATCTACAACATTCGCTTGGGCCTTATTCTTCTTGGATTTACGACATTTTGTGGCAAGATGTAACACCACGGATTTTCTAACTATTAAAAATACACAAACTGGAGCCAAAATTTTGGCAGAGTTTCCTTTGAACAAGCATCCCAAGTTATCGACTTTATAAAAACCTGCTTAAACAAATAATTACACCAAAAACAACTCACATTTACAGCGGAAGACTTCTAACCAAATCCGGAGCATCACTGCCACACTCACTCATACGCATGAGTGCAAGGCAAACATTACACCTCCCAAAAATAATCAAATAAACTATAATGCATTACTAATTACAACTCAATGAGTAAATAAAAGTTATAATTACAAATGAAAACACTAATCTTCTGATCAGCTTAAAACGATCCTCTAAGCGTGATCCTCAAACATAATCAACCATCAACCTGTAAAACATACTCCAATATACTCACCCATGCAAACAAATTTTGCATTTCTTCATATGCCCACCATTGAAAAAAAATGGACGCACACACACGTAGCACAGAAAGCAACCAATCAGCAAAGCTGAGTGACCAATCATTCTATCGAATAATAAAGAAAAGCTCTAAAATCTCAACTCAGGTCAACTATGACCTTGAAGTCACATTATCCCCAAAATTGTCTCAGTACTATCTATAACTCAATTCCCAAAATATGTGTCAATCTCTCTCGGTCACTAGCTCCTAGCCTCGATCATGTGGGAAGTGAACTGGCGGTAAACCGCAGAAAGAAAACCATTCCATAACTTTGGCCATAGGCCCCATAACTCATAACATAGCCCGCAGGCTCTCAAAAGTCCACTCTCGGACCCATTCATAACCATATCACATTTTCATAACAAAAAAATGCTCATTACCTAAGAATAATATCTTAGGATACTCACCCACATGCCAAGCGCTAAAGAGACTAATAACTTATGAGCCTCAATACCAAGATCAAATCTTTACTCAATCATATTCATAGTCAATACTCATAATTTCATGATTCTCATCTCAAATACCCATTTCGGGTCCATAGTAGTATATTACACAATTATGGCACGGGTTACCCAATAATCAGTGTTCTCGGTTTCATTCTCATTCTAGCTTAGACTCCCAAATCTAATACATTTCTATACATGTCCTATAATAAGTAGTGTTATCTGTAACACCTCCGATGAATTCACAACGATTTTCTGGGAGCTATCGACGTAGTAGTGCACGACTCGACACCACTGAACCGTCCCAAACCCGAAGGTTGTTACTGCAACATTTATCGCGAAGGAATAAATGCTAAGCAGAAAGAAAAGCCAGGTATCAAAAGCAGCAAACTAAACAAACTAAACGGATTAAAACATTAATATCAGAGTTGTCTAATGAGTGAACTTAAGTCCATTAAAGTATTATTACAACTTTACCTTCTAGGGCACAAACCAAAATCTCACAAACTTAAAGGAATAACAAGTCTAGAGAATAATCCCAACATCTAACTCCAAGGCTACACGTCCTCACTCTGCAACACCTGCACATTGGTTTCTGTGACGGAAACAAGGTGCAGAAGAAAAGAGAAGAAACAAAAGAAAACAAAAATCAGATAAACTGAATAAACGTCGTCCATACCTAATAATCCCAAACCTTACCTGGGTTTTAGAAGAATAATTGAAATTCATTTGCATGCTCAAGTAGTCATACATTCAAGCACACGCATACTCAATATTCAATTACAAGCAATTCTTGCTTTAGAGTAATAAACAGAGAAAATAGAACAACGATTACTCATACTGTTCATCGATTGATATTGACATGCCATGGACTTACTCTAGTGTATATTCACACTATCTCTAACATAATAATCGATACGTAGAGAAATAAACAATGGGGAATGATCCATCCCGAACACGCTACGAGGTGTCCATAAGTAACTCGGAAATCACGTATCCCTAGACTACATCAATTAGATACAGTCACGATTGCTCGACTACTCCTAGGCATCCAGTAGGAGTCTTATTCTCATTTACAATTCAATGCACATAATTTGCATTTGTTGACTAAGTGGTACAACGAGACCACGACTTACTACTTCCTTTCATGCTTATGACAATGAATAATAAATAACGACGCTAATGACCTTTTTTCATAATAAGAATAATCATGCTTCATATGTGTCTAATGAAATTTCGGCAGTAAAACATGATATCCAAAATTTCACATTCAACAAATACATCCAATAAATTATAATAGGTGCTCATTGGCACTCAATAATATCCCACTCCATTTAGCACGTATATTATATCATAATAATATTAAAAATCCAACATCACCATACTTATTCAATAATTAGCATATGAACTAATTAATTAACGAAACTTCATAAAGTCAACATGATCATTATAATTCATAATTACAGCGAAGAATATAATTCTAATTCTCATCATAAACGACGATATAATTTAATCATGATTCGCATATTATATTCACAGCAATTAGGCATTTAGCACATAAGAAGTCAAAACTTTTTTATGGGTTTTAGAAGGAAGTAGACACAATCGCTTACCTAACAAATGCTCACTTAACAATATGTAAGCTTCTAAATCACGACCCGCTCACGCTTGTCCGTTAGGTCCTAATTAAATACAATTACCGAGACATAATCAGTAAATACGAGAATCCAAACAGTAGCAAAATATTAATCTATAATTTTATTTAAATTTCTTGATTTATTTCAATCATTCTAAGCTTTTAAAAATCCAGATTCCCATTCCGAGTGAGTGTAGAAAAATAAAAACAATAATCGAAAAATACTGAAATATACGAAAATAATTAAAAACGAAAATACAATTCGAAATCCTAATTGATTTTTCGAACCTAGGCCACGGTCACCCATGCATGGGGACCCATGGCCTGGTCCAGCACCAAGACCACCACCCACCGACCACCATTGTCGGCGGAAGCTCGCTGGAGCACCAGCGACAGAGGAGAGAGAAAGAGTTTTCGAGAGAGAAAACGAAGGAGAGAGAGATCACGAGGGCGAGAGAGAGAGAGAGAGACTGAGCGATAGAGATGGGGCGGGGAAGCACCAGCAACGCCGGCCACTCGCCGGCAAGCACCCAGGCGCGGCCCGCCAAAACAGAGGGAGAGAGAAACAGAGAGCGTGAGAGAGAGCGAAAGAAAGAGAAAAAGAGAGGGAGAAGGGGAGGGTCTAACTGTCGGTAATGGCGGTTTCCGGCGAGGGCTGGTGGTTGGAGATGAGGAGAGAGAGAGAGAGAGAGAGAGAGAGAGAGAGAGAGAGAGAGAGAGAGAGAGAAACCGGTGAGTGAGAAGAGAGAGAGAGATGTGACATTTTTGTGAGGGTTTGGTTCAGTTTTGTAAACTGATGAAATTGCCCATCTTTTTGCTTATATAGGTCTCCAGGCAACCAAAGTCAATCCCACTACGTTTACGAATAATTTTCTGATTTAAATGCTAATTAAAACCAATTAAAACAATATGAATAAACCTTATTCATACGTAAAACAATTTAATTAATTTCCCCCAATTTGATAATGATAAATCACGAAATTCCCATAATAATAATTAATATTCTTATGGCTTTAATTGAATAAATCGAATCGTTGTATAAATATACGATTTAAATCTCCAAAACTATTTATAAATGAATTATAATCGATATTATAATTATAGAAAATATTGGGGTATTATATTCTACCCTCCTTAAAAGAAGTTTCGTCCCGAAACATGAAACATGAAGTAATCACTTCTCAAAACGAAACGACTTTACCCACACGAAGGTATAAAAAGATTTTAGTACTATGACAATGCAATGCGAGTACTTCGGTCGTGATGTAAGTCGATTAGCAATGCAACATGCAATGCTGGAACATGCAACTCGTGCAAAGCGGTAAACAAAACACGAAATTTCTAGGTGTGACATTCTACCCTCCTTAAACAGGGTGATCTTGAGGTTGCTAAGAAGGGTAAATTACATGTCAATGCAAATGATGGTTTATGTGAATCCTCTTCAAGCTCCTTTATGTCCATAGCGGAGTTGAGTTGTCTTACTAACCCCTTGCTCGCTCCACCTGATTCTATGGACTCATCCAATCCTTATGCCATTTAAGAGGAGGCCTCTAAGAATCTCAAGGAGGTTGGAAAAACCGTATCATATAGCGACGAGGAAGTCCCTACTTGTAAAGGTGAAT
Source organism: Tetragonia tetragonoides (assembly GCA_038025085.1). Classification (NCBI taxonomy): domain Eukaryota; kingdom Viridiplantae; phylum Streptophyta; class Magnoliopsida; order Caryophyllales; family Aizoaceae; genus Tetragonia; species Tetragonia tetragonoides. The sequence continues at coordinate 11,132,536 of CM076147.1, read as the reverse complement.
CTACTCCCTTGCCAAATGCTCATCAAAAGGAAGGTCTTTTCCCGAACGATGTTACTAAGAAGCAGAGCATAGATGTTCGTAACTGCAAGGATCATCGTCGTTCTCTCAAGATTCCTAACTCTGTTTATACCAAACTTCTCAATGGGGAAGTTGTTATGTACCACAATCCTTCTCAGTTGTCCACTTTGAAGATTCGAGCTTTAAAACCGCATCTACAAACCAAGGTTGAGGAGCATATCATAGAAGATCATGATACTTTTAGTGCTTTGTCCCCATATTCCTCTGCCTCTTATGTCCCAGTTAATCCTCCACCGCACTTGGAGTCATTGACCCAAAGTACAGATGAGAAGAATAACTCATCCATTGTTATGGATATGGTGGATATTGTTAATGATAACTTCAGCGACATAGTGGATCATTTGATTTCTCCAGCAAATAACAATAGTGCAACTTTCTCTAGGATCGATTCATCTTCTCCTGACTTGCTCTTTTTTGTGGCTAAGTCTAGAGTTCGACCTGATATAACCAAAATACCGAGGGTCGAACTATCGACTCTCGCCCTGGCCACAATCGAAGGATTCCGATCTCTCACGGAGTCTGAATCATCGACAGCATTAAGAGGATACTCTCCCACCACAAAGGGGAGCCCCTGATCAAGTACTCCCCTACCCACTATTAAACATCGCCAACAGACCCGAGAAGACCTACACCAACTACCAGTCTCATACAGACCCAAGGACTACAATTATGCTCTGACTCGACTAAGAGGGTCGATTCAACCACGAGGAGACCCTCAGGTTTTCTGTATGCTCAACCCTGACGCCAGCACATGTACTGTGCGTATATTCCTACAAAGATTTGATTGGCTGCCTTGGCGCCTACGCTCTCTCAGCCCCAAGGACAGAAATTACGACATCAATTGTACGAACCAATACGTGGAATCATCCCAAGGGATCGTACCAAAACTCATGAACTCATGTGACCACCCCTTCTGAGCCAACTTTGAGAGGGGCGTACGTACAGGGCTACGTGTCCACTGTTCATTCCACAAAGCTAGCCGAATTTTGCCCTATAAATACCTGCGCGGAAATCAAGGCAAAGGTAAGATCATTTCCACTCAGAGAACAATCAGGCTGTCTGACAGTGAGCTCTGACATTCCGTCTTTCAGCTGCGATAGCCTGACGCTCAATCAAATCCTTGCCTCATTACCTCCAATCTGCCTGCTAATACAAAAATTACCTCACGTACACATCTCCGTATACTAACTTAAGCATCGGAGGGGTCTTCTCGGGTTGACCCCCCGAGCTAGTTCACCTTTACTTGTCCTGTGCAGGTAGCAGTCGAGGAACCAGACAAGCAGCTCCCCCGCTCGCACATTTCGATCCCATCATCTTCCCAGTGTTCGACCCTCCTTCAAATCGGGTGAAACATTTGGCGCCGTCTGTGGGGAAGGTGCTTGGTTTTGTATGAGTGAGCGGCCAGAAACCCCAGATTCAATCGAGCTCCCTGACTTGATAACCACAAAACTACTCACACCCCCCTATCCACGTAAGAAACACACCACTGATAACATGGAAGCCGTCCCAGACCACGAGAATTCCCAACACTCTGACGAGGATGGAAGTCAGACCATTGGAAATCATGGAGTCCCTGTAACTCGAGGGGAATTACAGCAAATGATGGGGGAATTACAAAATACAATAAAGGTAACTCTTGAGTGTCTAGCAAAAGAAATGAGGCCTCCTAGAAACCGGGAGAAGGGGGAAACCTCGAGAAAAACAAGCAAAGTTCCCTCAGAGATCAGACGTCCTCCCCCTCCTCCGCGGCCTGAACCATCTCCATCTCTAACAACGAGGTCTATGAAGGACAATTGGTCCACTCGTAGCACTAGCGGATCAAAAGAACGAGAAACTTCTCAAGGGAAACCCTCGAACCATCCGACTAACTCGGACGATTTGAGGAAGTTCCTCGAGAAGAAGAGAGCAGAGAGAGAGGTCAGTAAATACGGAACTGGCCTTAGGGGTCCTCAAAAGGGAGGAAGCCCGCCGAGCGGAAGAACAACAGCTCTAAGAGCTGTATCAACTCTATGAGAAGGAGAAATAGAAAGGGTCGAGACGTACTCAGGAGGACCTTCACAATATCATTGAGTATCGAGAGGCTGAACGCCAGATTGAAGAGCAGAAATTGAAAGAGTTAAATCAAAGATATGACGACGAACGAAAGCGGGACCAGGAACTCCTCACGGGGATCAGTCCACCTCAAATCAACACAATTCTGCAACCATCGACCCTCCATATCCCGAGCCCCACCAACGTCGGGAACGCTGGGGTATCTAATACCTTAGCAAACTTGGGATGTGAGACGCCACCTGTGGGGTTAACTCCGTTCAGCGACGAAATCATGGCGGCTCCAATGCCATCCAAACTAAAACCCATGGTGGACAAATATTAGGTCCCCCGGAACCTGCAAGATCACGTCATGGCTTACACGGCAACCATGATGAACCAGACTTTAAGCGATGCAGCGCTGTGCAGAAATTTTCCGATGACCCTGAAGGGGCTTGCCATCAGATGGTATGCCTCCCTGGCCCCTAAGAGTATCTACTCCTGGGCTCAGATGGAAAAGAGCTTCAAGAATCACTTCGCAACGCACATCCAGCAGAAAAAGACCACGGAACACCTCTACAAGCTAAAACAAGACAAGAAAGAGAGCCTACAGGATTATCTTGCTCGATTCAATGCTGAAACCCTCGAAACGGACGACCTGGACGAAAGGCTCGCCAGCGCGGCCTTTTGTGTCAGGGTTGACCAAGGGTTCTTATTTCAGGTTCCAGATAAGTTTGAAGCGAGAAGAAAAAGGATTCCTAACCCTTCCAGAGGTTAGACGATTCACCGTGGCATATGAATAGTTGGGACGATACGCCCCGGGTAGTGGGAAGACAGACCCAAAGCTCGAGGTCAAATCGAGCAAAGGTACTAAAAGTGACAAAGGCAAGCGGCCGACCGAAGCACTTACGGTGTCCAGGGGACCTCCCAAAAGGAGCGACTGGAGGAAAACCGACCCTTCGGATGATTAATGGCCATTCAGCGTCGACCAACAAACCATATTTAATAAGATGGATAGGAAACTGCTCGATGTCCCGCCTCCAATAGCTAGGGATCTCTCTGAGAGAAACCCCAAGCTTCGGTGCGCATATCATGATGATGTGGGGCATACGACCCAAGACTGCCAACGGTTGGTGCAGAATCTTGAGAATTTAGCCGAGGAAGGAAAGTTGAAGCATTTCCTCAAGAAGAAAAATGTCTACAAAAAGCCCAAAGCCACAATGGTCGTGGAAGATGACGAGTCAGAGGAGGATGATATGACTAACGTTGTGAAAATGATCTATGGCGGCCTAGGCGGAGGAGGGCCAACCAAAAAGCAACGACAGGATCATTATCGCAGTGCTGGCTGTGAGAGTTCCTCCCATAGGCAAGATCCCACCAGTGACCTTCGACGAGCGCGATGCACGGGTGCTTCATCATCCACACGACGACCCACTAGTTGTAACTCTCAAAATTGCTGGCCTACTCACCGAGCGAATCCTCATTGATACAGGAAGCTCAGCTGACATCATCACCTACAAGTGCCTCCGACGTTTGGGGTACAACGAAGACAAGATCACTCCTGCGTCACTGCCTGTTTTTGGATTTGGAGGGCACAAAGTCTAACCTATTGGTACCATAATTCTTCCTGTTTGAATAGGGGAAAAGGGGGCACATCGAAGGCAAATCATCGAATTTCTAGTGGTTGACACGAAGTTGGCCTACAACGCCATCCTGGACAGGCCTACCCTGGCGGCCATCAACGCGGTGTTCCACATGTCTTGGTTAATTATGAAATTTAACAGGGGCAACGGCCTAATCGGGCAGGTGGTCAGTGATCAGAAGACCACCAAAAAATTGTATGTCGATTGTTTAGATAACAAGAAACAGGAAAATGAAGAAGAGGAGCTTCCTTTACTACCTACAAACTCAATAGTGATAACACAGGAAACAGGGACAGCACTGACTGTTGCTCCCACTCCTACAGAAATTGTCGTGGCAAAGAAGAAAAGTGTAAGGGAAGGCAAGAGGAAGATAGCTGGATGCATGCTCCTAGAGATGTATCTGGATGATCGTATCGATACCAGGTTTGAGTCTAAAAATCAACCTGAACCCTTGGGGGAAACCTTGAAGGTCAGATTGATCGAGTCACAGCCAGAAAAAGTTACATACATCAGGGCGGACCTAGTCGACCCTCAAAGAAGAGACATAACAGGGCTACTCCAAGAGTATTCCGACATCTTCGCCTTTTCTCCCTCCGATATGCCAGGCATAGATGGTGATCTGATCATCCATAGGCTCGGAGTACAGCCCCATTTTAAGCCTGTAAAGCAAAAGAAGAGGCAAATGGGTCGAGAAAGAAGCGAAGCTGCAATAGCTGAAGTCCAAAAACTGCTAAAGGCCAGGTTTATTAGAGAATGCCTCTATCCAGAGTGGCTAGCCAATGTGGTGTTGGTTAAAAAACACAATGGAACTTGGCGGATGTGCGTCGATTTTACAGACCTTAACAAGGCATGCCCAAAGGACGATTTCCTGCTACTTCGAATCGACGAGTTGATTAACTCCACGTCAGGGCATGAACTTCTTAGCTTCATGGATGCCTTTTCGGGGTACCACTAGGTGCGGCTAGCTGAAGAAGATCAAGAGAAAGCAGCCTTCATCACTGACGATGGGGTGTTTTGCTATAATATGATGCCCTTCGGTCTAAAAAACGCAGGGGCAACCTATCAGCGCCTAGTAAAAAGGGTTTTTTCCCCTCAACTGGGGAGAAACGTCAAACCCTACGTAGATGATATGGTCGTCAAGAGCAAGAAAAGCGACAGTCACCTTTCGGATCTAAAAGAAACCTTCAACACCCTGCGGCGACACAATATGAAGCTCAACCCCAAGAAATTTGTGTTCGGGGTCCCAGGGGGGAAAATGCTAGGCTTCATGATAAGCCAGCGAGGAATTGACGCCAACCCCGAGAAAATAAAGGCGGTAATAGACATGCACCCACCCAAATGTCTAAAAGATGTGCAGCGGCTAACTGGCTGTGTGGCAGCACTTAGCCGATTCATCTCGCGATCAGCGGATCGATGTGCCTCGTTCTTCAAGGCCATCAAAAATAAAGAAAAGTTTGAATGGACGGTAGAGGCGCAGGCCGACTTCGAGAAATTGAAAGCATATCTGGCTAGAACACCTCGGATGGTTAGCCCAGAAGGGGGAGAGAAGATATTCATTTACTTGGCAGTCTCAGAAAGAGCAGTTTCAACGGCCCTGGTATGTGAGCGAAATAAGACCCAACATCCAGTCTACTTTGTGAGCCACGTCCTTCTGGACGCGGAGACACGGTATCCTGGATATCGAAAAATTAGCCTTGGCTCTGATCATAAGCGCACGGTGACTTCGACCTTACTTCTGTTCCCACGAGATTACTGTACTCACAGATCAACCATTGAAAGCGGTTCTAAAGAGCCCAAAACGATCTGGAAGACTGAAGCCCTGGGCAACTGAGCTAGGTGAATTCTCCATAATATATGAGCCTAGAAGGGCTATAAAAGGCTAGGCATTGGCCGACTTCACAATAGATATGGCATCTATCAACGAACAGCCGGTGCTGTGGTCAACAAAGTGGGAATTGGCAGTCGATGGTTCGGCCTGCCGTAACAGGAGTGGGGCAGGAATGGTACTCAAAAACCCCGAAGGAGGTGTGTTCGAATACGCCTTGCGATTCCAGTTCACAGCATCTAACAACGAAGCAGAATATGAGGCCCTGCTTGCAGGTCTTCAAATGGCTCGAACGGTAGGGGCACAGAGTGTGGCCGGAATCATGGATTCCCAGTTGGTCGTATCACAGATCACAGGAGACTATGAGGCCAGAGAAGACTCCATGAAGGCATACCTCCAGAAAGCTAAGGAAGAAATTCGAAGAATTCTCTGTCAAGCACGTGCCAAGATCAGACAATCAACAGGCAGATGCCCTGGCCAAGTTGGCCAACTCTGCTATAAATGGACTCCCACAATCAATTTTTTGGGAAGTCCTGCAAGAGAAAAGCATCACAAAACCTCTTAAGGTAAACTTGCTCGATAGATCAAGCACATGGATGGATCCCATAACCGATTATCTCAGAAACGGGACCCTCCCAGAAGATGAAAAGAAAAAAGTGAAAGTAAAGAAGCGAGCAAAGTGGGGTGCTCTAGTCGATGGAATATTGTACAAGAAAGCCTTCAACCAACCAATACTCAGATGTGTCACTCCCTCGGAGGGGGAAGATATCCTAGATGATCTACACAGTGGAATGTGCGGCTCACATACCGCGGGAAGAGCCTTAGCCAGAAAAGCACTAAGAACCGGATACTTTTGGCCGACCATAAGATCCGATGCTGTGAACCTAGTGACTCGTTGCAAGAATTGCCAAATGCACTCCACAGTACAACGACAGCCGGCTATGAACTTGTCTCCCATACTGGAACCACTCCCTTTTCACCTTTGGGGAATGGACATTTTGGTCCCTTTCCAGAGGCCCGAGGCAATTCAAGTTCTTAGTCGTAGCCATCGACTATTTCACAAAGTGGATCGAGGCTAAGGCCTTACGGCGTATCGAAGAACAAGACATCAGGAAGTTCATCTGGGAGAATGTAATCACCCGCTTTGGAGTTCCTAGGGGGATTATATTCGACAACGACCACAGTTTGATAACCCCGGGCTGAAAACATACTTGTCAGATTTGGGCATAAAGGCCCGGTTCACTGCTGTGGCCAGACCTCAATCGAATGGTCAGGCCGAGGCAGCCAACAAGATCATCCTCAATGGTCTGAAGCGCAAGCTCTAAGCAGCCAAAGGACTCTGGGAGGAAAGGTTGTATAAAGTTCTTTGGTCAATCAGAACAACCACTAAAAATGCCACGGGGGAAACCCCTTTCAGGTTGGTCTACAGATCAGAGGCTGTCCTACCCATAGAGCTGGTTACCCCATCTCCTCGAGTGATTTTCTACGACCCTGAAGAAAATGACCGACAATTGAGGTTCAACCTCGACTTATTGCCAGAAACGAGAGGAGATACCCTCCTACGAATGGAAATAGCTAAAAATCAGCTGATACGACAATTCAATAGGAGGGTGAAGTGGAACTTATGGTGGCAGGCGACCTGGTACTCCACAAGACAGAGAGTACAGGGAAACAATCTGAACAAGGGAAGCTGACTACTAACTGAGAAGGACCCTATAAGATCACAGGGGTCATTCGGCCAGACACGTATCGGCTAGAAAACATGAGTGGAATCCCACTACCTAGAGCGTGGAACCTCAACAACCTGAGGAAATTCCACATCTGACATGGGTCGGTTGGTTCTTCCTTAAACATGGAACAAAATGGGTTGACGAATCCCAGCAAAAATCGACCCAGGGTTCACAAATCCCTTAAAACATTGTCTATCTTTTTTAAAAGGGTTCACAAATCCCTGCAAAAATTGTCTGTTAAATCAAAGGGTTAGGCAATCCCCTCTGTAATGGGTGAGGACCCTGACAATACCTCTATCAATGACAATAGGGTGGGAACCCTACAACATCTTCTATCTACACCTCTTATCAACTATTTAATCGATACAAACGATATCAATTAACCCGCGAGCTTGGGGGCATACGCATATGCGTTTTGACTTCACAACAAGCTCGCAGATTAATCGATCTCACGAGACTCGAAGGTTAGACACGTAACAGGGGGCAAAATATCTGATGTTTTGATAACCCTATTCTAAACTCTTACGCGCCTAACCATCAAACATCGGGCTAAGTAGGTCCAACGACCGAAAAACGCCTTACACGGGACTAAAATGATCCTACGATCATTGAGGTCTCACAAGGTCCAAACGGCCCAAAACTTAATTGCGGGCAAATTAGGCCCACAAATCCTAAGGCCTCTACATGAGCTTTACATCTCATGCGCAAAATACTACTACTCGAGAATTCAGACTTAAGATCTTATGACCCCTCTCAACAGGCCAAACGCCTACAGCAATCGGGCTAAACAAGGTCAGATAACCTAAACGCTTTACAGGACTAAAACGTCTTACAAAATAAAAGGGTCGATTGGCCAAGCCAAGACCTTAGCAAAAAACGAACAATTCCGGCAGAGCAAAATAGTGACAAAAGATGCTTAGCAAAAGATCGATTTCATTCATCGAATAGTCGAACTACTATTTACAAGCCTCATTGGGCCAAAAAGTTACAAACCCCAATAGGCCAAAAAAAAAAAAGGAGAGAGGGGGAAGATCAAGGGGGCATATCAAGGGGAAGATCCTGGGGTAGACTGACCGCTAGGGCCCTCAAGCTGTCGACCACTGTCGGCCAAACGAAGACCATACTCTTGGAAAAGAGAATGTTGACCGCTGGCAGTAATAAAGGCTGTCTTATGAAGGGCAGCATCCTTCTCGACAGCCTCGACTCGAGCACTCTCAGCAGCAATATCCTGTTTAACGGCTGTCACCCTCGACTCAGCCATCTTCAGCTCGACGGCCAACCTCTTCAAATTGTGGTCGACTACCGCCAGCTTCTCCCAAGCCTTGGCAAAACTTGACCGATGATGCTTCCGGTCACACAGAGCCTGGGCTGCCCGAGCCTCGAGAGCCTGAGGGTCAGCAGAGGCATCAGCAGGCAGAGGGGGGAGATACCCTCTCTCCTCTTGGCAAACCTAAGAACGTCTAAAGAAACACAATAGTCACAACCACAACGCTCCAAGTGAGAACGGTGCTCCAGAGGTACACTGATCATCGTCGACCCACTAGGCCCAACTGGAACCTCGACCTTGGGAGTGACTGGGACCCCGCCCATCGTTATAGACAGGCGAGGGGTAGACCTACCCCCAAGATTAAGCCTACGACTCTTGGAAGCTGGAACAGACATGTCACGGCGAATATTAGGCTGCTTGGAAAAATTATATGGAGCTCAAGAAATCTAGAGAGAGAAAGTGAAAACAAGAAATGACGAAGAGAATGACAAAATTTCCAAGCAACCGTGGGGGTATTTATAACCTTTCCTAAAGAAGAAGAATCGTCACCTCCAACCGGCGTCTAGGAGAAAAGAGGCCTCAAATCAGAGAGGACACGTGTAAAGAGCCAAAGGGTGGATTCTCCCAACCGTCACATCCACTTGAAATAATTATGACAAGGAAGAGCAACCGACATTTTGAAAAACACCAGACTGTGAAACTCCCAGAGTAAAGCGAAAAGTCGACCCAAACAGCCGTCCCTCGAGTGTGGGGGCAGGGTATACTTACCTCAATACATTTTACACTCGAGGTACGACGAGTGAACGGGCATCAATGATGATTGAACGGTTGAAAAAAAAAAAAAAAAAAGTTGGGCAAAATTGGAAAATTTGCAAACAGCAGCTAAACCAATAATCGAAGCAATAATCTTTAGACTGATTAAAGGAAAAGATTACACAAGATCGAAGGATGAAACTACACATTTAGAGTTCATCTACAAAATTCCTAGTCGGCATGCAAGCTCGACAAAGCCAAAAAGCCTACCTATGGAAAAGATAAAACTCGACACTCCGACCCCACTCTGGAAGAAAGAGGTCGGGGAGGAGATCGCCAAGTACAAGACAACCTCCTGACCTGCCCTGGAAGAAAGAGGTCAGGGAAGAAATTGCAAAGTACAAGGTCGGCTCAAGACAGAGCCTAAAGGGATAGGGAGGGAGAAGCAGGAGGCTGACCCTCCGGCTGGTTCCTCAGAACCCTCACCTCATCGAGGAGCTCTTCCCTCCGCTCCCGAAGGCCGTTCAACTCCTCAACTCCTCCAGTGATCCGAGCCGCCAGCTCGGTCCTAGCATCCAAGAGGGCATTGTCCCTCTGCTCCCAGCGACGGATCTTAGCTTGGGTAGCCGCCTCCCTCTCGCAAGCCCCACCAATCTCCCGGTGAAGCTCCTGAAGACGATTTGCCAGCCTTTCTGCCAGAGGAACAAGTCGAGCAGGTGGTTCAGGCTCCCTAACAACAGGAGGAAGAGCCGGAACCTCGACGGGAGGAAGAACCCGACCATCAGACCTTCGATGCTCCGCACGGGACCTCCTGATAGCAGTAATCAGACCCCAAGCCTCCGAGCCCAAGCTCGACCCAGGAGAAGATCGAGGAGAAGCTGGGGTGTAAGACTCGGAAGAAGTCGAGGCACGACTCTTCCCGGCATCCTCAACCTTCCTAGCCTGTCTACTAGGCTCTCCACAATGAAAGGCTATGGCTTTCCTCTTGGAACTCGCCATCTCAAAGACAGAATAAGAGCTTACTTTTAGAGTCAGAAAGTAATGCGAGAAAAGTTGTGTGAAATTGTGAAAAGTTCACTTAAGTATTTATAGGCAAAAAGCCAGGGGAAACCAAACGACGCCCCTCCTCACGAGACACGTGGCACAGAAATACAGGGTGAACCTGGTTCGTGTTCCCGCCTGAAGAGAAAGAAACGCTTCGGGTACCTCTTCTCTCCCTCGGAGAGGAAAGCTATAATTACCTTTAGAATTCAAGAAAAGAAAGTCATCCATTCATTCAAAATATCGAAGGTACAAATTATTACAAAGCAGCTACATAATAGATTCGAGGCAACTACAGTAATTAAAGAAAGCAAGGGCTTAAAGATCTAGAGCTTCTCGCTTGTGCTTAATTTCCTGCTCCAAGGCTTGTTGTCTCTGAACTAGAGAGCGATGGAATTTTCTTCCCTCTTCGAGGGCTAGGGTCTTATCCTCGACTACTTGCTTCGCAGCACGGAGGTCCTTCATGAGTTCATCGACCCTCCAAGCTACCCGTGTCTGCTCCTCCAATACTGATTTTCTAACTTCCTCAGCACGCTGAATTTCCCGCTCCAAAGCCTGCCTATGGGCTTGCTGAGCTTGACGATCTGGCTCACCCTTTGTCTCATGCTGATGTTCGCCTTGAAGGGGGTCTTTACCTTCAGGATCCCCCACTCCAGGGAAAGGAATATCGGGACTAGGGTCGACTTTAGGAGGAACAGAGGGAGGAGAGTCAGGTCTCCTACCCCCCTCACAAGGAAGCCTTACAGCCAGAGGCTCGACTTCGAGACATTCCAAGACACCCTGGGATTGAAGTTGCTGAAATACCATCCATATATGGGTACGAAGACGCTCGGACAAGGAATTATCTTCGAAGAGACGAACAAAATCAGAAACTGCCAGCCTAGCTAAACTAGCTTCACTGAACTTATCAGGAACTTCCAAGAGCTCTTCATGATTCGACCTCGAAGCACCTCCATCAAGTCTCTTGTTGGGTCGACTATTCCTTGAAACACGTTTCCTCGACCGAAGGTGATACGTCCGAGATACCGACTAGGTATCTACGGAAGATTCATCACTAGAGCCTGAGGAAATGAAAATAGCTGAGGAAGACATATCTCTAGAAAGATTGGTGGCGAAATCAACAAGCTAAATAAGTCTAATTATAGGCAAAAAAGGAAAGGCACGAACGGTTATCCACGAGAGCTGTCATCCATGCAAATGCATCGCAGCAAAGCAATAAATGATCATTTATTGAAGATAATGAGGGTACGAGCTAAAACAAAGACAGACTCGAGTTTATTGAAAGTCGACATCCTCATTTATCAACCCTCAAAAGCGGAGGGGGCGCAAACAGTTTACAACAAGGGTGACCAACCACCCTAAACAAGAACAAATACAAACCCCCTAACCCGGGGGTGTAGGCCTTGAAAATGACCTGATCATTCAGCCTCCTCCTCTACCCGTCTCGCTGCAACAAGGGCCTCCATATCCTTCAAGTCCGAGGCAATGGAAGCCTCGATTCTACTTGCCTCCGCCAGATCGTCGGGGTTAGTAGAAGCTCGGAGGTTGCGAATATTGGCCAGGGAGCTAACCACAGAGGCTCCAACATCGCCTTCTCCATACACCTGGAGCAGGGCTTCCTTCCAGTAACGAGTTTGGCGATCCACAACCACCTTCTACTCGGCCTGTGCCCGAGCCTCTTTGGTCTTCCAGTTCTCAGCATCGGCCTTGGCAGCCTCGAGGAGATTGGTGACTTGAGCATTAGCCTTGTTGGCCTCCTCCAGTGTCCCCCTTAGCTCCTCAAGGGAATGCTCTCTCTCATCGAGAAGAGACTTCCCCTTTTGGAGATCGGTCTTCGCCTCCTCCAGTTCGGCACGAAGCTCCGACAACTCAGCTCGAGCCTCCTCTCGAGCCTTAGCCTCTGCGACAACCTGCCACTCCTGGCACTGGATGACCAATTGGCGCCTTTGAGCCTCGTCGGCCCTAATAACCGCGCTCAGAAGAATGTCATCCTGAAAAACACGAACAAATCAGTAACAGCCGGAAAAACTTGACTAAAAATAGACGGAGAAAACGGCTGTTAAAGTACCTTCAGACGATTTAGGGCCACACGCTTCAGAAGGGTCATCACAATGTCTGTCAACCCTACCTCGGAGGTCACCTGCTCCATGTCCCTCTCATGGAACAAGTTAGGGAAGAGGGACTCAGCAATTTTAGACTGTTCATCCAAAGGAGCCCCCAGAACGGCCGGCATCTTGAGGGCATGATCCTCAAGGCTCTGCCTGCTGACCATATACGCCTGGCCTGTGAACTCATTGCTGCCCCTTCGGGTGGATCGGACGGCCCGCATCTCGTCGATACTTCGCAGACTCGAAGCGGAGAACTCTCCCGCTACGACCGAATTGGACGGGCCAGCGCCTGACTCTTGAATCCCCACATGAGGGGTAACCAACCCCCAAGTGGCGACCGCAGGCTGATTTGCTGGGATCAACCCCGCACTGGGGGTATCAACCTTCTTCTTCTTCAAAGGAGATACCCTCTCCTGTGTCACCAAGGCATCGTCACCCGACCTCTTCCTGGGGCGAAGGCCAGCATCAGACAAGGCCACGGAAGAAGAACCCCCCTTCTTCAATCTCGCCTTCGTCCCAAAGACCATTGCTTTTTTCTTCTTGGGAGGCTGCGAAAAACAAAGAAAGTTATCGACATCAGTTAGGGCTGGCAAACAGATCAGGTCGGGTCGGGGTCGGGTTGAACCCCACTGACCTGATTACTAAACAGGTCAGAAAACTCGACCCTAACCTGATCTGTTTAATAAACAGGTCAAAAAATCTGACCCTAACCTGATCTGTTACAGATCAGGTCGACCTGAAAACGACCTGCGTAACCTGATTTATTTTGCACACTTGTAAAATGATTCATAAAAATGCTTGTTGGCACTTTGGCAGCACCTCGCCACCTCCTCAAGACCTCAAGTGCTCAAAGCACCTCAAACTCTCAAGTCTCAAGGCATGCTGACAGTGACACTGTCATGACCAAAAAAATCCAAGTTTACAAATTACAAGCACTTTGGCAGCACCTAGCCAGCTAGCCTGACAGTCATGACAGAGTTACAAGTTTACAAATTACAAGAACCAAAAAATCCAAGTTTTCAGAACTTTAAAGTTTAAATCAATGGAACATTGTCGATTCGGTTGCACTTTCCGGAGTTTCGGCTGCGAAGCCCGATTCCGGCGGACTCTCAACTGGGTTCTCTTTCTCTTCATCGCTCACCTTTAATTTCATTATGGATCCACAAAGCTCCTCCAATTGTGGTTCAATCAAAGCTACAAAAAAATATAATTAATACGATTATCAAAGAAAACTTAAAAAAAGACAGAATTTTTCTTTACAAAATGAGATTACACAGATTATTAAAAATAGAAAATTAGACAATTTAATACCTTGTCCAAAAGCCCAATCTCTTAGACAAATCACGGCTTCCACGGTACATGGCTTCAACGAACTCCACAGTCAAAGCAATTTATGTATATGTACTCAGAACAGAAGTCAGAATCTATCATAATTTTCTATACAACAATTTGTATACAATTCCTTTTTCAATAAAACTCATGAAAACAGAACCACAAATACTAAGCAAAATCTACCCATTCGACTGAATTAAAAGTTTAAAACTTAAACATGAATAAACCATTAATCTAAGCAACAACCAACTTACAGCAACACTGAACACCAACAAGACACAAACAGACCACCATCCACCGAAAACAGACTCCACAGTCAAAGCAATTTATGTATATGTACTCAGTATCTATCATAATTTAAATTAAACGAATTAAAAATATAATCAGAAGACATAGATGAAGTGAGAAAAAGAGAAAACTAACCGTCTTGTTTGGAATTTGTGAGGTATAACTTGATTAAATCTGTAAAAAAAAAAAAAAAAAAAAAGATAGAAAACATAAATGAAGTGAGAAAAAGAGAAAAAGAGATGAAGAGATGAGAGATTCGAAAGTTAGGGTGAGAAAAAGAGATGAAGATTCGACTGAATTAAAAGTTTAAAACTTAAACATGAATAAACCATTAATCTAAACAAAACCACTATAAGAATATACTTTAACTTACTTGAATACAAGGTACTCCAATTCCAACCCAACAGCAAAGATATAAGGTGCACAACTTGAAAACAAAGAATGAGAGAAGTCGAGATAGTGAGATCGAGAGAGTGAGATCGAGAGAGTGAGATCGAGAGAATGAGATCGAGAGAGTGAGATCGAGAGATCGAGAGATCGAGAGAGTGAGAGAGTGAGACTGAGAGTGAGAGAGAGTGAGACAGAGTGAGTGAGGAAGAGCTTGAAGATGAGGAAGATAGAGAATGAGAGAGACAGTGAGATCGAGAGATGGAGAGAGGAAGAGGCGAAGAGCCGAAGAAGGATCCAGAATATGAGAGAATGAGAGAGAGTGAGGAAGAGAGAGAAATAAAATGACGGCAAAATAAAATGAGGGGTAGGGTTTTTTTTTTCCCTCTTTTATCTCTATTTTGGGCTTGGGCTTGGGCTAAGTTTTGGGTCAGTTTTTTTTTTTTTCCATTTCACTTGTGGGCTAAGCTTTTATCTCTAACTTAGATGGGTTAAACGGATCAGGTCGACCCGAACCCGATAAAAATCAGGTCGACCTGATCTGTGACCTGACCCATTTAATATTTTCGGGTTGAGCAGGTAATTTTCAGGTTGAGCAGGTTGAAATTTTCAACCTTAACCTAACCTATTTAAGTTTTCGGGTCAATCAGGTCGACCCATTTAATGTTTCGGGTCGAAAATCCCAACCCTAACCCGCTTTTTTCGGGTTAGGTTCAGGTCGGGTTATCGGGTCGGGTCAGTTTTTGCCAGCCCTAACATCAGTCATGGGACTATCAACTACAACGAATGGGGGAAGAAAAAGATCTGATACCGATTCGAGCTTCCTCTGAGCTTCAACCGTGTCCTTGAAATCCCCAAGAAAATCCTTGGAGGTCGTCCCGCCCACCATCTGATCCCCTTCAGGCATCTCTAACAGTTCAACAACGGCGGCCTCTGCAAAACACGCAGAAAAGAGAAGAGTTAAGAAAAACCCTCGATCCACAGAAAAACATTCGGAGCAAGGAAACAATGGGGACAAGGCCATTATACCATGTGTCATGGTCGACCGGAAACCAATGAAGACCAGGAAAGCCTCATTGGAGAACCAGGACTTATCGATCTTCCAATAGGGAGGAGCTTTGACATTCTCACATACACCCTCATCTCGGTTAGGGTGACGGAAGTATTCTACCGTCCGACGCTCGACCTGAGACAAAGAGTCCAAGGGCTCGCGATCCGGACCAAACAGCTCACTACCTACCTCCTTTAGGTAGTTTTCCCTCCTAGGAGTGCACACTCCATCCCATCCCTGCTCGTTGTGCAGAAATAAGAAATTCTCCTTCCAAAAGGTGACGTTGCTCAAGGATCAACACATGGAGAAACCCTTTCTAGGGCTTAGATACCAAGTCTCGAACTTGGTCGATTGCACATTGAGATACAAGTGGCGAAGAACCGCATCAGTCACCTCTAGTCTATGGACATGGACCGCCGCCGCCAGGCCAACCAGAGATCTCCAGGAATTAGCCTGGAGCTGAAAGTAGTGGACTCCCAGACTATCCACTATCTTCTTAATCAGACGAGGGAGGGGAAATCTTAAACCCTCTACGAAAACTTTGGTGGAAAAGGGAATACAGTCGGGTGGGGCAGGATGGCACCCCTCCAACTTACTGGGACAGATAAAAGACATCCCCGGGGGCAGTTGATATCGTTTCGCCAACAACTCCATGTCCTCGGCCGACCTACCAGCTAAGATCGACCGTTTTAAGTGAATGGGGACAGCGTCGGCCTTCTTCCCCTGCTTCGATCCCCCATCCGCGGGATCCTCCTCCACCTGTTCTTGGCCTAGCTCTACCCCAACACTCTCTTGATCAGGCTGGTCCACCTCCTCTAAAGGCTCAGAAGCTGGTGGTCTTTCTCCCCTACTGGATCTAGACCTCCTCTTCTTCTTCTTCTTCTTCTTCTTCTTCTTCTTCTTCTTCTTTCTCTCTTTCTTCTCCTCTGAAGGAAGAGGAGGGAAATCCTCATCCTCGACGGGAGGATAGTCCTCGACTCTGATCTCACCACTCTCCAGCGACCCTTGGGAGGCCTCAGCCTTTTCATGTCCCGACCTAACAGGCTCGGACACGCCACCAGGCGAGCCAGAAGTACTGGCTACCTGATCGATAGATCTGGCCAATCGATCAGACGAAGAATCGGGTATAACACCCGAAGCACCAGCCAAACTCTCCATTTGCCCCGAAGAACTCCTTTCTCTACGCTCCCTACAAAATAAGCAAACGAAGAAGGTCAAGATGGGCAACAGGACTTTGGCAACAACACAAGGAAAAGTAGTCGAAGGATAAAAAAACATACTTCATTATATGAGGGCAGATAAGTCGTTCCCCTATCTGCTCAATGTTACTCAAGGGAGAGGAGCAATCAAGACCCCCTCTACCCGAGCAGCAGGTTTGTTTAAAACGAGCCCTGGACATCTCGGCTTTGTCTCCCTGCAGGGGAGAGACAGAGTGTAAAGTTTCGACCCCGTCTAAAACATGGATCTCTCCCAACGCTACACTCATTTGAAAGACATTCAACACATCCTGCTTAAAGCTTCGTGGAATGTCGGGGTCCGACAGAACCATGGCATACCAAGACTCCTCCCGAAACCGGAACGGAACGACCCAATCCGGAAGAAGCAATCTGTCTAGGCTCGACCACTCAAAACCCGGACGAAACTCGAAAAAGGGGAACCCCGACGGAATCGGAGGAACTGGGTCATTCGAAGGATGAGGGCAAGACCCCTCGTACGACGGGCCAGGCCCCTGACTAGACGAGCCCCAACCGGAACTATTGGGAAAAGATCCCCGAGTCCCTGGTCAAGGTGCCTCAGGCGAGCTGTCAGACCCCGACGATACATCAATGGGCGAAGACATCGACATGGGAATAAAAAAAATAAATGCAAGCAAGAAAAAATACCAAAAGAAAAACGTTATACCTTGGGAGAAGATAGAAGACGGATCTACAAAGAGAGATCGAATAAACAGTAACAAATCAACGGAAGACTAGCGAGAAATTTTTCGAAGACCCACTTTCTCTCTCCAGAAAATTCAGACGGCTGGAATAAAGAGAGAAAAGAAGAGGTTGATTCTGACTATTTATAGGTGACGAGACCTGGAATAGCACACTGCTCGCATGACTGACAGGTGGACGGCCCAACTACGTCCACCGACTATCTATCCCAATGAGAAGGGGGCCCTTCCAAGGAAAGAGCAGACCCAAAAGCAAAAGCCCACTGAACAAAAAGCATCGACTAACCACATCTCAGCAGGACTCGACAGGGAAGGACTCTCCTCCTACTAAGATGTGAGGGCAAAATGATATAACCAAAATATCAAGGGTCGAACTATCGACTCTCGCCCTGGCCACAATCGAAGGATTCCGATCTCTCACGGAGTCTGAATCATCGACAGCATTAAGAGGACACTCTCCCACCACAAAGGGGAGCCCCTGATCAAGTACTCCCCTACCCACTGTTCAACATCGCCAGCAGACCCGAGAAGACCTACACCAACTACCAGTCTCATACAGACCCAACGACTACAATTATGCTCTGACTCGACTAAGAGGGTCGATTCAACCACGAGTCGACCCTCAGGTTTTCTGTATGCTCAACCCTGACGCCAGCATATGTACTGTGCGAATATTCCTACAATGATTCGATTGGCTGCCTTGGCGCCTACGCTCTCTCAGCTCCAGGGACAGAAATGACGACATCAAGTTTACGAACCCCTACGTGGAATCAGCCTAAGGGATCGTACCAAAACCCACGTGACCACCCCCTCTGAGCCGACTTTGAGAGGGGCGTACATACAGGGCTACGTGTCCACTGTTCATTCGACGAAGCTAGCCGACTTTTTCCCTATAAATACCTGCGCGAAAATCAAGGCAAAGGTAAGATCATTTCAACTCAGAGAACAATCAGGTTGTCTGACAATGAGCTCTGACATTCCGTCTTTCAGCTGCTATAGCCTAACGCTCAATCAAATCCTTGCCTCATTACCTCCAATCTGCCTGCTAATACAAAACGTACCTCACGTACACATCTCCGTATACTAACTTAAGCATCGGAGGGGTCTTCTCGGGTCGACCCCCCGAGCTAGTTGACCTTTACTTGTCCTGTGCAGGTAGCAATCGAGGAACCAGACAAGCAGCTCCCCTGCTCGCACATTTCGATCCCATCATCTTCCCAGTGTTCAACCCTCCTTCAAATCGGGCGAAACACGACCTAGGGCACAAAAGGATAAGTTATGTTTATTAGTTTCTACTCATATGCGTTCTCTTTCTCGCAGGATAGTTACAGGTGGGAAACGAAAGTTCTGTTCGTCCATCTCAACAACTTTGGTTCACCCAACTAACAAGAGAATGGAAGGTAGAGTTCGGTTGAGGAACTCATTCTACTCTCTGGATGTGGATAGCCCAGCTATGAAGAAGCCACTAATTGGCCCTTTTAGCTCTAGTTTCTCTTATATGTATGCTAATGTAGTTTTAAGAGACACTGAGTCTTGCTCTTATAGCGAGCTCGTGTCGATAAGTTGTATTGTTTTTCATGTTTTTCATGTTTTTCTACAGTTGTCCAAAAAGAAAAACTAAATAAATCACTTCACAAAATAATAAATCTTTTTCGGAAAATACCCAAATTATACGGGGTATTACACAATATGTCCAGGTTTGTCATAATTATAGCACTTCCCATTAAACTTCTTTGAAGGAGCACTTGTTCCTTCTCCATTGTGCTTTCTCTTGCTTCCTCTCTTTGATCCAGTTTCAACCACATTAGGCTTTGACTCCATGGTGCTACGCATCCTGGTTTCGGACTTACGATTGCCTTCTTCAATTCTTGACGGACTATTATATCTTCAAGAGTCATCTCCTTGCGTTTATGCCTCAAGTAGTGTTTTAAATCACTCCAAGAATCGGGAAATTTCTCAATTATTGCTCCAATTTGGAAAGGTTCACATAGAGGCATACCTTTCGCATGATGCTCATGAAGAACTAGTTGAAATTCTTCAACTTGGGAAACCACAAATTTGTTGTCATTCATAACAAAGTCCAAGAATCGCTTAACTAGGAATTTCCTAGAGCCAGCATCCTCTACCTTGTACTTATGTTCCAACGATTCGCAAAGTTGCTTTGCGGTTTTGGTTTCCGTATACACATTATACAATGTGTCATTAAGTCAATTTAATATGTAATTTCTACACATGAAATCTGAATGCTTCCAAGCATCCACGCCAGCCACCTTGTCCTTGTCAGTCTCATTCTCATCAAGTGACGATGATACTTAGCCAAATTTAATGTGGTCAAATAAAACATCATCTTTTGTTGGCAACGCTTAAAATCTGACCCATTAAACTTGTTTGGTTTCTCATGACCGGTGCTAATGATGGTGTTCACTGGAATAGTAGAATTTGTCATTCTGTTACACAAACAAAATCCAATCAATAAAAGTTTAAACAACATAAACACGGCTAAAATTGTGTACTGAAATAAACACTAACCGAAAGCAAATTACTTAGTGTTCCATACTTTTCAAGCGACAACCGAAACTAAGTAACCGCAATCAGTACATACTAGTGCAGAACTTTATACAAAATTAACCTCTCTGTGCCACTGCAATTAGATGAAGATACCACAACAATTTCTATTACTTTAGAAATTATAAAGGTAGAGTTTTGTCATTTACCAAGAAAAACTACCGCAGGTATATTTGATTCAAGTAGATAACTGAAAAATACTGATTGATTCCAAACCAAACCAAACTTGGTAGAAGCACACTACGGCATAAAAAAAAAATTCAAAGTTGACTATAGATCATGGGATCACTTGATCAATGTTATCATTAACTTTGCCAAAAATTAAACAAGTAAAACCATGCCAGAACATCTGAACATGTGTCATTCTTTTTTTTTGTGTATCTCTCTCATCTTCCTCTTTTCCCTCATTTTCATCATACCCATATAACCTCCTAAATTTCCAAGAAACAAGGGATAAATTTGTCCTCCCACTTACAGGGGATAAAAGGGTGTAATATACACTGAGTGTATGGGTATAGCCAGTAGACCTGGCAAACGGGTCATTCAGTTCGGGTACGGTTCGAATCAGTTCGGATCGATTTGAATCGGATCAGCTTTACAATGTGTTCGGGTTCGGTTCGATTCGAATTTATTCGGGTGCGGTTCCTATTCGATTCATGTTCATTAGGTTCGGTTACGGTTACGGATCGGATCAAAAACGGGTTTGGGTGCATCTCGGATCGATTTTGTTCAAATCGGGTGGCATCGGTTCGGGTCAATGTTTGGGTCTTCGGTTTTAAACGGGTTCGGGTTGGTCTCGGTTTTGCCATATTCCGGATAGGGTTCGGGTTGAATAAGTTATAAATACGAACATAATTTTTTTTATAAAGATTATATAACTCTTATGAATTAGCGGTACGAAAAAAAACCTCTTACGAACTAAAATGTTAATAATGTAATGTAATATAATTATTATATATTGCAATATACGCAAGATTCTTATTATATATTGGAGGAGTAAAAAAAATAACGATTTGAATTTTGAATGCTCGTTGGTTTTATAACCTTTTTTTATTTTTAAATAATCAAGATTCTTACCTTATTTTAATATTATATTATAGTTAAAAATGTTGCAAATAATAAAAAAAATAAAATTAATAATAATAATAATAATAATAATAGAAATTATTTTCGGTTCGGGTTCCAGTCGGTTATTTTCGGTTTTCAAAATACGTGTTATATTCGGTTAGTACTAGAAATCGATTCGGGTTCGGTTCTGATTCGGTTTGATTCGGGTTCGGTTTGTCAAACTTCGAACTATATTCGGTTCAGGTCACTTTCGATTTTTCGGTTTGGTTCGGATTCAGATCGGATTAGAATCGGGTATGGATCAAATTTGGGAATATTAATATCGGTTGGTTTCGATTCGGTTCGGTTAGTTTCGGATTTCGGGTCAACCTTCGGTTGCAGTCTTCGGGTCAAAAATCGAGTTTCGGATCGGTTTATTCGATTCGGGTCATCGGATACGGGTGAGTTTTGCCAGGTCTAATAGCCAGCCCAACGTAACATAGATTATACTGCTGCAACATTTATATACACAAAGACAAAGGAAGCAAAAGGCACTATAACAAAGCTATTAAGTAATCAGACCGAAGTCACCACAAAAAAAAAAAAAAAAAAAAAAGTAATCAGACCAAAGTATGATGCTAACATTATCATGCGATCGTGATACACTTCTAATACACATCAAGTATCGTATTAAATGCTACACTTGAAAATTGAATACATGATACAATCAGAATCATGTATGTAAATATTTACAAGGCATAAACAAGCAAGCGAAATCACCAAAGACAAAATTTGATTCAAACGGCGGTAACTAACGACACTTAGGTGTGTTTAGCCGTTTACTTGTAAGCAATTTGCTTACAATGTAATTCGTCATTTTATAAAATAAATGTAGGTAGAAAAGTAAGGAGGGGGAGGAGAATATGAGATTTGGGAGCTTGATTGCATCACCCAATGTAATCATTTTTACATGTTCAAAAGTAGAACAATGGTGATTACAATGGATGTTGCAATCAAATTCACTCTTTCCATGTTTCTTCTCCCCTTCACTCCTTTTTTAACCTACATTTACCCTATAAAATGGTGCATTACATTGTAATCACCATTACACTCAAGTAAACGAGCCCTTAGTGATATGATCAAATAAGTCTGCAAATCGCATAAAAAATAAAGTGCTAACACGCTCATTGACAAATTCGATCAAAACGAATACGCTGAACACAATAACAGGATTATACGAATTAACATTAATCCAAAATAATACTAAGACCCCGTTTGATTCACCTAGATAAAACTGATCTGAACTGATCTGAACTGAACTGAATTGATTTTTTAAACTTGACCGTTAACCATTTAAAATTTGTCCAAACATAGTCAATATTGGACTCATTTGAAAGTATGCTTTGAGATCTTTCCGATGACATAATTATCATCATGAAATTATTTCGGAATAAAAAGTTATATGAGTGCTAAAGTTACGCATGAACTGAAGTGAACTGAACTGGACTGAACTGAACTGAATTTAAGTAAAATTAAGGTGAATCAAACAGAGCCTAACTCATGCCCACAACAAATAATACGTCTTAAGATTGTTATATCTAGGGCATATTCAAACATGTAAATTCGTATGAAATATAAATTAAATAATGAAAAATCTGATTAAAGAACCAAAGTTAATCTGAGCCCAACTAATTTAGTTGTCTGCTTAAGATGTATTTGCTCCTTCCTAGTACCCAAGTTGTTAAGCAAACGCTCCCTAGGATAGAACGGATGCGTATTTTATGGAAGCGGCACTTCAATCCATTAAAACTCCAACGAATACAACCATGTCAATAATCAGAGATTTTATAAAATGAAGAGAAAGTATTTTCTAAAACAACATTTTTTTTCAACAGGGCCTTTGGGTTATTTATACTGCTTGCGGAAGGCAGTTATCCCAAATCTCTCAATAACTGATTTGTCAGTTATTTTACTTTTAGCAAATAAATAAAAAATAAATAAAGATAATACCATTTTTATTTATTTATAAATTTTCTATTTCATACAAATAGCGACATATTTCTTACAGGGCTTACTGTCCCAAACAAGTTGATCAACTTGCTGACAAGCTTGCCAAGGAGACTGTTACACTGCAGTTTGAATCCTTATGCGATCACTAATGACTCCACATTTCACTAATTTTCAGCAATTTTGCCCTTGATTAACGAAAGGAAGAAGTTTTTTCTTAAATTATTTTTTTGGTGAACGAAACCAAGGTAAAATAAGGACTTCTTTTTGTTTGAAGGTGATTCCACCACAGCTATGTGTTTAGATTGTGGTTTCTTGAAAAAGAATGTCCGAAATATGATATATATAATATATATAAACAAAAAAAAGGTCATGTAATTTAGGAGTAGTTTTTAACATAAGAGCCTTAAATTTGTGTCATGTATCCAATGAAAATCAGTGAATATAACTATGTTGGTCCATCAACAGAGTTACCAAGAATACAGATGGGAGATTAAAGAAAAGTTCTTTAATTTACTGCAATTGAACGTAATTTACAGAAAAAGAAAGCATACAAATTGGTATAAATTAACATCTAATAATATGTGCTTAGCTTGTTGTTGCTTCAGTACTATAGAGATTATCCAAGCCCAATTTACATCACAAACCTTCCGAAACATCATTTTGGACATATCCAATCCATTGAATGATACACAAGTTGAATACCTTATAAGGATCATGAATTATATTGAGGAACCAAGCAGCAGTGGATCGATCGATCAAGAACCACATTAATCTTTTTCTAAATCTTACAGCTGATGCCTTTGATGATCCCACTTCTCAGAAGCTGCAAGATCTGGATTAAGCACTGCTCTTTCCAGCACTTCCGAATGCAGGTATACGCTTGAGTGCCTTTATTCCCAGTGGGTTATTCTTGCTCTGTTACATCGAAAGTTGAAAACACACGACATAAGCAAAAGAATGCAATACTTAAAGATAACAGTAATCTATATCCATTTATATGCAACTATAATGATGGCCTCAATCGCTTTAATACTCTCAAAAACAGCCAGAAACACTAGCTTGACATTTTTGTATGAGATGAACGCACGGCAATCGCTTAATAAAGCCAAATAGGTAATTCTTTCTGAAGCATTATAACCATCTTAGAAGTATATAAAACTCCATTAGCACTTCCAAGGGACCAAGGGACATTTAGAATGCCAATGCTTGTGTGTGAAGTCTGATAGACTAACAATGAAGTCCAACTTCTGGACTATATAATGTTGCATCTTTAACTTTGTATGCATATAATGTCAGAAACAACACATAACAGGCTCTAGTGCGGCTGTGGATGCAGTTAATAAATTGATAAACCATGCATGTATTTAAGATTGTATTTCCGCTTATCTTTTCCCTTATTTGGGCAGTGTTTATATGTGTTGCTGAATCTGAACAGCGAAAAGTTGAAATCGAATCTAGTTATACAAACAATAAGCTAGATGACTTCATGTGAAGCCAGGTTGAGTCCCTGCAGTCCTTTTAAATGAGAGTGGTTAAACAAGAAAGACATTAAGGATGAGAAAAATCTAGTTCTTAGTTCTTACCATTAGGCATGTGCCCTCACGAATGTTGCAAACAGGGTAATCATGGGGGCAGCAACTGTAGTGGTCTTCACAGCAGGTGGCTCCCTCGAGTGGGCAGCAACCCCATGAGAAGCAGTAGCTGCCATACTGGAACACACAGCAGCATGTGGTGCTCTCGGGGCAGTAGTAGTAATCATCACACTCGCTGGAAGGCTTGATTGGTGTAGGAGGCGATGGGCCAGGGTTGGGTGGGTTCAAACCCTCCTTGACTGGGTAAGAGGGTTCCACTGCGATCCCACATATGCCGGAAGCTCCAACGTTACGTGACATTCTAATGTAGCCTTGCTCTCCCCAGTCTCCACCCCATGAGTTCCTAACAATCCAGTAATCTTTCCCATTCTCAGTCCCATACCCAACAGCTGCAACACCATGGTCCAATGCTGTCCCACATTTGCCAGTGAAAACACCCTGCAAATATCAGAATTGAAGTATTTAATACAGCAGCAAGCATATTCATTCCATTTATATGATGCAAGTAACTTTCTGTCCCGAAATATGGTTGTTTTGCTGTGCAGCCCGACAATCTTGCCGGTTCATACTTCCAGTGGGAGTCTATTGAAGCCACCATTCAAGTTTCATTTTCAATATGTAGTATTTTGGGTTGGTTGCAATAGTAAAATAATTCAATATCGGTAACTTCTTCAGTTTTCAACTATAATGGGCTAAATTTAAATAATCCAATAAACTATTAGAACATTAGTAAATAGGCAATTCATTTCTAATAAAGGTTATAAACGAAACAACCTTTTCAAAATTGCAAGGGCAAGGTTGCATATATGTGACAACAGGTCGACAGCTTATAATGCCCCAAGCGACAGCTAATTGAGTGACATTCAAGTAATCATAAGTTTTGGCATCGGTATATAGTATGAAAGCAGTTCGCATTTACCATGATGTCAAGTGGAGTATTACTCATATAAACAGATTTAAGTCTTTCGCAGTGGTACTAAAATGGTTGGGGAACTCTTACTGATTCATAAAGTTGAAAGTCCCTGCCACCAGCTTCAATGGCAACACTCACTGGTTGATTTGCCACGGCTTTCTGCAATGACTTCTCATCATTGACTGGAACATCCTCGTAGTCATCGATGCTGACAACCTTAGCATTTTTCTGCAAAGCATGGAATTTGCTTTTAGCGCTTGCGATTTAGGTCTGTTTTATGAGTAGATATGTAATTCAAAGTTTTATGGATAGGTAATAGGTTACCCTGTATGTGTCACATTTTCCATCAGTGCCCTTGTAGGGATAGTCTTCGTCACTGTCAATACCGCCATTTTTAATGATGAATTGGAAGGCATAGTCCATGAGACCTCCATCGCATCCTTCATTGTAACTAGTATCACAATCTACCAGCTCCTGCTCTGAAAGTGAGATCAAGTCACCTGTCACTATCTTGTTTACACCTTCCACCGCAGCAATGGTAGAAAATGCCCAGCAGCTCCCTGCATTTTAGAAGAGTACGATCAGAAAATTATCCAAATTTACCCTCCAACCACGTTAGGACTTTGATTGACTGCCAGAAATGGTGGCCAGTTGCCACCACCATTAAATATAAAGGTCAATTAAGATACCTTAAGAGGTGATTTGTAAGAAGAAATTCTTGAAGTAGAGTTTTTCGGTCACCACACTACGGCTTTGCACTTTTCATCTCGAAACAACTGAAAAAGTACACTGAATAGAACTGTTTTTATAACTTGACCATTAACCATTTAAAACCCGTCCAAACATATTCAAGATATGCTATCACCAGGAAATGCTCAGTGGTCAGCATAATTTTTGAGACCAGGTGAGACCAGAAAACACCTGAGCTTGATTGGCAATTGGGATGATGTGATACATAGGGGGAAGCTCTCTATTGGGACTGCCTACTCTCTACTTTAAGTGCAGTTCACTTATGTCCCCTGGAAGACTTGTTTATGGTAAATTGGTAATGTTGCTTCTCTAAAGTCAGTGTTTACGCTATGGTTGACCCTGAATAGGAAAAGAGGCCTTCCGAGAAGGCTTCCTTGGAGGTGCTTCTGATGCTAGGGAATCAAGTGACCGTACCCTGGTCTTTGGTAGACAATGTATTGATTATCATATCATCTAGTGTTTAATATTAGACTCATTTAAAAGTATATTTTGAAATCTTGCCAATTACATAAGTATCATCATGAATTTATTTTGAAATGCACAAATTATCGGCGTGATAAATTCCATATGAACTGAATTCAATTTAAGTGAATTTAGTTAAAGTAAAGTTAAACTTGTCTAAAAAAAGAAGGGTTTGGAAAGAAGAATAGAAAGAAAAAATATCAAGCAAAATAAACTAGGTACTCAATTTAGTGTCTTCACTAAAAACCTATAAAATTATTGAATTATGAAATTGGTTTCTTACAAAATAATCATGTATGAGATAACTCCCCACCAAGTTTTCTGTAGATAAAATATTTTCCCACATATGGCCTCAATTGTTGATCTAATTTTACATTCAAATGTGGAATTCATCAACTAAATAAAAAAAGTAAATGTTTTACTTTCATAAGAGAAAAGTAGTTATAATACTTCATTTTGATAATATATTTCTTTTAATAGAAAATAGCTTTGTTATGGTACATTTTCATCGCATCGTGTGATTTAGGGTCAACTTAAATAATTCAGGAATTACTCTAAATATTCGAAAGGTTACTTTGAGCGTATTATAGGTCACTTCCACCTGACACCCACATTACATCAAAACTTGAGAATGTGCATGAGAAAAACTAGATTGTCTAGATAGACTAGATATTGTATGTCTTTCTTAGAGTCATACAGAAATAAAAATACATTTAGGGATGATAAACATGAAAGACAATAAAAAAATTATGTTTGGCAAGAAATTTGAAATTCAGGTAAATTCAATAACATGCACGACATCTACATGTCACATCCTATATATGGCAATCAACTTAGTAGATAAAAATTAAAAATAAAAACACATTCTTATTCTTGACTTCGTATATATAGGGTGCGTTCTTTAGAGCTTTTCCGGTTAGTTCACTTCAGTTCAGGGGTGGTCACACATAAGTACGGCTCGGTTTAGTATTGTTCAATTCAGTTCAGTGGTGTTCAAATCAGTTCAGTTCAGTGGTGTTCAATTCAGTTGTTATTATTATTATGTTTCAGTTCAGTTCAGTGGTGTTCAATTCAGTTCAGTGGTGTTCGATTCAGTTCAGTACAGTTTTGTGGTGCTCGGTTAAGTTCAGTTCAGTTCTGATAAGTTCAGCTTTAACAAACGCACCCATAATAATAAATTTCAAATCTCTATTGGGACTTCTTATTTTTCCAATCCATTAGAGTTCAGCAAATAGAGTAGAACTTAAGGCTTCCTTCTTTTCAGGTAAAAAATATTGAACTAGACTCAGTCGATTTATTTTACCTTTAATTATTTAAAACTCGTCCTAATATACTCAGTAATGGACTCATTTGATAATAGCTTTTAAATTTATCCAATATCATATATATTATCATGAATTTATTTTGAATTTTTTTTTATTTGAGTGATAAATTACACATGAACTGAATTGGACTGAACTAAATTTCATTAATATTAGGCTGAGAATTACAAAAACCTATGAGTGTGTTTGGGAAGACCTTGAAGTAGATTTGATCATGGACGGGACGGCCCAAAAAACCCGGCTCTCCCGACCCGTAATTTGGACGGGTATGGACAAGGTTTTTGGGAAAAAATTATTTAATGAGCGGGTTTAGCCCGGCCCGTTTAAATAAATGGGCGGACAAGGACAACACAAAATGGCCCGTGGACGGACCCGCCCGGCCCGTTTAATATTTTTTACTTAAAAAATTGTGAGATTTTTGTTTTTTTTTTTTTTTGAGGGGAAAATTTCATTAATTGAAAACCATACGACACTTACAAGAAGGGTTGAATTCAACAAGAAATAGATCTAAAACATCAGAATAGATTCGAATAAAAAAGCTATGTAGCACTAGAGATTCAACAATTCCGACCTGCTTCCATTTGATCTCTGTTTTCCATATTACAGCCTCTTCGCGGAAGCCTCTGCTATAGCTTTGAATGCTTCGATTCGACATAGTAGACCACCTCTTGATAGAATAGATCCACCAAAGCACCATACAAACAACAAAACGAAAAACTAACAATACTCTCAAAAAGTGAGAGACAGCCGAACCCAACATAATATGGGACAAACTAACCCTCACAAATGGAGAAACTGATATTATTCGACATAATAAAACTAGATAATAGAGCAAAACAATGAAACAAAAAGAATTGGGGCTTACCATTAGCAAAGAATTGCTAATGGCAGCCCCTGAACCAAAAAGGGGCTAGGGTTTTTTTTGGGGAAAGAGAGAGAAAAAAGTTTGCAGCTTAGAGAGAGGCCTATTTTGTGAGATTTTTGTTTGTTTGTGTGTTGTTAAAACTTATTTTGTATGAGAAAATATCAAAATCATGATTATGTGGAGTATTACGCTTGAGTTTGAAGTTAGGTTGCATACTAATAGTAAAATAATTTATCGCAAACAAAGAAAAACTCTTAAAATTTAATTGGAAAATAATATTTTAAAGATCTTGTTAGCCCATGGGCAAGCCCGGCCCCCTAACAGGGCGGGCCATGGCAACAATTTTAGCCCTGATGAGCGGACAAGGGAAATAAATTTTAGGCCCGTTGGACAACTTTTTCGTCAAAAGCCCGGCTCGTGTCCAGCCCGAGCCCGCTAATGATCACCTGTACCTTGAAGTAGCTTATAAATTGTGGATCCGCTAGCTTTTGTTTTAGAGGTTACTTTTACAAATTTCAAATATTTAACTCTTGGAACCACAACTTAGGGGATGTTTGGATTAGGATAATGATTAAAAGGGTAATAGATTGAATTTATAGGTTAAAATGAGAGATATGTGAGGTAGTGGGGGTTACATTTTGTGAAACGAATGGGAATGATTACCCCTATTTGAGGGATAATAGTTACCCACTTTCCCCTAGGGTAATGATTTTCCATCACTTTGCCTTCATTTTCTCCATTACTACCCTTTAATCATTACCCTCATCACTACTTCACCTTATTATTTTACCCTTTAATTTGCTCCATTACCCCCCTAGGCCCTAATCATTCCCCCAATCTAAACGCCCCTTTATATGTTCACAAAATCTCTTAAAATATGATATTATAATGACGACATGCTTGTATGTGGACGTAGTCTCACCTTGACTCGAGACTTAAGTATATATTTACCGAAACATAGCCAAAATACTGCGTCTATATGCGCCCTATAAAAGAAAAGAAACAAAAAATGTGCACCATAAAAAATACCGGTTCTATTTCGTGACGTTTTAAAACTGGTAGTAGGGCCCACATGAGTGGATGACCCAGCCCGACAGGCGACATTGAACACAAACTGGAAGGTTCAATGAAGTTACACATTGAATCAGGCTAGGAAAAGGACCACATTATTAAAGTCAAATTCCTTAGATTCTCCCCAATGAAGTAGGCGAGCAGGGACCAATAACACATAAGTACATAACACTGCGTGGAGATTCCATGACACGGTGATTGGAGAAGGGATAAGATAACAATTTAAATCATACAGAGTGACTTGTCAACCACTGGTGCCAAATTGCCAATATTCCAAAGATAAGTTGTTAAGTTCACTCCACAATTTATGATTTAGTTGGCTATTTTCCAAATAAAGAAGAGTATAATATTATTTGTTATACCAAAATAGGAAATAAGAAATAGTGCCTCAACTTAATTTCATTTAAATTCAGTTCAATCCAAATCATGTATAATTTTATCCCATATACTTCCACCCAAAAAAAAAAAACTTTATCACTTATATAATTTTTTATTTTAAAATAAATTCATGATTATAATTTTGTTATCTGAAAGATCCTAAAGCATACTTTTAAATGATTTCAATATGGAATATGTATGGAAGAATTTTAAATGATTAACGGTCTAATTCAAAAGATCAATTCAGTTCAATTCAGCTCATTTTAGTTTAGTTTTTTCTCAGATGAACAAACGAAGCCTTAGAGAAAAAAATCAAAAAATGATGGCTACCAATTTATTTTTATTAAAAATTTACAGCTACAATACGATTGTCATCAATATTCTTTTAAGAACCTTTTTTCCTTCTTTTAGAAGCACTTTCATAATAATATACATTTAAAGATCATAGTTTTTTTTGTTGCAAAAATTTAAAGATCATATTTTTTTTGGTCAGAAAAGATCATATTTTGATAATTAAGGATTGTGGGTCACCCGAATTGTCATAAGTTCAAAAAGACCGGTCAATGCAAATGATCCTTATGTAAGTGTTGATTGAAGGGGCTACCATATTAATGGTACTAATTTAGTAATTTGGTGACCTTTAAAGTGTCTACTCAAATACATAATTCTTCATTTTCTTAGGAAGTATTAAATACATAATTCTTCATTTTCTTAGGAAGTATTACATCATTGGATGTAAAAGATTCTTAAACAATACTCGAAGAGTGCAGGATGTGACCTTTGATTATATTCTACCTTTGCTTTATTTTTATTTTTTTCCTGTGTTTTTAGCTATTTTAATTAGGTATTTTTTTTATATTTTTAGTGGCATATTAAATTTTGCCACCATTGTCTGTACCTTTCCTTCGGAAGCAAGACAAAACAAGACACTGTAACATCGAAATAAATGAAGAGAGTAGAAATAGTCATTCAGAAATGAACATTTCTTCTATAAACCAAACACTAGCTTATAATTAAAGCATAAGATATTTGCACAAAAAGAAAAGCACACAAAAAATAAAGAGTACATGATGTTAAATTAACATGGATTTAAATTTATCTGTAATTAGCTTCATCTTATGCTTCCCTATCTAATATAAATTTATTCAAAAAGAAGACAAGATTGCTACTGATAACCCACATATGGTTTACTCAATTACAAGACAAATCACAACATATCAATAACATGCCATATGGAATGCAACTTTCCCAAAACTTAACGAAACTCTATTCTCCTGGGCTTAATTTTTACTCGAATTCAATTGAGTTCAGTGTTTATGTGTAACTTATTACCTCTAATTTTTTTTTCCAAAAAAATTAATAATAATATATATCTATTTAATTGGAATGGTTTCAAAACATAATTTTAATTGATTTCAATATTGATATGTTTGAACGATTTAAAAATAATTAAAGGTTAAAGTTAAAAAAAAAATCAATTCAACTACCATACCACTAATCATTAGTAGTGCTAATAGTGAACCTGTTAGTGGGAGACGTAAAAAAGTAAAAAATAACTTAATTAATTAAGAGATAAACAAGAAGATTGGTTAAAAAGACGAAATTAATGGCTTACCACAGCTTCCTTGATCTTTGACAGGAACAACAGCCCCTTCATCTCTCCAGTCAACACTGTCTGGGAGACTATCACCGGCCCGAAAAGCGTACCGGTCGCTTTTAGAACGGCCTAACCGACGCTTATTGGCATCCATCTTGGTTCCCAAATACTTGGACCGGTATTCGTCGTTGGTCAAATCAGCAAACCGGTTCAAACCGAGCTTATAGGTCAAGTGCTGTGAATTATGTTGGTCAATGAACCGGAGGTTGTCCTTGAATATCTCGAACCGACGGTCTTTCTCGCCAAGACCGTTGTAGTTTTTCCCATGCTTTACTAGCCATGATTCGTAAAGAGCCACCATCTCATCATCGGTTCGAGAGTGGGACACTATTGACATATCTACAGCCGTTAAAATTGCCAAAATCATGGATAATAGTAAGCATAATAATAAGGTTGGTATTTTTGTAAGGGAACCCATTTTTGTGTTGTGGTTGTTGTGTAATTTGGAGAGAGAAATGGGACTGGGGTGATGTGTTTGGAGTGAGGGGTGAGGTGATGGAGGTGCGATTATAAAGGCCAAGGGAGTGAGAATTGGAGATAAACAAATCAAAATATCAGTTCAAAAGGGGGTGTAGGTGGGTCCTTATGGTGGACATATGGAAATCATCTTATTGGCCAAAATGAAAAGCCATAGTGCAAACTAACAAAAAAAACAAACAAACAAGTGGCCAAGTTCAGAAAGTGGGGCAATCCGAAGCGAATGGGCATAGACTAATAGGGTCCTAGACACATTGTTATACACGAAATAAATTAGACTTATGATAAAATAGATAATTGGTCAACAAAAGTCAAAGTCAAAACGAATTGAAAGACTTTTGAAGAATCCTTGTAAAATAAACCACTTATATATATATATATATATATATATATATATATATATATATATATATATATATATATATATATATATATATATATATATATATATATATATATGAAAAGCAGTTGTACGAATGGCTAGGTATAAGTATCAGTCAAAGAAGGAGAATACGAAGGAAATCAGGAGAAGTGGAAGACGTGGGGGAAGTTGGACACTAACATGAAGAAAGTAGACAGAGAGAAGAACTGCTAGATCATGGACAGTTATCTCAAGCCCCTATAAATACAAAGAATAATAGAAGAACAGAAGAACAAGGCAGTAGAGCTCATATTGACAAGACGTCAAAAAGTAGATTTTAGAGTAGTGTAGCTTAGGAGTAGATTGTTAATTTAGGCTCTTCGAGCGTGTAACCCAGCCACTCAGCAATGGCGCCTTCTTGTCAGGTATAATTGCTTCTATCCCTTTTATTTTTTATGCTCTGAATCGAATGCATGCCTGATCATAATCGAATGAAATACGTTTAGCACTCCTTCCTAAATCATGCTCTTTTAAAGTTTCCTTTTATGCTTGTTTGTGTGGCTCTCTGTTGAAGTATTCGAATACGTATTTGTAATAACTGTCACTGTTGATAAGTGTCCGCCCTTTGACCGAGCCGGTGTTGGGGGGTGGAAGGGTAGGTTCGAATAGGGAGCGGCCTGCTCTAAGATAATCCTCGACCTTATTTAGGATCTTTTTAAGGGCCGTAGGACTGCCCCTCACGGTTGCTTATGACCCCTAAGTACCAAGCACATCAACAAATTTGGCTACCACAGTGGGAGCATACGAAATACACTCCACAAATAACCCTTTTTAATGCCTCAAACTACGTCTCAAGTAAGAAATATATCTGGTGATATGAGTGCCCAAAGAGAGGATAATGCTTCGAATGCAGCATCCTAACTTCAAGGCTCTTCTTCTCGTGAAGAAACTCCACGAAAAACTAAATTTGATATACAAGAAGTTTATGAGAAATTTGTGGAATGTATGAAAGAAACTCTATTGGAGGCTCGAGAAAGCCAAAGAAAAGAGTATAATGACCAATATAGAGCCTTAGCACACGAAACTTCACGGGTTTGCCACCAAATCATAGATAGTGTAGCTACAAATTCGAAAGACTGTCTAGCTAGAGAAGTAGGTAAAATCATACTAGATATAAACGAGACCTTTAATGCTATATTTTCAGCCTTGTCGAAAAGCATGGCTAACAACGTGACAGTTAATTTAGAGCCACATATTGAAAACCGTAACCAACTCATCGAAAAGGTCACACAGTTGGCCAAAGGAACTTTAAAAGATAAAACACCTATAGGAGATAATGACGAGTCACCTATAGGATACCCACCACTAGGCTGCCTTAGGGAGCCTCAACGAACATTTAGAAATTTTGAAACAGGTCAACCATCAAATCCCATTAATTTAACATCATCTCCTGAAGTCAATACGAATCTAGACTTAGGACCTACAGGAGATAGAAATAATATAGGAAAAGATAAAACTCCTGGGATTCCTTTCGAATATCCCAGGACATCTAATATATCTTCACAACCTATATACCCTGAAGCTAACCTACACGGTACGACCGTAGGACAGGAAAATCCCTATCAGCCTTTCGAAGGAAATTATCACGGGAGAAGACCAACTAATTTTGGTCAAAATTACAATATAACCCAAGATATGGAACGAATGATCCATATAGTGCACAGCCCACCACATATCCACATTCGATACCAGGAATGATGGGAGGGGAACCTATTCAATCACAAATTGAACAAATTGTAGAAAGGTTATACGGGCCAACTTTGAGAAAGGTAAATAGGCCCTTAACGAGTAAGCCTTATCCTGATTGGATAGATAGAGCACACCCTTTCCCTCGAGGATTTAGAGTCCCTGATTTTACTCTATTTTCAGGAGAGGATAATGTATCTGCTTTAGAACATGTAGTTAGATTCTCATGTCAATGTAGAGAAGCAGCAGATAACGAATACTTAAAACTTCGAATGTTTCCTAGTTTTCTAACAGGAACTGCCTTTAATTGGTATATAAGCCTAGCCCCAAATTCGATACATAGTTGAGAAGAAATGCAATTCCACTTCCAAAATTACTTTGCTAGAACTGATCCAGGTATTTCGATAAGTGATTTAGCCAGAATACGACAATATACTGTAGACGCCGAATTTTGACTTGTATTTCTTTTAAATAATTATTACAGTTAATATTAGCATTAACTGTAATTACCCTAATTAAATAAGTCATTCGGGCTAAAAGGGCATTTAGGGTCCATAAGGTGACCCAACCCATTAACAAAGCAAAGCCCAAAGCCCAAAAGAGAAAATAAATCAAAAATCCAAAAAAGAATATAAAAGAGAAAATGCAAAAAATGAATAAGGATTGGAATTATGATGTCATGCATGACATCACAATATTCCCATGTTCTCATCCAATAGTTAAAGACAAAAGGGATAAGGGTATCAAGTAGAAATACCAAAATACCCTCCCCTTTTTCCATAAATTAACCCCCCACCCAAAAAAATTAAATAAAACTCAAAAAAAATTCCCCCCTCACAACCGAAAAAGAGAAGAAAAAGAAAAAGAAAAAGAAAAAAAAAATATTTTCCCCCTCCCCCACGTTTTTTTATTTCTTTTTTTTTTTTTTAATTTTTGTTTTTTCCTTTTCTATTTTCTCTCCCACCTTATCTCATCTTTTCTCTTTCCTACTCACTTCCACCTCATAAGATTTTCCCATCTTCTTTCCATCACCACAAATGTTCGCTGCGAGCCATGATTCTGATCTAGAGATGTTCGCTGCGAAAGAGAAGATTGATACTGAAAAGTTGATCTTGATTCCGGGACTCCGTACCCCACAGCATGTGAAAATTCCTGAATTTACAAAGTTTAACGGGAAAGGTGATCCCCAGACTCATTTGAAATATTTCGTGCATGAGTTGCATCCTTTGGAGATTAGTGAGGAGTTTTTCTCTTATTACTTCGGGAAGAGTTTAGAAGGGAGAGTTAGAGAGTGGTACTTCAATCTGGTGCCTTATCAGCTTGGTTCGTGGCAGAATCTAGCAACTGCCTTCATTGGTTGGGCGAATGCAGGATCAGGTGATATAGTCGAGAAGCTGAAACTCGAGAGTATGGAACAATTATCTGGTGAGATATTCTCGACTTACATTGCCAGATGGAAGGAACAGTGCAGAAAAGTGCTTTATTTGCCGACGTTGAGAGAGAGCTGTTCCAGAAAAGTGCTTTATTTGTCGACGTTGAGAGAGAGCCTTATATGGATTGTAAAGGGATCGAAAGAACCTTACTTCACAGAAATGAGCCAGAAAATGTACTATAAGTTAGAAGATCTAGAGGCTCACGGCTATGCTCTTGACCTCGCAAAGATTAAATCTGTAAGACAATTTTCTGATCCATACAGTCATTACCCGAAGGATATGATTGCTCCACAACCCCAGGCACCGCAGGTCCCTCGACCTCCACGTCAACTTAAGCCATTCCACGAACCTCTGAGTTACATATTCGGGCGGCTCATGAGCCAAGGGTTGATAACTCCATTGCCTCGACCACCTCAAAGGCCATCGCCTCGTACAAACATTACTCATCCATGTTGTGACTATTTTGGGAAGTTCTCGCACATGATCGACCACTGTCTCCTCTTGCGTATGAAGGTTGAAGAGCTCATCAGGAAAGGAATGATCCTTGTTCAGTAAGCGGAAGAAGTTGCAATTGTCCAATTGCCCGGGCACATCCAAATAAAGGGGCAATCAGGCTAAATCTTTTTCAGAACCAATAATTATGTTAAGTAATAGGCCAGAACTACGTATGGTCTGATCCCCATGAATCAATGTGCCCTGTTATCAACTCTGATTAGAAACACTTGTATTCACCTGTACTTGGGGTACGTAGGCAACTCATTTGAGTTCGATCAATTAGGAAGTAAATCTTGTCGTCACCATCTAGGAAGTAAACCTTTTTCTTAAGCACTTGTAACAGAACTACGTAACGGCCTGATCCCCCGTAGGACTCAATTATCACTTTTGACTACGTATTAGACACACATGTATGCACATGCACGGGGTACGTAGGCGCTCACTTTGAGCTCGGCCGAAATAAACAAAAAAAAAATAATATCTCTCAGTCATTAGGAAGAACTACGTGGACCTGATTCTCCAATGCACCTTTTCAAAATACCCCATATTTTCGAAAATGATGTTTGCACACATTGGAGATAGTAGGCAGCCTTCCGGTGCGGTCCAACCAATTTATCAAAAAAAAAGAGTGAAAATAAATGGCAAAAAAAAAAAGAAAAAACAAAAAAAAAGAAAAAGAAAAAAAAAAGAGAGTGGAAAGCCTTTGAGAATGTCGAGAATTGGTTATTTATTTATCTCTGTTTGACTTGGAGGAAAAATACCAAAAAGATTTTATTTTCAAATAATCAAGGATTTTTCGGGAAAGTCCATTTTTAAAAAAAAAAAGATTTTCAAAAAAAAAAAAAAAAAACAAAAAAGATTTTTCTTTTAATCATGTGCTTTTGATGTCTCCCATGATAGTCATGCATTTGTGCACATATGTTCATACCCTCCACAAAAAAAAAACAGCCCTCATTTTTCCCTGTTCCCTAGGAACCGGATGTCGAACTCCATAGCCAAATCAGCCTCCCTACCTGCTACCAGCCATCCGACCACCTGGATCATGAGTGTTGATTCACCAGGGGCAAGAATGATGCTGAAAATGGGACATGTTCCAGGAATCGGCCTTGGAAGGAAAGGCCGAGGCATTAAGGAGCCTATCTTACCAATGGACGACAAAAACCGAGTCGGGTTAGGGTACAACCCATATGTTAGCCAAGGGGCACCGAAGGCTATCTCCAAGACGCTGAACGGGCAGTTTGTGCAGTCAGGACAGAATGAACTCTATTATGGTTTTCCGGAGCCGTGGTTAGAATCAAAAGGACAGAGAAGACTCCCAAGTCTTGAGATTTTCTTCAATGATGTTGAGGTGTATGATCCCGAGGATTGTCAGAAGTTGAAGGATGAGGGAAAGGAAGTTGATTGGGTTGAAAATATCCGATATAGATTGTTGAACCGACTTTTCAAGACGGTTGATTTTAATGATGATATATTCGATCCCACTGATTTGATCGAATCAAAGCACCTTATGAGGAAATGGAGCTATGAGTACAAGAGAAAAGAAGAAGAGCGAGAAGTGAAGATCTATATGGGCAACCATCCACCTGAACCAATATCCAGTAGCCCAAACACATCCACCACTTCAGAATCGTCAACCGACCCAAGTACCGAGCCAGACCACCCGCTGGGCCCAATATCGGATGAGTGTGAGACGGATGAGTCCACCACTTCCAGCAGAGAATATCCCTCGTCAGATGACCTGTCCGATGATGAAAATACCCATCCTACCTTTCTCTCTGAACATATTTGTGCACAAGAGCTTGATTTTGATCATAATGCATCATCATATGACAATGAGTCACCACAAACATGCATATCACCGATTGAAGAGTCCATAATAATAAACATTGGCTCAAAAGAAAATAAAAAAGAAGTTAAAATTGGGTCATCTCTGTCACTTGAAGAGCAAGAGTCTGTCACTGAGTTGTTGAGAGAGTATGTGTATGTATTTGCATGGTCTTATGCCGACATGCCGGGTGTTGACCGTAGTATTGCTGAGCACCATCTTCCTTTGCTTCCTGATAGCAAGCCAAAGCAGCAGAAGCTCCGTCGAATGAAACCAAGAGATTAGTCTCAAGGTTAAAGAAGAAGTTCAGAAGCAGATTGATGTTGGATTTCTACATGCTGTAAAGCACCCAGATTGGCTGGCGAACATTGTTGTTGTTCCCAAGAAAGATGGTCGAGTAAGAATGTGTATCGACTTCCGAGATTTGAATGCCGCTTCACCGAAGGACTGCTTCCCATTACCACACATCGACATGTTGGTCGATAATACAGCGGGACATGCTATGTTCTCATTCATGGATGGATTTTCAGGATACAATCAGATCCTTATGGCTCTAGAAGATCAAATCAAGACATCATTCATCACCCCCTGGGGCACGTATTGTTATAAGGTCATGCCTTTTGGTTTGAAAAATGCCGGGGCCACCTACCAACGAGCTGCAACGACGATTTTGCATGATCTAATTCATGATATTGTTGAGGTGTATGTGGATGATATGATAGTTAAGAGCCGTGCTCGAGAGGATCACTTTTCCTCCCTGAAAATATTCTTTGATCGTATCCGAAAGTTCAATCTTGAGCTCAACCCGCAGAAATGTGTGTTCGGAGTTACATCTGGTAAACTCCTGGGATTTGTCGTGAGCCAGAGGGGCATAGAAATTGATTCTGACAAGGTGAAGGCTATTTCTGAGTTGCCACCACCGAGAACTGAAAAGGAAATCCGAGGTTTTCTGGGAAGAATTCAATACATCAGCAGATTCATTTCTCAGATGACCTCGAAATGTGAACCAATTTTCAAGCTGCTCAGGAAGGGTACATCCCATCAGTGGAATGATGATTGCCAAAAGGCATTTGAAATGATGACGATATATCTGGCGTCCGCAACCAGGGAAGCCTTTGATATTGTACCTCACAGTGACCGAAACTGCAATGGGGGCATTTCTGGCTCAATATGAAGAGGGAAAGAGAAAAGAAGTGGCTATCTACTACCTGAGTAAGAAGCTTCTCGAGTATGAGACTCGATACAATCCTCTGGAAAAGAAGTGCATATCTCTGGTATACGCAACGAGAAAATTGAAGCATTATCTCCAAGCTCACACCACATATCTCGTCTCGAGATTGGACCCCATCAAGTACCTATTCGATAAACCAATCACGAGCGAAAGGATTTCTCGTTGGCATGCTTTGTTGTCAGAATTCGACATCCAATGTCTGAATCAAAAATCTGTAAAAGGGCGAGTGCTAGCGGATGTTCTGGCAGATGGGCCCATGTCTGAAGAAGAACGTGACGATATATTTCCTGATGAACACATTCATGTTATACAAGAAGACAAATGAAAGATGTATTTTGACGGAGCTTGCAACAAAAGGGGCAATGGAGTCGGAGTGCTCTTGATTAGTCCAGAGGGATTGCATGTACCATTTTCGATCAAGTTGGATTTCCCGACCACGAACAATACAGCTGAATATGGTTATACCTCGAGATAAAAGAGGTCACGCCCCGAAGTCCGAGAAGAATTATGGTTATACTTTGAGATAAAAGAAGTTACGCCCAGAGATATCCTCGAACGTCAAGAACATTCAGAAGATCCAGAACTTCCAGAAGATCCCGAACGTCAAGAACGTTCAGAACATCCAGAATATTCAAAACATCCCGAAAATCCAAAACTTCCAGAACATCCTGAGAATCCAGAACTTCCAGAACATCCCGAAAATCCAGAATATCCAGAACATCCAGAAGAACAACAGTTAAACTTCGAGATCAAAGAAGTTACTCCCCGAGGTGCACGGAAGAATGTGGTTAGTGGCTAGGCCACTACCATTTCAACGATAATTATTATCGTTGTTATAATTAATATTTTCGCAAGTCAAAATTAGGTGTCTCTTGTATCGTTGACCTTCATTTCTTTGGAACCTGATCAATTCCTCAGAAACTCGGCCAACGAGGGGCATCTGTAGACGCCGAATTTTGTCTTGTATTTCTTTTAAATAATTATTACAGTTAATATTAGCATTAACTGTAATTACCCTAATTAAGTAAGTCATTTGGGCTAAAAGGGCATTTAGGGTCCATAAGGTGACCCAACCCATTAACAAAGCAAAGCCCAAAGCCCAAAAGAGAAAACAAATCAAAAATCAAAAAAAGAATATAAAAGAGAATATGCAAAAAATGGATAAGGATTGGAATTATGATGTCATGCATGACATCATTTCATGACATCACAATATTCCCATGTTCCCATCCAATAGCTAAAGACAAATGGGAATAAGGGTATCAAGTAGAAATACCAAAATACCCTCCCCTTTTTACGTAAATTAACCCCCCACCCAAAAAATTAAATAAAAATTAAAAAAAATTACCCCCTCACAACCGAAAAAGAGAAGAAAAAGAAAAAGAAAAAAAAAATTCTTTTCCCCCTCCCCCACTTTTTTTTATTATTTTTATTTTATTTTTGTTTTTCCATTTTCTATTTTCTCTCCCACCTTATCTCATCTTTTCTCTTTTTTACTCACTTCCACCTTACAAGATTCTCCCATCTTCTTTCCATCACCACAAATCTGACATTTGTCACTCTCCCATCCACATTCTCTCACCCCCCATCTCACCATCCACCTCCCACCAAATCCCACCCTCCATTTCCTAACCCTAATTCACCCATCATCTTTCCCCCCCTTTTAAATACCCCCTAAAAAACTAACCTAAAGGCCCTTTGCCTCTTTCCCATCTCTACTTCTTAAAATCTCTACTTCTCTCTCTAGTTTTCCTACCATCTTTTCAACTTACCTCAACTTTTGAAGGTTTTCTAAAATCTTCTTCTATTTCTAAAACTTCTTTTTTTTTATCTAGTTAGTGCAAACTAAAGGGCGTTTGTACTAACTAATTTAATTTTGAAGATTGAGATTTCTAGATCTACGCAAGGGTAATCTTTTATCTCTCTCCTTCAATTGTTTATTTTCTAAGTGTTTTTACTAACCATTTCATTTTGTATATAAATTGCTAATAAACACTATTATCCCCCCTTAATAATCCATTTTTCACTGGTTGGACTCTTTATAGGTGTGGGCATGAACCACCGTATTTTTTGAGCGACCAAAAATTCCTAGGTAAGGGTTCAAGTGCCCACGCGAACCCGTCTCCATGGGGGACTTAGATCCAGCTTGTAGAGAGTGATTTTTTGCGGTGAGGAAGAGAGTTGCTTGTGTCAAATTTGTGTGATCAATGAATGTTTCTCTCTTTCTCA
The DNA here is from genome assembly GCA_038025085.1 of Tetragonia tetragonoides. Classification (NCBI taxonomy): domain Eukaryota; kingdom Viridiplantae; phylum Streptophyta; class Magnoliopsida; order Caryophyllales; family Aizoaceae; genus Tetragonia; species Tetragonia tetragonoides. The sequence goes on along the minus strand of CM076147.1, from coordinate 11,090,640 downwards.
TCACCATTTTCATTTTTTTTTATATACTTGAAAATGAATAAAAAATGTCATTTTGCATATAGAGGCCCCGGATTTATTTTTGGTACAAAGTTGTAATAATTCGGATAATTGACAGTTTTTAGAGCAGAATTCATTTGTAGATCTAGGAAGACCCAACGGTTGGAATTTGATGAAATTAGTGTCATAGGAAACCGTGTTCAGAGGGATTTCTATCGAGATGAAAATAGTCCACATCCAACGGTTCAGTCGTCCACAATTGAATTTTGAAGTTTCTGTATCTAAAAATGACCAACGTCCATAGATCTGTAAATAACTAACAAACGGTTAAGTTTTGAGCTTGGTCTATTTCTGAGTAAATTTAAGAGGATTCCCTTAGCTATTTAAAGCCACCTATTTTGCCATTATTGGATACCAAATAAAATTTAAATGATTTTTGAAAAGACGAAGAAGGGCTGTCCCTTTGCAGATTTTCTCAGATTTCGACCTTGTAAATAAATGGCTTAGTTTAACCACTTAGGATAGTGTGGTTTCTTCAATAATTTTTTTTGGAAGTCCCTAGTGTATCTAATTCAATCTTTAAAGAAGAAATCAAGTTTAACGAAGTAGAGTTAATTCTAAAATTAACCAACCGAGTATATGTCCAAAAATGATAACGTTCACTTAACGGAAAAGTTTGCGGTGTTTCGCGCCTCTTTAATGAATGATGAACTTTGATTTGGATAGAATACTCAATAAAAACCAGTCTAAGCTTTGGAATCACTCCATTCGGATGTGTTTTCGATTTTTAATGAATTAATCAAACCGACTTTGGTTCTGTCAAAATGAAAGACAATTGGTTAAGTTTACAACATTAAGGCTTTTGTACAGTCCTTTTGTTTATTTTCGTTAAATGACTTAGACTTGTCTAAAATTTATCAAATTTTGGTTACATACCCATCTTCAATTCTAGTGTAAGTCCTGTAAATATTAGACCTAGATCACCTGTAAATAATTCCCAATAAATCAAAATTCAATGGTTTGTCCTAAGGCTTCCAGAAGCTCGTAAATCGTGAATAACTCACCGATCGTCAATTGTATTGACTTGAGATTTTTACAGTGAAAACATGAAGTAAAATGAACCAAGTTAGGTTTTTGAAGCACTCGATTTGGTTGAGTTATCATCGAGATATTAATTTTCGAAGTTCTTTCCAGATTATTGTAAAAACGGTTTTGTTCGGTTTTATAAACGATTTTCGTTTAATCATCAAATGAACCCACAAAAATACTAAACTCTCCAGTTTATTCCTTTAGTGTATCCCACTAATTATAAAAATAAATTTGGAGTTAATAAATCGCATTTGGATTAATCCCTTGTCGGTTCTTTCAAACCGCTTTTGTAAATAACCAATTCTTTGTAAATAAATCAATTCTTTTCTAAATGAACCAATCCTTTGTGAATAAGTCCAACTTTTGAAGACGAAGATGAAGATCGAGTCCCGGAGGCGCCATGTACATGAAGATCAAGTCTTTTTCTCCTTTTTAGGATTTTTAGACATTTTTTTGTATTTTGTTTGTAAATACTCGATATGTAATTCATTTATTCCGAGGCCTCTTTATTTGCATTTTTGTACATTTGCATTCATATGCTTCCACCTAATAATTCAACTCGAAAAATAAAATAAAAAGAACTTCTCTCATTTGTGTGATATATATATTATGTTTAAAACTTTTTCTAAAATCAGTGTATTCGTTTATGTACACAACCCGGCCCGAGGCCAAATTCGAGGTTAGAATCAGAAATTTGCTTATACGCGATCATGGGTGTTCCATCTACCATTCCATAAAATCACCTTCATACAAAATCACATTCCCCAGTGGAATCCACATTTCCCCAGTGGAATACCTATGATCGAATAGAAGCTAATTATTGATCGTCCCCTCTTATTTGGCTTCGGGGCACCCCGGGGGATCCTATCGGAAAGAATCTTTTAAGGCATTACCCACCAATACATACCCACAACCTACATAAATCATCCATTTATCCACCCCCAATGAATGTTATTCCCCAGTAAAGAACGAATATTTTTGAGAAGTCTAATCTTTATACTCAAAGCTAAGAATTGGGTTGATCCCCGTATATTACCAATTATTGTTGGGTTGAACGCCTCGAAGGAGCGGGCTAATCATCCCATTTGAGCTTTTCCCTACTTCTTCGAGGAGAGTAGGGGGTTCCTCGGAATAATTTGACTCTAAGTTGCGAGTCATCCTTTAAGTTTCTCAATTATATCCCTCTTTACGGGAAAGAACATCCATACCTGCCTTAGTGGCACCCATGGAGTCTTAGTGACCGGATCCCCCGATCAGAACTAGGTAAGGGTTTTGATCCAGGAGTAGATTCAAGACCTACTATGAAAGGTACGTGGTGCAGTATTTTGCGATATCCAAACCCGTCGTACGTAAACGAATACACCGGTTCAAAACCGACTTTTTCTGTGTGCTAAGTGACAATGTGTACATATATGTGGTTTTCTTTTATCATTCAAGGCATTACATAATTCAATTCAAAGCTTTCATATTGGATACAACGTATTAGTAACGAGCCCGTACTCAGTACGAAGGAGGAGACGGGTCCGAGGACGTCCGCACCTTCTAACCTAGACCCCGAACCAAGATCTCTGATTCGCAGACTAGTCAAAGAATTTTTGTGCCTTATCGCGATGGAGTCAACTTTTTGGTTTCTTAAATGGTTTTATTTAAAATCGTTTATAAAACCCTTTCTTTTGTAAAAACTCTTCCTTGTTTGGGTCATAACAAGGTGGCGACTCTTATTTTGTAAAAACCCGTCCTTGTTCGGGCCATAACAAGGTGGCGACTTCGAACCTTAAGATGATTCCTTGACAATTGGCCTCTTTAATCGGCCGATTTCCGTGTGACGTGCCTCTGGCACGTAGCGGACGATTCCCGAGTCCTAATCCAGGAAAAATCCGAGAATCCGGCCCCACACATACTGGGGAATCAGTAGAAGAATATCTGTCTAGATTTAAAAGGGTTAGGATAAGATGTCATACAAATTTGCCCGAAAAGAATTTGTACAATTAGCTAAAGAAAATATGGCTATAGAATATAGGATGAAATTCGATGGTCTTCCATTTCATGACTTTAGAGAATTAGCAGAGAGTGCAATACGATACGAAAATATGCTAAGAGAAGAAAGCCAAAGGAAACACCAGGGTTTTAATGCATTCGAAATAGAAGCACCATGGGTATTTGAGGATTCTTTCGAAATAGAGTATACTGAATTTAAGAAAGGACCACCCTTCTCTTGTCCTAAACTCGAAAAGAAGGACAATGTGGTTGATATAGGGGGAAAGCCTAAAAAATATTCTTTTGACACTTTGAAGGGCGATAAGATATTTGACTGGTTACTTGCTAATAAGAAAATTAGGAGGACTAGAAATATTAGGATACCTTCAAATGCAGAATTAGAGAAAAATCCATATTGTAAATGACATAACACTACGACACATAGAACTAATACTGTACATATTTTCAAAATATTATACAGAAAAAGATAGACGATAAGGAACTGTTTTTTCCTGAAGAAGATAAAACAGAAATTGAGAAAGACCCTTTTCAACAGACCTTAGAGATAAACATGATAGATATTGATACATCTGCTATTTCATGCTTACATGTATCGAATTACACGACAATGGCCAACATCATGTTCAACAGATACATAGACCAGGACATTTTGACCTTTCCTAAGGTCAAAGACGAAGCGCTCGAAGGTATGTGTAGATGGCACATGAATACACTACATACTACTGACCAATGTCAGATATTCCGGAGGTTCGTCGCTAAACAGATGGAACTAGGGACAATGGAATTGACCTATGTCGAAAGAGTCGTTTTAGGAATGGAGTCAGCTGATGATATCGAAGTGCATCAGCAAGAGGTGAGGCTTGTTAATAAAGAATAGGTAACTCTTGCTAGGGACAAAACCTACAAGGAAGCCCTCGAAATAGAAGGGGTAGTAACTCCGAAGATTGCTACCAAACTTAAAGGGCTACGGAAGGTGTTATGTCCTGATTGTTCTGATATTCTGCACTTCGAATTGGTGAGGTTACAGATCATACCCAATGATCCAAATTAGGTACCTGCCTATCAACGAAGCTATGGAATGCCCAAACGTCCACGAACGGATGTTTTTCCTATAGGAAGGGGGTATCAAGGAGGAAGAGGAGGCAGATTGGGGGGCAGATATGCCCTAAGAGGAGGTCTACCTCAACAAGGATTGAAGGCTTCAGGGTACTTCGAGGATACCCGAACCTCTAACATGACTCATTTGGGGAATATTCCCTCGAAGGCCCAGGAGAGGAGACAAGTGGATGAGAAATTAAGCCACGCTAGAGCTCAGGTTGCAATGAAGATGCAACAAGAAGTGCTCATCAATCAATTGAAGACTGATGAAGAGGCAATGTCGAAAGGAACATTGCAAATCCAAGTCGGACAAATCGAATGTTAAACTAAAGGAAGTGAAGGGGTAGACATAGACACCCTTAGCGATCAGATGAGGGATGTAAAAGTCCACCCCAGTAAATTCGAAAGGAGGGATCGAGAGGAAGATGAATATACCTCAAACGACGGGATCGAAATCTACTTCAATGATGAGCAGTTTGCGCGAACGCAAGCTATTCAAAGGGCCTTTAATTTCGAAGACAAAACTGAAGTAAGCATGGTGGAAGCCATGCATCCAGAGGTCCAGCCAGAAGGGCGAAGCAAGGAACAACCACGATGGCACGAGATAGTGGAAGAAGATGAGGCCTACGAGTTTGTGGCCCAACCAGGTATGTCCTCTTCATCGTATTTAGAATTAGAACGAGACTTAACTTCTACTTTAGATGATTCACCGTATGAATTTATAGAGGATACACTCCTAGATTTAAGGTGTTACGAAGACTTAAACATTTCAGAGATCGAAGAAATTGAGACCTGTACTTGTGAACATGATATAGACCCAGTTTTTAAGGATTTATGGGATAGAAAAGCCATAAATAATAACCATTTTAAATCATTATATATCAAAGCAGAAATTGATAATGTTGGGATAAATAGGGTTTTAATTGATAATGGGGCAACTGTAAATGTATTACCATTATCTACATTACCACTTTTGGGAAAATCCATGAAGGATTTAATAATTGCAGACGTAGCAGTATACGGCTTCTCTGGACATGCCACCAAATCGAATGGACTGTTACCAGTCAAATTTAAAGTAGGAAATACGATCTCCTATAATGCTTTCTTTGTAGTTGATACTAGTTCTAGTTATCAAGCATTATTGGGAAGAGATTGGATCCATAGCAATTACTGTATACCATCTACTTTACACCAAATACTAATAATTTGGAATGGCGAAAGATTTGAAACTGTGAAGGCAGAAGAAAAGCCTCATCTAACCACTGCTAATTTTTTCGAAGCCAGGTTCTACACGGGGGAATGCGCGCCAATTCGAATAGAGGTGCTCGAAGAACAACGAAGGAAAGAAGCCAATCGAAGGCCAGAAGAACACAACGAAGCAAAGATCAAGGACTTTAGCAACAAGCTAAAGGAAGGACATTTGAAAATTACATCTTCCTAGAGATAGGATTAGAAATAGTTGTAATTATTATTATTATTTCAAAATTATTGTTATGTCTAGAACAATATATTGTAGAAATGTTATTCGAATTAATGCAGATGTTTTTCACGAAGAAAATGGTTTTGCAATTGAATTAGAGAATGCTTTAGATAAAACCCTAAGAGTTGTGGCAGGGCTGAACAGTGAACAAAAGTTGATTCACGCAATGACTAATGAATTAAAAGAAATGCAAGAAGAAAGTAACATATATGAAGTACCTGAACGAATCTGGGAAAAGAACGAAGATATAAAAATGGAAATACAAGATCCATTAGAAGAAGTTAATTTGGGAACTAAAGAAAATCCCAGAATAACTTACATCAGTACGAAATTACCTCAAGAAGAAAAGGAAAATCTCATTAAAATCCTAATCGAATACAAAGATTGCTTAGCTTGGGCTCATCACGAAATGCCTGGAATTGACACTCGAATAGCACAACATGAGCTACCTATAAAAAGAGGATTGTAGACCAATTATGCAACCTCTACGAAGGATAGCCCCAGAAATGGTTTTGGGAGTCAAAAAAGAGATAGAGAATTTACTTGAAGCGAAATTCATAAGACCAGCCAAATATGTCGAATGGCTAGCAAATATTGTTCCAGTTGTTAAAAAGAATGGAAAAATTAGAGTATGCATAGACTTCAGAGACCTATATAGGGCCAGCCCAAAGGACGAATATCCTATGCCAGTAGCTGATACTCTAATCGATGCAGCATCTCGACACAAAGTCCTATCTTTCATGGATGGATATTTAGGGTATTATCAACTACGAATTGCTAAGGAAGATAGACACAAAACCGCATTTAGATGTCCAAGTTCTTTAGGAACATTCGAATGGATAGTGATGCCTTTTGGCCTTAAGAATGCAGGGGCAACATATCAAAGAACCATGAACTACCTATTCCACGATATGATAGGAAAATTCATTAAAGTATATATAGATGATGTGGTGATAAAATCACAATCTCACAAAGATTATCTAGATTACTTAGAAAGTTCATTTAAGAGAATGCGAAAATACAAATTTAAAATGAACCAACTCAAATGTGCTTTTGGAGTACAGACAGGTAACTTTTTGGGGTTTCTTATCCACCAACGAGGGATTGAAATTGATAAGAACAAAGCGAAAGCAATTTTAGAAGCAAAACCCCCTACGAGCAAAAAGGAACTCTAGAGATTCCTAGGGCAAATCAATTTCATTCGAAGGTTTATATCTAATCTAGCAGATAAAACTAAGAATTTTTCATCACTCCCAAGGTCTAGGGAAGGTGAGGAATTCCAATGGAAACCAATACACCAAGAAACATTCGATAAGATAGAACAATACTTATCGGAACCGCCAGTTTTAATCCCACCACGAATGGGAAAACCTCTGAGACTGTATCGGTCGACAGGAGATACCTCAATGGGATGTCTATTGGTTCAAGAAAACGACTATGGAAAAGAGCAAGCAGTCTTCTACTTGTCAAAGACTCTGGCGAATACATAGACTAGATACACATCTATCGAAAAGTGGTGTTATAGTCTATATTTTGCCTCATTAAAATTAAGGCATTACTTCATGTCCTTTACAATTGAAGTGGTATCCCCAACAGACATATTGAAATATATGTTGTCACAACCATTATTAAAAGGAAGATTAAACAAATGGAGCCTTCACCTTCTCCAATTCGATATTAGATATACACCACAAAAGGCAATAAAAGGACAAGCTTTGGCTAACTTTTTTTGCAGATCACCCATCAATTAGCGTTGATACAGAAAACCAATTCGAAGAGGACTATATTGATTTAGTCCCATGGAAATTATATTTTGATGGCTCTTCTACTCGAAGAGGGGCAGGTGCTGGGATTAGGGGTGAGCAAAATGACCGGGTACCCGGTACCGGAACCGGTTAAGAACCGCCGGGTCCAAAACCAGAACCGGTACCGGTGGGACCAGTTCTGAGTCCAAATTTTCCGAACCTGTGAAAACCGGTACCAGTTCTGGGTCCTATTTTCTGATCGTCGGGAACCGCCGGGTACCCGCCGGGACCAAACCAGTACCGGGTACCCGCTGAGGCCAGTACCGGGTACTCGAAACCGGTTCTGGAACTGGTACATTAAAACCGATTTTTTTTACTTTTTTTTATTTTATTTTTTGTAGCTAATATCTTATTACATGTTTTTCATTCATTTCCTAAATCATTGCAAAGTATAGTTTTTTTACTTAAAAAAAATACAAACAACGAGGGTGGGGGACTGAGGACTCTACTTATTATTATTATTATTATTATTATTATTATTATTATTATTATTATTATTATTATTATTATTATTATTATTATTATTATTATTATTATTATTATTATTATTATTATTATTATTATTATTATTATTATTATTATTATTATTATGTGTATTTTCGTTACCTATTTTATTGTAGTTGGTTACCAAAAGAAATGTGTTTAGTACTATAATTATGTTCTTATTGAATGTTTATCTTTATTATCTTTGTGAAATATTTTCCAAAATCTATGCTCGTGTGAAAAAAAAGAAAGATAAATATAAAGTAACTAAAGACCCTGGGGAAAACTTTATTCACTACTAATTTGATAATACCATTTTTATTATTTTTTTGATCTCGAATTATGAAAATGACAACGAAAGAAGTCAAGTAGAATGAAACATACAAGTTGGGTTGTTGGAAGACATAAGAAATACTTTCCAACAAAAAGAAAAAGCTTACTTTGCCTTTGTGCAAAGAAGAAAAATAGAAAAAAAATAAAATCACATAGAATCAAAAGTACTTAAATTACTTTCCACCAAAAAGAAAAATCACCTCACCTTGTGAAAACAATATATATAAATATAGAAGGAAAAAAAAGACCAAGTAAATATTATCATTTTAAACTCAATCTTATTATTTTCTTATTCAGATGTAAAAGATTTTATTGTGTGAGACCAACTCACAGAAAATTGGGGTCACGTTTTAGAAATGTAAAGGTCACTAAAAATGAGCAGTGACTCTTGTTTCATTGAAAAGTGACCCCCGTTTCACCAAAGTTATGAAAAGACCGTTTTATAGATGTTTTTGTGAAAAATAGTTAAAATGGAACAATATTACCTTTAATAACAAGTGAAGGTCCATAGTAATTTGAATGATATTGAGCTTTTAGTCAATGAATACAACTTGTTGTGAATTTGTGATAATATATAAAAGACCTTTTATAGATGTTTTTGTGAAAATTAGTTAAAATGGAACAATATTACCTTTATTAACAAGTGAAGGTCCATAGTAATTTGAATGATATTGAGCTTTGAGTCAATGAATACAACTTGCTGTGAACTTGTAATTATATATATATATATATATATATATATATATATATATATATATATATATATATATATATATATATATATATATATATATATATATATATATATATATATATATATATATATATATATATATATATATATATATATATATATATTGTGATATCCCAATATTTTCTATAATTATTATATCGATTTATAAATGATTTATAAATAGTTCAGAAATTAAATAGTATTATAAATGGTTTATAAATAGTTTCGGAGATTAAATCGTATATTCATTTAAGGATTCGATTTATTCAATTAAAGCCATAATAATATTAATTATTATTATGGGACTTTCATAAATGGTATTTATTAATTTTGAAGAGTTTAATTAAAATGTTTTATATATGAATAAGAATTATTCATATTGTTTTAATTAGTTTTAAATTAGTTTTAATTAGTTCTAATTAGTTTTAATTAGCTTTTTAAATCAGAAAAATTATGAAATTTATTCCTAAACCTAGTAGTCCTTGACTTGGGTTGACTAAGGGCCTATATAAGGAAAAGGTGAGACAATTAGTCAATTTTGCAAACTGAGCCAAAACCCTCAAGCATTCACTCTCTCTCTCTCTCTCTCTCCTCCTCCTCGCCGTCCTCTCTCTCCTGAGCTTTCTCTCTCCTCACTGCCTCCCGACTACAGGAGGATCGCCGGCAACCCCCTCCCGCCGGTACTCTCTCTCGCGTTTTCTCTCTCTCTCTCTCTCTCTCTCTCTCTCTCTCTCTCTCTCTCTCTCTCTCTTCCCCTTGCTCTGTTTTGCTCCCCCTCCCCTGTTCCGGCTGTCGCGCCATCGTGAGCCATGACGGCGCCACCAGGACATGCCTCGGTGGTCGCCGGTGATGACCCATGGTCGCCGACTAAGCCCCCTGCTCCCTCTCCTCTTCTCTCTCCCCCGTTCTCTCGTTCTCTCTCTTTTCGCATTTCTCTCTCCTCTCTTCGCCGGAGCTTCGGCGACCACCACCACCGGGCATGGTGGCCCGTGGGTAGTGGTGGTGGAGATGGGTCGGGTTATGGGTTCCATGCATGGGTACCCGTGACCTAGACCTAGTTTTGAAGTTAGGGTTTTGTTTTTATATTTTTCGTAATTATTAATTCGATTTTCAGTATTTTCGATTTAATATTTTTATTTTTTTGCACTCATTCGGAATCAGAATTTGGATTTTCAAAAGCCTATATTGGTTGAAATAAATCAAAGACTTTAATAAAAATATCAGATTGATATTTCGTTACTTTTTATATTTTCGTATTTTATTAATATTGATTCGGTAATTGTTTTTAATTAGGACCTAACGAGCAAGCGTGATTATTGTCGATTGGTTGGAGCATACATACTGTTGGTAGCGTTGTAGTGGTAAGAGCTCATGTCTACCTTCTTCCAAAGCCTCATCAAAACTATTTTGATGTGTGACGTGCTAATTGGGAAATTATTGTGAATTTAATATGCAAAGCATGATTAAATTATATCGTCGTTATTATGAAGTTATTAAGTATGATTCACTGCTGTAAATATGAGTTATAATTAGCATGCTGATGTTAGCATATTTTGGGAATTAATTAGCCCATATGATGATTATTGGACAATTATTGAATTGCGAATTATTAATATTATTATGCTATTAATTATATGCTAATTGGTATGGGTATTATTCAGTACTAGTGAGCACCTATATATTATCGTTGAATGTCTCTGGTGATTTGTGAATTTTTGGATATCATATTACCCTGCCGAAGTGCTGCCGAAATTTGGCTAGACATTACTTGTCTTCATTATTGAATTATCGTCGTTATTGAATTAAAGCATGTTTAATTCTCATCGTATTGAATTATCATTATCGTCGTTATTTACTATTCATTGTCAAGAGCATGAAATGAATTAGTAAGTCGTGGTCTCGTAGTACCACTTATGTCAACCAATGCAAATTATGTGAATTGAATTAAATGAGAGTAAGACTCCTAATGGAACCCTAGGAGTAGCCGAGCAATCGGGACACCTAATGGTGTAGTTCAAGGGATGAGTGATTCCCCAAGTTACTTATGGACACCTCGCAGCGTGTCTGGGACGGATCATTTCCCATTTATTAAGTCCTCTAGGCTCGTGTAATTGTACTAGAGGTAGTGTGCACACTAGAGTCATTAAGTCCATGGCGTGATTGTATCTTCGATTAACAATATGGGTAATCGCTGTTCTATTCGCTCTCTTACATCTCTCTAATCAAGACGGATTGTCTATGTCGTATTTCGTGTGATCACTATATGAAAGAATGTCGTTGTGCGTATGCTTGATTATATGCTTATGTGCGTATGCAAATGAATTTCAATGATTCTTCTAAAACCTTAGGTAAGGTTTGCGAAATGTTTTTACTGGGTACGGATGACGTTTATTCAGTTTATCTGATTTTTGTTTCTCTTTTGTTTCTTTTCTTTTCTTCTGTATTTTGTTTCCGTCACGGAAACCAAAGTGCAGGTTTAGTTGATTGAGGACGTACAGCTTGGAAGGTAGAGTTGCCATCGGTTTATAGAACTGTTTCTGTTAAGTTAGAGCGTGGGATTATTTTTATTGGAGTTAGTCCTTCGAAGGCAAGTTGTAATAAATTTGGTTTAATGGTTTTTAGCTCACTATATAGACAACTCTGATATTAACTGTTTAGTTTGTTTAGTTCCTTAGTAAGCTCCTTTTGATGCCTAGTCTTTCTTTCTGCTTAGCATTTACTCCTTTGTGATAAATATTGCAGTGACATCCCCCCGGGTTCGGGACGGTTCAGCGGTGTCGAGTCGCAGACAGCGACGTCGATAGTTCCCAGGAAATCGTTGCGAATTCGAGGGTGTTACATATATATATGTCATGGGTGTTTGTTCAAACATGATCCCCTAAACTCTAATACTCTATTACTCTCAATCGAATCGAAATGCAAGAGAATGTTAATTAAAAGAAATAACATAGTTTTTAGAAATGATAAGTGATGATAAATTTTGATTTATATGCAACTGAGTTTGAGTCAATGAATGCATATTCTTATAATCTAATGTGTTTATGTTGAAACATGTGACCTCTAAACTCTAATATTCAGATAACCAAGTAAATATTATTAGTTTCTCCTTAAAGTTTTTATTTCCTAATTGAAAATATAGAATTATTTTAAGAATATAGCCTTTAATCATAAGGAGTGATGATTAGTTGTAATTTGAAAGTTATTGAGTCTCGTTATGATTTAATGTGTCAGTGTGCATTTGTTGAAACATGAAATGTTTAAAATGTAACCTAAATCTAAAAAAACATTGACCTTTTTCTAAACGTCACTGGCTCACTGCTCTATATTGATTTGTTAAGATAAAGGTTTATTTTTTTCGTTTATAGGATGAGATGTATATTTATAAGTACAAAAACTTGTTTAAGACGGTCTTTTTGTAACTTTTGGTGAGACAAGGGTCACTTTTTATTGAAATGAGGGTCACACATGATAATAAGTGACCCCTACATTGCTAAATAGTGACCCCCATGTTTTTGTGAGTTGGTCTCACACAACACTCTTTAATAATGAAAATACTCTTAAATACTTCATAAAAAGAAAAAAAATACTTTATCTATGTAAATAAATAATTTTTTTATCATTGTGGAAAAGAGCCAAAATGGAAAAAATGAAAATTAGTTAATAGTTCATTAGTCATGGAAATTTGGGATAATTAATTAAAGATAATTAGAATAAAGGAAAAAGGAAAAAAAAAGGATCGTTTAACACTAAACGATGTCGCTTAGTGTGAGGAAAAGAAGAAAACCCTAATGGCCTAATCTAAGTTTGTTGCCTCTCTCTCTCAGACTCACACTCTGTCTCTCAGACTCTCACTCGGTCTCACTCAGTCTCTCACTCTTCTCACTTCTCCTTCCTACATCCTAGATCTGCGCCGGCCATCGCTTCACAGGTATGTCTACGTTTCTTCGTTTTCTCTCTCTTCGCCATTGTTTTGTTTGTTCTGCGTTTCCCTTTTTTTTCTCTCTCCTCTACTGTTCTGTTCTTATATCGTTTAATTTGTTCGCCATTGTTCTTATTTGTTCTGTGTTTTCGAGTTTTCATGGTGATTGCTCAATTATTTGGGTTTAGGGTTGATTTTATCGATTTTTTTAGGGTTTTAATGAGGGTTTGTGTTCATAGAAAACAAAAAGTGAAGTCCCCTGGCTTAGCTTGTGTTAATGGGGGTGGGTGTTGCTGGGTAATTGTTGTTGTTGTATTACCAGGGAATAGGGATTGTGTTTTCTTTTACTCTGTAACTGCAAGAAATTAAAACTAATACAATTGAACTTGTTTACATCAGCACCATTCATGAACTTGTTTACTAATGCAAGGGATGTATTGGACTGCTTAACTCAATAACCCATAGCTTCAAATCTAGCACTGCTTAATTTGCAAGCTCCAAATTACTATGTCAATCATGAATCAGGATATTATTCATGACATTCTACTAAGTTTACCAATAAAATCCCTCGTCAGTTCAAGTCTGTATGCAAGGCCTGGAAACGCGATGTAAATAGCCTGGATTTCATCCGAAGCCCAGCTACATCTATGCCTCCAGCCTAAATGGGATTATGGATCACTTATCCTTTCTTGTGGGAGTTGTCTGCTGAAGTAATTTCAGTGTTATATTTTGAGGTGTTGGTTTTTGAATAACAGGCGCAACACAAAGTTGCTTGCTTTTTTAAATGCATGCCTTTGCTTTTACCTTTTCTAGTTTCTAAAGTGCTTAAACAAAATTTGTAATACTTTATAACTTTTGTAGCAACTGTTTCTGAGCATGAATATTATGGTTTTCTTTTCTGTTTTAGATAGTATATGGCTGAACATATTGACCTTGATGAAGAAAGCAACTGTGATGCTACACATATGCCACCACCAGCACCAAGGGATGGGCATAAGAGGAACTCAGAGGCTTGGGATCACTACATTGATATCGTAGATCCAATTACGGGAAAAATTGTGAATGCGCAATGCAGGTATTGTGACAAAATATTGTCCGCTAGCACAAGTAATGGTACTTCATCTTTGAAAAAGCATTTGACTGCATGCTTGAAATATCCTGGAAATGTAGATAAAAAGCAAATGAGAATTAGTGCTTTTAGAACTGCACAAAGTGATGTAACTACACTTTCTAATTGGGAGTTTGATCAAAATGCATGCAGAATGGCCCTTGCTAGAATGGTTATAGTTGATGAGCAACCATTTTCAGTGGTTGAACGTGAAGGATTTAGATACTTTTGTAGTGTTGCTGTGCCTCAATTACATATGCTTTCCCGCTTTACTGTTGCTAGAGATTGTCACGAGCTTTTTCTGTGTGAGAGGGACAAATTGAGGAGTACTTGAAAGGTTTGAACTCTAGAATTGCTCTTACAACTGATTGTTGGACTTCTGTTCAAAACTTCAATTATTTGTGTTTGACTGCTCATTTTGTTGATGATGATATTTGGAATTTACACAAGAGAATTCTAAATTTCCAGTTAATGGATAGTCACAAGGGTAAGGATATTGGGACAGTTGTGGAAGCTTGTGTTAACAAATGGGGTATTGATGATAAATTGTCATGTCTCACTGTGGATAATGCTAGTTCCAATGATGTGGCCATTTCCCATCTAAAAGACAACCTTGGTGACAAATTCATTTTTGGTGGTGAGTTTTCTCATATGAGATGTGCTGTCCATGTATTGAATTTAATTGTGAAAGATGGCATTAATGAGGTGCAACAAACAATTGCTAACATTCGTAGTGCCATTAGATATGTGAGGAGCTCACCAGCTAGAGCTCAAATTTTTGCTTCATGTGCTTCCAAGGTGAAAGTTGCTTGTAAAGGTTCTGTTTGTCTTGATGTTTCAACAAGGTGGAATTCAACTTATATTATGTTAGATATGGCATTGAAGTATGAAAGGGATTTTAGAAGAATGAAACAAGATTGTCCTGATTATGTTAAAGAACTTGGTGATAAGATTTCTGAACCAAAGGATTGGGATAATGCAAAATTGTTGACACTTTGTTTGAGGGAATTTTATGAAGCTACTAAGAGGATGTCTGGTAGTTTGTATGTCACTGCTAATATGCATTTTCATGAGGTGTTGAAAGTGCTTAAATCTTTGTTGAAAATGGAGAATGATAGTAATCTTAACATGTCTTTGATGGGTTCCAAAATGAGAAAAAAGTTTGACAAGTACTATGGAGATATGGGGAAGACAAATGTTATGGTCTTAATTGTTGTTGCTCTTGATCCACGATTTAAGATGCGATATGTGAAATTCTCTCTTAATAAGATATTTCCTTATGACTCTAACAAAGTTGAAAGCATGTATGGTGAAGTGGATACTGTTTTGAAAAGATTGTATGAATTTTATTCTAAAACATCTATGAAAGGTGGTTCTACTTCCACCCCTATGAATGTTGAGGAAAGAGTTGGAGGATCGGGAAAAGTGGAAGATGATGAATGGAATGATGAGTTTTATGAAGTAGAGGGAAATGAACCATCAAAGTCGGAGTTGGATGAGTATCTTGAACAACCCCCGGTGAAGAAGGAGGGGCCTTTTGATATCTTGAAATGGTGGGGTGCAAATTGTGACAAATACAAGGTCTTGGCATCAATGGCAAAAGATATTTTAGCCATTCCCGTCTCCACGGTCTCTAGTGAGTCCGCTTTAAGTGTCTCCGGTCGTATTGTTGATGAGTTTCGTAGTAGTTTGCTTCCAAAGACGGTGGAAGTTTTGGTTTGTACACAAGATTGGTTAAGGTCTTCCAACATTTGCATTGATGTGGAAAAAGTGTTGGAGGATATTGAGAAATACGAAGAAGGTAACATTTTTTACTAATTGCTTATGTTTTTCATGTTGCAATTTTAACAATTAATTTCTAAGATATCTTTGTTCTGAATTCAATTCTCAGAATTGAGTGGTGCTGGATCTAGTTGTCTCACGCAAGTTGATGAGGTGATTGCCACCAACTTATAAGGTGTTCTGTTGCTGTTCTTGCTGCTGGTCTACTGTGTTGCAGTTGCTGTGTTGGCTGTGTCGCTGCTGGTCTGTTGTGTTGTTGCTGCTCTGCTGTGTTGTTATTTGAGCTGTTGCTGTGTTGTTGTTTGAGCTGTTGCTTTGTTGGTGTTTGAGCTGCTGCTTTGTTGCTGTTCGCACTGCTGCTGTTTTTGCTGTGTACGGACTGTACGCTGCTGCTGCTGTTTTTGCTGTTTACGCTGTTTCTCTTCTGTTTGCGCTGCTGTTTTTGCTGTTTACGCTGGCTGTTGCTGTTTTGTTTGTGCTGCTGCTGTTTGTGCGCTGCTGTTGTTTGCGTTGCTGCTGTTAAAATGTTGTTTGCGCTGCTGTTTGTGTTGAAAACTTTATGGACTATTGGACTATTGGTTGTAAACTTTATATTTGGACTATTGGTTGTAAACTTTATGGACTGAGGACTTGTGTGTTGAATTATGTTTAGCAATTATAGTAATTTTTTAGCTACAGGTTCACAAAGTTAGAAGCCGATTACATGGTTTCGGAGCTTCGCACTTTGATAATAACGTTGAGCGTTTTGATGTTCGTCATATTTGATGAAATTTAGTACATTATGACTTATGAATATTGCATGAAATCATAGGAAGTTAGGAAACTCAAAGGGTAAAAAAAAAAAGCAAATACTCCTCAAAATTTAGAAATACCAGTTCCAGTACCAGTTTTCAGATCTTAGGAATTGGACGAACCAGTTCCCAGGTCATAGGAACCGCCGCTACCAGTTCCAGTTCCAGTACCAAGAATTTCAAGCGGGTACCCGGAGGTGCTCACCCCTAACTGGGATATACTTATGTCACCAACAGGAATCCCTAAGAAAATTGCAGTACAATTGGAAGGACCTTGTACCAATAATAGGGCAGAATATGAAGCCTTAATCCTAGGACTAGAAAGTCTTCTTGAATTAGGGGCTAAGAACGTGATCATAAAAGGAGATTCTCAATTGATCATAAATCAAACAAAAGGAATCTTCAAATGCTTTAGCTCAACAATTCTAGGAAATGCTAGAATTAAGAAACTACTGGAGTATTTTTATGAAGTAAAAATATGTTATGTCCCTCGAATCGAAAACGAAATAGCTGATGAGCTAGCTCAATTAGCTTCAGGATATTAAATTCCTTGGAGTTATTTTCATGAAAAGATTACAATCAAAGCCAAAGGAACTTATTCCATTCGAAGAGAGAGTAACATTGGAAATAAATAAAGTTGATATTATGATTAAAGAGGTTGATTGGAGGGATGAGATAATCGAATATCTCCAAGAACCATCGAAAAAGAAATACTCTAATAAGTTAAAACTCATAGCACATCGATATGTATATGATGGAGAACAACTATTTCGAAAAGACATTAGTGGTCTATTACTTAAATGTTTAGACTTAGACGACGCTTTATTAGTCATGGGAGAGATACATCAAGGCATATGTGGAGCCCATCAAATAGGGAAGAAAATGAGAAGATTGGTACACCAATATGGATATTACTGGCCAACAGTTACTAGAGATTGTATACAATATGCCAAACGAGTTCCAGCAGCCAAGCTCCATAGTATAATCAAGCCTTGGCCATTTCGAGGATGGGCAATGGACATTATTGGGGAAATTAGGCCTGCTTCATCAAAACACCATAAATATGTTTTAGTAGCCACTGACTACTTTATGAAATTGGTTGAAACAAAGCTGTTCGTAAACATAACGTCAAGTGACATAGTAGATTTTATCAACGAAAATATATTTTACTAGATTTGGAATCTCTGAAACTATCATAGTGGATCAAGCTAAGTAATTTAACAGTGACGAAATAAAGTCTTTTCTAGGAAAATTATCTGTTGAATTAACAAACTCCACTCCGTAGTATGCCCAAGCGAATGGACAGGAGGAATCAACTAATAAAATTATAATAAGAGGAATTGCTAAGATGATAAAAGACAATCATCGCATTTGGCATGATTTTCTCTTAGAGACACTATGGGTTTATCGAACTAGCCCTAGAGAAAGCGTACTAGTAACCCCATTCCAATTGGTATTTGGACACGAAGCAGTCATACCTGTCGAAATGAATATTAAGTCTGAAAGAATACTTAAACAAATTAATCTATCATCCCAAGAGTACGAAGAGGCTATGAATATTGAACAATTGGATCAAGAAATCCTACAAATCGAAACATTGCAAAATATTCATAAGTTAAATAAACAAACTGAAAAATACTACAATCGAAAAGTAAAAAAGAAACAGTTTTCCAAAGACGAATGGGTATGGAAAACAATATTCCCTGAAGGACAAAAAGATAAATTCTACGGGAAATAGTCTCCAAATTGGGAAGGACCATTCATTATCCAAAGCGTTGAACCCGGAAATGCATATAAATTGCTATATACGAATAGTAAACAGTTTGAACGAGCAATATATGGCAAATATCTAAAGAAATATTTCCCTTCGACTTGGGATATATATAAAGATAACATTTACAATAAATTTTCACAACTTTGAAAAGAGATAAACGAAAGCTAAAATACATAAGTAATTCGAATTAATTTATTACAAGAACTTTGCGAAGAAAACCCTAAGTAAGGTACGATAATACTCGAACAAGCATCTTGAGATATGATATTCGAAAAGTTATCTTGAACATAAGTGCTGGAAAATGAATATCTAGTCAAACATACCAAAGAAAAAATACCCCACGATCGAAGAGTATATTCGACAGGTTCTTGATGAAAAGAAAAGGGAGTAAAAAACACCCCACTCGCCCTGACAAAGAAAAGAACACTCCACGTTTAGTGAGTGTATTTTACAGGGTGTTAACAAGAAGAAAGAACGAAAAGGAAAAGTAAGGACATCACTCTACTCGCCTCGACAAGGCTCGGATCACCCACGTTAATATGGGTAATTATATATGTAAGTAGGGGACATTAAGGCTATAATGAAAGAAATTATAGCAAATTTCATCTTGATGAGGACCAAGTGAAATAAATTAATATGGGTGATCATATACGTAGAAAGTTCACTAAATACCTTCTCGAAAAGCTTGTGAAAGAGAAAAGAGTTGAAAAATATGACTAAGTGATTAAGGAAAAGATAGGGTATATTCGACATGATGCCTATAAAATCGTAATGACATGAGGACAGTTATCTTACGAATTAGAGAACTTATAAACATCTGGCTTCTCAAGAAACATGATCGAAAGAAAAGAAAAGAAGAAAGAGATGGAGACGAGAGAAGTAAAGAGAAGTGATCGTAAGGTGATCAATTTATAAGAAAAAAGGGCGATATAAACAAGGAAAAAACACGGAAAATTGCGAATACAACGCAGAAAACGAAACGGTCAAAGTCAAAATAAAAGTATATGTTCACATTGAAGAAATAAATATCATACAAGAGCATTCAAACATTGCTTAAGGGAATTCAAAATGGTCCTAGCTGTAGTTTGCGAAAATTTAAGATGAGATACCCTATCAACACGATCCTTAACTAATTGTGCCATAGCTATTAGACGAGTTTCCTCGTCAATAAAAGCAGTCTTCAAAGAAGGCAATTTCTCCAAAAGTTGACCCCTACGAGCTTGAAGGAGTTGCAATTTTTGATCAATATCAGATAATTCAGTAGATAAGGCTTGATAAACCCCCGTCTCTTGCTGAAGTAGTGTATGAGACTCTTTGAGTTGAGTGTACAACACCTTCAAAGCCTCATCTGATATAGATGCATCATGAGTGTCATGAATAAATCAAGTAAGAGCTTCCACATTGTTGAGTATAGGAATCCGTTCAGGAAAGAGGGATTGAATACAAACAAAGAAACTCTGAAGCTCAACCGCAGTTTCGACGGGAGTGGCATCAGATAATAGGGCGTCAATCAAACGAATACCTTCATCCCTTGAAGGCATAGTTGAAGTAGAAAGAGATGTAGAAACGCCTACAAAGTAAAACAAGAACATGAGTATATAAATTCACGAAGGCATAAAAGTTTAGAATAAAAGAATTCTAACCTGTAACAACCATCGTATCAGTTTGAGATACAACTGCCACTTTAAGTTGTGGTGATTGAACAACCAAGTCTGGCTGACGATCAGGAGAGGGGTTAGGAGAGGGCAAGACTGGATCCTTTAACCTAGAATTATGTGCTCCAATATCATCAGAATCAAACGAAATAGCTATTTTTACCCTATCTAAAAAAAGGAAGTAACTTGGTTATTTAGAAAATAGAGAGAGATTAAAAGAAAGAAAGAAAGAGTCCATACTCGAGGAGGAACGAATGGTAGAAGTGTGGTCAGGAGAAGCATGTCCTGACGGGGTTGAGAGCGACGAATCCTCAACCACAAGCTCTGTATACAATAAGAAAATTAAATAATGATAAAATAGAATCGAAAGATCAATCGAAATAGAGCTAACAACCATACCAGGTGAAAATACCACTAAGGCTTGAGAAATAGGCTCCACCACAGAAGAGGGGGGCGAAGAGATAGGACCTCCTATATACGAATAGAATAGTAAGTGAAGAATTCGTTTATAAATCCCGATGAAGGTACAAGTTAGAAACTACCTCTATTTCGACGACGTCTGATGATAAGTGGCTCATCAGAGGAAGAATAGTCAGACTCTTCGATAGAATCTGGGGGTACAATGGATGCTCCTCTTCGACTCGAGGACGGAAAATCTCTAGGCCGCTTTAGGCTAGATGAAGAAGGCATAGATGAAGAAGGCATCATGCTAATAGGTGTCACGATGAGAGGAGACACGTTAACAGCGTCCTCGCTTGTTGGTTCCTCGTCAAAAAAGGCCCCCGGGATAGGCTTCAATCAATATAACATAAGTTATAAAGAAAAACCAAAAAAAAAAAAAAGTTAAAGTTCAGAAAATAACTTATAGAAAAGAGAAAAATACCTCAAGGAGGAAAGGAGGAGGAACAAGAGCTCTGAAGGGAATAATGGCAGCAGCATTCGCAGGATCTTTAGGGTAAAGAACCCCTAAAACAGCCTCAATACGGGGACAAAGGAAATCAGGATGCAAATAAGTAGAAGCAAACTGATTCCACCATCGAGCATAACCAGGCTCAACTCGAGCAGCCCTCATCCAAGGAAGAATCTTCCTCTTTCTTATGTAGGTGGAAAGGGTGTGTTGAGTTCGAAGATAGAGCTCATGTCTGCCAGCTTCCACAAACTTCTGACTAACCTCTGCCCCCAATAACTTAGTCCTCGAAGACGAAAGACGATTGAGGGTCTCAATGAAAGGAACAGCACAGGTCTGTACCAGACCAAACTGCCTGGCAACAAGTTGGGAGTTATAAACTTCAACTCCCATTTCGTGGGAATCAGCAAAGAGAAGGTCACGAGCACATAATACTGAATTCCTATAATACTGACCTTGATCATCAGAAATCAGAATAGGGTTGAAGGAAGAAAGCCATGAAGGAGAAGCTGCTCGAGCAGGATGCCAATTAAAGAATGAAGGCCTTGAAAGAAACTCAAGAAGCACTCGAGAGAAATCATGAGGAATCAAGGGGGCACACTTGTTAAAAACAGTCTCTGCAACACAACCCCATTCATCTCGAGGGGATTTATTACAATTAATAAGGGAACCCCCAAATTTATCCAGCTCCCTTCGAATTTGAAGATCATAATCCTTATCAGATAAAGTATGGACTAGATGAGGGTAATATACATGAGCCCAAACAGTCAATATCCACAAGGGACAAGTCTGCCTATATATTCGAGAAGGTTCAATGACCATTCGGCTCAACCCTCGATACGGCTGAGCTAGAAGAAATGGAGCTAAGGGGATATGTAACACCCCGAATTTTCTACTAAATAAATAAATAAAAATAAATAAACTCGAGCCGAAAATCCGGCATAGTTCCTTTTTTAAACACACTACACAGCCTAATAAGGCTTATAAAAACCAGCTTAACAAAAATATAAAACAAAATCCAACAACCCAGCGGAAGACTCTAATAATATTTGGGGCGCTACCGCCACACTCACTCATACGAATGAGTGTAAGGCTCTTCAACTGAAAACTAATAATAACAATAATCTCAATATTAGTCTAGGTGGTCTATTTAATTACAACTTAATTATATTAATAAAAAAACAAACTACAATTTCTTCGTGTACGTCTATCTGAAAGCGTTCCTCACTGACATATGTATATAATAAACTTCAATCTGCAAAAATGTGAGAATTTGCAACGTCCGCAATGCTGGTAACTCACATCTAGTACGTAAAGCTCATTCTAAATTCAAATCAAGTCTAAACGTATAAAACATGCTTCAGTTCCTATATACACTTTAATCTACTTGTTTTGTGTCTATATATACCATAGCATTTACATTGAAGATACATCATCAATCCTACACAAAACATAAGGAACTATCAATCTTTAGATAACCTCTATAACTCTGTTTATCTTGCTAGTTTAAGAAAGCTTTTATTATTAATCTTGCATTACTGAGCTGGGCATAAGGGAGAGGTTCCTAGGGCCGCCGCATCTCGGAGGCGTTTAAACCCTTGACCACAACTGAGGGTCAAGCCACAACTGGGGGCCAAATGTGCTACACCTGCTGACCACAACTGGGGGTCATAGCCACAACTAGGGGCTAGGTCACAACTGGGGACCGCAGCTAAGCTTTGGGGACGTCTCCCATATAACACATCTGGAGTACCCATAGGTTCCCACTACCCAGAGCCATCTTCCACTTTACGTTATTAGTAGCTTAAGTAGCTTTTCATTTCTACTAGCACAATACATCACATACTTGCTTAGATAGCTCATAGTTGACCAACTCTTGCTCATATAAAACATTTTTTCTTCTTATGCTTTAGCATCATGAAAACTTCTCATGACTGAACGTCTCGTTCAATCCATGTACTCGCTCATGTTGTTCCACTCAAACTTGTATCTCATAGCTCAATAGCACTTTAACATTTATTTTCTTTTCTCTTTGACTTAAAATAAATTCTTTTGTCCTTTGTCTAGCGTAAGACATTAGATTCTGACATCAAAGAAGAGCACACTTTTTATTATCAAATAGAAAACCAAAGATGTAATACACTCATACATATCACATTATCTTTCTAGTTCATCATCCCATAACAAGATACTTCATATAGGTTCTGTATACATGATTTACTCAAGGTAATAGTCTATGTACAACAAGCAGACATCCCACTTGGCTTCCAAGAATAAGCTATTAACTAAGATCCCATTTTTCTCTAATAAGCATAGTTTAGCTTATCTAACTCTATTGCTGAACAAGGAACAATAATATGAGAGATTCAAGTACATGTTGTCCATGAGCAAATAAACATTTGAACTGCAGCACCTCAGATCATAATTCCTTCACTTAATTACCAAAGCATTGAGCTCTCTATCATAATCTTATAATCTTTAAACTAGTTAATAAAGCAAGTAATATGTAACATAACCAAATAGAGCTAAATAACAGATTTTGGCAACCTGGCTTATTCAATTCGTACACTCTCAATCTAAAACATAATCTACAGTCAAGAAACTACTGTTATTGTACAATTTCCCCACACCTAGTAACCCAACTAATCTATACTTCAGCAATTATCACTATAGTATGACATCATAAGATTCCCAATTCACAACCAAAGCCAATTGAATCACATATACACATAATGAGGCTCAAAACGAATGTAAAATGAACCCTACATAATAGATGTAGTTACCTCTAATCGAACCACCAAAAGCCATTACGCACCATAAATCCTCCAATCAATCCTCAAACATCCATCATATATGCGTATAAACAAAATAGATACATTAAAACCAAATTCAGAAATCAAATGAATAAGTACCCAAATCGATTTAGGGCTTAGGATTTTGGAAAGCAAACCAACAAGAAGAGTGAGAAGAGTCGTGAGTACTTCATGGGCGACCAATTCAGGTGGCCGAAACCCACCCAGCGCCCTGGCGGTGGTCAGAAACAGTAGCAACCAGTGGCGCTCGTGTGAAAGGGGAAAAGCAGGGGAGAAGGCCGCATAAAACAGAGAAGAGAGAACGCAAAATTCGACCCTCAGCAGTAAGGAATTCAACCCATCAAGAAAGTTACAGCAACAACAGTATAGGTTTTGGAGAAGGAGCGAAGGAGATGACAGCGGTGGAGAACTGTGGTGGTGATGGTTCGTGGTGGTGCGGGTTTGAGCGTGAGAAGGGGAAGAAGAAGGACTGGGAAGGTAAAGAAAAAAAAAGGGTGACACTTAACTAATAAGAGAAGAGAGAGGCGGTGGAAGCTAAACTCTAGACATAACCGGACTCTTAACATATTTTTAACCAAAACAACTAACACACATATATATCTAATCAATAAATACGTACATAAGTCCGGAATTAAATAATATCACCTTATAAGGTAATAAGTCATTTCCGAAAAATACTCAAAATACACTGGGTATTACATTCTACCCTCCTTACAAAAAGTTTCGTCCTCGAAACTTGCGTAAAATAAGTTTATATAGAAATATGGGGTTTCACACTCTAAACCCCTTTAAAAGAATTTTGTCCTCAAAACTAATCATGTAGAAGAATGGGGAGAACATAATATCTGAACTGAAGATTTATGCATATAACTCCTTAAAAACAGAACACAAAATGGAATATATAGAACTGTATTTACTAGCTTCCGCTGCATACTCTGATCATCGTTTTTTCTTTGTCTGCTAAGACTTTTGTTTATCTTAACAAGCTACAGGTAGACACAAAAGGTATATGTGAGTCTACATCCATATGCTAAAACATGAAGCACCTTTCATACACAAGCCTCAATTCTGCATGAAGATCAAATTCACTCCCTAGACATTCTCATATAGTACCACTTCTAGATAGAGCTGCATAAGCAACCTAACATTTCTCTGCAACCTGATCGTTGAAAGAGGTCAAAGTCCCTGATTGAAAGCCCATAAGTCACTTGATAATCATCCTTCCCAACTGAATCGGAATCCTAAAATAAATTTCACTTAATGACCCAGAACTACAGCAAAAGAGCTCTCACATATCACATAAGGAAGTCGATCAAAACTGACTCTAAATTCAATTGTTCAATTCTCGCATACTGAATGCCCAGTCCTCACTAAAACAGCTGTAATTTTCAAACCAGAGTTGATCTTTCATTGCTTGAATGTTTCTCTAGATCCCTAACTCATAGGGGTATAAGTTCTATGAAGACACCCCATACAAAATCTGGCTGAAACATGCAGAAAAATGTCCTTGAATGTGACCTTACAACATTTTTTTCGTGATTCAGATCAGACAGAGTTTACGAATATTATGTGGTTCCTCAAAATTCCTCATATAGTGGACACCTAATAGTGTGTCCGTGCAAGATTTACCACCAAGTTCATACTCAAAGTGCTCAACTATATCTAAACTTCAACGAAATGAAATGCATTAGTAAGTACATAACTCTCAAGGATCACATCTTATTTTCACTACTCTTCATATAATACACCATATATACTCTTAATTCATAAATCAGTCACTCATACTCAACTCTTCCACACATTCTTTTTCATTATGATGCTTCAAACATTATTTAACCTCAAGCCTGCTATTTCATTGTATCCTTCACAATACACTTACAAACATATACGACTACAACCTTCTCCAACTAACTCCTCCAAGAATCATGAAATGATATTCCTAACTTTCTCTCCTTCACACCAAACATTAACTCGTATAACAAGCATATACACTTAGCTCACAGGTCACCGTTTTATACTATGGCAAAAACTCCAAATGCTACATAGGCCTTGAACCTCATATATCATTACAGCATATCAAAGCAGTAATAATGTTGACAGATACTATTGCTATTACTCCTGAATTAGCTCCAGAACATTAATTTTCCCAATCTCCCAAAGTCTACTTTTTTTTTTTCTTTTTCTTTTTCCCCAAGCAAACAGAAAGCAGTAAAAGGAACATATGTATTCAACATTTAGAACACATAGTCTGTAACTGATCTTTGTAATCACGAATCATCTTCTGAGTGCCATATACTACTGACATGATTCTCTCTTAGCTAACTCAAGCCAAATTCATAAACTATATATAAAAAAAATATACTCAAGAAATAATCAGCAGACATCATACATGTCAAAACAACTAGTTATGTATTCATCTTTCAATGATACTCCAATTTCATCCAAGTATCTTCTACACAGTAAGCGACTTGTAACATGTACAACAAGAAGTACACCTAAATAGTCATTTCTTAGAAATTCTGTTAGCCATGACATAAGCAAAGAAGGCTTCAAAATTAAAAGAATTCCAAACCAACAAATCTATCTAATACTCATTAGCTGATTAACTTATCCATGTCTGATGGATCTGTTAAAGATACTCATATACTGCTATTTGTAACACCATAAGCCAACATGTAGGCTCATGTAATTGGTCACTTAGTATCCTCCTTTTTCTCTCCTTCTCTTTCTTTTTTTTCTTTTTTTTTTCTACTTATGTTTCTATAAGAAATCGAAGACCTTATACGACAAGCATTGACATGTATGCGCTCATAAGTCATATAGTGACTAACTCAGCTTGTCACCAAGATTCACAAAAAGAAACTAAGCTTAACAGTGGTAACAAAAGCCATAAAAAAAACACATTATTGCACACCCACTTAATGCACAGAGCACGTAATATGCATTCAGGTTTTAAACTCTTCAATCATCATTTGGATGCACTTACACATCATTCCACTTGTTTGTCACATGACTCAACTAAAGTCTAGTTGATAGACTAGATCAATAGAACCATAACTCAAAAGCAATTACCACACAAATCATAGAAACAAGTTCTAAACTTGCCTTTTTCCTCACATTCCAAACTCACCCTAGCATGATTCTTTCATAAATGTAACAAGTAATCCTTTCCACAGCATAGGGAAAGTACACATAACTAGCTAAGTACTAATTCATATAAGATACGCAGATTACATAATAAGCAAGTAGAATTCAAACCTCAAAAGAATTTTAAAACTATCAAACCTATCTAAAAATCACTCTCATACGGCTTAGTTACTCCATTTGATCCTAAATAATTGAAGTAACGCTAAGATCATCAAGATCCTTGCGTTGACACCAAGAGCAAACTGCTCTGATACCACTTTGTAACACCCCGAATTTTCTACTAAAATAAATAAATGAAAATAAATAAACTCGAGCCGAAAATCCGGCAGAGTTCCTTTTGTAAACACACTACCCAGCCTAATAAGGCTTATAAAAACCAGCTTAACAAAAATTAAAACAAGATCCAACAACCCAGCGGAAGACTCTAATAACATTCGGGGCGTTACCGCCACACTCACTCATACGAATGAGTGCAAGGTTCTTCAACTGAAAAACTAATAATAACAATAATCTCAATATTAGTCTAGGTGGTCTATTTAATTACAACTTAATTATCTTAATAAAAGAACAAACTACTATTTCTTCGTGTACGTCTATCTGAAAGCGTTCCTCACTGACATCTGTATATAATAAACTTCAATCTGCAAAAATATGAGAATTTGCAACGTCCGCAATGCTGGTAACTCACATCTAGTACGTAAAGCTCATTCTAAATTCAAATCAAGTCTAAACGTATAAAGCATGCTTCAGTTCCTATATACACTTTAATCTACTTGTTTTGCGTCTATATATACCATAGCATTTACATTGAAGATACATCATCAATCCTACACAAAACATAAGCAACTATCAATCTTTAGATAACCTCTATAACTCTGGTTATCTTGCTAGTTTAAGAAAGCTTTTATTATTAATCTTGTATTACTGAGCTGGGCATAAGGGAGAGGTTCCTAGGGCCGCCGCATCTCGGGGGCGTTTAAACCCTTGACCACAACTGGGGGTCAAGCCACAACTGGGGGCCAAATGTGCTACACCTGCTGACCACGACTGGGGGTCATAGCCACAACTGGGGGCTAGGTCACAACTGGGGACCGCAGCTAAGCTCTGGGGACGTCTCACATATAACACATCTGGAGTACCCATAGGTTCCTACTACCCAGAGCCATCTTCCAATTTACGTTATTAGTAGCTTAAGTAGCTTTTCATTTCTATTAGCACAATACATCACATACTTGCTTAGATAGCTCATATTTGACCAACTCTTGCTCATATAAAACATTTTTGCTTCTTATGCTTTAGCATCATGAAAACTTCTCATGACTGAACGTCTCGTTCAATCCATGTACTCGCATGTTGTTCCACTCAAACTTGTATCTCATAGCTCAATAGCACTTTAACATTTATTTTCTTTTCTCTTTGACTTAAAATAAATTCTTTTGTCCTTTGTCTAGCGTAAGACATTAGATTCTGACATCAAAGAAGAGCACACTTTTTATTATCAAATAGAAAACCAAACATGTAATACACTGAAACATATCACATTATCTATCTAGTTTATCATCCCATAACAAAATACTTCATATAGGTTCTGTATACATGATTTACTCAAGGTAATAGTCTATGTACAACAAGCAGACATCCCACTTGGCTTCCAAGAATAAGCTATTAATTAAGATCCCATTTTTCTCTAATAAGCATAGTTTAGTTTATCTAACTCTATTGCTGAACAAGGAACAATAATATGAGAGATTCAAGTACATGTTGTCCATGAGCAAATACACATTTGAATTGCAGCACCTTAGATCATAATTCCTTCACTTAATTACCAAAGCATTGAGCTCTCTATCATAATCTTATAATCTTTAAACTAGTTAATAAAGCAAGTAATATGTAACATAACCAAATAGAGTTAAATAACCGATTTTGGAAGCCTGGCTTATTCAATTCGTACGCTCTCAATCTAAAACATAATCTACAGTCAAGAAACTACTGTTATTGTACAATTTCCCCACACCTAGTAACCCAACTAATCTATACTTCAGCAATTATCACTATAGTATGACATCATAAGATTCCCAATTCACAACCAAAGCGAATTCAATCACATATACACATAGTTAGGCTCAAAACGAATGTAAAATGAACCCTACGTAATAGATGTAGTTACCTCTAATCGAACCACCGAAAGCCATTACGCACCATAAATCCTCCAATCAATCCTCAAACATCCATCATATATGCGTATAAACAAAATAGATACATTAAAAACAAATTCAGAAATTAAATGAATAAATACCCAAATCGATTTAGGGCTTAGGGTTTTGGAAAGAAAACCAACAAGAAGAGAGAGAAGAGTCGTGAGTACTTCATGGGTGAGCAATTCAGGTGGCCGAAACCCACCCGGCGCCCTGGCGGTGGTCAGAAACAGTAGCAACCAGTGGCGCTCACGTGAAAGGGGAAAAGCAGGGGAGAAGGCCGCACAAAACAGAGAAGAGAGAACACGAAATTCGACCCTCAGCAGTAAGGAATACAACCCATCAGGAAAGTTACAGCAACAGCAGTACAGGTTTTGGAGAAGGAGTGAAGGAGATGGCAGCGGCGGAGAACCCTGGTGGTGATGGTTCGTGGTGGTGCGGGTTTGAGCGTGAGAAGGGGAAGAAGAAGGACTGGGAAGGTAAAGAAAAAAAAAGGGTGACACTTAACTAATAAGAGAAGAGAGAGGCGGTGGAAGCTAAACTCTAGACATAACCGGACTCTTCACATATTTTTAACCAAAACAACTAACACACATATATATCTAATCAATAAATACGTACATAAGTCCGAAATTAAATAATATCACCTTATAAGGTAATAAGTCATTTCTGAAAAATACTCAAAATACACTGGGTATTATAGGATAGGACTTTCCATTGAAGCTATATTGGCTGCTAAAGGAAGAAAAATTCGACTTATGTTACAAGATTTCCCCATGCATAATCTACTAAAGACATAAACTAAGAAAAGGACAACCTCTCCCTTCGTAACAGGGCCCGAGTGAAACAAAAGGGCATTCAGTGCAGTCCAAGATTGTTTCTGACCCAACAGAAGAGAAGCAGATTCTAAAATACTCCGTTGTGACAGCAGGAGAACAACAAATATAACTAAGCTCTACAGATGATGTATCAGGACTCAAACCGGTGAAGAATGCTATGTCTTCAAGAGTAACGGTTTGAATGCCACTACCCGAAATAAAACAATTAACTGCGGGGCTCCATGACAACAAAATGGAAAGAGAAACATTGGCTTCGAAAGGAATAGTTTTAAACAAAGCCAAACGAATGAAATCATAGATTTGATTGTCCATCCAACGACCATGAAAATCTTTAAAACGATCAAACCACTTTCGAGGGAAAGTATTTATAATTTCGTTTACCCAACCATGGAGGGGCTTATTTCCAGCATGTACGAATGCGTGTTCGAAAGCACTACCTGAAAGGAATAAAGAACGACAATATTGAAAATTAGGAAAAACCTGATCGAAACGAGAGAGGAAAATTTCGTCTTCTTCCATAAAAACCTTCGAATCGAAATTCGGACCCAATGAAAAGCCAGGAAGGCCGGTTGAAGAAAATGGAGGTTCTGGAGGAGATAGAGCACAACATTTCGATACTGAAGCCTCAAAGAAAGATAAAAATCCGGATAATCTTTTATTATTTTGTAAAGATTAACAACATCTTTAGCCTTTTTGAGGTTATCAACATCTTTCAAATCAAGGAAAGGTTCGGAATTGGCCATCGAAGAACGAAACGATGAAGATTGATGGAGAAAAGTCTTGAAGAATTGGGGTTTCTTGACGAAGAGAGAGAAAGCAGTGGAAGTAAGGAAGTTAAAGGATGAATATATATAAGGGCGGTAATCATCATTAACTGAAAAGCACGATTACCCATGACCAATGAAAAGACACATGCAAAAGCAACTGTAACATCAAAACGGGGGAAACGAAGCGTCACTAGTACAAATAATACAAAATAAACTCGAAACGTTTATATATGTATTAGGGGGGCAGTTGTTATACACGAAATAAATTGGACTTATAATACAGTAGATAAATTGGTCAACAAAAGTCAAAGTCAAAAAGAAATTAAAGACTTTTGAAGAATCCTTGTAAAATAAAAGACTCATATATATATATATATATGAAAAGCAGTTGTACGAATGGCTAGGTATAAGTATTAGTCAAATAAGGAGAATACGAAGGAAACCAGGAGAAGTGGAAGACGTGGGGGAAGTTGGACACTAACATGAAGAAAGTGGACAGACAGAAGAACTACTAGATCATGGACAGTTATCTCAAACCCCTATAAATACAAAGAAGAACAAAAGAACAAGGCAGCAGAGCTCATATTGATAAGAAGTCAAAAAGTAGATTTTAGAGTAGTGTAGCTTAGGAGTAGATTGTTAACTTAGGCTCTTCGAGCGTGTAACCCAGCCACTCAGCAATTGCGCCTTATTGTGAGGTATAATTGCTTCTATCCCTTTTATTTTTTATGCTCTGAATCGAATGTATGCCTGATCATAATCAAATGAAATATGTTTAGCATTCCTTCCTAAATCATGCTCTTTTAAAGTTTTCTTTTATGCTTGCTTGTGTTGCTCTCTGTTGAAGTATTCGAATACGTATTTGCAATAACTGTCACTGTTGATAAGTGTCCGCCTTTTGACCGAGCCGGTGTTGGGGGGTGGAAGGGTAGGTTCGAATGGGGAGCGGCCTGCTCTAAGATAGTCCCGACCTTATTTAGGACCTTTTTAAGGGTCGTAGGACTGCCCCTCACGGTTGCTTGTGACCCCTAAGTACCAAGCACATCAACACACAAACAACTAGTTTTTCAATTTCCTAGACTAATTCGATTATCTTTGACACAAACAAGTAGTTTTTCAATCAAAGTTAAAATTTGAAAGTTGCACCTAGTGGTTTGAACTATCTGCTAGGAGTATCTAACAATTTGCCAGATTTTTTTCTATTTGCAACTACATTTACAACTTATTTTTTTTAAAGTTATCCATAGTAGCTTTGACCTACAACTGCAACTATAATTACAACTAGTTTATTAGCATTTTGTAGCAATTTTTTTTACAATTTCTACTAATTTATTTTCTCTTTTAACATTTGACAAGTACAACTATAACTACAACTACAACTACCACTAAGTTTGCCAAACATTTAACATTTCTTTCCTCAATGATGTTAATTTCCTTAGAGTTTACTCGTAAATTATGTTTGGGTCAGTTTATTTCGGTAATTTTTATTTCAGCTAAATTCAATGATGTTTAGTTTTAAAAATACTTTTTTCCTCTCAAATAGTAATCAGTTTACTTCAATTTTCTTTGGTGTTCACTTCACTTCCCTTCATTCTTAAAACCCACACCCTAAGTGGAAAATAAAACAATAAAAGTGGATTTTTTCCCCCGAAAAATCACCTTTTAAAAACTTTTTTTTTTGTTATAAAATCACCTCTAATAATTATTTTGTTTATTAAACCACATTTTAAGATGTTTTGTTTTCCAACAATCACCTAATTAAACTCATATCCAGACAATTACGAACCTATTGTAACAAAAAAAAAAACCTAACGACCATTTTTGTGACTCTAGATTCATAATTGATCGAAATATGAGTTTAGGTGGTTGTTGGAAAACGAAAACATTATAAAAGGTTGTTTTATAAACAAAAAAAAAATTATAGAACGAGTTCGTTGGAGTGGTGGTCGAAAGTGAGCATAGTTCATCGCTCAAGGAGTATAATTTCACAGCGGATGGGCTAAGCAGGGATTAAACAAAGAGGTAGACTTTGTTGCTTGGTTTTGAGTTCTAGCTTTGCTTTCTTGCTATCTTGGTGCTATACACCTTGGCATATGACTATTTCGTTCTCTCAAATCATCTAAAAAGATGAGGGGTGTTATGGTGTAAGACGCTCTTGGTGTAGCCTCATGGCGTTCTTTGTATTGGCATGATGACACTCTTAAGAAGTTGGGAATG
This sequence comes from Tetragonia tetragonoides, assembly GCA_038025085.1. Taxonomy (NCBI): domain Eukaryota; kingdom Viridiplantae; phylum Streptophyta; class Magnoliopsida; order Caryophyllales; family Aizoaceae; genus Tetragonia; species Tetragonia tetragonoides. The sequence goes on along the minus strand of CM076147.1, from coordinate 11,057,710 downwards.
GTATGTCGTTGTTAACAATCTCACATCAAATAAGAAAATGATAGATGAAAGACAAAGGAAGCACAAAAATAACAAATTATCTTTTCTTGACATTTTTTTGTTGGTTCACGATCAAGGGTATCCACCATCGACTACAGTGACTATTTTCTCACGCTGGCTTGTATGCACCTCAAAGGGTGGGACATCTGGCCAAGGAAATTAAAGATGCTCCATGCCCAAGACGAGATTCGAACCCTCGACCTTGGTTAAGGATGAATGAGTCCCTACCACTCAATCACACCTCCTCGGTTATCTTTTCTTGTCATTTTAGCTATGAACAAATTAAAATATCCATTAGAAGTCCCTCTAGTAGAATTCAAACTTTGTTGCAAGGGAGCATCATTTTTTTTTTGATAATTATGGTGTAATTTTATTAATGAATCAAGAGTCCAAATTACACCAAAACGCCAATACCCATTAACAGCATCACGTAACCTCCACTCCCCCACCTTCTATGAAGGGTTGAGAGAGAGATTACCTATCATTTGCTTAAGTAAAGGCACAAAACATTCAGAAAGCAAAACATAAAGTTACCCACTCCAACTATACAAGATGCATCTAACTACTGAACCCCTAAGAAACAACTCATTTCCCAGCCATGTATTACCCCTGTTTCAACCACTCTTCACGGCAGTGCACTAAAGCCACGCCACGAACGGCTCTGTTCTTTCCAGCCCTTGTTTTGCTAAATGATCTGCTGCAATATTTCCACTCCATGGCCTATGTATTACTCCAATCCTACCGGCTACCACTGAAGTACTCATGATGATTCAGATTCATATAGGAGAATGCTTTTTCTACCCATCGGGAAGTCTATTCGGGTGATGTGGACAAGAAAATAAGTTTGTACATTGGGACTCAAATAATCCATTTTCAACTTAAAAAAGAAAATATTAAAATCCAATCAATCATCAATGCATACATCATCCGGGTAGACTATCCGGTAGGTAAACTAATATTTCTCCATTCGTATACAAGTTTAGCACCTGGAACCATGTTTACCTCGTGAGTAGACCCCGATGATAATAGAAGAAATAGTTGATAATTTCGATTGGGCTAAACAATGAGCAGTATTGCAATTCAATCTTTGCTAGGCTTATTTTAATTAGTCTTCGTTCTCAAATTGGCTTTAGAACAATTTGGAATCTTTCCAAGTCAATTGGGACAGTCCAAATAGTAAAAATCTGAAACGTGCGATATAACTCGTCGAATTGGGTCTGACCCAAATCAGACGAATCGACGTTTCCATGACGAGGGCCAACATCGAGCTGGCGCCGAACACCCCTTGTGATGCACCAAACCGGCACATGAGGACGAGAACCAGCGCCTTTTGGCGCCCGTTTGCTCCCGGGTTTCGATCCATTTTTGGATCTCAAAATTTTATCTTTTTTTGCCTATAGATACCCTGGTGAAACCCCATATTCATAAGAGAGATCCGTACAGACTAATACAGATACATCTCAAAATCTAGAGAGCATAAAATCTAGAACTTTGAGAGCATCCTTGTGAGATCAAAGAGAGTTCCCGAAACGTACCCTTCACTAAATCTCCCAAGCATACATTCAAACACATTTATTATCCACACATACAAGTCGCATAAACCCCTTCAAATCATTGTTCCTAGTCCTACGTCGGGTCACCTATAGATCTGAAAGATTGGGTTTTCTGCAACATAGCTCCTAAGGCTTCTAAATCGAAGCGATCGTCGACCATGTCGGGTATCCTAAGGCGATGATGAAATAAATCAATCTTTGCATGTTTTATAATTAAAGTCTCCATCTTTATTGTTTTCTATATTGTTTTGGTTGGTTTTTGTTATTGTAAATTCCCCTAATCCTGAAGCCATGGATTTATTGAATCGCTTCCATTGCTTTAATTGCTTTGATTTCTATTGATTGATTGTATGCTTGTTTTTTTCATAGATTTGCATGTAATTGGTTGCATGTTAAGTAAACCTCAAAACAAAAAATTAAATAAATAGACTTTTAGTACCAAAATGTTACCGGCATCCCACTTTTGATACCAATAAATACCATTTTACCGCAAATGCTCTTTTAAAATAATATATTTGTTATTCGCGATAAAAATAGAAAACTTATTTTAAATCTTACCTTACTATTAAAACACAGTGCAACGCTTCTAAAACTTGCCAGTGCAACGCTTCTAAAACTTGCCACGTGGCACAAATGAGATTTGACATATGGGATGCCACGTACGCCTCACTAGTGCAGAAACAGCATACTACCACGGGTCAAACACACATACTACTACGGTTTCGGTCCAAGAAGCAACCGTAGTGTTTGCGGCCGACGTAGTAAGTATATTCATCTACGACGGTTCATGAACCGTAGTAGAAAGTAATATCTACGACGGTTCTAGCGCGGAACCGTAGTAGTTTGCCGGTTTTTTACCACGGTTGTATTTTTTACCCGTCGTAGATTCTATACTTACTACTACGGTTGCAAATAAGCACCCGTCGTAGATACTCTTCTTTATCAAAAAAAAATTAAAAATAGTTGAATGCAATGGTATCATCTGAACAATACAATACAAAAATATTTATTCATTTAAGCTAAAGTTGGCTGCTCGTAACTTTCATACACAACTTATAGTGAATAAGAGTCTTATAAATAAAAAGTATATGTGAAAGTATAAAATAGTAACTATGCAAAATATAAATAGCTCGCCAAGAACATGGCTTTTGAGGGGTCTTGCAAGTTGCAAGTGTATAAAATAACCCAAAAGGGATATTATAAAAAGCTAGCAGCAAATACAAATGCACTTCAATTCAGCCGCAGAACCACCAAGCAGGAGCATTATTGTGAGTTGTGACTATGACGATGTTTATCACAGTTTAAGAAGGCATTATGTGCACTCGTCCTCTTATCTGATAAATTAGAGACAACAACAATAACAACAACAAAAAAGTCAATTCCAAAACAATATAAATTCAGTAAAAGCATTATATTGTTTTCTCTCGATCCATTACTACTCAAATAAGTAGCGTGTTTACATGTGAAACTCGAATCTAGAGAGTACCTTATGACACCACATGGGAAGCATGAAAATACGTTGATCGTGAAGCAGCATGCCTTTTCAGCCCCAGAAAAGAATCTACTAGTAAAATAAGATATGAAGAAAGGATGAGAAAGGCAAACTGGAAAGGACTCCAAATCAGAGACATTATAGAGCTAGTAAATAATCCTCCAACTGAGTTGCAAGTCAACTTAACTTACTACAGGACAATGCGGAATTTGGAAAACAGAAAACAAACCCCGGGCTACGAGATCTACGGCAACTGGCAACTGGCAACTATGACTATCCAATTACCAATAAAAGAAATGGATTAGGCCAAGCTTTTAACAACCTTCAACCTTATATCAATTCATTTGACCGCAATCATAAGTGATTAAGTTATACTAACATAAGAAAAAAACACAGTATGATAAGTTGAAAACTATATGATGTGTATTACTCTGTTGTCTGCTGAAGCAAACATAGCAGCAAGTGAGCAGCAGGAGACAAGGGTTAAGCTTGAGAAAGACAAAGCATTTCAGGTATGCTCGGAGTACTACTCCTACTCAAATGAAACCACCACAATGGGAAACTATAAAAATACACTAACTGTAGTTCAAAATGCTATCTAATTTCCTTGCCTACCAAACATTTGTTCTAACTTTCCAAAATCCGACAATACTTCCTCAAGTATATGCATAACAGAAACCTATTCATGATAGTCATACAAGCATCATGACCAGCATTCAGATGGACTACAGCCTACAGGGCTTTCCTTAGTGGTTACAGGGAAAGACATATAGGCATAAAAGTCCCAATAAATTCTATATATCTGTGCTTGAATAGGGAGGCGAAAGGAACAAAATTTCACCAAAACAAAAACTCAAATCAATAGTCACATCAGCTCAGGTCACACGACATACGATTACAAAACAAAGAACCATTCAAATCGACACAAAAGGTAACAAAATCTAAGCAAAAAAGAACAAAGAACTTGAGACCTTCAATTGTCAACAAAATTTTAGGGTTCGAGCAAAAACTTACAATGCAGCAGGTTCACACCAATCCTTCACAATCCACCAGCTCACAGTCACCTACAATTTCAGTATTAATAAGTGAACTTCAGAACAAATTGTAGCTCAATAGGCCTGAATCTTTCCAAGAACAGAACACAATCAATCCCCACAACCAACAGTACCTAAATTTCAGAATGTTTGCAAAGCACAGTTGATATAGCAGACCAAAAGGAAACCACCAATTTCAGAACCAACAATCTCATTCAGAAAATGAATTCAAAAATTCATCATAAACCCGTCAATTACAGCAGAGCAAAATCATACTCAACAAATGCAGACCTAAATCTCAGAACAGTAGCAACTCTTCACAATCAGAACCCAAAAATCTAGATTCAAACGCCAATAATTTCAGAGCTAAAATAAAGGAAACCATTTTTCACTCGCAATTTCTATATGCCAAGATCAATATCAACATACAACAACTTCGCATAGAATTGAACCATAGAGCCAAAAATTCGAATTACAACGCACAACAAAATTTCAGCAAAACCCCATCGAAAATAAACATAATAGATCGAACAGGCTAACTAATCAGAAAGAAAGAGAGAAAATCCCTTACTGACGAGCAGATCGAGGGCTTCAACGAGAAAGAGGAGAGAGAAAGCTCGGGAAGAGAGAGGAACCTCGAGGAGAGAGAAAGAGCGGTTCAAGCTTTCATGGCTCTTCCTCTCTCAGCGTCGCTATCTCGACCCCTAACCACCGCAACCCAGAACAACGACGTAAATCTCATAAGAGCTTCGGATCTGAAATTTTAGATTTTTTTAGAAGGGAGTTGAGAATGAAGAGAGTTGTGGACTGTGGCTTTCCCCAGTGAAAGAAGAGAGAGAATGGAGCTAGCTTGGACCTGATATTTTGGCAAGGGTTTCAAGTTTTGACCCAGCCATAAACTACTACGGGTCCTCATCTCACCCGTAGTAGGAAGTAGTAGAAACTATTATCTACTACGGTTTCATTTCCAACCGTAGTAGATTCAGTTTAAAAAATTACGAAATTGCCACCGCCTTAATAACTACTACGGTTTAATATGGAACCGTGGTAGTTTCAAAACGTAGCTTCTCTTTTTGCACTAGTGCCTCTAAGTGCATATGATGATGACACGTAAGCCGCCATATAAGCCATACATGCAAGTGCGTCAAGCATTTATTTGACTTAATAAATACAAAACGACATAATTATTATCATATTGTTTAAGTTATAAAATCAAACAACTTTTGTTACACAACTATAAAAATTATAATTCTTACTTCATTGCATCAGGTTCGGAAAATATTTTAAAATGAGATACATATGTCCTATATTTGACTCTACAATGTTTGATAGAAGTTATAAAACATATACAGTACACAGTTTCTACTCGCCATATGAAACTTCTACGAGGTATTTTTTATGTTTGTCTTGTGGTGCTTATATCACTATTGCATTGTCATGACTCATGTGTTGTTATGTCATTCGTTACATTCATTGTATGATTAATCTGTCAAGCTAAATTATCACAAAACTAGATAATTGAGTATCAAAACTTCTTTAATTAGAACATTTACTTACTTTCTTTAAATAAAAAAAAAAAGAGGAAATGCACTTAATCACATGACTATCACATCCGTGTAATTAAGACACGTACTATAACACCTAAAAAAATAAATAACATTTAAAAACAAACTGACCCGGAGCATCGCCTGGGACCAAAACTAATTTGTAAACAAAGCCCAGACATTTTAAGTTGCCACTTACACGGTTCACTTTACTCACCAAACAAGTTCGACCTATTAAGTTCCGATTGATTCCTTTGTCTTTTAGTTCATCAGAATGATAAGTTGTTGTTTGCAAGTTTGTGCTAAAGTTTTACTCATTTTATATCCAAAAAAAAAAGTTTTACTCATTGAATGTGAGTTATTTGTTTATATTAAAAAAAATATCTGAAAAATGTTTGAATACTACCTTATAAAAACTATATACTTTCTACTAAAATAAAAATCGGCTGACATTATCTTTGTACACATGGCAATCTGTCAATGAAAATCTTCCCGCCTAAAGCATATATGACATCAGCTTTGTGCTTTTTTGTTTACCAAAAATTATGACTAGACTTCCGGATGTCATTGGTTTACTAACTAAACTTCCTTAGCTACACTTCCTAATTTCTCGCTTGGTACGCCTAATCAGTTTGTTAGACTTTTGAAAAATGAGTCCTTTTAACACATAACACACCCCTTTTAGAAAAAGACAGAATAATTCCCTATATTTTCGGCCCAATCTGTTCGTAAAATAGTTCCAGTACCAGTTTCACGCTGAGTTGCACGCATTTGCTAGAAAAGGGGTAGTTCACTTTGTAACAGTAAACCATATCTTCTCCTAAGTTTTAGCTAATAATTAGGGATTTTATTGGTCAATTGACCAATTTTCTATACGAATACATCTGTATCCACGCATCTAAATTATAGACCTACCAATTACCTTTTATATAAACATCATCCATTCACACATGACAACTGCTCTTCTGTTCTCATTGAGCTCGACAATGGCGTAACACAAAGCATGCACTTCTCCTGCGTGGATTTGATTGTATTATCAATTGAAATCACATTGGCTCAACTTTTCTAATGTAATGGTGATTACTTTGGATGGTGTAATCAAACTCACTTTTTCTACTGTAGAGTGCCTAAGTTACTCTAGGGGGGGATGAATAGAGTGACTCCAATTTCTCGCGTTTATTTGACTTGAGAACAATGTGGAGAACAACGTTATGGACGTTGTTCCTATACAGTGAACTAAACACAAAGTAAAAGACTGAATGTAAATAACACAAGGCTTTTTCCACGTGGAAAACCTCCTAGGCTCAATAGGAGTAAAAACCACGACCCATTTACTTGAGATTTTGTCACACTACTTCTCTTATAACCAGAGCGAAACAGGATACAGTACGGTACCCTAAACAACACCACACACCGTTACTGATGTGTTGCCAATCCCTCAAAGTCACACACTGTTCGAGGTAAACTCTACGCTTGTTACTAAGCTAGAGCTATTACAGATTACCAGATTGTTTGTCCTATAACACGCTTCAATACTAAGCAAAATAAGACCACAGAAAACCTATTATGCAATAACCAATCTAAGCAAGACTCAAACTGACCAGGACAGGGAACAGGGTTCAAGGTTGTTCTTGTAAACAAGACGTATCTGGTTTGGACGATTTAATACTTTGCACAAATGATTCTGATCTCAATAATGCACGCAAAGCTTAACCCTTCAACTGAGCCTAACAGGCGCCTTATATAGGCAGGCCTAGAAGCCCAGTCCAATTAGGTTAAATCTCTTCAGAATATAAAAGATAAGATTTATCAAAAAGATAGGATAGTGTTTAAGAAAAGATCAAAGATCTTTCCTTAACTCAACCTAAAAAAACCGTCCAAATATTTTAACAGAAAATCTTGGCAAGCTAGCAAGTGATTTATCAGAATATAATCTCTAAAAGATAATTAGAAATATTCAAAAAGATAATCCACTTACCTAAACAATATAAACTTAGCCATTGAGTAAAATACTTTTCCAAGATAATATCTTTTCAAAATAAAATACTTTTCTGTTTAAAACACGATTTTGCAATATTCATTTTTTATCAAAACAATTTATATTTCTTCAGAAGAATATTTGTGTGAAGATCTAAAAAGATAATACACAAATATTCATAGAAATAATAAATACGATATTATGCAAACTCGTCCAGATACACAGCTAGAAGGAATAGGGTCCAACTCGTTGTTCCCCTTTGGTTCCTTCAAGCTTCAGTGCTGGTCATAAAGAACAGGGTTCACAAGAATGCTCCCCTGTACTCATAGACGCATGCACTCAGTCCTACAACCTTGTTCCCTTGTCATGATCAACTTAGACTCTTGCCAACTAGTCCAGCATAGTACATAAAGACTAATGAGTAATGCACTTAACTACATTGCATTGTCTTCATGTCTTGTGAGGATCCAAACATCTTCATGAGCAATCATGCTTTGAGCATTATGACTTCTTGCATCCTTAAGTAAACCTGCCATTATAGTTAGTTTACACAAAGAAAAGGACACTACATTTGTTATTATCAAAATCAGGAACCCAACAAATTCCCCCTTTTTGATGATGACCAACTAGTGTGCTTATCTGAGCTAGATACCAGTTATACTAAGTCCAAAACTAACTCAAGCGCTTAACTTAACTTACCATTGTTGTGAACCAACTAGAAGAACAAGGGTAAGTAGGAACAGGGTTCACAGCTTCATCATCAAGAACTCCAGCTTAACATTATTATCCATCACATTGAGACTTTTGCAGAGAGAAACTTTGCAATCAGAGTTGCAACTTCAAGACTTTAGAGAATCAGAGTAGGCAGAAGACACATAATTTCAAACCAGAAACCATTAGAACAGAAACCAAAAATTTGTGTGCTACCCATCCATAGTGAATAGGTTAATAAGGTATGAGAATTAAACTAAACTAAACCTAAACATGATCATATCAAACTTAATCATAAGCACACCACTCTTCCCCCTTTTGGCATCATGAAAAAGTGTCATTGACATTTGTTGAACATGCAATTAGAGATAAGTTAAGCCAGAATTTAGCAAGTATGTCACAACCATCACCTCCAAGGTTTAAGTGTTTGCAAACAAATGCAAGAATTAGTAGCTCAAACCTAGCAATCTATTGATATAGGCCATCCAAAAAATATTCAAATCATATAAACCAAACGGACCAATTTTATATATATAACACAGTCACAAAAGAAGACATTGTTATAGAGGAGACAACATCTAGAGAGAAAAGAAAGAAAAGAAAAGAAATGGAAAATGGGCTTAAAGAACAGGGTCTGATGGGTTGGGGTTGTCAGCAGCAGTGTCATCAGCATTTGAATTAGTCTCAACCTCAAACCCTTCCTTCAGCATCTTGACAAGCTCATCATGCCTTCTCTGATGAGCCTGGTTAGCCTTGGTCACAGCATCATTGAAATCAGCATCCCTTTGAGCCAGAGAGGCTTGTTTAGAGGTCACAACATTGAGCTTAGCCTCAACCAGTTGTAAAGTAATGAACATGGCTACTCTGCTGATGCTGGTCCCTTTCATAGAGACAGCTTCTGGGCCCTGTTCCCCCTCAGAACCAACCTCCTCTGCTTCCTTGTCCTCCTCCTGATATTCATCAAACTTGAAGCCAGTTTGCTTCAAGTACTGCTTACCCACCTCATTCATAGTCGTGGGTGATGTCCCAGTAGAGAGAGGCACCCCAAAGTGATTGAAGACCAAGATAAGAGCATACCTATAAGGCAAGGAGTGAGTGATCTTCTTGGCACTGAGGACATAGGCTATATGGTGAATCATAACAACATGAAGATTCACCTTCTCTCTCCTCTCAACTAGGTCCATTAGGCTCATGTCATATGCTGAGAAAAACTCCCTGGCTTCCTCCCTAGGGACCAGGGTCCTAAACACAAGTGCAAAGTGCAACTTGTGCATAGGAACAAGGTCCACAGCCTTGACCCACTTGGCCACATCAACCTCCATGTCCCTAGTGTAATTCCTCACGATGGCTATGGGATCAAGGCCATCATACTCAGGCCAGACACCACCCCTATCCCATTCAGCAAAACCTTCACAAGGGATCGTTGAGATTTTTCCTAAATCAGAAGCACTGAATTTAAAAGGGACCCCAAACACTTCATTTCTGACCACCTCACTCTTCACAGAGCAATTTAAGTAAAATTGCTTAAATTCTGCATGGAAAGTAGTCCTGGTGGTTAAATAAGTACCCCACCCTGAGACAGAACATTGGTAACAAAATCCCCAACCCCATTATCCTTCATCCAATCCATACACCAAACTTTACCTGGCATGCATTTTCTGGAGAGGATCTGAGCAGTCTTGGCGTCAATATCATCTTGGCTCATCTTCTTCTTTTTGCCAGTAGGACCAACATAAGTAGAGGTAGAAGGCATTGATGCTAAGGACTTCTTCCTTTTTGCAGGACGGGAAGAAGCCTCAGCACCCTTTGGCAAGGGTGTCTTAGTGGGTGCGTCCAAGACTCGTTCAGCAACGGTCTTTCGTTTCATTAATGGAGGCGGTGTGGAAACAGGCTCTGTGACAAGGTCCTTTAAGTGAGAACCCTGTTTCTTTGAAGACCCAGCAGTGGTCTTCTTGGTTTTCTTGGGAACATGTGATTCAATAGCAGGTCCTTGTTCCCCCAAAGCAGCAGCGCTCTCTGTGTCAGGCTTCTCTCCTCCCTCACTCTCCTTTTTCTCACCTTCAGACTCTCCTTTTTCTTTCCCAACTCCCTCTTTCTTCTTCTTTCCCTTTTCTCCTTTCTCCTTTACATATTTGGCCCCAATTGCAGCCCCTTCCTCCACGATCTTATCAAATTCGTGAGCTAGCTCAGAAACGCTAGCTCGTTTGGAAGTGCTTTTCTTGGTTTTCTTCTTGGCAGAAGAAATTGAGGCCCCTGTCGTTGCAGCATCATCCTTCCCCAGATTTTAAGTGGTAGTGGGTCTGGGTGGAGATGATGGTGGTGGTGAAGAAGGCTCGGCAGGTCCTGTTTGTTTTCGAGCTGTCATTTTGACAGGCATGACTGGAGATTTGACAGGGGTGGTGGATGGTGATTTTTCAGAGGAGGAAACTTTCTCCGCTAGAGGCTTCTTGGATGCTGATGATCAATTTCCAGTCACCATTTTTATAGCTCGGATTAGGGTTTAAAAGAAACTGGAAAGAACGAGATTTTAGGAGTTGATTTTTGAATTAACGGGAAGAAAATTCAAAAACTTGAAAAGAAGAGGAAGAAATCTGGGAGAGAAAGAAATAACGGGAAGATTTTTTGTGAGAGAGAGGGAATTAACGGGAAGAATTTGAGAGAGAGAGAATTTAGGGAGCTGATTTGAGTTGTGATGATGAAGAACAACGGTCTAGCCCCTATTTATAGGGAAATAATCCCAACCGCCTCTAATAATTTGGAAATCAGATGGAATTAAATGCGTCTGAATTTGCCCGTTAGGAACAGGTTAGCTTGTGGCAAAGTGACTAAGGGAACAGGGTCCATGTATTGGTCTTAAGGTCCATACAACAACAGTTTTGAGGACAATAAGGGATATATCAATAGACCAAAGTGAGTCCTTTAGTTCAGGTCATACAGTTATGCATTTTACTGCACGCGAGCTGGCATAGACATACAAAACTTAAAAGGCTACACAAATCACATATATACACACATAAAACATGTAGACACACTCTAGCCAATCATCGAGGGAACAGGGTGCACATACAACTAAGTAATCTTGAGCATGCCTATTTCTAGTCTAAGTTTCTCATACCTTTCTCTGCTCAATGGTTTAGTAAATAGATCTGCCAATTGATCCTCCGTTTTGCAAAAAATCATTTTAATGAATCCTTTCCCTGCATTGTCTCTCAGAAAGTGATGTCTAATGTCAATGTGCTTTGTTCTTCAATGTTGCCTTGGATTTTTGGAAATATTTATAGCACTTGTGTTGTCACACAAGATTGGCATACAACCTGCATCAATTCCAAAATCCTTTAATTGTTGTCTTACCCACAACAATTGTGCAGTAGACATGGCCATAGAATTTTGCTTTTTGGAGGCCCAAGAGATCAAGCAAGGCCCTAGGAAAGTTGCTATGCATGATGTGCTCTTCCTTTCTACAAGGTATCCTGCATAATCAGCGTCAGCATAGCCAATTAAATCAATGCCAGCACCTCTAGGGTACCAGAGACATAAGTCTTCAGTTCCCTTGAGGTACCTTAGGATACGTTTGACTTGTGTAAGATGTGACTCTTTGGGGTTTGCTTGAAACCTTGCACACAAGCCAACACTATACATGATATCAGGTCTACTAGCAGTTAGGTACAATAAAGAACCAATCTTACCTCTATACACTGTTTGATCAAGACTCTTACCTGCTTCATCCAAGTCAAGCTTGAGAATGGTGGCAATAGGTGTGTCATAGACCTTGGCATCTCTCATGCCATATTTTTTAATCAACTCTCTAGCATACTTCTGTTGATGAATCACTGTTCCTTCAGAAGTTTGATTGATTTGCAAGGCTAAGAAAAAATTAAGCTCACCCATCATACTCATTTTAAATTCACTCATCATAACCTCAAAAAATTCCCTGCACAAAGATTGATTAGTTGCACCAAAAATTATATCATCAAGATAGATTTGTACAACTGACAAACTTTCCCCCTTAACCCGTAAGAACAGGGTTGTATCAACTTGTCTCCTTTGATAACCATTGTCCATTAAGAACTTTGACAGACGTTCATACCAAGCTCTAGGAGCTTGTTTCAAGCTATACAATGCTTTGTCAAGTTTGTAGACATGGTCAGGGGACTCATTACTTTCAAAACTAGGGGGTTGCTTCATATAGACTTCCTCTATCAAGTACCCATTCAGAAAGGCTCTTTTGACATCCATTTGTTGCAACTTGAAGTCCATATGAGCTGCAAACGCTATCAACATGCGTAATGCCTCAATTCTAGCAACAGGGGCAAATGTCTAATCATAATCAATCCCCTCTCGCTGGTTGTATCCGTGAACAACTAATCTAGCCTTGTTTCTAACCACAGTACCTGTCTCATCCAGTTTGTTCCTGAACACCCATTTAGTCCCAATGATGATCCTATTATCAGGCCTAGGAACAAGGTGCCAGACCTTGTTCCTTTCAAACTGGTTGAGTTCCTCTTGTATTGCAGTTATCCAATCAGCATCCAGCAAAGCTTCAATTATATTATGTGGTTCAATATAGGATAGAATAGCAGAAAAAGCCATAAAGTTTTGAACAGAAGCTCTCGTTTGAATCCCCTTGTTTATATCACCTATGATTTGATTCATGGGATGAGAGCTCTCATGTTTCCAAGAACGTGGCTTGAAGCCAGAAGTTTCTGGATCATCTCTTTGTGGAGAGGGAACAAGGTCCTCATTTGGGTTTTCATTGTGATCAGCTCCTTCCTCTGTAGATGTTGTTTCTACATCAAGAGTATTAGTTTCCCCTAAGTCCATTGCGTGGACTCTTGGAGGTGTAGACCATGTTTCTCCCTCCACAGCATTACCTGTCTCCTCTGAGGCTTCTTGTTGTTCTTCTTCTTCTTCCCTTTCTGGTGCAAGGCCAATTGGGAAGTATTCTTTATCCTGCAGCATGGACTCAAAACTTGCATTAGATTCATCAAACACAACATGAACACTTTCTTCAAATTTCTGAGTTCTCTTGTTGAGGACCATGTAAGCTTTGCTTTGTGGAGCATAGCCTACTAAGACAACCTCATCACTCCTAGCATCAAACTTTCCCAGGTTAGTATTTCTGTTGTTATGTACATAGCACTTAAAACCAAAAGCTCTAAAGTGAGAAATAATGTTAGGCTTTCTTCCTTTGAGTAATTCATAGGGTGTCTTTCTCAGAATGGGCCTCAGCATGGCACGATTTATAATATAGCAAGCTGTGATGACAACTTTTCCCCACATGTTCCTAGGAAGATCACTAGCTAGGAACATGGTTCTAGCTATGTCTTCCAAGGTCCTGTTCTTTCTTTCAACTACCCCGTTCTGTTGGGTCCTTTGGGCAGAGAAGTTGTGATCAATGCCATGCTCAGCACAGTAGTTTATGAGTTTTCCATTTTCAAACTCTGTGCTATGATCAGACCTTAGAGATAGTATATCTGCTCCAACCTGTATCTGCATTCTGTTAGCAAAGATTTCAAACACATCAAAGATTTCATCTTTAGAAACAAGCAACAGGGTCCACGTGAATCTTAAATAGTCATCAACAATAACAAAAACATGATTCTTACCTCCATGAGTTTGAACTCTCATAGGACCACAAAGATCCCTATGAAGAAGCTCAAGGGATCGTGAGATACTTACCATTTTCTTTGTCTTAAACGAAGACTTGACCTGTTTACCTCTAACACAAGCACCACATAACTCATCACTTTTTAATTGATCTTTAAGTAATCCAATGATAAGGTTTTGTGATGCTAGCTTGTTCAAGGTATTGAGGCTTACATGCCCAAACCGCCTATGCCACAGAGAGGCATCAGCTTCAATAGCACTGAGATATGTTAGAGAGTTACTGGAAAGCTTATTTATATCCACTTTATACACATTTTTGTGCCGTTTTCCCTCTGGCACAACATTATTTGTCTTATGACTCGCAATTGTGCAACTACTAGCAGTGAATAGGACATTGTTCCCTTTATCACATAGTTGTGAGACACTCAACAAATTATGGTTCAAACCATCAACCAAGTAGACTTCATTTATGGAATGTGATAGTGACTTACCAACCTTACCTATACCAACAAATTCACCTGTTTGGTCATCACCAAAGGTCACGCTTCCACCTTCATAGGCTGTTAGTGAAAGAAATACAGATTTTTCTCCTATCATGTGCTTTGAGCATCAACTTTAGAAGAGATGTCGGTTTCGACCATAGTGCATAAATCTTCCACTTCATTCTCTTGATTATCCTCCTCATTATCTGACCAGCAAGCCAGCATGTTCACATATCTTGTTTCTCTTAGTGTGAACCTTTCTGGTTGCCTAGAGGAGGATGGACGCTGTTCTATCTGCCTGTTCTCAGTAGGCTCAAAACACTCGCTCTTGAAGTGACCAAGTCTTGAGCACTTGTGACATCTAACATTGGACTTGTCAAAGTTTTCACCTTTCCCTGAATTTGAAGCAGCTTGAGTAAAGCTTCCTCTATTACCATAGAAGCGTACAAACTTCCTGGCAACAAGGCTTACCTCATCTTCATTTAAGTTCAAGTCATCTTTAATGGCTGTTACTTTAGGTGTCCATGTAATGTCTACTGGTAGACTTCTTAGAAGCTTTCTAACAACATCCTCTTCATCAAAAGGTTTGCCAAGGGATTTGAGTTGATTTAAGATATTTTTGAACTGAGCATACATGTCTTTGATAGTCTCCGTTTGTTCCATCTTAAACAATTCATATTGTCTAATCAACATATCTTTTTTGGATTGCTTTACCTGTGAGGGGCCTTCATATGCAGTCTCCAAGGTTTTCTAGATGCTTTGAGCGATGTCACATCCTTGAATACGATTGTATTCCTTTGCATCAACTCCACAGTGTAGGAGCTTGACAATTTTAGCATTCTTCTCCATAAGCTTGACATCAGTGTTTGTCCATTTTTCTAGAGGCTTTATGCTTGTCTTACCTTCTGCATCTACTTGCTCTACAACCAGATCTCCCTTCTGAGTTATTTTCCATAACTCATAGTCTTCATCCATGACAAACATCTCCATTCTTTTTGATGCATAAAACTCAACGGGTTTACGTAACACAACAGATAATCAACTCGTTCTCTAATCAAAGATGAAATCTTTTGTGGGTTTTTGTGTTTATATCAAAGGAAAGCAGTAAAGGATATGACTTGGATAAAGGTTTCACCACCAAGCCTAAACAACTTGATTAGTTCAAGGCTAAAGTACTTAAACACCACCAAGAAACAATCAAATCGACGAAAACCAGAGTAACTAGTGATAAAGCAATTTAAGCACCACACTAATTATAATAGCATTCGATTTCCTACTCCTCTATAGAACACTCAAGCAATTAAGCACTAAACATTTTAGAGAAAGAATAAACCAAGCTCAAAGGCTTAAAAGAGATAACACTCTCATTTTCATATTCATCATCATAGTCTTCGTCTTTTTGGTTAAAAGGCTGCCTCTACATATATATAGGTGGGAAAGGGTTCCTAAATGACCTAGGAAGCACCTAGAATGTATCCTTGCTGCCCAAGGCTCAGTAAAGAGCTGTTGGGAGGACCACAAGGTTCCTAATAGGCGCACAGCTGGCTTGAAAGCGACAACTAGCTGTTACCTTGTACTATTTGGACCACTACATTAAATGCTTTGATTTAATAGCCCTCTAGGCCTTTCTCTCTCAGCATGTGACTCGTTATCCCTTAGGAAATGTGACTTAAGCTATTACAAAGCTGGAAAATAAATTACAAATGCAAACTAGGCTTAATTAACACTAATCATGCTTGTACGGACTAATTAGGACTAAATGCATGCTGAAATTAACTAACAGCTAAATGCTTTATTATGCAAGATGATAAGCCCTCAAATGCTCATGCATCACTTTTCTTCCACCAGGAGTAGTAATCTCCATTGAATAGTGGTGGACGGTTAATGGTTTGTCCTTCCCTCATCTCACTAGGTGCACTCATTTTTGCGGAAACTCAAGTTATTAACCTTTTAATGAGCAACCTTGCTCTGATACCAACTGAAGAGTGCCTAAGTTACTCTAGAGGTGGGGGTGAATAGAGTGAATCCAATTTCTCGCATTTATTTGACTTGAGAACAATATAGAGAACAACGTTATGGACGTTGTTCCTATGCAATGAACTAAATACAAAGTAAAAGACTAAATGTAAATAACACAAGGCTTTTTTCACGTGGAAAACCTCCTAGGCTCAATAGGATTAAAAACCACGACCCAGTTGCTTGGGATTTTATCACACTACTTCTCTTATAACCAGAGCCAAATAGGATATAGTACAGTACCCTAAACAACACCACACACTGTTACTGATGTGTTGCCAATCCCTCCAAGTTACACACTAACCTGAGGTAAACTCTAAGCGTGTTACTAAGCTAGAGCTATTACATATTACCAGATTGTTTGTCCTATAACACGCTTCAATAGACTATGCTGAATAAGACCACAGAAAACCTATTATGCAATGACCAATCTAAGCAAGAGTCAAACTTACCAGGATAGGGAACATGATTCAAGGTTGTTCTTGTGAGCACAGGACGTATCTGGTTTGGACGATTTAATACTTTGCACAAATGACTCTGATCTCAATAATGCACGAAAAGCTTAACCCTTCAACTGAGCCTAACAGATGCCTTATATAGGCAGACCTAGAAGCTCAGTCCAATTAGGTTAAATCTCTTCAGAATATAAAAGATAAGATTTATCAAAAAGATAGGATAAAGTTTAAGTAAAGATCAAAGATATTTCCTTAACTCAACCTAAAAAACCGTCCAAATACTTTAACAGAAAATCTTGGCCAGCTAGCAAGTGATTTATTAGAATATAATCTCTAAAAGATAATTAGAAATATTCAAAAAGATAATCCACTTACCTAAACAATATAAACTTAGCCATTGAGTAAAATACTTTTCCAAGATAATATCTTTTCAAAATAAAATACTTTTCTGTTTAAAACACGATCTTGCAATATTCATTTTTTATCAAAACAATTTATATTTCTTCAGAAGAATATTTGAGTGAAGATCTAAAAAGATAATACACAAATATTCATAGAAGTAATAAATACCATATTATGCAAACTCGTCCAAATACACAGCTAGAAGGAACAGGGTCCAACTCGTTGTTCCCATTTGGTTCCTTCAACCTTCAGTGCTGGTCATAAAGAACAGGGTTCACAAGAATGCTCCCCTGTACTCATAGACGCATGCACTCAGTCCTACAACCTTGTTCCCTTGTCATGATCAACTTAGACTCCTGCCATCTAGTCAAGCATAGTACATAAAGACTAATGAGTAATGCACTTAACTACATTACATTGTCTTTATGTCTTGTGAGGATCCAAGCATTTTCATGAGCAATCATGCTTTGAGCATTATGACTTCTTGCATCCTTAAGTAAACCTGCCATCATAGTTAGTTTACACAAAGATAAGGACACAACGTTTGTTATCATCAGAACCAGGAACCCAACACCTACCCTCTTCTTTCTTTTCCACCTCACATTTACTCTATAAAATGATTGCATTGCATTGCAATTGGTTGCAAGCAAGTTAACACCACCTTAGTGTATGTTGTTATTAAAATTTTAACTCACTTTGGCGTATTGAGCAAAATGATTTAAAAATCATGTTTGCCAAGCAAGTACCATGATCTTTTATTTTATTTTGGTTCGACAAGCCATATACTCGAATTGTAGTATTTCTATTTAGCATGCTCTACAATTGCAGTTATTCCTCTTAGCTTATACGAGTATTTTGTACTATTATTTGCAGGTAAAGGTCCCTCATACTGCTATTTCATTCAATTTCTAAAATTATGTTTGCCAAGCACTATATATATTGGAGCATTTCTTTTCCATTAAGCGTTTTGCTTCTTTTCTTTCCGTTCAATAGAAGCCTAATTTATTCTAGAATTATTTCAAATTACGCACTTTAAATCCTTGTCAGTTTATGTATGTGTGTCCTCATTTGTAACCTGCAGGATCAGTTACTATCCAGGTGACAGTGGCTGAATTTCGATGGACTGCTGATGAGGTTTTCCAATTTCCAAACAGTAGTGATTTATGACATGCTACTTTTATTTAGACTCTAAATCAGGTACTTTGGTAATATTTGGGTCTTGAAGTCTTCGAACATTATGGAGGCACCAATATTTTAATGAGAGAGCTTATTCACATTATGTTTTTCAGATTATCAAGATAGTTTTGTCCCCTTTGAGCTTGCAACTAAGAACCATGGGAGGAGATCACAGAGTTAGGACAATACAAATTATATGTGATTGGAGTAGATTACTTTATCCTCTTTTTATTACTCTTATTTTCTATCATGTAAACCTATTTTTCAATAATACTTTCTCACTGTGTAAGAACGTCCTCCCGCAAGGGCATTAAACGCATAACGTACTATATGTTGTGTTCTTTTCTTTTTCACATTAAAATGTGGCAAAAGATGGCTTTTATATATTTATTTATTTATTTTACTTTTTTAAACTTTATACCGTTAGATTTTTACACTTAAAAATACTTCTAACTCTAAGTAGATCCTACAATAGTGAACAAGTACGATACAAGAAAATAACTCTTCTTTCTTGCACGATTTATTTTAGAGGCACGTCAGGTAGTACGGTAACATGTTGCAAGTTAAAATCTGTTTCTAAAACACGTCAAATTAAGTTTCTAATAGAGAAATTCACTATATATTTTATTGTTTTTACTGTCATCAATGTTGTAAAGAAAAATATTTACTTCCTACAAAATGGGTAGTTACAACCATGCATCGCACGGGTACTAAACTAGTCAACTTTATTGTGATAACCACTATATAATTTTTAAAAATTTATGATAAGTACAATATTATGGGTTTCAACTTTTCAATCTCCACCTAATATTATTTTAAAATGACTATTTTTTCGTTGATAATATTTTTTTCAAAACAAAAGTAAACAAAGTATAGGGGCAACACAATCAATTGTGATTAATTTTGGCCGGAATGTGAGTAGTATTTTAAAAGTTGAAACAGATAAGATAGTTTTTACAATTTGTCAAAAGATAAAACAAAAAAAAATGTTTTTTTGCCAACTTCCCAGAGCATCAATAACAATGAACTAAAATGGATTCATAGAAGGACAGAGAGTGGAATGAACCCATAAATTTAGGTTATCAATGATCCCAAATGGGTTTACGAGGAAAAAAAGAGGAGAGAGAAATCAATCTCGGATCGTTTTGTTGCCCAGAAACAAGCTGGGCTTGCCCGTGGTCCCAGGCGCAGACGCTGACGTGTGGCATGCAGGGCAGCGTGCATTTAGTTTTTTTTTTCGGCCTTCAACTGGTATAAAACGGCGTCGTTTTGAGCTTTGCTGAACCAAAAAAAAAAAAAAAATAACTGCTGGCTGACAGGCATGTCAGCCCCAGCCAATGCTGGCAGGCCACGTGTCAGCCAACTGTTGGCTGAAAATAAAAGAGTCGTTGCAAACTTGTAACGACTATAACTAAAAAAAAATATAATTCAAAAAAAATATAAACAAGGCTATATTTTTCCACTCTCTCTAAAATGAGACCAAATTTGATATGTTTTTGCACAATTTTCAGATTACCCATTCTCTCTCCTAATTTTTTTTTTGCTCTAAAATTCATAAATTCCTCTCCTAAATTCCTTTTTTGCTCTAAAATTCATACATTCCTCTCGTAAATTCCCTTCTTGCTCTACAATTCATAAATTCCTATCCTAAATTCTTTTTTTTTTTTGTTCTGCAATTCATAAATTCTTTTTTTACTTCATTACTCATATATCCATTTTCTGTTTTTTCTGGTAGTTCTAGTTCATCTGAAGAAAATGAACGACAAACCCTCATTGATGAGTTAGATAATGAAATTGACGATATGATTGATAATGTCGTTCGCAATCATGTCCCCCAACTCCTTTCGCCTCCTCCTCCTCGAAGGCAAAGGCGTAGGCGTACGATCTCCTCATGAAAAAACTACTGTGTTCATCAGCCAACGTATCCCGCCACTGTCTTTCGATTTAGATTTCGAATGCATCACCATGTATTTGTACGCATACTCAACACTCTGAAATTGGATGATGGCGATAATTTCTTTCCACAGCGGCGTGATTGCAGTGGCGGGCTAGGGGCTTCAACAGAGCAAAAGTGCACAACGACTATTCGTATGTTAGCATACGACACTGAAGCCGACTTACATGATGAATATTTAAGAATAAGTAATGTTTTGTGTCGAGAATCCCTCAAAAAATTTTGCGAAGGTGTCATTAGGAACTTTAAGTACGAGTATATGAGAAGGCCAACAACTGAAGATATGGCGAGGCTGCTATGCAAAGGGGAGCAACGTGGATTTCGCGGAATGATGGGTTAGATCATTGCAATTGTTGGTCTTCAATGAGGAACTCCTAGTAAGCGCGAGTCATCAACTCGCGTTAACTACATCCCTGCCCTTTGTACACACCACCGCTCGTCGCTCCTACCAATTGAATGGTCCCAGGAAATGTTCGGATCACGGCGACGTGGGCGGTTTGCTACCGGCGACGTCGCAAGAAGTCCATTGAACCTTATTATTTAGAGGAAGAAGAAGTCGTAACAAGGTCTCCGTAGGTGAACCTGCCCACCTCACGTGGGAGGGGAAGGAGGATGGCCTCCCGTTGTAAGAACACTGGCCTTTCGGCGCTAATTGAATATTTAGTTGGAATTAGTGGTTCTTAAATAACACGTTATATGCAACATGATTAATTGTGATATGGGAAATAATAAGCAAATAGTGAAGTCGCCACCAATTTTTAAGGAAACAATTGGAAACCATCAAAAGTGCACCCAATTCTTATTGGGAATTGACTTATACCTAAAAGGGGCCAAAGATTGAGTTTGGGGGTGTGGGTACGAAAACATAAAACGAATCCTATCTAAATCGTCCGTATTAACGGGGACTGTAGCCGAGTCGAGTTGTTTGGGAATGGAGCCCTAAGCGGGCGGTAAATTTCGACCAAAACCTGGTGCGCAGATCGGCTTGGGGCGCGGACCGGCGCGAATTGGGAGGGCGGGTAAACACCGATTTTCGGGAGTGTCGCCCTTGCGATCGTGGTAGGCAGCACATGTCGTCATGGCGTGCTTCGGCTCCTATGCGCTCCATGCGTCGGCCTGCGGGTCAACGGGGCAAAGCCAGAGGAAACTCTGGTGGAGGCCCGAAGGGATACTGACGTGCAAATCGTTCGTCTAACTTGGGTATAGGGGCGAAAGACTAATCGAACCACCTCTGAAGTTTCCCTCAGGATAGCTGGAGCTCATACGTAAGTTATATTAGGTAAAGCAAATGATTAGAGGCATCGGGGGCACAATGTGTTAGGTTTCGCCCCTCACACCTTGTAATTTAAAGCTTTCCTTTACTTTCCTTGCAATGTAACATGTCTCTAAGGCGCTTCCAGCGTGTTGACCCTTGGACATGTCTTTACGCTTTCTTTACGCTTTCTAGTTCCCTAGTAACATGTCTCTAAGGCGCTTCCTGCGTGTCGACCCTTGGACATGTCTTTAAGCTTTCTAGTTCTTTTACTTTTAGGAGTAGATGTCGAGTATGAAAGTTATGCACTCTTGATGTATACTCCTGTCAGAATGACTAAAACTTTTAACTCTTTATGGGGGAAGTAGTCCTCCATATCGATGTATTGATGTCAATGCTTGTTATTGTTAAACTGTGTTGATTGCGTGCATCATCCAACCCCTCTCTCAAACTCCATCCCTCCCCACTCTCTTGTGTCCACGGACACATCAAAGACGTTCCTTGTGTACGGATGGCACTCTTGCCGCTAGGAGACAAGAGCGCGCCGCACGTCCCGCAACTAGAAAAGGCGGACTGTGACAGTTGGTATCAGAGCGCAGCGAGAGAAGCACGCTCAATGAAAGGTTGCTAGATTGAATTCGAAACCATGGTGACCATGGAAGAGCTAGAGAAACTTGTGATCGGGTCGGATGCCCGGATCGATGCATTGGAGGCCCAAGTGCATGATATATCCTCCGCAAGTTTGCGGGAGGAGCTTGACCACATCCACAATGAACTCCAAGCGTTGTGGGATCAGTGTGCTACGATCAACCAGGCCGTTGCTAGCGGTAGTTGTGGATTAGGGTCGAGACGAGCGAAGCCCCCTCAGCCCCGGACCTACAATGGAGCCAGAGACTCCAAGGAAGTAGACAATTTTGTCTTCGACCTAGAACAATACTTCCGAGTCAGTGGACTGGAAGAGGACCAGAAGGTCGACACCGCGGTCGTGTACCTACTGGATGACGCGAAATTGTGGTGGCGTTCGAAGTATGCCGAGATCAAAGCCAAAACTCTGAAAATAGACACATGTGAAGAGTTCAAGAAGGAACTCAACGACCAGTTCTACCCGGAGAACACTGAGTTCATTGCCCGAAGGAAGTTAAAGACCATCAAGCACACGGGGACCATCCGAGACTATGTGAAGGAGTACTCGGCGTGCATGCTGGAGATCAGGGACATGAGTGACAAGGATCGTATGTTCAATTTCATCGATGGGCTGAAAGAGTGGGCTCAACTTGAGTTAAACAGACAAAAGCTAGATACCTTGTCGGCTGCTATAAGCGTGGCTGAACGGCTCTTCGACAACCAGCTAGGGAAAGAGACCCCACCAAGGAAAGGGCCAACATGGCCAAGTTTAGTTGCGAACCGAGCAGGGTCGACTGGCTCTCAGACAGGCTCGAACAACTCTCGAAACTACAACGGGGGTAACTACAACGGTGGCAATAGTAGATATGGAAACGGTGGGGGTGGAGCCCCTAGACCGGCACCTTACCGGCCCCCAGGTGCGACCTCATCGTTCAATCGGACAAAGTCGTCCACGGCAAGATGGCTGTCAAAGTTAAGTTGCTTCAACTGCAAAGGGCCACACAAACACACCGAGTGCCCTCATCGAGACTTGATTTCCCTCCAGCAATCTATCTAAGATGTCTGTGGAGTCTGATGGCACCAATGAAGGAGAGACAAGCAGGAACAATGAAATGGATGATGATGAAATACCACACATGGGAGCTGTTCATTTACTGGGCGCCCTGAGGGGTGATGAGACATCCCTAAAACCCAAGTCGACGGAGCTCATGTACGTCAACGTAGTGATCAATGGACATAGTACTCGAGCAATGGTTGACACCGGTGCCACCCATAACTCTGTAGCCGGCACCGAAGCAGAGAGATTGGGACTGAAGCTAGATCGCGCAGGCGGCAGGATGAAGGCCGTGAACTCTGCAGCAAGACCTATCCATGGGATTTCCAAGGGAGTCCTCACTCGGATAGGGGAGTGGAGTGGTCGATTGGACCTTACGGTGACTCCACTAGATGATTTCAAGATGGTATTGGGTATGGACTTCCTCCGCACGTCTAAAGCGGCACCCATGCCACATTTGAGTTCCTTATTGTTGATGGGTGACAGCCCCTGCTTGGTGAAAGCATCGAACGTGAAGGTTGAGAGTAAACGGGGACATGCTCTCGTCGATGCAATTTGAGAAGGGACTTCGAATATGTGAACCGTCGTTCCTGTCTACTTTGTCGATGAAGGAAGATTGTAAAGATGAGACCACTCCTCCGGAAGTAGCGAGACTGCTTGAGGGATTCAAGGACATCTTGCCTGATTTCCTACCCCAAGTCTTCCCTCCTCGCCGATCCGTCGATCATCAGATCGAGCTGATCCCGGGGGCCGTGCCACCCGCTCGTAGTCCTTACAGGATCACACCTCCCGAACTGGCTGAATTGAGAAAACAGTTGGATGGGCTCTTGAAAGGAGGAGTCATCCGACCATCCAAAGCGCCCTACGGAGCTCCGGTGTTGTTCCAGAAAAAGCAAGATGGGACTCTCCGGCTGTGTATTGACTATCGAGCACTCAACAAGTTGACGGTGAGGAATCACTATCCTATTCCGTTGATTGCTGACTTGTTCGATCAGCTCGGCGATGCGGTATACTTCACGAAGCTTGATTTGAGGTCGGGATACCATCAAGTTCGTATATCGGAAGGGGACGAGCCGAAGACATCTTGTGTGACGAGTTATGGAGCTTTTGAATGGTTAGTGATGCCCTTTGGACTAACGAATGCTCCTGCAACATTCTGCACCTTGATGAACAATGTCTTCCACGGGTACTTGGATAAGTTCGTGGTGGTATACCTTGATGATATTGTGATCTATAGCAAGACTATGAGCGAACACTTAAAACACTAAATACTGGTGTTCGAGAAGTTACGCGAGCACCACCTCTTCGTGAAGCCACAGAAGTGCTCGTTTGCACAAGAGGAAATTAGTTTCCTTGGTCACTTTGTAGGAAAGGGGAAGATGCACATGGATCCGAATAAAGTCTCTGCCATCAAGGAGTGGCAGCCTCCGAAGAATGTCTCTGAGCTCCGTTCCTTCCTTGGCCTTGCTAATTACTACCAGCTCTTCATTGCAGGTTATTCTGGTATTGTGGCTCCCCTCACAGACTTGCTTAAGAAGTGTGAAGGTTGGAATTGGCCTAATCACAGATGGAGGCGTTTGAAAAGTAGAAGAAGTTGGTAACCAAAGAACCGGTATTGGCTCTCCCCGATGTCACAAAACCCTTTGAAGTCGAGACGGATGCCTCAGACTTCGCCCTCGGAGGAGCACTACTTCAAGAAGGCTACCCGGATGCTTTTGAGAGCCGCAAGCTGAATGGGGCCGAGAGGCGGTATGCCGCCCAAGAGAAGGAGTTACTAGCAATTGTACATTGCTTAAGGGTCTGGAGACACTACCTTTTGGGTTCGAAGTTCCTCGTT